>JANXHW010000006.1:79354973-80013544 GCA_026170595.1 Plestiodon gilberti rubricaudatus
TTTAAAGTCAATAGAGCTTGACGTTGACATTAATGGGACTTACATTAGCTATGACTAATTTGTCTCATTGATTTCAATGGTGCTTACCCTGGATTTACTTTCTGTGCATATGTATTTGGTATTATATGCAATCCAGAGGTGCGGAAGAAGCAAAGGAAGAAACTGTAAGTCAACCTCTACAGAAGGTCTAAACGTAATGAGACTTTGTGTCTCATTAACGGGGTCTAAATCCCACTGAGTTCAATGGGATTTTCTTCTAGGTATGTTTAGAATGGCAAGCTTTCATTTCTCGCTCCGAGACCAGCAGATAAGACAGAGTATGTACAGAAACAACAAGGAATAAAGGGCCACCTAGCACAGTAAACCATTGTAGTGAAGCACAACCCCCCCCCCCCGATATACAAGGAAAGAGCTATCTTGATATGCAAGTCTGATAAGCAGTGCAGACATATTAAATAGCTATATGAAATAATATAGGTGTTTTATTCTGCCCTCATTCTGTGAGACCCTCTTCCTGTTAAGTAGGGGGAGTTGAGGGATGGGTGAATTAAACAGTTCGCTACTCTGATACGTCTGAACGGATTGCTTTGTTAAACAAGAAACAGAATGGTGATCTGTGCATCTTTATATGTGGCAATGCTCTCACATGGTGAAACCTACCACAACTTTATTTTTCAGGGTTCTCACCAATGTGTTAGCAGCCTTTTTTTTTCTTCATATGGGACAATTTGAAATGGCTCCTTACATGAAATGATATGTGAAGATCGGTGCTTGTAAAACATTGATTGGATATAGGAATGTTTTATTCTGTGACTGACCATTGACCCATCCAGGTCAGTAATGTCTGTTCTTCTGACTAGCAGAGGTTCTCCAAGGTCATGGGCAAAAATCTTTCCTTGTCCTGACACCTCAGATCCTGTAAACTTGAGATGGAGTGAAGGAGGGCTATTCTGCGTGCAAAATGTTGCCTTACCACTGAATTATAGGTTCTTCCCATATGTAAACTGAATGACTAATTTGGTTCTTATAGAAACCGAAGCCAATCCAGTTATAAAACTGAAGTCAATGAGTAGCACCCAGAGTAACACTTTTGTGAATGGAAGCACACTCCATAGACGCAGGCCTTTTCTGAGGAAAGAAGGAGCACTTTGCTCATACAACGGACCTCTTCTGTTCGTGCAAGGATCCTTTGCGTGAGTGGAATGCTCCTGCTCATGGGAGCATTACTCCAGATGCTACCCAAGGCTTCTTTCCATTTTGGGGAGGAACATTCTTTTTATAGATTGAAGTTACAGAAGTTACAGAAACAGCAACTCCTTTCTAATTCTACCAGCTCTAGAAACGGAGCTGAAGACTTTACAAAGCTATAGAACTCTGTGCCATAACTTCTGACAGAAATGTCTGGAGGTCACTAGGATTTTTATATTCTCTTTTACTCCCTAAAGAGGGGTGGGATAATAGCTGCAGGGCCTAATAAATGACCAATTGAAGTAATGCTGCTTTTGACCCAAATGCTACTTGCAGTGCTTTGGGAGGACAAAAGATGACCCTACCGAGATTTCTGTTCAACAATAATGACCCTACCAAGCTGGTAAAGCAAACAGAAGAAATATGTTCTATTATAACTTCAGAAAGAAACATTTTGTATTAAACACATTAAACACATTCATTTGAAGTACTGCTAGCCTATCTCCCTCTGCACTCTTCTTCAAGGATCCATACTGGGCAGCCATGCTGTACTGAGAGCAGAGATGGTGTTGTACTTGTTTAGCTGTTAAGTCACGTTAAAAAAATGTTCAGAGTAAATTAACCTGGCCGCTTCTGCTAGAAAGCAACTACTGAACTATGGTGCTTCATAAATAAGTAGTTTACTCAAGGGCAGCACAACCAGGTCTGCTGCCTGACGCCATCTCCAGGCCCACCACTTCTGCCTCTGCCATGGCACATTGAAAAAAAAATGCCCCTTACCATGCTCCATTGCACAGTTTTAGCAATCTCAAAAATGTGGGATGTCCAGTTTTATTTAAAAGGGCTGCATGAACAAAGGAGCCTCTTCATTCATGTGGTCCTTGTGGAGAAAACTGGAAGTCCTGCACTTTCGGATGTGCAAAAACGAAGCAATGGAGTATGGCTAAGGAAGTGGATGATCCACTTTTGGCTCCTTTTTAGCAAGTGGGAAATGGATCCATGAAACTCGCATCTGCTGCAGGCTGGTGGCAGCAGACTTGGGGTAAAGAGCACCCAGAATCAGCTGCCCCCTCTTTCATCTGACGTTGATATAAGCCACAACAGGCTGTTTCATGACTGGGCCGGCTACGAGTTTACCTTGTCACTATAGTAGTAAAACGAGATGTTACATTTTAGCCCACATCTGCCATTGAGATTATGATTCCCTTTCACATCAGAATGACGTCCAGTTTCTTAACCTTATCCAGATATAGTAACTTAGATGGCTTTAAAAAGAATTAGGGCCCAATCCTATCCAACTTTCCAGCGCTGATGCAGCCGTCTCAACGGTAGCGCGCACTGCATCCTGCTGTGGCGGGGGGGCAGTCACATAGTCCTCCTCAATGTAAGGGAACATTCGTTCCCTTACCTGGGGGCTGCAGTGTGGCTGCATCGGTGCTGGAAAGTTGGATAGGATTGGGCCTTTAGACAAATTCAAGGAGGACAAGTCTATCACTGGCTACTAGTCATGATGGCTATATTCTGGACCAGAGGCAGTGTGCCTCTGAATGCCAATTGCAGGGAAGCAATTGTGAGAGAGGGACATGCCTTCATTTCCTGTTTTGTGGGCTTCCCAGAGGCGTCGCATTGACCACTGATGGGAAACAGGATGCTGGACTAAATGGGTCAAGGGCCTGATCCAGCAGGGCTCTTCTTATGTCTCTATGGTAATCAAACAGGAATCACACACTACTGAGCATTATATATTCTGTGAAATCCATCTGTTTTCGTGAAATCATTTTAACTTTATTTGTATTAAAGAAATCAGAGTTTTTAAAATCCCTAAAAATATCATGCAGGCATTTATTTGCACCTTCACCATAGCTGAGCTTGCTCAGACAACACTATATTGCAAAGAGAATTGTGCCACATCAAAACTGTCAAAAAGCCCATGATTGATCGATCTGTAATAACCAACATGCAGCTACCTTTGATTGATCTGTTTTAGGCAATCTCTCCCCCCTTTTATGTTTAGCATGTTTGCTTAGTCCTGAAACGTACACTATTGATATTTTTTATTATCTGCAAGTACCAGAAGAAAAAGAACAGGTTTTTAAATGCAATAGTCCCCAAACAAAATACCGTGGGAATACCTATCATTTATATGGATATTTAAAATGAAGGAAAATCTCTAGCATTAGCTTGGTGCTGAACTGCTCATACCAAAAATGAACATATTTTCAGGGCATTTTCAGCCACTGAGTTGCGTGGATAGAAATGAATTTCTCTTGCACTCAAAAACAGCTGGTATGAAAGCAGTGCTTCCAAGAAAGAGTTAGAATAGCACCTATTGTACATGTCCACTTGTTTGCCTTTTAAAGCTATTCATCTGAGATTTCACCGCTGTATTAAAGATGCTCAAGACACAAAGAGGATTCTGAGCAGCAGGAATTTGCCTGTGCTGGAAATGCCAGGGATCAAAAATGTGATTATGCAGCAAATTTGGTTCTTTCGCTTGATTAAACATCAAATATTTCAAATATATAACTCTCCGATTTTGCACAAAGGATGAAAATGCTGCCTTACTCCTGAACAATTTGCTCAGTATCGGGGCAAACAGCTCCCATCAAATCGGCATCTTCAAAGGCCCTGTTTGTAACAGATGTTTTGTATCACATACTTGAACGAGCTAATTCATCTGCAAGGGATCGCCCACTCTGGCTGGTGTGCATCCAGCTGTGAAAATAGCTCAAGTGTCATTTGCGGCCACTTTCATTCCATTCTTCTGATCTCACAGGAACTCAGTGACCACATCCAAGTCCAAGAGGAAAAAAAGAAAGGCACAGGAGAGAGAGCGAGAGAGAGAGAGAGAGAGAGAGAGCGAGAGAGAGAGAGAGAGAGAGAGAGAGAGAGCATCCACATCCTTTTAAAAATTTCCAGCGTGGGAGTAATATTACTTCAAGCAGGAAACATTTCTGAAATGAATGCAACTGATGCTGAAGAAAGATACACTAACCTCTGGTGCATTTCTCTTAGTGGCACTGCTCCTGTCACAAAATTTTTGTCATTCCATAGCAACTGTAACGGTGGGACTATGATGCCCACAAAGTCATTCAATCAGCCACCATAAGGGATGCATAAACATCCTCAAAGGTTCAACCTAAAGTGGAGTAAAGCTTTTACACAGGTTTCAAGCAAGGTCAGGGTTTCTCAACCAGTGGTTCTAGTACCACCAGTGGTACTTTGACCGATAGCTGGTGGTACTTGGACTGCCAGAGCACTGGAACCCCGCTCCAACACGGTGCTTTTGGCGGCACATTTTTTGCTCCCAAGAGGCTCCTGGCTTTGGCCAAGCCTCTCAAGAATGCTGAGAAGGGCCCTCTCACCTGCCCAGAGCCTTTTCTGGCCTCTGAAACCCTGAAAATCTAGAAGTACCGTAACTGCCAATGATGTCATTTCCAGTCATGTCCAGTGGTACACAGTAGGAGAGTGGCACCGGAGGTGGTAGTCGACCAGGAAGGGGTTGAGAAATGAAACCCCCTTGTCTAGAGCCCTTGTGAACCACCAATTCAGTCAGCAAAGTCATGAATATGCCCACAAAAGATAAAAAAAATTGGGAGCATCAACTGCCTACAAAGGTTTGCAAAAGATGGAACTGAAAGGAACCTTTTGGTAGTTGTCAACTTGCAAGAATAAGTTTAAACTTTTGCCGGTACATTCACGCTCATCTTGATTGTATTCCCAAACATTCCAAGCAGGGGAATTCAATATTCCAAGCTCCCCTGGTTGGATGTTTGCAACATCTCTAGTCACCACTCCCTGTCTAAAAAGTACTGATTCCCATTACAAGACTGATAAGCTATGACACAAGTTCATCTCAACGTGTGAACACTTCTCTATACTGTGAAACGAACCACTTAAAAATATTTCTGAGCTAGAAACAAATTCAATTTAAATTGTTCTCTAGTGACTCCATAGCCTATTAATACCTGTGCAACCACAATGCATTAATGAATTTAAAAAAATCTATGTCTATGAAGAAATCAATTTGTGTGTGTGTCTGTCTGTGTGTGTGTGTGTGTGTGTGTGTGTGTGTGTGTGTGTGTGTGTGTGTGTGTGTGTTTTAAGTGACCATATGAAACATCTAATGGTAATAACGATCAGACAGCCTGGAGATGCTCTAAAATCAGATGGGATTACTCCATCATAGGTCTAAATTGGTCCGGGAAGATACTGCTATTACCTTATTAACTTTCTCATTAAAAAGAAACAAAAAGAAATTATGTATTCTGAATTTGGAGGGGGGGGACTTAGAGTAGGTCCTTTCCCCCCTTAACTCGATTCCCATATGATTTTCTTAATAAAAATGGATTCCCACCATCTCAGAGAAATATATTTTTAATAAAATGAACATTAAGATTGTATACTGATTGTGCACCCTTGAAAACATGAAAAACCCATGAAAAACCCTAACCCTCCCCCCCTCCCACCACCCCAGCTCTAGGAATCCTTGGGCAACACAAAACTGCTAGAATCAGATTAGCTGCAATAGCATGCTAACTGGACAAGAGGCACTTTTTCAGTTGGTGCTCCTCTTATATTTAGCAGGGGGAGAATAACTGCCCCCCTTTCACCCCAGCACGACGTCTTTTCTGGTGGCTGTTTCCTGGTGTTCTGCATCCTTTTAGATTGTGAGCCCTTTTGGGACAGGAAGCCATTTAATCATTTGATTTTGTCTGTAAACCGCTTTGTGAACTTTTTGTTGAAAAGCTGTACATGAATACTACTGTTGTTGTTGTTATTATTATATAATATATAATAATAATTTTGCTCTATTCCTCTTTGTTTTGTTCATCTGTCTGTTCGTGTATGCCAGTAAAGGTTTATGTATGTATGACATAAAAGTGATCCACTGACTAAAAGTGATCCACTGACTAAAAGTGATCCACTGGAGAAGGAAATGGCAACCCACTCCAGTAACCTTGCCAAAAAAATCCCATGAACAGTTCCAAAAGGCTACAAGATATGACGCCGGAAGATGAGCCCCTCAGGTCGGAAGGTGTCCAATATGCTACTGAGGAAGAGCGGAGGACTATTCCAAGTAGACCCAGAAAGAGTGAAGCGGTTGGGCCAAAGCCAATAGGACGTCCAGCTGTGGATGTGTCTGAGGTTGAAAGGAAAATCCAATGCTGCAAGGAGCAATATTGCTTAGGAACATGGAATGTGAGGTCTATGAATCAAGGCAAGCTGGATGTGGTCAAAGATGAGATGATAAGATTGAACATTGACATCTTGGGAATCAGCGAACTAAAATGGACGGGCATGGGCGAATTTAAGTCAGGTGACCATCATATCTACTACTGTGGGCATGAATCCCTTAGAAGAAATGGAGTAGCCCTCATAGTCAATAAAAGAGTGGGAAAGGCAGTACTGGGGTGCAACCTCAAAAACGACAGAATGATTTCAGTTCGAATCCAAGGCAAACCATTCAACATTACAGTAATCCAAGTGTATGCCCCAACCACTGATGCCGAAAAAGATGAAGTTGACCGGTTCTATGAAGACCTACAACACCTTCTAGAACTAGCACCCAAAAAAGATGTCCTTTACATCATAGGAGACTGGAATGCTAAAGTAGGAAATCAAGAAATAAACGGAACAACAGGCAAGTTTGGCCTTGGAGCGCAAAATGAAGCAGGGCAAAGGCTAACGGAGTTCTGTCAAGAGAACACGCTGGTCATAGCAAACACTCTTTTCCAACAACACAAGAGGCGACTCTACACCTGGACATCACCAGATGGTCAATACCGAAACCAGATAGATTATGTGCTTTGCAGCCAAAGATGGAGAAGCTCTATACAATCAGTAAAAACAAGACCTGGAGCTGACTGTGGCTCAGATCATGAGCTTCTTATTGCAAAATTCAGACTTAAACTGAAGAATGTAGGGAACACCACTAGACCAGTCAGATATGACCTAAGCCATATCCCTTATGAGTATACAGTGGAGGTGAAGAATAGGTTTAGGGCACTAGACCTGGTAGACAGAGTGCCTGAAGAACTATGGACGGAAGTTCGTAACATTGTACAGGAGGCAGCAACTAAAACCATCCCAAAGAAAAAGAAATGCAAGAAAGCAAAGTGGCTGTCAGATGAGGCTTTACAAATAGCTGTGGAAAGAAGGAATGCGAAAAGCAAAGGTGAAAGGGAAAGATATAAACAACTGAATGCAGAGTTCCAGAGAATAGCAAGGAGAGATAAGAAGGCCTTCTTAAATGAACAATGCAAGGAAATCGAGGAAAACAACAGAATGGGGAGGACTAGAGATCTCTTCAAGAAAATTGGAGATATCAAGGGAACATTTTGTGCAAAGATGGGCATGATAAAGGATAAAAAAGGCAGAGACCTGACAGAAGCAGAAGAGATTAAGAAGAGATGGCAAGAATACACAGAAGAACTATACAAGAAAGAGCTTAATGTTCCTGATAACCACGCTGGTGTGGTCACTGACCCAGAGCCAGACATCCTAGAGAGCGAAGTCAAGTGGGCCTTAGATAGCATTACTAACAACAAAGCTAGCGGAGATGATAATATCCCAGCTGAGCTACTTAAAATCCTAAATGATGATGCTGTGAAAGTGCTGCACTCAATATGCCAACAAATTTGGAAAACTCAGCAGTGGCCAAAGGATTGGAAAAGGTCAGTTTACGTTCCAATTCCAAAGAAGGGCAGTGCCAAAGAGTGTTCAAACTATCGCACAATTGCACTCATTTCACATGCTAGCAAGGTTATGCTCAAAATTCTACAAGCTAGACTTCAGCAGTACGTGGACCGAGAACTACCGGATGTACAAGCTGGGTTTCGAAGAGGCAGAGGAACTAGAGATCAAATTGCCAACATGCGCTGGATCATGGAGAAAGCACGAGAGTTCCAAAAAAACACCTACTTCTGCTTCATTGACTACGCAAAAGCCTTTGATTGTGTGGATCACAACAAGCTGTGGCAAGTTCTTAAAGAGATGGGGATACCAGACCACCTTACCTGTCTCCTGAGAAACCTGTATGCGGGTCAAGAAGCAACAGTTCGAACCGGCCATGGAACAACTGATTGGTTCAAAATTGGGAAGGGAGTACGGCAAGGCTGTATATTGTCACCCTGCCTATTTAACTTATATGCAGAGTACATTATGAGAAATGCAGGGCTGAATGAATCGCAAGCCGGAATCAAGATTGCCGGGAGAAACATCAACAACCTCAGATATGCAGACGATACCACTCTAATGGCAGAAAGTGAAGAAGAACTAAAGAGCCTCTTGATGAGAGTGAAAGAGGAGAGTGCAAAAGTTGGCTTGAAACTCAACATTAATAAAACTAAGATCATGGCATCTGGTCCCATCAATTCCTGGCAAATAGAAGGGGCAGAAATGGAAGCAGTAACAGATTTTACTTTTTTGGGTTCCAAGATCACTGCAGACGGAGACAGCAGCCATGAAATTAAAAGACGCTTACTCCTTGGAAGGAAAGCTATGGCAAATTTAGATAGCATAATAAAAAGCAGAGATATCACCATACCAACAAAAGTTCGTATAGTCAGGGCGATGGTGTTCCCAGTAGCAATGTATGGTTGCGAGAGCTGGACCATAAGGAAGGCTGAGCGCCGAAGAATAGATGCTTTTGAACTGTGGTGCTGGAGAAGACTCCTGAGAGTCCCTTGGACTGCTAGGAGATCAAATCAGTCAATCCTAAATGAAATCAACCCTGACTGTTCCCTGGAAGGACAGGTACTAAGGCTGAAACTCAAATATTTTGGCCACCTAATGCGAAGAGAGGACTCTCTGGAGAAGACTCTGATGCTGGGAAAGACTGAAGGCAAAAGGAGAAGGGGAAGGCCAAGGATGAGATGGTTAGACAGCATCACCGATGCAACGAACATGAAAATGAGCGAACTCAGGAAGATAGTGGAGGATAGGAAGGCCTGGCGGGATATGGTTCATGGGATCACGAAGGGTCGGACACGACTTAACGACTGAACAACAACAAAATGTATGACAATTGTCTCCTGATAATAAGTATTATTTCACAGTAATCCTGAAAATAATGTCACTGCACTGAAAATGAATAAATATTAAAAGGATGCATAATCTTTACAGATTCTTAGACTTTGTCTGTTTTACATTTTCTATTGCTAATGTGCTAAGTAAAGTTAAGAATTTAGATGTCATTTGTGAATCAACCGTTAATGCCGATTTACTTTGCTCTATCACTCTGCATGCCATTCTTCAAGATCACAAAAGGAAGGGACCCAACTGTCATAGAAATCCTAAAAAGGCTAGAAGATTTCTTTGCCCTTCTTTCAAGTAGCTTACGTGAGGGATATAGTCCCCTTGCTATTTAATACGACCCTATGTGGTAGGTTAGCTGAAACAGAGTGACTGACCAAGTGGGCTTCATGACTCAGCAGGGATTTGAATCTGGGTCTCCTGAGTCCTAGCCTGTCACTTGTTAACCATTGCTACACACTCGCTTCCAGTTCATCATAGAGGTATGGTAGGACTTTGCAAAAACTGTGTAAACAAGTCTTGAAGGGAGGCATCCTTCTATACAAAAAGACCATACACACTAGCTTTATATTTTAATACATTATTAATTCATTAGTGTTTTATTAATCAATTGTATTGCATAAATAAAACCTAGCGACAGAAGAGCCATCAACAGAATGATGATTTGGCTATGGCTGGAGTATGATGAGTCCTTAATCAAGGCCTCCTTAACAAAGGGCACAATTCTGTGTACGTCTTGCACCGGTGTAACACCAGGGGGTGTAAGAGCACTAATGTCAGTGTAACTTGCTGCACGCCACCGTAACCCCTCTTGGACACATCACATGCGCAGTTAGGACGCGGAACGGTCACCAATTTGCTACCCTTCCTTCTTGATTTTAAAAACTATCACATCAAAGGGAACTTTTAAACTACAGCTATGCAATATTCAGGTAACAAAGCGTTTTAAAGGATAGGCTTGTTAGACAAAGACCAGTTCTTTGCATGACATATGTTAATCCACCGTTAAATTGTTTGAGGCGGAGACCCTGAAACTGAGTTATATATTATTCTGCCCTTTAAGCTCATCAGGTAAGATGGAGAGGCAGGCTGAGATGGGATAAACATAAATGATCCATGATAGTTATTTCATTTAACAAACTGTAGATTGTGTATGTGGGTATCCAACCATATGTTGAAAAGCTAGTGTGAACCAGGTTGTTCATCAAGAAGTCTACAGTCATCTTTGTGATCACAGATTCAGGGGGGAAAAATGTTTCTGTAACCATAAAAAAGGTTTCTGGGTTTATTATGTGTACAGCCAGGACAAGATAACCTTAGTTCATGCAATATACCGTACATGGCTACATGGAAGAACTGGTGGCGGAAATTGGGGCTAAGTTAAACTAACCATGTGATCTCATCCTTAGACTCTAGGCTGATGTACCCTCAATCTGACATGTTAGTACCAGAGAGGCATTGCCAATTATGATCTGGATTATTGGAATCATCAAACTGGCAGCTCTTGATTTTCTGCCTCAAGAAATACTGGAAGATTGCTTTGCTGAGCTTTGGCACTGTCTTCTGGTTAAGTTATCTTAATCTTTAGCCTTATTGTGTTTAGTAAGCTCATTTTCAAAGGGTCATTAAAAATGCACAGCTTTTTAAGTGGATAGTTGGAAAAAAAAAACAGCTTGTTGATTTGATTTCTTTGCCCTGTTTCCTGTTTGTGTTTCATACGGAGAACTATCACATTTCAAAACCGAACACAGCTGTCCTCAGCATCCAAGCTTTGTTTCATCATACAGTATTTCAACTCAAAGACACAGCAACTTTTCATTTAACTTAAAATAAGAACATAACACACGTATGTTAAATAGAGTACTACGAGCACACACAGAGAATTCAAAACCATTTGCTGAAGAAAGTTGAAATTGAAGGATTAAAATATGCATGTGGTAATTTGGATATTGTCTGATACAGCAAGAGAGTGGATAGAGAACTGAAAATCCAATAAAACTGTAGCTAAAAAGGCTAACATTGTTAAATGAAGGACATTCCCCAGCTGTAGTGTGCCCCCGAAGTCTCCTTTGGCTTATAGTGCAATGCATGTACTCAGGAAAAACCCCATTGAGTTTAACAGGACCTAAGTAAGTGTATATAGGATTGCAGACTTAATGAAGTTTAACAGTTTGTTGAATGCAAGGCTTAGGAAGTCACTTGTATTTGCAGGGGAAACTCTGGGTAGCTGCAAAGTTTTGGAACCATAACGGATGGATTCCACAAAAATACTGATGACATCTTGAAATAGAAAAAGAAATCATAGTCCCAAAAGGAGGGGTACCTAACCTAGGATCCTGAGTTCCTCCAGTGCAGGGTGCTTTTGGGCAGCCTGAAAGCCAGGCTGTTGGCTGGTGAGTTGGCTGTGCACATGGCAGCAGCTCCAGAGAGGCTCCGCTGTCCCCAGTGTTAGCAGAGGTGGGACGTTGGCGGGGAGGGGGAGAAACAGGAAGTTTGGGGGGAGGGAGGGGGTGGATCTGGCAGCAGTCGCGTGCACTGGATCCTAATCCCCATTTTTAGCCTGCTCCACCCTCTGGCTCTCCTACATAGCTGGCATAGGTTTTAGGAGAACCATAAGACCATCAGGGGGGCTATGCAGAGGTAAGGGAAATATACCCTTGCAGGTCTCCTGATCGTTCAGCAGTGAGCCCTTGTCAGTGGGTTGTTTTTTTTTTAAAGAAAATACATTGAGAGTTCAAACCAGAGAAGTCTTAAGCTGTATTTGGACCTGATTCTGAGTGTAATTCAAACCTCTGGATCTGTGCTGGATTATTTTGCTATGTATTAATCTCCACTCCCATCCCAGCTACTTAACTGGATATGATTAGCAGAATTTATAAGAATATGGGCTGTGTCCAAAGAAAGTAAATTATGACTAAGCACCACTGAAATCACTGGAGCCAAGTTAGCTGTGTGCAATTTCAGTTCCATTCAATTTAATGGTGCTTAGTCAGAATTCTTTTTTATATAACCCAGTATGTATTTGCCCACTGAAAGACATTTTAACATGACATTTTAATTAGCTATTACTTTAATAATACAGTTGTTAGCACTATCTTTTTTATGTGCAAGCTACACTCACATAGGATCAAAAATGGTTTTATAGGTCTGAATTGCATGCAAGAGCAAAAGTTTGAGTCTTTAACACACGGCAAATGTCTTAAAAAGAGAATACGTCTCCAGTTATACAACTGTTCAGACGCACACACAATAAAACACACAGACCACACACGTTATTATATAAACTGCAAATCTTGAAAAAGACTATTTTGTCCTTATGTAACTTTTTGGATATGAAAAGCTGAATGTATAGCCTTCTTGTTCTGCCACACTGTGAAATACAATATACACAACTGCAATGAGCTTAATATTTCAAAAATATTGCATAGTAATATTGTATGCAAAATGCTTAGAATTAAAATGAATTGTGAACCATTGGCATTTGAAACAATGCAGGAACCATCCTTTTTATTCTCAATTAAAAAGTATATTTGGAGCTTAAATAATAATAATATATTATTATTTTTGAAAAAAAATAAGAACTGGAATTGCACTATTTATCATAAACTAGGTGCCAAAGTCACCTTATTTCACTATGCAGATTAGATTATCCCTACAAATCAATCATATCCAAGCATTGCTACTACAGGAGTAAGATCTAGTCAAAGGTTCTGAGACAAGAATGAAGAAATATTTGAATTGCCTTATAAACTCACGTACATTTTAACTAGACATTCCATAGCTTCAGCAAACACTTGTGTGTGCTTCTCCTTTTTACACAGGACATCATTCTAGAGTGTAAGAAATGCCATGAGATGTATTTTATTTCTATCTGTAAACCTGCAGGGGAGCATCAATGCAGGTAGGGATATATATGGTTTAATGGGCTCTCATCGTCTCCAACCTTTTAAGGAAAGAAATAGGTCTTGCATGCGGATTTCAAGGTAGGAATTTATATTGGTAATTTCAAACAAATTCTCTGTAACATGATGAAACCATTGCAGACACTGGGAGGGAAAAAAAGTCTCAAAACTTCACTCAGGAATCAACAGTGGTAGATGAGCCAGGGAGCTACAGATCAGGATTAGAGTATTACTGCTGCATGTAGGTGAGGAAATTATGTCTATTCTTCACATACCAACCTCTAGCCTCTAAAAGCTGTTCCTTCAATTTCATGCACAGCAAAACTCACCACCAAACTATAATATGTTAGCAGATGGTCATCTTAAAAAAATAAAACGATTATGACAATGCCGACTACTTATGTTGAGAAAAGAGCTGATGCGTCAAAAAACCCCTCACTTTGCACATTCCTATTAGGCTCCCGTCTCTCCAAATCAAGCAGTCAAAATGTGTCCAGTGGAATAAATGTGTGACTTTGCATACTCAATACATTCAAACTGAGCCACTTCTGAGAAGCTGCTGAAATCTAAAACAGAGAAACAATCAAGCCCTCAGGATCAAGATGCCGTGCAAATAGTTTCAGCTGGCACCCAACTGTCAATGCTTTGTATCAAGCGCTACGTCAGGGTCTCAAAGCATGCCAGAGATAAAGCCCAAGTGATACATTGCGGTGGGCCAATCTTCACAGACAAGAGTGAGTTTGAGGGCTATACAAGGACAGACCAGCTTGATGAAGAATGCTGTATTATTGCAGAAAGCTTGGCCAATTTTTCAGACATTCAACAATCCCAGTGCCACACTGCAACCAACATTCTCCATGGTTATCATGCCAATAGGTGGAATGCATATACTGATTTCCTTTTCAATAATCTTGTGACAATGCTACAGTTTTGAATTATTTCACCTCACTTGATAAGCTTTAAAAAAAAAAACTACAGAGCACATCAGAAATAGGAGTCATCCAACCAAGTCACAGTAGATCTAAATCAGCAGACAATCTAAAAGACAGCTGAGATTCACTTTTTTTTTGTATCCCTTTGAATATTTCAGCACTTCAGTACGGCTCCTTTCCCTACAGTTTGTGTGTCAACTATAAAGGCCCTTTTATTTTATAAAGAAATAAAAATGTAACAGGAGTAGCAGCAGATGTGCTCATCCTGGCAACTCACAATACACAGGAGTGTAATTTTCTTGCTCTCCCAAACGTAATGATTCATAGACTACACAAAGCGCACTTTACTTTGTAATTCCCTCCCCATCATTATAGAAAGAACAAAAACCGAACAGCAAAATCTTCCAAACAGCATACCTACTAACACAATATTTCAGTACAAATTATATTGAATGCAGGGAGATTCCCTAAGGGCGTTTCCAGAATGAAGATGCTTTTAGCACACCTGACATCTGGAAGCCACAGGTCTGCAGGGAAAGGGGACTGACCTAATCCCTCTACTAGTATAAACAACAGACCAGGAGATTTAGGTAGCGGTGCCAGTTTGCCCCAAATGACCAAGTTTCTGCTGCTTTTTTTCTTTTTTTTTCAAGTGGATGGGCGACAAAGGCTAAGCTGCGGACATTTTTGGCCACCACTGGGCTGTGTCCTGGTACCAAAATTTTCCCCCAGTTTTCAAAGGTTGGTAGGCTTGTGACATCATCAGGCCTGACCATGTGACAACATCAGGCCACACCTCAGAACTGTCGTTGTGGATACATCTGACCTGTCAATGCAGGTTTAGGGGTCAATATAGGTGCATACCCCAAGCAACGAAATTCCCACAGATCTTTGCACAAAACCACACATAGCTTTGTACCCCCATTTTTCTGGATAATGCTCTGCCTGAACCTCCATTTAGAGCAAAAGTGTGCAACCAGCGTTGCAGGAACTTATCAAGAAATTCTTCATGTGGACTGATGGTGGTTACTCCATATCTGTGTCCGATATCTGGCAGAATTCTCCTCACCATTTGGCAGGATGACACAGATAACTAAGCTACCTCTGGCTCACAGAGCTTACCTGGGTTAGTTTGATTGTCTGTAGACCTGTAAGGTCTGAGAACCTGAAGTCTTAACCTGAAGTCAGTACACAAGCTTTTGAAAATACAGGGTGAGCACAAAAACACTCCTTGATTGCCAATGGTCATTCCTTGAAAGCAAGGAGTGTTTTTGTGCTCACCCTGTATAATAGCAACATTCACAACACAGGAACATAGAATTATATGGTACTCGATGCTCTCTCCTAACTATTACATCAGTCTTTGATGGCTTCATAGATGGTACCACTTCAACAAGCTCTCGGTGAACTTGGATGCCCATGTAGAGATAAGGACCTGCTATTCTCAGTACAAAAATAAAAGCCAAAACAAGAACCCACTAACTTTCAATAAAACAAGAAAAGCATTTATCGATGTGAAAAAGTCCTCACTTACTGTTGGTTGCATAACATATGACGGATGAGGCATCCATGAAGTACTCTGAACCTGTGTATCAGAAAGCACCATATTAACATAATGGTGTAACAAAGACGACAGGAACAACCTTGCTTTGAATAAAAATATTGGAGACTGAGAACTTGGTATTCTCGTTTGGAAAATGCTGCTGCCCTCATTTTACATTTCAGAAAAGTCAAAAGAGTTTGTAATTCATTCCAGGTCCTCACTTATGACTCTAAGGGCATTTTTGGACAAAATTGTTGCTGTGGCTTGGATGCAGCCTACAAACGACAGGGAAGCAATGCTGATTGTCAAGTTGATCTTCCACTAGTCCACTTGTCAGAGAGGGGCTAGCAGTCATACACCCCCTGGACATGAATAACTGATTGCAAATAAAATAAAATAGCAAGATTAAACAGTCATATATTTATACATGCTGCTCTGCTCCCATGTATGGGTTGTTTTTTCCTCTTGCCTGGTTCCCACCCCCACACATGTGGTTGTCTGGCAGGACAGCCATTGGTGGAGAGGCAATGGCTCTCTCCATTGGTGAGAGAGAGCAGAAGGCTGTTATGTTGTGCGGCAGCCTCCCAGCACCATTCCATTTTGGAGCGTGAAGACTCAACCCAACCACTCTTTATACACAGTCTGAAGACTAGCTTGTCACCTGTAACATGGCCGGGTAGGAGTTTTTTCTTTACTCCGAGGTTGGCTGTCGGAGTCAGGTTTTTCACCTACCCTAGAATGTGCATAGGGATGGGTAGTACTAGGTAAGCCTAGCATGGCAGGATAGTGTGGGAGGAGGAACGGGGATCTAGTTTCTGCCCTTAGAAAAGCAAGAGTTGTGAGGGAACAACCAGAACTGGCCTCAAGAGGCTTTCCAGCATGGAGATGCAGGCTGGTAAACCCTCAGGCTTGAATTGTGATGTTCGCTTTAGAGGCTGCCTGGCTTGGGGCCGGCAAAGTAATTCAGTGTCTTTGACCCCCTTTCATAGGGGTTGGTGGTGAGGAAGCTGAGAGAGCCACAAGATAATCCTTGGTTCAGAGCCAGGGTGGCTACTGGCAGGTAACTGTCTCCTCCAAATTAGGTGCCCACACAGGAGGGTGGTTATATCATAGGTAGGACCAGCTGCATTTACCAATTGCTGTCTGACTAAACAATCCAATAAACATGGCCCTGATTTTTTTTTTAACCAAAATCTTTGAGTCAGATGTGTTTATGTGGGGTGATTCCTGGACAAGACATAATTCATTACAATCAAAAAATAATTTTACCACAGAAATCCAAAAGAGGGTTCCTTGCAAGCATGTTAGTTGTCATCTTCTTCTTGCATGTCTTGGTGAAAAGCACTTAGGGCCAGAGATTAGATACCACTTGGCATCTGTTTGTATGAATTCTCGGTATTCAGACATCATAAAGTTATGATGAGTTTCAGGTATTCATAAATGCAATGATTTTCAAACAATTGGCAAACACTCTCAGATGAATTTCAAATTTTGCTTGCAAACAGTGCCATCTTGGGATGAAAGATGTACCCTTTCTTTCAACGGAAACTTTCCTTTTCAAGTTATTCTTCTATCTTGGGCACTCTCTGAGAAACTGTTCTGAAGGGCAAACATCAATGTGTCCTCTTATTTTTCTCTCTTTGGATTTTCATGTGTTTAAAAGTATACGTCATCAAGCATTTTCTTCTGTATTTAAATGACTCTTTTCTTCAAAGTACATTTGGAGGTATCCTTTAAATGCACGTTTCCACCTGTTCCTTCTCTACTATATTCTGTTACCTTCTGTGCTTCCTCCTCTTGGTCCCAATTGCTAAATTCCCTTGTCCTGATTCTTATTCCAGAAATAAATTAATTCCTCAGATGCTTCAGAAACAATAACTGTTCCCCTTCTACTAGCCATTTCACTCTGATCCTTAGCTCTTCATTTCACGTAAGGATCTTCTACGCCCTCACACACCATTGTAACTGTTGAAACAGTCTTAGGCAACAAACACAACAGTTTTTCCTCTATCCACCATTAAATATCCATATTTCTTCATTGCCTTGATCTTGTCTTCATAATTCCCCAACTCTACAGCCACAAAAATCTCAATTTCTTATAGTTGCTTAGCATCTTTCCGAAACCCTTCACACAACAACAACTTAGAACCCTTTCTGGTAAAAATGACTTTCCATTTCTGCTAGTTTGGTGTGTATGTGCTAACATACTACTTTTGTCCAAGTGAATACAAAGTTGGATATGGTCAATTGCTAGTATGAACATGGCGGCTTTTTAACAAATGGCTTTTAACAAATGTAAATACAGGTGACCCACTGGGGTTGTTTATTTTAATTGTTTTAATTATGTGTTTTTAATTATTTTAATGTACATGTTTGTTTTAATGTTGTAAGCCGCCTTGAGTGCCCTTGCTGGGAGAAAGGCGGGATACAAATTCTTTAAATAAATAAATAAAATAAATAACTGGCTCTTTATAGGCTAAGCAACCGTTAGGAGTATTTGACCCTATTTTACTGTATAAACAAGCAAGCAAGGACGTCTGATATACAAGTCAAAGAATCGGTTTACAATTCAGCATTGGTCTTCTATTTCCTTTTGTTCAGAATGGCGTTTGCCATTTTTTGTCATCTGAATTTGTAATCAATTGCACATGGGAAGTAATCTAGCAAAAGCTAACAAACATCATTGAACTCACACAAGCTTTTTAACAAATTACAGTGATCCAGAGTTGGAAACAGCTCTGGTACGGAAAAGGACAAAACCCCAAATAAAATAAAGGAAAGAAAAAGAAGAAGAAAACAACACTTAATCTAGAAAAGTTAGAGGTGCTGTTGAGGAACTTGTTGAGGAAGTCATGTTGGGAAATTCTGCTGATCTGAGTGGAGGTGTGCAACCCATTCTGGTTGGCGTTGCATTCCCCCTGAAGAACCAAGTATGCCGCTTGGAGGAGTTCTCCTGGATCCAGTGGAGTCCTTGGATGTTCAACGGATATCAGTGGCCAGGAGTGTCTTTTATCAATTTCAGCTGGTTCTCCAGTGCCTGGAGAAATTGGGACCTGGTCTTGGCAACCCATGCACTGGTTATATACAGACTCGCAATGTTCAGTATATGTCTTTAAAGTAGATATGAGCAGGAACTGGTTGAGAAATTTCACTTGACTTGTAGAAACATGTTCGACTTTCCCTGCAAAGTCTTGAAAGGATATTTGCTTTGCATTTTACTTTTTTCAAAATTTTGGTTTTAATCCTACTTTAAAAATAGTTTGGAAACTCCAGTTGATTCCAAATGAAGAATACTGACAGGAGACAGGCACTCAGCACATCATACAAATCATGCCTTAGTGACATTAGGGGCTAATTAATTTCCAGGTTGAATGTGAAGTACTTGTTCTAAATTGAAAGTTTCAAATCGTTTGCACAAGGTTATCTCAAGGATTGCCTGGAGTATAAACTCTTGTTTACATTTTTTTTGCAAATTTTATTTGTTGTTTATTACAGATTGCATCCTGTTTTTACTTTGTGAGCCCCCTTGGGAAAATTATGTTTCTCTATAAAAGGATACATAAATAAATAAGAAAGCATAAATCTATTGTGGGAAAAGACGGTGAAGACAGTATAGCTTAATAATTAATTGTGAAGAACGATCACAGAGGTGACACATAAGGTTGTATCCTGGAATCCTGACTTTGCACTTGCGCACACACTGCACAACAAGATGACACACATGAAATTAAGAAAACATGTAGGTTTCCATGGCTTGTTATTACATGCACAGTTTCAATATTTATGGGGTTTCCAGCCATGATTTGAAAAAAGAAGAATAAATTTCGTTTCTTACAGTTGGCTGATGATAATTCCTTTTCCTGGGTTTATCGCGCTGCAGTCAGTAAACACATAGGAACAGACTATCCAAAGCAGGCAACCGTTGAGACTTCTTAATCTTCTAATTTGCTTTAACGTTTCATCCTACTCCAAGGATTTTGTCAAAAAGCAGAAAAGGGATTCAGCAAACGTGCTGAAAGGTGTCCACGTTTGCTGAATCCCTTTTCTGCTTTTTGACAAAATCCTTGGAGTAGGATGAAACGTTAAAGCAAATTAGAAGATTAAGAAGTCTCAACGGTTGCCTGCTTTGGATAGTCCGTTCCTATGTGTTTACTGACTGCAGCGCGATAAACCCAGGAAAAGGAATTATCATCAGCCAACTGTAAGAAACGAAATTTATTCTTCTTTTTTCAAATCATGGCTGGAAACCCCATAAATATTGAAACTGTGCACACATGAAATTGCCCTCACCTCATTGTTGTACAATTTTTTTAGATTGTGAGCCCTTTTGGGACAGGGAACCATTTAATCATTTGATTTTGTCTGTAAACGCTTTGTGAACTTTTTGTTGAAAAGCGGTACATAAATACTGTTAATTAATTAATTAATTCCTTCCACATATTTATTTATTTATTTATTTATTAAAAAAATTATATCCCGCCTTTTCCTATGCCGAAGGCAAATGCCCACGGCGGCTTACAACAGATTAAAATACACAATTTAAAATAGATAAAATAAGTTTAAACAATACATAACGATACATAAACACATTTAAAACTTGTACATGTGGAACAGCACAACATTCCATTATGTTTCCATGTGCACTCCTTAGGATACACCCATATAATGCAGCCTGGGAACATTTTTGGGAAGAGTGCCTGGTAAAACTACTTGAGGGTCATGTAATACAAAATGTTCACTGTTAACATGAACGGAAATGTGTTAGTCACATTTAAGCTGCCATTTATTGTATGGGTGAACTCCCATGCAAAAAAAAAAAAACACTGAAAGTAACTGGAGTGAAGAGGTCAATGTTTGCTTGCATTTTATATTAATGGACCTAATTCAGCCATGAAAAGAACTGCAGTTCTTTAGTGAAGATATAGAGATTGCTCATTTGAAACAGACATGGAATTTGTCACAGCACATATCTAACAAGCAAACAAACACATCTTGTGAAATTCGGCACTGGGATAGTAAGGGCTTGAACGACAGATGCCAACAGCAGAGACTTGAATGCACAGACATATGACACAATGTAGCTTATAATCATTTAGCTGCTCACTGCATATGGAAGCTGCAAATGGAAGCATGAGTGTAACGACAATTTTACTTTGTTGCAAGGTACCTTTGAAGGGACATTTAAAGTACCTGTCCCTGGGCAAACAGAATAAGCTCAGAGCAAAAGATTAAACATGATGCAGACAACAGAAGGTTCATGCTAAATTCTACTTGTGCTAAAACAAAATAAAAGTATGATAAACGTTGGGTGGTACTGATTAAAAATCAAAATCTGCATGTTTCTTTGAAAATACATGATTGAAATGCATGACAGCTCTTGTTCTTAGCACATAGACTCAGCTCCAGAAAAACACCAGAAACCCTGGAAAACCCTGGAAAAACATGTGTTTTATGCTGTTACGCTAGCTAAACAAGTTACAAAATACCACAACTGAAGTGTGCAGCTATACACCATTATTTTCTTCTGCTTATATTTACGTTCCATTATCATGCAAATCACAAGCACTGAGTTAGGGCTATATGAGGCACATGCAATTCCAACATACCTGATATGTGGAGACAGGGGAAGCAGCAATGAATGGTGTGATAGATGTCTGTGGAATCATGCGGTTTGTTGCAATACTGTACGGTGAGGAATAAAATCTGCAAACAGAAAACAAAAGGAAAATTCTTGAGGTGGTGGACTGACATGTTGCAGTGAGCCATAACCATTAGCAGCCAGATACAAATGTATTCATTTATTTATTTATGTTATTTAAAGACTGTATACCCTGCCTTTCCCATGCTGAAGCATATGCCCAAGGCGGCTTACAAAGGTTCCATAACAAGATGAACAGTGTATGAAAAACAATGAGTAAAATCACTTAGTAAAACAAAGAAACCATTTAGGGGCAACTATTTGGTACAGGGAGAGGCAGCAGAACAAACAAACAAAAACCCATATACACATGCACACGGAGGCCACAGACAGGGCATAGACAGAGGACAGAGATCAACGTATCCTCCAAGTGCCAGATGAAACAGAAATGGTTTGAGTCCTTGCTGAAAAGCCAAGAGGAAGGGGGAAGATCTTAATTCCCACGGTAGGGAGTTCCATAATTTGGCGCCACTACAGAGAAGGCTCACCCTCGTGCTGTCATCCCTCTAACTTGGGACAAAGGCAGCACTTTTAGAAGATCCTCCTCAGATGATCTAAGAAGGCGGGCTGGAATATATGGAGAAGGCAGTCCCTCAAATAACCTGGACCCAAACCATGAAGGGCTTTAAAGGCCATAACCAGCACCGTGAATAGGCAGCCAGTGTAGCCGCCTCAGCAGCAGTTCAACAGAATCAAACCGCCTAGCTCCAGCGACCACCCGGGCCGCCGCTTTCTGCACTAATTGCATTATCCGAACCATCTTCGAGGGCAGTCCCACATAGAGCATATTACAGTAATCCAGTCTTGAAGTCATTAAGGCATGGACCACCGTGATCAGGTCCGATTGACTCATATACAGTCTCAGCTGGTGCACCAGCCGAAACTTGGCAAATGCACCCCTAGCCACCGCCGACACCTGGCTCTCCAAGCAGAGCTGTGAGTCCAGGTGCACACCCAAACTGCACACACATTCCTGCAAGGGCAGTGCAACCCCAATCAGAGTGGGAAGATGACTCAGTACAAATGGGAGTCCTTGCAAATTAATTCTGCCTGTGTCTTTCCAAACATCTCCATCATCATCATCATTTTAAATGTGCTAATTCTTTGAATCCTGTTGAAAGTGTTAGGAAAACAACAACAACAACAACAACAACAACAACATGTCTCTTTTATTAACAGTTTAGGTATTACTTTTCAGCTTCTAGGAACTTCAAGGGCAGATATCCGCTAAAATCTAAACTCTTCCAAATGTAATAGAACTAAGAGCTTCACAGCGTAATCCTGTGTAACCTTGCACCAGTGTAACAGTAGATGCACTGGTGTAAGTGCACATGCCAGTGTAATTGCACTTACACCAGTGCATCTGCTGTTACACCGGTGCATCTGCTGTTACACCGGTGCAAGGTTACACAGGATTGTGCTGTCAAACACTTATTCATATCAAACCCCGCCCTAGTAACTTCAGTACTGTGGGTTTTGGATCTGCTATGTTTCAAGTTTGTCACAAAATGGATATGATTTCAGCCTATGGTTCCCAGTACTTGTATACAGAGAATACAACTACTTTGTAGAAAAAGGAAGGACAGGTATGTTTGAGATGTGAACAAGCAGAGGGCAAGATATCCTAACCAGATGAATATATAGCCTCCCATCAGACAGAGACTACAAACTATAACCACCTAAGCATGAAACTATTGTTTACCCAAGGTCAAATTAGATTATGCCATCCTGTTTCTTATGACATCAAGTCCATACTGTAGGGGCATCAATAAGGAGGGCCACATTGTTAAAAGGAATGAGCAGTGAGAGGCTAAGGCAGTGGTTCCCAAACTGTGCGTTGTGACGCCTTAGGGCATCGCAGCACAGTCACAGGGGTGTCATGAGATGTACCAGGTAGCTCCACCTACCTGTTCTCCTGAGCGCCGCCATCTTGGATCTCATGAAATCACGCGAGATCCAAGATGGCAGCACCCAATTCTCACAAGATTTGGGTGCTGTCATCTTGGATCTTGCAAGATTTCACGAGATCCAAGATGGCAGCACCCAGGAGAACAGGTAGGAGGAGCTTCCGGGGCATCGTGAGCCATATAAGTTTGGGAACCACTGGGCTAAGGAAAAAAAACTGGCAAGAACTCAGCTAGAGTTCCAAGTGCTGCTGCTTCTGTAAGGCCCCAATATGGCAGGTCTTCCACCAGGCTGTGATGGTTGTTTCATTTTATCAGGTATTTGGCCTGATCTGATCTGCATTGTTGCTCTACTTTTGCTCTCGCTCCGCCGGCCTAAGGAGTCGCAAAAGTGCCGAAAAACACTTCTGTGCCTCCTTAGGAGTAGGTGTTTAAATAGCCAGGGCATTTACTTATCAACTTATTACTTATATTTATTTTGTATTGAATACTTAGTATTAATAAATTGCCTTTCTAATTCTATACCTATCTTTGTATCTCCATGGCAACATGCTGGGAAATGAAAGCGGATATCTGCACTTTTCTGTCTCAGTACGGCTGGTACAGCTCGACAAAGCACATCCATGGCTTTCACTTCCAAAAGGAGCTTGGTAACATTTTGTAGGTGTCCTATTTATGAAGCCACAAATGAGGAGGTGGATGCATTTTATGTTCCACTGGTGCTCAGTGGGGATCAGGCATGGGCCTTTTATTGAAAACAAAGGGGCATCTGAATGCATTTACACTTGCTGGATTCAGCTGTAACTTTGGTGAACTGCATTTATATTTCTCTTATCACTGCTATGTTGACCTCTTAGACTGACAGTCAATCCTGTGTAACTCTTGCACCAGTGTAACAGTAGACCCCCTGGTGTAAGTGCACTTATGCCAGTGTAACGTGCCGTAAGCTGATGGACGCAGGACGGACACCAGCATAACCCCCCTCGGATGCCTCACATGCGCAGTTTGGACACGGAACAGACACCAGAGCAACTCTGCCAGTGCAGGGGGCATTCTGGGGGCATTCAGACACCCCAAGGAATGCCCCCTGAGCTGGCGGAGTTGTGTCAGCATTCGTTCCGTGTCTGAACTGCACATGTGAGGTGTCCGGGGGGGGGGGGGGTGGCACCGGTGTCCGGCCTGCGTCCGTCAGCATACAGCAAGTTACACTGACATAAGTGCACTTACACCGGGGGAATCTACTGTTACACCGGTGCAAGAGTTACACAGGATTGCGCCCTGACACAAGTTCCCTGACAAGTTCTTTTTTACAATAGAAGAGCCAAGGCAACTGTGCGTTCTAAATGGAAACTACCAGTTCTGGACTTACACCTGGGGCTTACAGGGACTCTGTGGGAAAATGTAATATATATATACTCTTTGATCCTGCAACGCTGCTTCTCAAGAATAAGCTCTTCATGAATCCAATCACATTTGCCACTATATTAGCAAGAAAGGCTTGCCTAAGCCAAGAAATTGAGAGGCAGCTGGCCGTTTCCTCCTAAGCTAAAGAGCTGTAGTTATCTGAAGAGTTAAGCCTGTAAAATGTACACACTATCAACAGGCTTGGAAATTAAGCCTGTAAAATATATACTCTAGCAATAGGACCAAAAAATAAAAATAAAAGACAGTCTCTCCCAGCTTCCATGTACAAGGCCTTTTCCACTGTAATCTATTGCAAATGCTCTCATATAAGACTAAGATAGGCTAAGAATTTGTAGACACTGATACAACTTTCTAAGCAGTACAACAAAGAGTGTGTGTGTGTGTGTGTGTGTGTGTGTGTGTGTGTGCGCGCGCCCAATCCTGTGTACGATACGATGGCCGGCCTAAAGGGCCTGCCACTGTAGCCTATGCAGGTGTCAGGCTGCCCTGGTGCACCTCAAGGGAAGGGGTGCACCTCAAGGGAAGAACCCAATGGGCCTCCATGAATGTACGCAAGCTCCAGAGCTCGTGTACATTCGCATCAAGAAAATTCATGCTATTGGGCTTTCGCCAGACCTTTTAGGGTCGGTCACTTCGACTGCTGCTATTAAGATCTCCCTGAACAGATTAATCGACATCGAGAGACAGGAAGTTTTTGCTGCAGCGGCTAAATCCTGCTCGTCTTTATATCTGCAGCTCCCATGTATTCTCAGTAAAACTCCCAGGTACCTCTTTACGATAGATAACCCACAAGCAAGGCACGCATTCTCTCTAACCAGATGCAACGCCTTGCCCTCCAGCTTAATGGAACACAGATTCGATCGTTCCTCCAAGGCTCAGGGCCGTTGTTTATGTAACCAGGCAGACACAGAATCCCTGGCTCATGTGCTCTTACATTGTTCTTGGTATAACGACCTCCGACACAATATCCTTAACTCTATGCTAGTACATTTGCAAGGGAGGTCGGATTCTGACATCGTCGTGATCTTACTTTCGTCTTCTAACAAGTGGACCATTGATCAGTTAGCTAAATTTTTTCATCTAGCCACAGAACGTAGAGTGGCTATAGTGTCCAACATCAGGGAACTTGGGTAAAGGATGTTATCTATTTATTTCGGCATACCCCCCTTTTCCCCATAACTTTGGGTGTTATTTATTTTTGCTTATTTACTGTGTTATGTAGATTTACTATTGTTTTTTAAGTTTTTATGTCTGTTTTTGTCTGTTATGCCAATAAAGGTTGATTGATTGATTGATTGACATTTGCGCTGGCCGTGTATGACTGGGCCAGGCCTGAAGAACATTTTACAGCCCAGTGGAGTTTACATTCTAGAGCCCATATCATCTTTATTCACCAAGTTGGTTGCTCTACAACCCAACCCCCAATACATTGTAAGAACTCTTCTGCTAGCACTTCAGTAAGTATTTACAGAGCAGCACTATTACATTCCTTCTTTCCGCTCACAGTTCCATGGATCCAACCACTGCATTTTGAGGAAGTGACTCTGGCAGAGCTGTAACACTAACTCACAATTAAACCAAGGGTTCATATTACTAGCAAGATCCTCCTCCCCATGCATGAGGGGAAGACATTTGCAGCTTCCATTCCTGGTTTAAAACAGAGCAAGATTTGTCACTATATGGTTTCAAACTTTCATGGCCTGCAATGATCAATTTAGACTGAATAAAATTTATGGGATTAAAAGCCATGGCTCACAAAAAACAATAAAATCTAAGTTTAATAAAAAAATATTAATTTTTTTAGATAGTCCCTAGTCATCCTTCTTCGCATCAGCGGTCTTTTGATTTTTTAGATAGTCCCAGGATGTTAACTTTGAAGCTCACCTGTGATTGTGCACCAATTTAGTCTCTTAGTGGCTGAGTGGTATCAGAATATGCTGGCTTTGGACTCAATGAGAAATCCCAGTTTATTTTGAACTGGAAATGGAAGCTGCAAATGTCCTCCTCTTGTGTGTTCAGCGGGAAGGGAGCCTGCAGGTCACGCTAGTAATGCTAAGCCATGGTTGAATCGGGGTTTTGAGTACTGCCTGAACCTGGCTGCTATGTCCACTGACAAGGTTTTTGGGATGAAAGATGCACAGCTTCTCTTACCACAGGGAAATCTCCCTCTAAGCATATTGAAAATGTATTGGTATTCACGTTTTAGACATAGTCTCCATGCAAGCAGCCAAGTACCAATGGCACTGCTATACTGGGGCCGGGAGAACCAAATGCCCCTGGGTGACAACCACAGTCTCCTTGTGAGGAGGAGCCTTGACATAATTTTTGAGCTCTGCAGCTGCTTTTTTTGCAGCTAGAGGGCTGCATGAACATCCGCGGAGCACAAACGCACCCAAAGCGGCATGTTTGTGGAGCCCTCCCACTTTCCCCGAGTCCTGGACGGCTTCAAATGAAGCCTTCCGGGAGTGCAGGGGGCGGGGCAATGATGTGAAACACGTCATTGGGCCCCCCACATGACCCAGTTAGCAATGCAACTGCCACGTACAGATATAGTTAGGTGCTCACATACAACTCTGAAGCATGCACATCTTACAAAACCCCAAAGTCAGGTGTACATCTTGCTATTGCAAACACTCACCAAGTGACAACTATACAAACAGTATATGGTTACATGGATTCACACATGGCAGGAGCTCCTTTATTGATTACTGCATGTGCTATGCAAAACTTTGTTCTTTGATATACTAACACAGCTGCCTTTGAAGTAAATATATAGGCTGCAGCCCACAGGGGCCAATTTTTAAATACCCTTACAGCGCAATCCTGATGAGTGTTCCGCTTCCCGAAGCTGTTGCAATTGTGCCATAAAGCACGTTCGTGACAACTCGGAAGTAAGGGCGGCTGGCGCAAGGCCAACCGCCCTCACTCCGCCGCCAGGACATCCCCATGGTCTCCGGAGGCAGGTAAGAGATCCCCCGGCGGGGGCGGTCTGGGCAGCGAGGGAGTGGGCCATTGGCCGAGCTGGTCCGGGGGGGTGGGGATGGCGTCCGACATATCCCCATCCCCGTTCAAGCTGGCTCAGCCGTTACATGGTCACCTTCTACTTCCGCCAGCTAAATAGCTGGCAGAAATCCGAGGAGACAACAAGACAACAAGATAACCTGTTTCCTGTTGACACTCCCTTGAACCTGGCACAGAGAAAACCCACTTCTAAAACCAGGAGGTTGCTTATGGATGTAACCTGTGATGGTCTTTTCCTCCATGAATCTGTCCAAACCCCTTTTAAAGGCATCTAGGCCAGGTGCCATCACCACATCCTGTGGCAAGGAGTTCCACAGATGAATTACACGCTGGGTAAAGAAATATTTTCTTTCGTCTGTTCTAACTCTTCCTCCACTCAATTTTAGTGCATGTCCCCTGGTTCTGGTGTTGTGCGAGAGGGAGAAGAATTTCCCTCTATCCACTCTCTCCATCCCATGCATAATTTTATACGTATATCATTATATGTTTTATATTTTAAGTAATGTGTGTTGATGGTTGTTGTCTTTAATGCCAATAAAGATTCCTGATACTGACAAACAGGGCTGGAGAAAAAAGCAAAAACAAAAAATCCTTCATGAACAGAATTCTTGGATTAACATAAAACTTAAGTATTACTAAGTATTATTACAGTGGAGATTTTCAGTGCAGTAATATTCAGTTAAAATGGGACTGACTTGTTGGAACATCTCACTCTCCGGTACCTGCTTGCAAATGCAGGGAATGTGTTCAGCAGGAGGGGACAGAGAGGACGCAGAGTGCTTGGCTCCAAGCCTGGGAGATGCCCATTTAAGGATCTTCTCTCTATAGCAAGTAATGGGCCGTCAAGGTCAGAAGACATAAAAGGGCTCAGCTATGGCTGAAATTCTGCAAGATCAAGTTGTTCCCTTGGAACTTTCCAAGATCCCACAGCCTCACCTTGTTGTACCGTCAAGATCCTCCTCATGGGTCCCTTGGTGATGCTTGGATAGCATACATAAGATCCATTCTCTTAGACGTTCAGAGGAGAGATTCTGAGGGAAGATTTGCTATGGCCTTAAAGATCCTGGAGATGACGGTCGATATAGCTACTAAGTCCCCCAATATGGCAACTACTGAAAACTGCTTCCTCAAGTATTCCTTTAGTACATTTCTGAACATTTGCATTGTTCTAATTGTATGGAAATCTCTTTCCAGATTTTACAGAACAGAAATCTCTTTCCACATTTTGCAGAACCAAAGGCCAACATGAAGTGCAATGTGGTCAAGGAGATTGTCGACATGGGACAGTGCATACTACCATCGCGTAGCCACGCAGCTGAAATTTGAACCCTGCACAGCTCTTTGTCAGGACACTTCGGAGCTCGGTGATGATGACATTGCTGCTGGGCACTCCGGAGATGCAGCTCTGAGCAGGCTCCAAGCAGTCACCAGGGCCAACATATCCGTTAGGCAAAAGTATTATGCCTAGGGTCCACAATACTTGTAGGGGCCCACAAAAATGTTTTGATTTCTTTTAAAATCAGAAGGAAAAAATGAACTTTTAGGGTTGAAGAACATGTTTAACATTTTATTTCTTTTCCTGTTTTAGACAACATTTAATAGATTTTTATGGGCCCTAAAGGTTTAATTTTTTTTCTGATATGATAAAAAAATTAAAAGTGTTTAAAGTTATATCAAAAATAATTTTTAATATTGATACTATTATGGTGGAAGGGGCCCACAAAGGCAAAAGTGCCTAGGGCCCACGAGAGTCATAATACGGCCATGGCAGTCCCTAAAAATTTTACAGGGAAGATTGCATACAACTACTGGTAAGAGGCTTACAATGTTTCTCATTCTGGGGCCAGGAGCCCTCAAGCCGGCCCCTCAACTACAGAGGCAATCTGTTGAGTCAGTGTATTTGCTGGATAGTAAAAAAGGATCTATCATCCACACAGTGGAAAGACTCTTGGGAGAAAAATATTTCACTCATGCTATATTTATCAATCTTTTCCTAGGCCAGTGGTTCTCAAACATTTTAGTTCCGGGACCCACTTTTTAAAATGACATTCTATCGGTACCCACCTAGCTTTACGAGACTTTTAAAAAAAGGTGATCTAGAAATAAATAAATTTACTTACAAGTAAAGAGCTCAGCTGTTTGCAGGGTAATTGGCGCTATCTTGCAAACTTCAGGAGCTCAGCTTTTGAAGGACAATTGTAGCTATTTGATTTTTGAATAGCCTCAGGGCTTGTGGCAATTACATATCTGATCTTTCCATCACCTGGGACCTACCAGAAATCAGGTCGTGACCCACCAAGTGGGTCCCGACCCACAGTTTGAGAAACACTGTCCTAGGCCGTGGGGAGGGAATTAGGATGTCTCTTGGTCCCCCACTGAAGCCTAAATGCAGCTCTAAATTAGCTGATAAGTTTGAAAAGGACGGGTTGTGGTTTTTTTTTGAAAATCTGTTGAATTAAAATGCAACATGTGGTATTTTTATTCACAGGTGCGAATTCTCCAGCATCAATATCAGGTTTACAGTGCAATCCTAACTAACCTTAGGCTGCTGGAGCGAAGGCTTCGTTTGCCTAAGGTGTCGCAAAAGTGCCATAAGTCACTTTTGTGGCTTCTCAGGAGTAAGCAGAGCCGACGTGGAGGCCGGAGCCGCTCACTCCACCATCGCCCAGGACCTGCGCCGCCTGACCCAGGTAAATCTGTTTTATTCCTCTGTTTTTTAGATTGTATTAATGTTTTTAAGAGTTTTTATATTATATATTCACTGTTTTTATGATCTCTATGTATTAAGTTTGTATTTTATTATTTGTTTTTATTGTAAGCCGCTTTGGGTCCCCCTATGGGGGAAAAAGAGCCAGTGGGTGGCGCAGTGGGTTAAACCACTGAACCATGAGCTGATGATCGAAAGGTCGGCAGTTCGATTCCGCGAGACGGCTCCTGCCAACCTAGCAGTTCGAAAACAAGAAATTGCAAGTAGATTAATAGGTACTGCGTCAGCGGGACGGTAACAGCGTTCCATGCGCCTTGGTGTTGAGTCATGCCGGCCACATGACCATGGAAACATCTTCGGACAGCGCTGGCTCTTCGGCTTTGAAACCGAGATGAGCACCGCTCCCTAGAGTCGGACACGACTGGACTTAATTGTCAAGGGATACCTTTACCTTTATATGGGGGAAAAAGCGGGGTATACATTTTATTATTGTTATTATTGTTAATTAATTAATTAAAATAATAATAATAATAATAATAATAATAATAATAATAATAATAATAATAATAATAATAATAATAATAATAATAATAATAATAAATCCTAGGTCTGTCGGCGGGAGGAGGAGGGCAGGCCAGGGTGGCGGGGGAGAAAGCCATTCCTGAACATTCTTTGGAACCCAACTGCCTCCTATTGGCCAAGTGAGGGAATTATCCATTATCCGAGTAGCACCTGCAATCCATGAAAGAGAATGGTTGCTTCACTCGAAGATATAAAAGCCTAAATAAATCTGCATTGGCCAAATGGAAACAGAAATGATTAAAAAAGAAAAAAAACACCTTCACAATCAATCCGATGCTGTAAACAGAACTATTGCTTATTCTTGATAATATACCATTAAATTTGCTTTCAAGTTTATTTTTGTGATGATTTTGTCTTTTTAAGGATCTTAACGGCTGAAACTAGCTTTGGAAAGGATCGTGGAAAATAGTTTTGTTTAAAATGATAGTAAAATATATACTACTTACCCATTCTGTATAGCAGCTGTGGGGTCATATGTCAAGGCCATGCCAGCCTGTACACAGTTAGGGGGGAAAGCAGAATATTACTCTTTTTGCATCACACGCATACATACCAACCCACGAAGGGGACATTTAGTGAACCCATTACATTACCCAGGTTATGTTGGTATTAAATGGACTTTTAGAACTTCTTAAACATGCTAGATATTGTCTAGCATATTTATTCTACTTATTCCTAGGGAGATATCTTCCCCTCTTGTTGTCTAATAATTTCTGTAACTTGAGTGTGTTGAGCATTAAAATTCTCAATTTGAGCTCAATGCTCAAAATGCTCATGATAGCAGTTATACCCTTCTGTACTATAGACTACAGAGTATTAAAATCAGCCATGGTTCAAGCCTGCTAGCTAAGAAACTGAGTAGCTCATCATAGATCTCAAGTGGCGTACCAAACCAGTTAAACTGTATAAAAGGTATACTGACTCACTCTCATTCACCTGAGAGAAATGGCTCAACAGCATCAATCACTGAACCGAGTGACCGCCCCATACAGATGGGACACAATGAGAAGATACCTATTGGAGGTGTGTGTGTGGGGGGGGGTTGAAAGCAGAGTATTTATGGGAAGCGGTCTGGCAAGTGAAATTAAATAGAAAGACAAACTCCTTGATAGCAAGTATTTCAAACAACAAGGACTTTGAAGAAGAAAAGCAGGAAGGCAACAGTCCAATGAGATTTCATTTAAACACTCTAATAAAATAAGCTTTACTCAGCAGAGAAGTTAACTTGGCAATGATCTTTCCTTTGATAATTTATGACAGTTTTGAGTTTTGACTGAAAAAAAATACAGTGGTATTAAAAAGGTTTACATCTTTCTTTCTTTTAAAACGTTTTTACCAATAAATCAAAACTTTTGATGTGACATGTTTTGAACACACAGCTGTACATTTAGGAAAGGGGATGCTCTCCCCAGTGTAACATGCTGAAAGACACTCATTTTAATGTACATATGCTCCCTGTGATGCTAGATGTGCTAGAAAGTCTTTGAAGGCTGATGTGCTAGAAAGTCTTTGAGGGCTGATATTAGAATGTGGGAGCAATTCCAAGAAAAGAACAGAATAGTACTGAGATGGGTCAATGCAGGAATACTGTACATCCAAACCCACAGACACGTTACTAAAACTGGTTTGGGAATTCAGATTCCTTCCAGCCATTCCTAACAGCTATTCTATGCTGAGCTGGTTACCAGCCAACTCTTAGATCCTTACCTTTGCTGATGCCAACTTCTTAGAAATGTTGGTATATAAAGCGTACTGCCTATATCTGTACACACTCTATGTTTTCCCTATGGAACGTTTACCCTATGAACGTTCAAAAATAGCAGTTATTGGTGGCCACTCAAGGTTTGGGGTAGGTGCCCTCTGATAAGATGCCCTCAGTGGGCTCTGCCTCACCACACCCACTTCCTCATTGTTGCCATCACTACCACTCACTGGCTCATTATCTCCCACTACATCAGAGAGAGCGATAGCAAGAGGGAGCTAGTAGGCAATGATGTCGAGGAGGAAAGACTGGGCCAGGAGGTTCTGAACCAGGGTAGGCCTCCTGCCAAAGTGCAGACTTGGCAGGAGCCTGGCAACACTAACCTGGCATTGGCAACACTATCCCTGATGGTGGTGATAAAAAAGCAAGGGATATTGAGGAGGAACCAGGATGCTCAACAAGGGGGTAGGAAGCTATTATTCCCACCCCTATGCTCTTCACGCATCCCTAGCTAATGTCATGTTGTTTGAGTTGAAGGATTAATGATGAAAATAAAAGTGGCTCGGAATCTCAAAGAGTATCCTGCCTGGAAAACAAATTATCTTGACTAACATAAAGTTATTTTGGTAGGCGATAGAATTTTAGCTTCTTCAAAGGTTATAAGTAGAATGACCCTCCAGTTTGAATTTTTTTCCCCATTCAAATTAGAGCACACCTGGATGCCTATTTAAGGACTCACGAACAGTTACGACAAGAAACAGCTTGTGGAAAAAATATTGTTAAGTAATAAGAATTCTAAACATGGAAATTCTACCATGGATTCCTGTCAATAGTTCTGCAGATGGGAAAGTCCACACTTTCAGGAGCTATAGTCAGGAGCTACACTCTACCAGGTGAGCATTAGGTCAGTAAGACCTAGGAGTCTAGCTTATTTGTGTTAGTTGCTTCTTATGCTTTACGACTGCAACTTATTTCTTATTTAAATAACTGAAATGTCCATCCTGTTGGGCATTTGTCTTGGCAAGAGATAAGCGGGATACATTTTTTAAAAATACATAAATAATAAATAAAATCTGAACACTGCTTCCAGAATACAACCAGTGGCGGCACCAGAAAAAAAAAAAACATTATGGGGACAAAGAAGAGCAAAGTGCATTTCTGGGATGGGGTGAACTTTGTCCTACGTTTCTGAATGAAAAATAACGGTATATTTCACATTAATCTTACCATCCTAAACATAAATAGAAGTGAGCCCATGATAAACTGCTTGTTAAATATGTTGATGCGTTTTACGTATATTTATTGATGAAAATAAAGAAAAATGTTTTGCGTATGTGAAAAGTGCCTTTCCTTCAAGTTATCACACGAGTCAAGCTATAGAGCAGTGTGTAGAGGGGTGTCCCTGGCGGGATGCTTGCCCTCCTCATCCCCTTCTGGTACTTCCTATGAAAATCACCCTGGAATGGAACCGATCGCAGAGTATAGGGTTAAATGCATTAGGACAATGTTGTTGTGGTCAATAATTTTCAATAATTATAAACAAGATGAACATTTATAGTGTCAAGAGAGGCAAGGTGCCTTTTTCATATACGGTCAAATTGTACGTATAGGGTCAAAATATTTTGAAAAATCAAGGTCCGATTCTTAATTATTTTGATGATCTTATTCCTGATAGTACCAATAAGAAAAGCAGGCAAAAGGTCATCAAAATAGTCTAATTTTTTAAATCTTACACGCATTTTATACAGTAGATATTTTTAGATAAAATTTTAAAATTTTACAGATAATGTTTTTTAGATTGTGAGCCCTTTTGGGACAGGGAGCCATTTAATCATTTGATTTTGACTGTAAACCGCTTTGTGAACTTTTTGTTGAAAAGCGGTATATATTGTTAAATAATAATAATAATAATAATAATAATAATAATAATAATAATTTCAACATCAGCTTTTAGAATAATACTATTCTCAGTCAAATCTCTCAGCTGCATACACCAATAGAGTTTCAGGAAGGACATATGGCATGTAAAATATGTTGGAAAAATGAAATCTATCACTAATTTAGTTAGACTTGGGAAGACTAATACAAAATTGGTACAAGAAACAACCCAAGACAGATATCCAATCCAAATTACTTAAATGTATAGACAGGATATGTATTAAAAAGTGTGCTACATGTATTTCAGGACAACTGAAAACATACATCAAACACTGCAGTTTAAGAGAAATCTTAAATACAAATATATATATATATATTTTAAAAAAGAGGTTCTAGCTGGTTTATATTTACCTATCTCTTGTATAGTGGCACTTAATTTTTCAATGTGGTAAGCAGGCAGGAGCTCAACGTGGTTTAATTTGAAAACAACGTGGTTTAATTTGAAAATTCTTTTCCTGAAACCTGGAACTCAGATCATTTTCCCAAGTCAATCCAAAGCTCAGAAAAATTATCCCCACACTGCCCGTCTTTCCTGTTCCCCAAACCTCTCTCTACCAGCCCAAAATGCCATTCTCTCTGACAAGTGCCAGAGTCAGGATGAGCAATGGCAGCATGGAAAGAGGAAGAAAACCCTCAGCAGAACTACATTCTCCATAAGCCTCCTGGATTTTGTGACCTGGTGTACTGCTAACGTGGTGTATGAGGCGATGAAGAGACAAAAGGAAGTGCCATGATATCTCCGATCTCTCCTCATATGCTGCCATTGTAGGTCTAATCACTACTTCCCAAGTAAAGAAAGCATGAGGGTGTGGGGAAACTGGTAGGGGAAGACTTTGGGGAACAGTGAGGGCTGGAAAGGATAGAGGGGAGGGAAGCTAGAAATTGTTCTCCAGCTAAAATCAATCCAAGCCAAAGAAGAATGAGGGGGCTTTAAAAGCTCGCCTCTTGTTTGAGACCAGTTTTTATGAGCCCCTGAAGTTCTTCTCTAAGCCTGGCTTGGGAAAGCTTTGACAGTAACTATCACAATAATAACCTACCTTGAGCAGCTGAAAGGGACAGATAAACAAAAAAGATGACTAGAAAACGTTAAAACTGTTTTTCATGAGTAAAATAGGAGTGGCAAGAGTTAAAAATGAAATACAGCATTGAACAAATCTGTGCTTCATAATTACCCTACATTGTCCTGCTTATATGGAAGAATTGTGTACGGTTGTTTCTTCTCCGCATCATTAAACCTGAGAGTCAACTCTCAATAACAATGCCAGGATCAGCCCTCTGGAGCCCACTGCTCGGAAACTATACCCTTCCATCAGCAGCACTCAGCATTTCTAATGGGCAAACCTGCAATCTTTCTTGAAATGTTGCGTCTGGATTCACTCGAGAGTGTAAAGCCTGGAATAGGAGCAGTGGGTTAAACCGCTGAACCATGAGCTGTCAATCGAAAGGTCGGCAGTTCGAATCTGCAACGGGGTGAGCTCTCGTTGCTTGGCCAGCTCCTGCCAACCTAGCAGTTCCAAAGCATGTTAATGCGAGTAGATAAATACGCTTGCGGGAAGGTAAACAGCGGTCCGTGTTCCAGCTGCATGCTACGCGCTGCGGCAAGGAGAGTCATGCCAGCCACATGACCACGGAGGCGTCTTCGGACAACGCTGGCTCTTCGGCTTTGGAATGGGGGTGAGCGCCACACCCTAGAGTCGGACACGACTGGACTTAATTGTCAGGGTTTACCTTTACCTTAAACATCTCCTAAGTAGAAATGAAGTTCCAGATGATTCAGAAAAGTGGAAATAGTATTCTTAGGATGTTTGTCTTCAGACAAACCAAATAAGTCATCAAGATGATTAGATGTTGTTATCCAATATCAAAACTAAAACTCCTTCTCTCCTCTGGAGCATTGTGCTTCATTAGACACAATAGGTGGGAAGTCAACATTAACAACATCAGTTGACAGTAAATACCTTACTATTTGCTGTCTAATTTGCATACAGTAAATTACAGTGATTATCGTTAATATAATTTTTACAAAATGTGTTAAACAAAAAGGTATTAAAGGAGCTATATTGCTGGGCTTGAACTGAAAATGACTGGCTACTGTTTAGAGAAATGGAGAACCTGTAGTCACTTAATACTACATTGCAATAGGAGAAACTCTCGGATGAATGATTGGGTAATTATATGAACATGCACTGAATGTATGACCAGCCGATCATTTATCTATGTCAATATACTTCCCTTTATGAACAGAGTTTGGGAATAGCCAAGTATTCTCTTTTGTGGAGGAAGTTAGGCTATTCGTGAGAGGGAAGTAGGTTATGTCCACTGCAGTAAACTGGAACCAAAATAGTCCTTGACTATGATTCCGTATGAAAAACAGAGTATGATAGCACATACCACAGAGAGCTGACTAAGGCCATAGTAAAGTGTAGGGGAACTTCCTCCTTTGTAGCTCCCATAGGAGCTAAGTACAAAGGAGGTACTTCCTCCCATATGCAGCTCCCATATATTCCCATATGTAAGCAATGTCTGACCATATGTAACCATATGTCTGAAATTGCATTCACACTTTACCAACTTACTTTTTTAAAATATTTAGACTTTCAGTTCCTTTACATCTCTGTACATATATGGATAACAATAGCTTGGCTCCAAAGACATACAAGTTTCCTAGCCCTGTTCCTCAGCGACACAGCCCTCTACAGCCCTGAAGAGCCATGGGTGTCCTAAGACCTCCTGACGCCTAAGCGACATGCCAAATACTGTCTCCCCCTTTTTCCTGATGATGTGTCAGCCTCTGCTCCTCCCACTCTCCAATGTTCTAGCTCAGCACTCTCTCCCTTACATACACACACATTTCCTCTTCCTCTCTGTCCCTCTCTTCCTTTTCCAATCCAGGGAGTGGAAGGAGAAGGAAGAGCAGTGGAGGCAAGTAGGTGGGCAGAGATGGGACGTCCCCCCAAAATCTGCTGCCTGACGTGACCACTTCAGTTGGCCTCATGGATGGGCTGGCCCTGTCTGAGGGTCATGAACAGCACAAGATGTGGCATGGAGGCTACAGCAGGAGAGAAGAAATTGCAATATATATATATATATATATATATATATATATATATATATATATATATATATATATATATATATATATATATATATATATATATATATATATATATATATATATGGAGAACCACTTTGATCATGCAAAAGTGCATGTTCTCTTTTGGATCCTAGCCAAAAGATACAGTATCTTCTGTGTTGTAAGTTGATAGTACTACTAAGGTAATGCAGGCCAGTAGGGATTGTACTGAATTTTGCAAATAAAAGCTGAACCATGGAACCATTTGGTGGCTTCGAGAAAGCCACTATGCCTCAGCCTCGGTTTTGTATTCACAAATGAAACTATCTCAAAGATTTGCTGAGAGGATGCATTAGACAATCATAATAAAGTGCTCAATGAAAAAAGAAATGCTGTAAGACTCATATGCAGAAAAGTGTGCATGATGCTAAAAAGCATGAGAATTAACACATCAAGCACACCTCAGTGGGAACCCACCGGGATAACACTGATGTTCACATGCATAAATGAGGCACAGCGGTATTGCGTCAGCATTAACTTTCTAGTTCTGTGCTGTTTATTGATCTAACTGTAGCACAGCCCCAGACAGTTGACATGATGGGCGACAATGGCACATGTTCTGTAAATATGACAGTTTGAAGTCAGGGTTGTAGACCCTGCAGAGGCGTCATTAGCAAGTACTATATAAATCTGTCTTCAGGGGCTTTTCTGTTGCAATCGATCATATCAAGACCTTCTTGGGCAGTCTGATTCAGCAGATCCTTAAGACAACAAACCATAAAGGCTCCAAAAGGTGACTTTCTACTTGTCTTGGATCACTGGCATAACAACGTATAATGGCTCCTTGGCAGCTATTTCAGCCTCCCATGTCAATGCTGCTGCCACAGTGGCACTTGGTATCTGCTAAAAATACTTGGGACAGTTGTGTGGAAACAGGACAACATGGTAACCACCTTGCAAAAGAGAGCAACTTATATGCTTTTCCAAGTGCTTTGCCTGTTTGTTTAGTGGGTCACCGGTGGCGCTAAAGTATGCTCCTCCCTCAACTAATGACCCACAAAATATATGCCAACACCACCAAGTCATTTTTTAGCTTGAAGATGGCAATAAGTGGTCCAAAACCGCTAACCATATTTTAAAATCACCCCAGCCAGCCATTAAAACAAAATATATATCCTTTTCCCCAAAGAAATCATTACAGACTTACCCTTCTGTTATCCAGAAGACACACGTGAATGAAGCTCTCTAGTTCAGAAACTAGCAAGCCCTTCATTCATAATTGCTATTAAAATGGGCAAACGTTTTTATAACCAGATTTACTCTACCGGTTCAAATGGCTTAATGTCTTACTAATATTCAAAAAGAAAAACAATAATATGAACGTTATTCTTTCTCCCCCTTCCCTCAGTTCCTCTGTCGTGTAAAGAACATATGGAGTTACTTTATGTTTGGACACATGGTAAGGGCAAGGAACTTTTAGTGCCTAAATGAGGGGAAGCAAATGAAAATTAACCTGTTCTAATGGCCTTGTGGGAAATAACTAGTACACTGTAATAAATCTTGTCTCTTGTCATAACAGAGACAGAAAACAAGACTTGTAGCTATGAACTGGACTTCCACGTTTCCCCCAGGCATAATCTTGGATTTGCAGACACATTTCCTTCTTTCATACATTTCAAGCGATATCAACAATATTAGTAATATTGGTAAATATTACCAATATTAAGCGGTAAAAGCGCTTTGTGAACTTTTTGTTGAAAAGCGGTATATAAATACTGTTAATAATTAATAATTAATAATATTAAGCTGCTGCTGCCAGGGCCATTCAGAGGAATTTTATCAGGGGGTACAAAGTTTATTTAGGGCCCCTTCCGTACATATGAATTTGGCTCCTGGGTCTCCTTTTTTGCTCCAGGGCCCCCCTTTTGACTCATTTTTTGCCCTGGGCCCGGGTACAAATTACCCCCTTAACCCCCCTCTCAGAGGCCCTGGCTGCTGCTGCTACATCTGAAGAAAGATGGTAAATTGTGGACTTTCTAACTTGGTATAGGAGACCTCTGATGGGATGTGTATTTAATTTATAGTTTGTTATGATAGTTGACTTTTATTTCTGTTCATTTTTATTATTAGTATAGATTATAGATTTATAGATGTATTTAACATTCTAATTCAGAGCAAACTTTTTATCTTAGGTTTTTATAGCATTAAATATGGGTTGAATGGTGGCCAGGGGGGGGGTCTATTTTATTTTCATTTCTTGTCTTAAATGATGTTTCTTTTGGGGCTGTATTGGTAATTTTTGCGCTGGTCTGTGACTGCAATAAAGATTATGTATGTACTACTACAACTAAGTGTTACTCTACCACTTAGTGTTACAAGCACATTCTCACTCTGTGTGTGTGTACCGTATTTCTTCTATTCTAAGATGTCATCAATTCTAAGGCGCACCTTTAATTTTGCTACCACCAGCAGGAAATTCCCCCCCCCAGGATTTGTGCGCAAATGTACCCCGAAAACGCCACCTTCTTACTTACTGGGGCTGGTGGGGGCTTCGGGGAGGCCTGCACGACCCTCTGCAGGCCTCCCCGATCTTCAGTTTGGCGAAAAACAGCAGTTTTCGGCCATTTCCGGTTTTCTCGAAAACCGGAAGTGCCTGAAAATAGCCGTTTTTTTGCTGAACTGAAGATCGGAGAGACCTGCAGAGGGTCACACAGGCCTCCCCGAAGTCCCCACCAGCCCCAGTAAGTAAGGAGGTGGCGTTTTGGGGGTACAATTTGCACATCATCAATTCTAAGACGCACCCCCTTTTTTGAATTGCTAAATTCAGAAAAAACATGCATCTTAGAATCGAAGAAATACGGTGTGTGTGTGTGTGTGTGTGTGTGTGTGTGTGTGTGTGTGTGTGTGTGTGTGTGTGTATACATAGAAGGGAGGTATCTTTTTCCTGAAGACACCCATGTGCCAGCAAGGGGAAGCCAGCCAAAAAGTCTTTCTAGCTCATACTGATCCTGCAATGGTCCCCCATCAACCATATGGCAGACAGACGGAAGCATTCTGAATTTCTGTAGTGCCGGAAATGGATGCACTATAAATAGAGCTGGGAGATTTTTTTTCCCGCAGATTTTGGTGTTTAACCAAAATGAAATAGCTGCAGAAAGTGGTGTTACATGTTTTTATTCCATATTTTCCCCATTTTTATCCACTGTAACTGCTTTAAAGGTATACTAGGTAGGTGATATCGGTTGCACAGTGTCAGCAAATGAAGCATCATGCAAAGTTACATAGTTTTATTTTGCAAAAAGCGGTTATGTGTTTTTATTTCATTATCATCAAAATGCTATTTCTCCTGCCTCCTAACACCTGACTCTCCGAAACTAGAACCAAGTGGATGTGCTCCTATTTTCCTGTAGATATGACTTCAAATCTGCATACCTTCCCTTTTATGAGACCTGCAACATGGGATAGTATTGCACAAAGCTACTGATCTGAAGACTGCAGTCTCCAGCCTACGTATGCTGAATCCCTGCATTAAGCTAATGTAAGCACTGCTGAAGTCATTGGGATTAAGCTACTTTAATGGGCAAGTGTATATACTCCATAGTAGGCCACATTGTTGTATGACAGGGGTGGCCAAACTTGCTTAACGTAAGTGCCACATGTGATAAATTTCAGATGCTTGAGAGCCGCAATATTTAAGAAACATTTAAATTCTCAAATATATTTACTCACCATGAACATTAAACTTATGTTTTAACCTGGTGGACTCTCAATTTATACCTGGTCAATAATTATAAAGCTTGACAATTTCTTATTTACCTTTTCTATTCATTGTGATGCAAAAAGAAGCTCAGCTAACGTATTTCCAAGAGCCGCACATTATACATCAAAGAGCTGCGTGTGGCTCAGGAGCCACAGTTTGGCCACCCCTGTTATATGACTACAAAGTGACAACCGTATGGCAATGCATGGATGAATAACATTATCCTTGGTACCATTCAAATTACAAGGCCTTTATCCTTAGAAACACTGACAACTCGTTCGCCCCTATTTTATCAAAGTCCTTTCAAGTCCACCTCACAACCATCTCCACCCAAATGCCGGAGAAATCATTGCAGGTAATTGCGACTCACCTCTCCTTCCCTTGGCCACGGCCTGCCATTCTGTGTGTACTTGCTTTGATTCTGCCGTTTCTTTTGCCCTCCATCAGCAAATTTGCACAGCAAAGGCTCTGTTGGGGCTGTGAAGACAAGAAACCCAATCTATATTAGCAACCCCCCCAAAGAAATGGATTAGAACAGCAACTGCAATGCTTTCTCAGGTTGAACTGTTGAAGTAAAAACTTGCTTTCAGCAACGTGTTTTTTTTTTCCCCTCCAAGTAATGTTTTAGCCCTAGTTCTATCGGCAGCTGGTCTTACTACTGGTGATTTTTAAAGCAACTAGAAGATCTCCAAAAGTCTACAATGAATGATAGTGGGGGGGGGGGGGAAACTGATTGGCAGCACATTCACAACAGCCAAAGGGATGTACTTCTTCACATGACATGTACCTAACCGATGACATTGCTACTGCAAGTTGTGGTGATGACCATCAGTGTAGATGGCTTTAAAGGGGACTGGACAAATTAATAGAGGAAAAATATCAAGAGCTACTAATCATGAGCTATATGGAACCCTGCAGGCTCAGAGACAGTATGCTGGGGAGAAAAACACCACCACCACCACCACCACCACCACCACCACCACCACAGATGGGCTGTTGCCTTCATGCTCTGCTGGCAGACGTCTTTGAAGAGCTGTAGGGTACTGTCAGAAACCAGGTGCTGAACTGGACGGCCTGGTTCAGCAGAGTTCTATGTGGACAATAACCTATTGAGTGAAATTGTAGTTACACTTTGGTTCTTCTGAAGTTGGTTGCGTATTCATGACTGACACAAGTGAAAGGATAAACACTGCTGCTCTTTTTGGGTGAGGGAGAGGCAAGGCAAGCCAAACCCATTTTAGTAATACGTTTCAACTCTTTATGTGTTTCTCAGCACCCTGTGATTACATATTTGAGTAAGTGAAATAAATACGAGAAGATGAAAAGAGGCTTTTGCCAAACAATCAAATTAGCTTTGTTCCCCCCATTAAATCCTTATAGTTTATGACAGCTGGCAGATGACCTTCCTTATGCTCCCCAGCTGAGATCCCAGCCTTTCATCACAAAACAGTCAGCACAGCTAGTACGCAACTGTTCCATGAATGTTCAAACGGCTGTAGGCAAAAAATAAAATAAAATCCCTGACAGTGTTATATAAATTAATTCCAATGAATTTATGGCAGACAGAATAAGCATCATTTCTCATTTTTACCCTAAATTTGAATCCATGTATTTTTTTTTTTAAGCATTTGATCAGATTTCGATTCAAATACTATTTGTAAGATCACGGACCAATCACAGTCCACAGAGGGCATGATGCGCTGAAAACAAAACAGCTATTAGGAATGGTGTCCCTTTTTATTGATGCTCCCCCAATGGGCTTCAGCAAAACCTTTCACCCTGTTCAGGCATCCAGTGGACGTTATACCCAGATACAGCGCCCATGGGCACATTCCCGAAAGCCCTGCCCCATGCAGACACATGCTCAAATGTTCCCTCCCTTCCTTCACAAGTATAGAGTTTGTCTGAAGCGACGCAGAGAGAGATCCTTCTGGATCACCTGACAGGAAATTCTACCGGGTCAATCCTTTTATAAATCATTTCCACTTAACCATGTTAGTATACTATTCTAATTTTCTTTTAGCTGCAATATGACTGTCATTATGTACTAACTCTATGCCTCTCTTATATATACACACTGGAGCCAATGTCAGATACATCTGATTGGGGTCCTCCCCTCCAACACTGTGGTTTAACTAGGGCCTACTTTACCTCATTAGTACAGTGCTTTTTGCAAGCGTAGGAGGGTTAATTTGCTTTCTGTGACAGCAATATTATGCAACAAAGTCATTTCTGTGCAGCGGCTTGCCATCTGAATCCGGTGATTTTCTCCACACTACCACCACAAAAAAAGGTTTTGCAATAGCGTGGAGAAGATGCTGACATCTACAAGGCCACTGGTTTGTATGCTTCAGCTCATAGCCTTGTGAGAAGGGATTTGTTTCTTTGATCCACAGTATTTCCAGATGCATCTACTTCTGGAGAAAAGCAATACTGGCTGAAAAAAAAACAATCACAAGAATAGCCTCTGTTGTTCGGTATTTCAGCTGTTCTGTTCTGAAGCTGACCAAACCATTGAAAGATATAAGAAAAACATCACAGGAAGAGGCTAACTAAAAATGCATATAGAGTTCAGAATGCAAAGTTCAGGGATATTAGTACAATATTTGAACTAATTATGTTAAAAAGTAGGTCAAATCAGGATATCACTTGGAAATACATGAAAAACAAACGAACCCTAAAGCCACAGGACATACTATTAAATTTTATACCCTTATATGAATTCTGACAATCTATTGGCACAATCCTATTCTGGGTTTACTGTGGCGGATCTTGCGATCTGCCACCATATTTCCCAGGCTGGTGGCATGAAAGCCGCTCCACCATTTGGTGGACTACAGCTGCCAGTCCAAACGGCTGGAGGTCATGTGTGGGTGACAGTTGTCCACAGAACTGCCACCATCCTCCATTGCTGCCAGTAAGTCGACGGGGGCAGTTCAGGGGCGGATCGGGGCAGAGAGTGGGCCAGGCCAGGGGCAGTTCAGGGAAGGATCTCAATGGCAGCTGTGCATTATGAGATCCTATCTCCTGTTCCTGGCACAGACCTGCCCCAACTCTTCTTGGACATATGCCAGCAAAAGAACTGGCGTAGGTCCAAGGAGACCCACTAGAGACTAGGTGTCTTACAGAGAGGTAAGCTTAATCCCCCATGATTAAGCTAAAGAGTCTGGGTGTGCCAGGAAGTGGTTGGCACATATGTACTCATAGTGCAAACAGTCAAAGAAGGGACATTGGATGAAATATTATCTGAACTGGATCTCTAGCCTTTTCCCAATATTTGACTTCAAAAGTTCTGGTATACTAGTGGGGAGAGGGTGGAAGCAGCCAAGTCAGGGGACAGTGCTTGGCAAACTCCAGTGAGACAAAAGTGAATAACAAACTTTTTCTATTTGTTCTTCTGGCTGGTGCTGCCATGTACAATGGACTGAGCATGTGCATGTGTTCCAGTACAAGATGAAGGATCTGTGCGGAGATGTGGCTGGAAGAGCATCCTCAAGCCAACATTGTTTCCACCATGATCACAATTCTGTGGCTCAGGTCCTGAGGCTGAAAATCTCTGCTTGGGAAGAATGGGTCAAAGTCCCACTGATATCAATGGGCCTTCAGTATTCTTAAGTAGGAGGAAAACATTTGTAGAAAAACGCCGTGTAATGACAGGTCTCATAAAACAGTTCCTGAAATAATATATTCCACAGTCTTTTCCCAGACTCCGTTTGAGTGACATTAAATTAACCAGTTAAAAGAATTTCGGCTTCTGGAGAGGAAAAAACACACACACCATGTACTTGCCAGGGGTTTTTGACCTCTCCTAGCAAAGTCATGTTCATTTATTTGAATGAAAAATAATGCCATTTTATTTTATTGTTATGCTATTATGGGAGTGAAACAAAGTCAGTTTTCATCAAATGGTACCAGCAGGACTGAAAATGATTTTGTGTACTTTAATTTACAGCATAAGATCAGATACCAATGGTCTGTGTTGCTTTCTAGTTCACCCTTAATGGAAGAAAAGTGAGTCTCTAGTAAGAGCGACCCTACTATAACTTGTGGTCACCAATGTTCTCCTCAGGGAGATCCCCCCCCTTCCGAAAATGCAAGCTTTTTGTGCCACAAAATACCTCACTGTTTGTATCTTACATCTATTTTCCCATTCTAATAGCGTTTGATATTGATTGCTTCAGACGTTACTATCATGAGGTACTTCAACTGGAAATGCTTGAATCAAAATTACTTTTGATTCACCTAATATGGGTTATTTAATGTAGCCTTTTAAGAAAGGATTCCGATAAATGTAATATCACCATCACGTTTATATCCTTGCTCTTTAGTATTACGGGAACTAGCACTGCTAAGGGAAAAAAAAAATCTCTCCCAACATATGTTTTCAATAGAAAACAAGGGAAATCTTGGCATGCATCTTTATCAGTAAAGGCTACCCCCTGTCAAATATTTATAAATTCCTCGATATGGATACGTTAAAAAAACAAAAGCAAATTAAGACTGTTGGGAACATTTTGCTCTTACTTTTCAACATAAGATATAGTCAGGGCCAGAAAAAGCATAAGAAATCGAATATAAAATGCATAAAGCATGAGAGAGTAATGTAATCTTCATTTTTGAATGTATATTTCAGGAATACACTATGGTTTTATATAACACATAACATATAGGGGATTGGATAGATTCATGGGGGGGGGGGGAGTCCATCACAAGTTACAAGCTATAAGCAACCTTCTGGGTTTAGAAGTAGGTTTTCTCTGTATGTCAGGTGCAAGGGAGAGGCAACAGGGTACAGGTATATTGTTGTCTTGCGTGCTCCCTGAGACATCTGGTGGGGCCACTGTGAGATACAGGAAGCTGGACTAGATGGGCCTTTGGCCTGATCCAGCAGGGCTTTTCTTATGTCATGTTCTATAGTAGTAAAATATATTGAAGAACTAGAGTGATCAGTAGGAGCTATAGTTGTCTTTTAGATTGAGACAGACAGACATATTGATAAATAACCCTGCTTGTTTCACCAAGCAAAACTGCCTGGGTTCATTTGAATTAGGAACAACTCATTGGTTGTAGCCAAACTCTGCCTTCCACATGAGCAGAATAACTTCCAATTGCTCAGGAAGGGGCAATTTTCACAAATCGATTCAGTTCTTCATGTCATCCGGATAACAGAAAGTAAGCAAGGAAAATAAATCTACAGACTTATTCTAGAATAAAGAAATGAACCAAATAATACACAAATGAAAACTTCCATATGGTGTGTGATGGAAAGTGGTGTAGTGGTAAATTGTAAAGTACAGGAACTCATCCCGACACTTCCAATAGCCACACCCCATTAAAATTATAACATTAAAAACATCTATTCTAAATATCTTCATTTGAGTGTTTTCTTCTCCTGCCATTTATTTCTACTTCGGGACTTGCTATATTTCATTTACAGATCCAGTTCATTTAATCTCAAGTGCTTGGAGTGGGTTACAGTTAAAACAAATGTATAGAAATTTAAACTTGGGGTTTAAAATATGCCAGATAAATAGATGAGGTGAGATGGTGCACTAGAGTGGCTCTTGATTCCGGCACATCCTTAGTTCACAGTAATCCCCCTTTGCTACCTTCTCGTGGTCTTCACAGAGAAGTTATTACCGTATACTGAACAAAATTAAATATGTTTATTTACATTTTGCCACTCTAGGCTTCATTCCGAGTTCAAACATTGATAGATTCAACCAGGTACTGAGAACATTGTTTCATTTCAACATGGTGTTGTTGTTTTCCTTTCGAAACCTTTTGCATTTTTGTGAAGGTGTGGCAATTGCGGAAGAATTTAGAGTGTTCCACCGACAACGCCAGCCTTGTGGAACTGCAATTTACTCAGATGTCCTTCCTGGTGCAGCAGAAAGAAATAACCAGGCATGCTAACAGACAGGTTTCTATTTAAACAGAAAGGGGAGGGGGGAGACTTTAAGAAATAGCCTCTTAAAAACATGTTTTTGACTTCCATCCTTGAATTCCCCTGACAAAAGTAATGAGTGAAGTGACAGGAAGCCCAATATTAATTCTGCAAGTTCTAACTAGATGTGCTGGAGGATCTAAGTGTCAGGAATGAAGCCGGAATGCAGAGCAAATAGGCAATTATTTGGAGGAGAAGAATTCTATGTCTGATGATGAGCTGCCCATTTCTGCTCCCCAGTCCTGGTTCTACAGAGACTGTAATCTTGTATGGTGATGCCTGCATTCAATCTTAATGCCTGATATTGAGTGATGGGGAGCTATAGGGATTCCTGTGAGATTCACTGTTAATGGGTTTAACTCAATTGGGGTGCCTGCCTTGGATATTCCATAAATATGCAGCCCAGGATACGTGCTGTGAATAACACACCCAATCACTGTGCACAAGGCTGAACGTCACGGTTAACAAAGCACTCCTGGCCCTGTCATTTTGCCATTTTTTGTTCTAGTATTTTGCCCCTCTTACCATGGACTCAAGAGAAAAAGTCTCTGCTGAGACCCAGCTTTAGAGGAGAAAGAAAATGGCAGTGCAAAATTGCTCAGAACCTGATCAAGAATGGCTGTTGGAATGAACAATAAACATACCAGGTTTATGATCCCATGAAAGGAAAGTCCTTGCTATGCCATGAAAGGTGGCATTGGGTGATAGTACCCGACACAGACAATAACTGTAGGTGATTGCTCCCTGTTAACAATTTATTTCTCATTTATTGCAGAAAATCCAGGCATCTTTTCTCCAAGTAGCACTTTCCTTGCAGGAATATTGCAATTCCCTGGCACTCAAGGTGCAGTAATTTGCTGCTGGGGAAATTCAATTATCACAATATATACCAAATTATAACCTCGCATAGGAGTGAACATAAAAAGAAACAAACTCCAAATCCATGATTATAAATGCCCAGTACAGTTCCTTTAAAGCACTGGTTTGGTTTTGTTGTTGGCTACTTCCTCTGGGAAGGGAGGAATAGTTCTTGTTTTGGGGTTAAAATGTGAACCTGTAAATTACCTCTCAAAATAATAAGAGATTACTGGGTGTGCTTATCAGATACATGTTAACATGCACACATGGGGGAATCTACTGTATTTTGTGTGCTGGGAACTTGGGCAGTGGTTGGGGAATCTGTCTGACTGGAGGCCTGGAGCAGATTTCAGTCCTCCCCTACAACTGTGAAAAAACAGACCAAGTCCTGGTCTCACAAACACACACATGCACAGAACACTCACACAACAGGAGAAAAGATAGAGACACTAAGCATGTTGTCAATTTGACTGTGTGTGAGACAAGAAAGATAGAGGGGGGTGTTTTGTGGGTCTGTAGCGAGGCTGTGCCAAGGACCAAGGTTGCCCTTTCTCTGCTACCTTGCATTGCAGGGATTGTAGGGCTACAATGCCATCATCAATCAATCTCAGAGGTGTCGTTAGGGGGGCTGTGGACCCCCGGGCGCAGACGCAAATTTTGGTGGTGCCGCGGCAGCAGTGCACCCCCCCTCCAGAGCTTGACATGCCCCCAAGCTCGACACAAGCCATGGGCGAAAGCCTTGCCGGGGGGGTGTATGCCGGGGGGTATTCTTCTTATCGGAGTTCGTGCACCCCCCGGGCGCCGGGCGGCCAGATGTGTCCTTCCTGGCTGGCCGGCAGTTTCAAAGACGCTGCTGGAGAGGCTACGTCTGCGCAACCTTGCTGCAGTCTCTCTAACTCCCTTAGTGTTGCTGGCTGAGTCCTCCAGCCAGCGTGACTAGGGGAACTAGAGAAGCCAAAACAGGCCTAAAAAGCCCCGGGAGGGGCTTTCACGCCACCATTTTTCTGCTGCTGCGGCGTGAAAGCGACGCCTGCCCCCAAAGGGACAGGGCTTGTTATGTCATGCCCCAAAGGGAGCGGAGCTTGTAACATCACGGGGGTGCACGGCAATTGGGCCCCCCCTCTGGGGGTGTAGCTACGTCACTGCTCAATCTCCTGAGTTGAAAGTGGAGCACAAAGGTGGAAAAGGGCTTTGAAGCAGGCCTAGGCTGTATCTGTCGCTGACTTGAGGGACGCAGGACAAGACAACCAGAGCTGCTTTCCTGGGAGAAGGGGGCATGTTGCAAGCCAGCCCACAAAGGATGGCTGTCCAGCCCACCCCAGCACTGGAATTTTGGTTGCCTTCAAAGGAGGGAAGGAAAGATGTTTAGAAAGGAAAAGTGGAGCAGATGATTACTAGTCCTCAGTGCCGACTGGCATAGTGGTTCCTCGGTAGCGACTGGAATGGGACGGTTCACACAGCACCAGCAAGGCAGACAAACATGGAATGAAAGACACAAGGGTCTGGTGATCCAGTTGTTTATACTTTTTCTTCACATAAAAACCTACGGGATCTTTTGTGGGGTGAGCTTATCAAGGAACCTTCGTTTGTGGCTTGATAGCCCTTGATTGCTCATCTCTGACCCTAAATGGGTGCTACTATTGTTGTTAGCCTTACAAAGGGTGCAAAAAAGAACTTGGGACAAGCTCTGGAGGCCAGATGCTTCATTAGCATGGAGTCCTTGATTGCATTGGCCATGGAGTTGGTGAGTACAGCTAGGGTTGGAGACCTTTTTTTGTGCTGCTAATGACTTTGTTTAGTCCAAGTCAGGAAGTTCTCACTACGTGGCTTTTGTTCACTGGGTCCAACTTACTGGAACCTTCCAAGGAACAAGAGGCTGGAAAGGCTTCCTCCAATCTAAAAAAGTGGGGTGGTGGGTGGTTGCTCTGACAAATAAAAGCAAAATAAAAGTGTGACTTTCCTCCAGACCTGTGGCCTCTTGCCAACAATCCAGATTCAAAAGTCATGGTACTGGCCTGGGTCGTGTGCTTCAGGAAGGTACTCAGAGCCATGTACACACATGTCACGTTTTATACATTCAAATACAATAAATAAAAATGTTGCCAGGCAACATGAGATTAGTTACTCTAGTATTTTTCTATCTCTGTGTGCTCAAATTCAACAGGTCCTGCAAGCTTACAACTCTTGTAAAACCCAGTAAACATTTTTTTATGTAATTTTGTAAATCATACTTAAATACTATTTATTTAAATAAATGTGATCATTTATTATATACTCATTAACATATATACTGCTGCATTCTTAGGAGGTCTCCTGAGTTTGAGGAGACTATGACCATATTTTTGTATACATTGGAAGCCTGCTTTGGAAGTCTGCTTTGCTTCCAATCAGATAGGCAGTCAACCACCTAAATGTCATAATTAGAAGAAATGATAATAAAAAAACAACAACAACTGCATCTAGTAAACCAATTGCTGCCACTATGGTTTTTATTTTATTTTTACGATAATCCAGTCCAAAGGCTGCATGTTCAATACAAAATGAAGAATGTTTATGACTCTCTTGTCTGTGGCTTCCAACCCCCCCCCCAATTTTTTTTTTTTTTGCTTTTTGTTAGCAAAAAGTTTGGCTTTTTGTTAGCAAGCTTTTCAATAGTATTTAAGTTCCAATGGCTAAGTGACTCACCTAAAAGTGCAGGATAATAAGAGTTTAAGATTTCATAGAGAGCTATAATCCTCCTTCCATTCTACTGCTCTTTGGAAAAAAAATCAACTTATTATTAAAATCATTGATTTCATTAGTGGTCTTGTTTCCTCTACGAGGCCTTTTGGCACCTGCATTTCTCATAGCCAGCAAGCACCTGTCACTCAAGCATGGCAAACGCCTTTGCACAGCAAGATATAATAAATAAGTGTTAACATAAAACAATCTTCTTAAAAAGGGAAAAATACAAAGTCCTAAAAGCCCTGTCAGTAAACCAACAATTGGGACAACACGTGTTGTTGTTTTAAACATAACAGCAGGTAAATTCTTTGAACAAAACATTTGCCAACTTTCACTTGTCTGCACAAGAAAATGCATGAGATATTACAATGCATATTAGTTTCTAGTTAGCATCCTTCTCACACCGGGGAGCTTTTTAATAAGAGGCAGTGACGGAGAAATCAATGTTGGGATTCTATGGAATGTCCTGTATTAATAAGGATGGCTTTGCTGATTGATTTGCTGCAAACACGAGCTCACAGATAAACTACATGTCATCTAGCCACATCAGCATTAAAACCAAAGCAAAAAAAGAAACTGTAGTATCAAAACAGGGCTCAGTTACAGTAATTGATAGAGTTCACTGCTACGGGCTCTGATGATGGCCACAAGCTTAGACAGCTTTAAGTAGGAATTAGACAACTTCATGGAGGACAGGTCTATACAGGGGTGTTTTCAAGGGCGAGTAGAGCTCTGGGACTTCTCATACAGCTAGAGGAGTGATGTCACCATCAGGAGTGCTCAGGTGCTGCCTTTTAAACATAAACAATGTTTGAAGAATCAGGTTTAGTAGAAGGCGAAATGAGAAATCTGCCTAGGGGACATGTTAATGTCTAGTCCAATGTCTAACTCTTTCCCAAAGGCTACATGAAGGCCAGTATGGTGCTCATGTTACATGATCACAGTGGGACTTGCTTCTAAAGCCCGACCCACACCGCACGAGTTCCAGCGCGTCCCAGACGCATGCAGAGCTCGCGCAGCTGTGTGGCCACCATTTTTATGTGATCACATCTGAACGTGGGAGATCTGCGCTCTCCCAAGTTCTGGTGCGATCAGAATTGTTTCATGCCCAAGATTTTGAGGGGCGGGGACATGGAGCTACTGCTTTAACCAATCGGATTAGAGGGGGTTTCAGCCAATTGGTGTGCACTTATGTTTAATCCAGTCAGCTATTAGAAGGCGGGACAATCAGGAGGGAATAACTGCAGGGACGACACTGGCAGAGAGCAGGGCAGCACTTGGGAGGCGGGCGGCCAGGCACCTACGCTCGCACGCATCTGCACCTGATCTCATGCGGTGTGGGTTGGGCTTTAGTCAACATGCAGAGGCTAGCACTCTAACATCTCTTTTATATTGATTTTGAATTATTTCAGTCCACTTTTTCAATTTTTATACATTTGTTTGAAACTATTGCAACCCACTCCAAGAGTTAGGGATTAAATGAGCTATATATTTAAATGAAGTACTGTATAATAAGTTTCAAAGTAGAAATAAGTGGCAAAGAAGAAAACGTGAATTAACAAACATTTTTTGTTCTAGTTGTAATATCCACAATGAGCTGTGATTATGAGGGATGTCATGGGGGGGGGGGGAATGGACACGCACACGTGCGTGTGTGCGTGTGTGTGTGTGTGTGTGTGTGTGTGTATTTTCCCCCTATAGCACCCCTTAAGGCATCATTGACTTAAACTGTGTTGGACTAAATATATTTTCAGTGCTTTTTCAAGGTATCACATTTTATTTTTGCAATAAAGTCACAGTCATTATAACTCCTATGAGAAATTGTAGCAAAGAGTCATGTGGCACCTTTAAGACTATCACATTTATTTAATCATAAGCGTTTTAAGGTGCTGCAGTCCTATTTGTCATTTTGGTTGTTTACACCCTAACTTTGCAACTCCTCTGGACTTCTTTGGCTCTTGTTACCATATGAGAAATGGTTTCACGTTACAGTCACAAACATTTGAACTTGCAAGAAAGACAGGGTTCATCTTCACCACAAACTTATATCAGTTTTCTACCAGTTTCTCATTATTTTCCTCAGTGAATCCTGGGAACTGTAGTTTGATGAGTGTAGTAATAGAAATCCATAGCCCATCACAGGTCTACAGTTCCCTGGATAGAGGGACTGGTTGTGGGACTAGTTGAAATGTATAGTATAAATACACTCAAAACTTTTACATCAAGGGAAAACTAAGATTTTAAAAATATTTGAAGACAAATGCTTGTTACATACATATGAATGTTACTACCATGAATTCAAGATCACACGTCACGTATAACGTCACCTAGATACTCCAGACCAGCAATCTAACTTTTGTCTCCAACCAGTGGTCTCTTCGAAACATATCCTTTCTATAGTGTAAATGTTTCTTTTCTGATGATGAAGAGAACCAGCATTTAATTCTAAAGCTAAACACATACTATATTCAAAGCAGAAGATAACTTTTTATCACAGTGATTAGATACTATTCACCAGTCTCATTTATTTTTTTATTTTTATGACCTCTGTGCAAACCATATGTGATCCATCACTGGAAATGATTTGCAAATGTAGAACGGAAATCAAGGAAACAGTCACTCCGAAAAGGAAAGGTATTCAAAATTCCAGAAAAATATCCATGTTTCACGACTCTAGTAAAACAAAAGGAAACTTTGAAAGACACTAAAGAGATGAGAGAGTCAGATGAAGATGACATTAGAAGGAGACCGAAAGCGGCTAGATGTTTGCTTTAAGAGGCAGCTGTTTATGCAATTCATTTTTGCTTCAAAGGTTCTGAGATGAAAGCTCTTTTCTTCATCTAATATAGTACATTCCAGTGTAACATCACAGCCCTGTAAGCCTTTCCAGCTTATCCTCTGTAACTCATCACTATAATCAAAATGTTAACATGAATGACCCAGAAAGCATGTAGTCTCTCAACATCTACACAAAACTACCTTTGTCAGGTCTCATGGGATTACATTCCTCCGGCACAAGGTGCAAAAGATCCTCTTGCTTAGAATGACAGCTACACTGGCAAGTACAGGTGTTTTAAATGTCCATCTTACAAGTATCAAAATTCTTCCATTATACTATAAATTGAATGTAACTAGAAACTCTACCTTGCCAGTCTTTCATAATGCTGATTCCACAGCAAAGTGGGATCTCACATATTATTCTGAAGCTCTCGTGTCTAGTTAAACCTCCACAAATTTCAGTGTGCATTTTATAAACTATTTCATGTCCGTTTTCTGCCTGATTGTTAATGTTCTCCACGTATGTCCATGATGAATGGAATATTATTTTGAGCTGCTAACCCTAATCTTTTCTCAGGTATCACATGAAATGATCCTCTGAAGTCCAGAAAGTCTTAAGGACTAATTTCACTTAAAATGTCTCAACACAAGCAATTAATTGAATCTCTCTTCAGAGCATATTTCATATTTGTATTCCAGAGTATGGTGGAGCATGTTGCCGAGGATCCCTCCCCTCTCCCGGGTCCGACGGGCCAATCACCTCCCCACACCGCACGGCACAGGACTTACCTGTGCCCGCTGGAGGCATCCTCTGTTCGGTGGAGAGTGAGAGGTGCCGGTCTCACCGCCAGCACTGTTTACTCTCCGGGTGTTGGAAACGTGCCTTATAGCATATTTACGACACCCAGGAGCAGAGGAGCGGCCAGCGGCCACAGACAGGATTGCACTGTCAGTCAAGTTCACCTGAAAATACATATGGCCACAAATGAAAGGACATGTCCAAGCAATTGGGTTGCATTTTTGAAATAATGTAAGCAGGAAAGAAGAGAAAGGGAAAGCCAGGACAAAGAAAAAATGTGATCACAAACCAGAGGCATGTCTAAAGGAAAGCCAACGTTTAAAATTACAGTACTGTAACTCATGGCCCAATCCTATGGGCCACTTACGGCAGCAATCTAGCAATCCACTGACTATGGTAAGTTGCCTTGTGATGGTGCAAACATTGTGTGCTATGGAACTGTGGCAGAAATGACTGGAGGCTCCATGTGCATGCCATAAGCACTGAGACGCTTTGCTGGTGTAGGTAAAGTGGTGGAGGGGATGGTTCAGGAGAGGTTCAAGGCAGGGCCAAAGCAGGGGGGCTGTTCGAGGGCAGATCTCAGTAGCAGTTGTAACAGATCCTATCCTCCTTTCCCAGCCCGGACCCATCTGCTTCCTGTCCTTGGATTTACGCCAGCAGAATAGTTGGTCCCCACTATTAGAATAGTCACCCACTGGTGACTAGGCGGATTCCTGGGAGGTAAGTAAACCACTCCCTGGCCATCTGATTGCCCCACCACCACCACCACCGCACGCTACACATGCTTCATCAGTGGCGCTGCATGCTATGGACTGGCAGGGGATAGGATTGGGCTGCCTGTCATTTTTCTATTAATCTGTCAGAAATGTTTCTATATTATACTCTTCCTCCGGTAGATTTCCTGTGCCAAATTACGTATCAAGAGGATAACTCATTTTCATCTTATAATGAATAACATTTTCATCCTGTATAATGATAGAACTTTGGAAAAGGCTCACACTTTAACTAGATGGCTGCTCTCACAGTCCTATAATACTCAAGTCCTCAAGACTCAAAAATATGAAACTTATAGCTAGGCATGCACACCGACAATCCCAGCAAGCCATCATCTTTAACTGCATCATGACAATATTTATTATGTCATCATTAACAAGAATACTTGAATACAACTTTTTCAACAAAAAAGTCCTTGAACTGGTTTACATAGCAAAAGAATAAAGAATGTAACACTATGTAACTTTGCCACCGCTTTGTAATTCATTACTTAGTAACACAACCACAAACAGAGACTGAGCACAGGCTTCTTTCATTGCATCCACTGACTTTCAATTATATTGTCACTATAATGACTTTTAAACATAATGGGGGGTGGGAAATCCATTGAAAATACCCCATAATTCAAAGCACATTTAGAAGATAATTTAATAGTTTGAGCCAACTTCCTAATCATCGAAATAATAAATAAAAGACCTAATCTGCTATGCACGATACAGGCACACCTTAGGGAAGCAATGCCCTTATGCATAATAGTCAGCATCTTGAAATCAGGATAGAGGTTCATATGAGCCAACTACCTCCTTAAACTACACGCATCTCCCACTGGAAGCACTGGCTAATGTTCAAGGAGCAAATCTTAAACTATGCTAGACTTGGGACAACTTAAATATCAGCATCAGTTCATCAAACTGAGTCATGAAAATTTAGTTACACACACACAAACGATGAATGCACACTGTTATTGTGTTCATATCTATTGCTGAGATTGCTTTTTTCAAATGCACAGAAGAGAAGATTCAGATTCAGCAGAACAGATGTTCTCTTTTAGTTTGTCACCACTGGTTTAACTATTATTAAACCAACCAATGGAATGAATCTTATTCAAATAAGCTATGGAGCAAAGGCAAGAATTTCACCGTCTCTCTAAATTCAATAAAGGTTATCATTCAAATATTATATAACAAATAGAAATGTTGCCCATATCATGTTGCCAATTGAGATGTAGAAGCCTACATTGACACACAATATTTTAAATGGTAAAATCCATTTTTTATCTTTTGTTTATCTCCTTTCTACGACAAGGGACGATTACTTAGAGTGTATGACACAACATGCTTGACAATATCCAAGTCTGCATTGGAAGCATTAGTATGAATACAAAATTGGGTATAAATAATTGCACTTATTTAAGGTCAATGAGCAGGTACAGTTGATAGAGGGAGAATGCATATATGAGTCACTGACTCTACTGTTTTTAAAGAGGATACCACTCGCTGCCTGTGACTGCTATATTTGCATTCACAGGCTGCTATGAAGATAAATGAAATATATAGTTACCATCTCACATGTTGCTCATGCATATTATCATATATATATGATTATATGTACATAAGCCTCTTTTTGCACATTAATTTTGTTATCGTCAATGAAAAAAAAACATTTGCTTGAATAGCTTTACATTTCCAATCTCTCATTTTGCCTTGAGGGTATGGTATCGTGCTGGAGGATTATAATGGTGATGGATTTCTTGCTTCATTATTTAAAGTCTATTTGACATATTGTAAGATTCTACTGGTAGTTGCTTATCCCTTATAACCTATTGGTAACTTGTCTACAGACTATGTAGATTAGCGCAAATAACCCGCTATACAGAAGCAAAGGCCTATACCTGGCTACTGAACCGGCTTGGATTCCATTGGGTGCCTGGAGATTCACCACCTGGGTTTACCACCTGAACCCTCAAAAATGATATACAGTAGTTGGCTCATACTAGCACCTAGAAATTTCAAGGATAGGTTCAAGGAGAGTGAGCGAGCAAGCGCTTACCAAGTTTTACTAGTGGCAGCAGCCCTGCTCTTCAACTTGCCCTGGATGTCCTGGACATTCTAACTCATGCAAATGTCATGGTGTATCTTGGGTAAAAGGTAAAGGTGACCCCTGACAATTAAGTCCAGTCGTGTCCGACTCTAGGGTGTGGTGCTCATCCCCATTTCAAAGCCGAAGAGCCAGCGTTGTCCGAAGACGTCTCCGTGGTCATGTGGCCGGCACGACTCTCCTTGCCGCAGCGCGTAGCATGCGGCTGGAACACGGAGCGCTGTTTACCTTCCCGCAAGCGGTACCTATTTATCTAGCCCTAAAGTACCATATGAGGTCCTAAGTGTAATATGGGTATTGTAGTCCTATGGCCCCATCCCATGCTGGCCTTACTCTGGCAGATCTCGCAATCCACCAGCATAAAGCCGGGATGGTTGGAGCTCTGGCTGCTCTATCATTCTGTGGCTCACTATCAACAACGCGGATAGGCAGCAAGAGTGGTTTGGGAGAGGAGCAGTTTGAGGTGGGGAGCAGGACAGGACAGGACAGGACAGGACAGTTCGGGGGTGGGAGGATCACACTGGCACTAGTGCGTACCAAGATCTTATCCCCCCCTTACTGGCCCAGAGCCACCCCGACTCTCCTTGGACTTACACCAGCTAAGATGTTCATTGGAGACGCCTATGGAGAAGTATTTTGTTTTCACTTTTTTTAAAAAGTAAAACAAGTTTTACTCTCTTGTTCTGGGGGCTAAATACAGGTGAATTAGATCTCTCTCTGTTCTTGAGTCAATCTGGATCACTGCCATCTCACTCTATCCATCTTGACATAATATGGTCTCCTACCTCCCTACTCATTCTTTTATTATGCAATTTGGCTTCTGGGGTCCATGTTCCTGAGAAAAGAAATGAATGCTTAGAAATGTCCCGTAGTAGTTCTCTGACTATGCGATGACCTGGTCAACGTTGGGTGCCAGCCACTAAGATGAATGATACTAACTAGCAGCATAGCTGCCATTGGGTGGGTGGGGGGCACCACACCAGACAGCACGCTTGGTCTACTCCTGAGGAGCGACTGCAGAACCAGTTTTCTGTGTGTGAAGTGGGCCCTCCCACTCATCCTCACTTTCATTAGGCTCCAAATGGAGCCTTTCTGGAAGCAAGGGGGTAGCACAATGTCCCCAGACCCCGGCGGTGGGGGGGGGCTAGCGATGCCAATGATACCACCTTTCAACTAAAAATCCAGGGAAATGGGCAGAGAGAGAGAGAGAGAGAGAGAGAGAGAGAGAGAGAGAGAGAGAGAGAGAGAGAGAGAGAGAGAGAGAGAGAGTATTTGATCAAAGTGCAGCCGGATCCTACAGAGGACATATTGAACCAAGGTCCTGTTTTCACCTTCCATTTCCTGGCTGCTGACTACCCACTCTGAATATTCAGCATGGAGAAATGCTTTTTCCTTTATTTTCAGCCTCCTGTGGATTCCTGATACAGCTGATAGCCCCAGGTCAGTATGTGTCCCTGACAATAAATAGCTATGCCTTCCTTTTAGCCACCCTACTGTAATGCAAAAAAAAAAAAAATTAACAACTGCACACAAATATATATATAGCTTTACATCCTGCAGGGACAAGCTGATTATCCTCAATTAGAGAAAAATAAATTAGAGTATACAATTTGCACTGTTAAACCTCCATAAAGGAGAAACTTTCATTATCTTCTGAGGGTCAAGAGAGTCCTTAGGGTACTGATGAAGAATTTGCAACTAAAAGCAATAGGATTAACATAACAGACCTCTGTGATCAATAGCTGCTGCATCAAGACTGATTTCCAACTACAGGCAACTGATGACAAACATGTGGATTATTGGCAAAATGTGCTGGGGAACAAAAACGTGCTTGTTATGTATGACGGACATAGAGAACCTTAACAAACATGATTTGATACTTTTCCATGAGTCAGATGGAACAGGAAACGGCAGCAGGTGCACACGCAACTGACCTGTGCAACTGACTGGTGACACTCTTCATAATGTCTGCCGGAGAACTTGTGCAAAAGAAATCTACAGTCTGTAGATAGCATGCAGTGCAGATCTCATGGTCAAGTTTCAAATAACCAGAAAAAAAGCGGATTTCTTTAACTCAAAACTGACCAATGAGATTGATTGTTCCGAAAGCCAATGACGTGTTATGATGACACAGCATGGAACCAATAAGGTGTTAGTATGAGTCAGCTCTCATTTCTATGTATCAGAACTAACAGTAGAACTCTTAGTCAGTTGCATTATTCAGTGCATTAGAAGGCAAAGTGGAAAGCTCTAGAGGACCAAAGGGACCCATTTTGCACATCTCTGATTCAAACGGTTAAAAAAGAAAAAGGGAAGTGATCATTCCAATGCATTACCATAGGAAACTGCCTAATAATGAGTCAGATGATTGCTCCATCTAGCTCAGTATTGTCAACATGGACTGGTAGTGGCTTTTCAAGGTTTCAGACTGGAGTTTCTTCCTGCCCTGCCTGGAGATGCTGGGGAGTGAACGGTTGACGATGACTGACAGTGGCTCTCCAGGGTTTCCAATGGGGCACTTCCCAGACCTACCTGAAGATGCCAGGGATTGAAGCTGGGACCTTCTACATAGAAAGCATGTGCTCTGCCACTGAGGCATGGCTCCTCCCCTGTCTGATAGCAACTTAGTCCATGCCTAGACTGAGATGTTGCTAAGAATGAGGAGCCAGTCAAAATCAGAAGCTTTACAGGGACAGATAGAGAGGCGTATTGGCTCCTTCCTGACCTAGTAGGTGCAATACTACCCTCTGGCCATCTGCGGTGGTGGCACTGCAGCTTTATCCTCATAGGTTTCACAGCAACTCAACTCAGTCTCCACTTTCTCCAACCCATCTGTACATGATGTGCTGTTTGGAGATCCCAAGGTGCATTGATGTCATATCTAGGATTTCCCTTTTTGGAGTGGGTTGCATATTATAATGTAGTGCTAAATGTAGTGCAGAAGGGTCTAGCTCAGTCGGGAGAGCTGCCGCCTTGCAAAGTCCGAAGATCAGGCAAATGGCAAGCTCCCAGCTGTGTTGGTCGAGTGTGGGAGGCGCCAGCCAGCAGAAAACCCAGGCTGCAAAAGGAAACCACCTGGAATGTAGTTGTTCACAAAAGATTGGACCTTTTATATATTGTAAAACCTCTCATTAGGGGGTTAGGAAAGCCTGCCCATGTACACCGCCTTGAATTAAAGTCAGAGGAGAAATCCAATGACCAAGAAAGGCGGTATATACATACTGTATATTATATTATTATTATTAACTTGCCAAACTAGAAATGGGCAAACCTTCCAGGTGGATATGCTCATTAATCTGCAGTCCCAGATCTCTAATTGCATATGTTTTATTCACTTGACAGAAAATTCCTACCTTTTATTTTAGCGCTATTTAGAAAACAGAGCACTGCACTCCCACATGTATCCTTCCAAATTCAAAAACAACTCTGAGTCTAAGAACATTGACAGAAACCGTACAGCTGCAGCCCATCAACATGGTCTGTTCTTAAGGAGATACACATAGCATGATTAATATTCTTCTGTTTGATTTATGGATTGGTATGTAGGCCATATTGTGTATATATTATATGACTGGAGTAGAGACAGCCGGATAAAATGGGGGGAAAGCATATTGTAAAAAAAATCTTTTCAATAAAGAACAAAGACTGCAAGGAAAAGACAACATCCGGAAGGAAATGTCTGATGGCACTGAAAAGATGACTCATTCCAGAGACAGATGGATGTAGATATATAGATAAGACGGTACATGCTGAGACAGAAGCGCCAAGATAGACGACATCGTACATACATAAAAGGGGAAGGGGAGAAAAGCCATACCTTTCTGCAGTTAACAAGTCTCCTTGCCTGCCTTCCTACCCTTGTCTAGAATGTAAACTCTCCATGTAAGCGAATGTTAGGAATTTTAATGAAGTGTACACTTTAAATGTATTAAACTGAATTATGCAGGAAAACAGCGGGATAGCAACAGATGTAGAGATCTGAGGGTGACATGCTTAGTTTCACTTGATGAATGTTTGTTTTGTTGTTCTGAAAAATTAATGTAATTAAATATTTAAAGAGAACAAGCAAAGCTTAAATTGACTTGGGATAGATTCCTTTCTTCCAACAGCACTTAAAAAATAAAAAAATAATATGTCGGCTGCATTTAAATTAGGGGAGCTTGGTCTTGAACCATCCATTGTTCTATTGCAACTGTATGATGCTATCTCAGTAACACACATATCTGGCGACTGATTCCACTTTTTCATTTACCAAGGTAACTGTGAGGGGGAGAAGCAATGCTCATGAATTCCTCTTTTGAAGAAATAGAATCAAGACAATATGAAATATCATCCACTCAGGTATTCGGTTTTTGGTAGAGCAAGAGCAGTTTGCATTTCAACTAAAAATGTAGCATTGATGCTACAGGAGTGATCATAACAACATACATAAAAACTAGATACAGCATAGTTTAAGACAGGGGTTCTCAACCTGTGGTACAAGTACCCCTAGGGCAGAGGTTCTCTAAGTATGAGGCGCGACTCCCAAGTGTGTCATCGAAAGCAGCCAGGGGCATTGCGTTAGTCTTTTAATTAACACATATTCTTGCTTGCAAGAGAGAGAGAGCAAAAACAAAGACCTGGGGAAAAGCTGCCTCTTCACATCGGGTCACTCAAAGTTAATTTCAAAACACTTCAGGTTTGTAGGCAGTTTCCAGGTCTTGTTTTTAACCACAGCGTGAGAGAAGCCCTTGCTTATCTTATGTTAAAGAACGATTAACAACTCTATTGATAAGCTAAGTACTCAAGCTGCAAGCTCCTGGAGACAGCAAGACAGCATCCCGTTTCTCTCATTGAGGTTTGCAACTGCAGGTTTGCAGATAAAGTATTTTCATTCAGGTTTCATTCAGACATTGCAGGTTTGCAAATAAAGTATTTTTTTCTGTTGAATGTTTTTAAGAAAGCAAACACAAAACAAATGCAAAACCTGCAATTGAAAATGTTGCAGAGCAGGTTCTGCTTTACTGTCTTTGATTTCTATGTTTAGTTTGGTTGATTAATTATTAGGATTTCTCTCCTTCTTCCTTTCTGACCCATCTCTAAGTTAGTTCCCCACTCTATTTGCTGGGTCAACACCCCCCCCCCCGGAAACTGCCAGGCAGTATAATAATCTGTTTTTCATCTTGCAAAGATGCTACCAAAAGGAGCTAGCTTTCTCTCTCTTTCTGTCTCGTGCAACTGGGGTGGGGCAGGACCAATGCTTCCCTCCCATGCTTTGATGTTTCTCTTGCCATGAATAGGACTAACACAGACGACATCAGTGCCCTCTACCCAGGCCTGCCAATGGAGGGAGGGCAGCATCCCAACCCCACCCTGCGCACTCCTGGCTTAGCTGCTGGTCAGCATAAGCATGGAAAATCCACTTTAGGGCTCGTTTTGGGAATATACACATACATGTACACATGCATATAAGAAAGGGTGCCGCTGAGCATGTAAAGAGTGCCTGTTTCTTCCATGCACTGTAATGGGGAGTCACAGCTAACGGCGAGGGAGGTCAAGGGAGCCGCGAGTCAAAAAAGTTTGGGAACCACTGTCCTAGGGGTACGCGGACCAATGGCAAGGGGTATGCCAGAGCCTGCCCTTATCAGCATCAATCAGTAGTTAATTACTTGTCAATTTGAACTTGAATGCAATCCCCGTCTGTCTGTCTCTCTCTCACAGACACAGACACAGACACAGACACAGACACAGACACAGACACAGACACAGACACAGACACAGACACAGACACAGACACACACACACACACACACACACACACACAGAGTTAAGACATTTTTCACATTTAAAATTGTTTTAGTACTTTTTATTTAACGATTAATTAGCTAATTAATTGATTGATTAATCCTATTAATTAGCAATTAATTAGCAGGGGGTACTTCAGAAAATTGGGCTGTGATAGGGGGTACCCGGGCCTCCAAAGGTTGAGAACCCCTGGTTTAAGATATAGTGTGCTGAACCTCGACCAAGGAGACTTGTGAAGCTACACTGCCATGAAGCTAAAGCTGAGATGTCACTATTGCTGAACATAATCCACTCCAAGCTTGTTGCAAAGGCAATATGGAGTACAAAATGTATATCCCCACCCTGGAAGAAGGGGGGATTAAGTGTCATAAACAAATAAGCATAGCACTATAATAATGGTCAGGTTGCCAGCTATTTGTAAAAAAGATTAGGCTTTGAAAAGTATGTGTGCGTGTTTCTGACATCCTTTGAATACAATTCTTTGATGCCAAAATCCATATGAAAAGGAACTTTCTGACTTTAAAACCCTTTAAATGGCCTGGGATCTCTCAAAAACCACCTTCATTCATCTTCTCCCCTCCCACCCCCTGTCTCTTTCTCACACACACAACCTTCAGAAATATGGCAAGTAGTACCCAAACTGGCCTCTTCTACAGTGGTACCCAAGGAAGGCCTGCCTGGCCCCTTCCCTGCTCACTTTTAGACAGGCAGCGAACATTATTTTATTTAAAACACAAATCTCGTGGCATCCTAAAGAACAATACATTTATTATAAGATAAACATCCGTATACTACAATAGACTTGTCAGTCTTCAAGATGCTACAAAGCTCTTTGTTGGTTTTGCTACTACAGACTAATATGGCTACCACTCTGGAAGTCTTTTATTTCAGCAAGCTATTATACAATATCATCCTTAGATTGTCTTATCCTGAAACTGCCTTTTTTTGCTCGTTTTAAGTTTGTTATGAATTTTATTAATATTTCTGTTTTCATTATTGTGCAATGCTTTATTTTTATTGTAAGCCACTTTGAAATTGTTTAAAGGCAGAGCATATATGTTATTTAAAAAAAGGAGAAGATTATTAGGAAAAAAAATCCACTTTGTTACCGGTTTCCTCAATATCTAGTGACTATGAGTACAGATAATAGTGCAGAGGTGGAGGGTGTTTAACTTTAATTTTGTGCAAATGTACAATAAAGTGGGGGGTAGGATATTGTTAAATAAGTAAATTTATCGTCTTTCCCTTTTGCTTCATCACGGACGTCACTAGCGTGAGGCGGGGAGGACGGGACGCCCCGGGTGACGCGCGCGCACGCCACCTCCCCTGTGCGCGTCGCCTGGAGGCTCCGAGGCCTGGAGAAGGCCTCGGACCGTCCTCCCAGGCCGGCGCTCGTGGGCCTTCTGACGAATGCCCACTGCGTCGAACATTATTTATAATGTTTTTCGCGCATGCGCAGACCGTTCCTAACGGCCGCGCCGAAGATTAGTACAAGGGGGTGTGTCGGGGGGTCACTTGGGTGACGCGTGCGCCCCGCCCAGGGCCTGCGCGCGCCCTAATGACGCCGCTGCTCATCACTGTGTCACTCACCCTTTAATTTTGTGCATTGTCCCTCTAAAAATCATCTCCTCCCCAAAGTTCCTTTGGGCCCCTGAAGGAACAATAAATTGCACCTCTAGGAGGGCTTATAGGATCTGTGGAAGGGGCAATGTGCCTTCCATTTTTTTTTCAATAGACAAGTCAAAGCAGACAACTTTAAAAGTAAAATATGTAAATCTAAAATAATTAAAATTGAATAAAATTACTATGTTTCTATCCCAATTATGCTTCTATCCCTGGGTCTAGCTTCCGGTAAAGTAGCCAGGAAGGATGGGGCATGTTAGCTACTCTGTTAACAGAATTTTACAATTTATGTCATTGCACCAGAACGATGAGAAAACCAACTGTGTCACAGCAGTCTGACATGGTGAGTCATTGCAGTAACACTGTCAATAGTAAAGTGGCCATTACCACATTAAATTTCACATTATGTTGAAACTGAGATAAAGTGGGGAGTTGGATATTGTTAAATAAGTAAATTGCCAGTCTTTCCTTCCCATTTGCTCCATCACCATGTCACTCACAGTTATGATCAGCACGAGTCACTCTGTGCTCAGTTGCACAGAATTTGCAACTAACTGTGGTCCCAATCCTACCCAACTTTACAGTGCCAATGCAGCTGTGCCAATGGGGCGTGCGCTGCATCCTGCGGTGAGGAGACAGTCATGGAGGCCTCCTCAATGTAAGGGAACATTTATTCCTTTACCTCAGGTCTGCACTGCAGCTACATAAGCACTGCAAAGTTGGATAGGATTGGGCCCTGTGTCTTCAGAATTTGGAAAGCATCCGCACACAGTTCGTCTAGCAAGGTACTTTGCAGGACTGAGAAAAGTATGGTAGGGAAGGGGCACACCTGCTTCTTGAAGCCCACAACAGAAAAGAAACTCCAGATGGCAAATCAAATAAAGTTGCAGCCATAGTTAAGATAGTCATCACTTTAGACGGCAATCCTATGCACGCTTACATGAGAGCAAGTCCCGTTGAATTCAACAGGGCTTACTTTTGGGTAGTCATGCCTAGGACTGAATTGCATGTCTCTTGTCTTCCTTCTGAGGCTTGGGAACAAATCCCACATTTGCTTTACTTATTCTCAGGTTTATGCAAAAAAAAAGTCTGCCTCAATGAATTATGGCCCATTCGAGAAAATCCTTTTATTTGTCCTCTGATCCATACTGCATATTATTATCTGCATATTATTTATTTAAGATCATATTTTCAGATACCATTCCAATATAATACTGTATAATTTAAGACCATGTTTTATTAAGACTGGATTTGGCTGTGACTGGAGACACCCTCATATAGGCCAAACTGGATTTGACATTACATGCATCACTGCCTTGGCTGGAGTTGTTTCACTTAAAAATAGCAACTGTGCAGGGGCCCAATTCAGACTGGGACATATAGGTAGAGTGTTCCTACTACCCTGCACGAGAAGACGTGAGATGTAACTCCTCCCCCACTAACACTGCATGGTAATGGGCAGGTGTCTCTTCTCCACCCTTTGCTGCCGTTCCTCACAAGGTGAGGCAAGCTCACCACCCTACATGGGGCAAAGGGAAAGAACAGTATTCTGAGGATTTAGGACAGACCACATATAGTACACGATTTTAATTACTTCAACGTCCCTATGAACACTGTTCCCTTTAAGCTGTGTGGCTGTGCAGCTCAAAGCCCTTCATGCAGTTTGGCGTTCCTGGAAGTCTGGTGGTGATGTGTGATGTCATGGACATGCATCCAAAAATGGTGGTGAGCCACCTTGCAGAAGCCTATGGAGTTTGTGAAGTGTTGCAGACCCCCCCCCCCTCCGCTTAGAGGGAATGTTGCTGTGAGCGTGTTTAGGATTTTGATAAAATCTCTGTGAATTGACTCAAAGTATGCTCAACTATACAGGAAAAAAAATAATGTGGGGGAAATAAATAAGCATGCACTGCTTTAGATCAGTCATAAACAAGATGTCTATTACAATGTTTAAATTTATACTAGAAACAAATGATGGGGAAGGGAAACACACATGCACACACTGAGTATATATTATTTTGCTCTTCAAGTAATCAAGCAGCCATTACCCAGGAAGACAAAAAACAAAGCAGGAACAGTTAGAACAAAATAGCTTGTCACATAAGCTTTGAAATCCAAACTCTGAGAAAAAGAAAGAAAAGATTAGTGTGCTGGATGGATTCACCATAAATTATTTTGTGCAGCATGATGCTTGCAACTATTTGGAAAGGAGGCTAGCCAAGAGCACGGCTGAAGAACAAGATGACTACTCACATGAAATGATAACACCAGTGAGGTAAAATACAATAATCCTAACCCTCCTCATCAGGGTTATCACCCCATCAAAAGTTCTTTGTCCTATATTAAATGGAACATGCTAACAGACTGACTGAAACAGTCTAACAGGCCAATCCTGCGCATGTCCAGGGAGGCTATGTAAGTCTGGTCCAGGAATGGGACGGAGATATCGGTTCAGCCCGGCGCCGATATCCCTGCCCCATCCCAGGCCGGGCCAGCCAATGGCCCCCTCCACCGCCACCCCCAGCCCACCCTCCCCACGCCCTTCTGCTGCCCGGTGCAACACCTACTTGCGTCAGGTGGTGTGGGAAGAGGAGGGTGGCGGAGTGAGTGGCACCGGCACCGGCATTTTACGGCTTACTCTAAAGGTGCCGTAAAAGTGCCTTATGGCTAGAGGTGTTTGCTTCCCATGAGTAGGACTGGATTACAGCCTAAATCTTACTGAACACAATGGGCTTACTTCTGAGTAGGGTAAATAGCACCATTTTCAAACACCTCTACTTATGGCACTTTTGCGACACCTTTGCGACACCTTAGGCCAGCGGAGCGCGCACTCCGCCGGCCTAAACGTAGGCAAGACCGTGCCATAAGATGCTACAAAAGAGAACAAAATGGCAGTGATTACAATAGTGTTAAAAGCTGATAATGTGATAAGCAGATGCAGGAACTGGAAATATCTGACTTGTTCACAAGCCTCCCTAAAACAGTTTCTTGCCTTTGATGCTGGCCATTGGCTATACAGCCTAAGTATTTTCTCCCTAAGGTGCACACAAGTCAATATTTAAACTCATAGGCACATGGAGTCACATCGAGACTCTTGCCAGAGACATGAAAATTAAACCAATTTTTCTATACTTTGGCTAGGAGTCACCTACTGTACTTATTGCATCATGGAATTTAGAGCTGCTGAAGGCTAGCAGAATTATTTATTTATTTATTTTATTGTTCACATTTTATACTGCCCTTCCTCCAAGGAGCTCAGAGTGGTATACATATTTCCTCCCCTCCTTTTTCTCCTCACAACAACCCTGTGAGGTAGGTGGGGCTGAGAGATAGTGACTGGCCCAAGGTCACCCAGGAAGCTTCATGGCTGAGCGGGGATTTGAACCTGGATCTTCCAGGTCTGAGTCCGACTCCCAAACCACTACACCATCCTGGTTATATAATGTACATACCACTACACATGACTTGTTCATATGCAGTGATGCTGGGACCAGGGATGACTGAAGTTGTTAGGCTGCCTGAGGCAGCACATAGCTCCGCTGGCCCCTGCCAGCTCTGCCCGCCTTCCCTGGTTCCTTCTTCCGCACAGACTCTTGAATCAAAGCAGGAAATGTGAAGCACACTGGGATCACTACTAAAGTGCTCTACATTTTCTGCTTCGTTGATAGAGGCCACGTGGAGGAAAGCACGACCATGCTCCTTCCCTTCGCTGGCTCTTTTAAAGCACCCAGTGGAGCAAGGTGAGAGAACCAGATTGCTGCACTCCGAGGACTGGAACGTCGTGTGAGTCCCACTTCTTCCTCCACAGGGGCTCTTTACACAAAGCAGGCAACACAGGGGCCACTCCCTGCATTTCCTGCTTTGATGAAAGAGCCACTGGGGGGAAGGGAGCAGGAAGGAGGCTGGCTCCATCCGTGGCAGGGGAAGGTGGTGGGTGTCTGCAGCTCCTTTGCTCGGGCCCCAATCCTCGGCCTGATGCGAATGGGGTCATTTGCATCACGGATGGGCTGGCTGTGGCTTGGACAGTAAACCTGAGCCTTTGCCATCTTTAGTTTATGTTCATCATTTTTATTTGTGCAGGAGGAAGAAGTGAGCGGGAAGAAAGTCAAGTGTGCCTAGTATGGTTAAGAGCTCTTGACTCGTCTCTCTTTTATTCTGGGATAAGTGCTCATTCAGACAGCAGCCAGGGTAATCTCCGATGGTGAAGTTCACTGCTCCATAGAGAAACAGAGTGACCTCTAATAAGCCCAAGAAAAGGCGATTTTGCTGGGAAGCATTTTACACACCAAGTCTTCCCTTCATAGTGTTCAATCTCTCTGGGAAAAGAAAAGTGATGGTGGAACCAGAGGCGCAGGATCACGACGGGGCCCCCGGGCAAGGGGGCGGGGCGTCCGCTCTGCAGCCAATAGGAGGGCGGAGGGAGGCAGATGTGCACGCAGCATGTCTCCTATCCCGCCCCCCCCCCCGCCGGTTTTGCTATCAATTTGGAGCCAAACGGGCTCCAGGGAGGGAGGGAGGGCCGAACAGAAGACGGCCGAAGCGACCGGTAAGAGACACGGCAGGCGCCCCAGCGCCTGGAGCAGCTGCTCCGCACGCCCATCGGGCACGGGCCGCATTCATTGGAAATAAAGACCCTCCTTTCAGTGGCTTCATTGCAGCACAACAAACCAAGAACCATCAATCTAATTCTCTCTGCAATGGGAATCTGCTTCCTTGTCCTCACAACGTTTAAAGCTTGGGGTGCCATTTTGATTCCCCAAATCAATGAAAGAGAAGATGCAGAATATTCATTGAAAACCTATTCAAAGCACAGCTTTTTCTGAACCACTGCACAGTATTCAACACTGGGGTGGTGGTGGCAGCATTGCAAATATGTGTTGTGTTTTCATATGGGCTGAGTTGCCTAAATATGGATTGAGATGTGCTAAAGAGCTACAGGATGAACAAGTCATTAACATCTGCAGAATATTTTCATCAAAACGTTGGGCCCTTAGATGATTGCTATTAAACAACCATAGCAATGACAATCTAGTGCTGGAAGGTGTATATTGGAATGGTGAATTCATTGTTAGATTTCACATATTTTTGCCTTCATGCTTGATGCTTCTGAAACTTAGGATATTTCTGAGAGACAGATCATCATAGAGACAGAGGTTCCAGAAGTAAAATGATGCCTTGCAAAATTCTTGCAAGTTCACTTGGCAGTGGCCAAGGGAGATCTGTTATCTGGCAATCAAATGCTCAAAAATATGGAAGAAGATCACAGGGTTCTTCCAAAGCGGCACTGATACATTTTGCAGAACCTCTGGATTTCAAAATGATACTGTTGTTCCAATAGGTTAATGGATAGGAAACTTCAGTGCTCTTACATTAGAGGATGCTTTAAAATAATCACCCAAATTATCCCTATTATTCAAGTGCCTGAAATTACAATAGACTTGGTATGCAAATAATCCCAAAGAACTGTAATCTTACACTTTACCTGTGTGGTTGGCTTCCTATAGGTCAAGTGCATATACAGTGCACATACAAATATCCTCAGAGCAATCAGGCATGATTCAGACACAGCTCAGCACTATAGATACACTGGGAGTGATGTCAGTGCAGGACGATCTGTGCCTTATCATTCATAAATGGGAATGTTTCTTCCTATATTTGACCTACAGCAAATCTAGAGTTCTTTGCATAGACATAGCCCAGAGGTGGCCAACCTTCCACCATTAGGACCTCTGCGTTTTTAAGAGTTGTGTAGAAGACAGAATCTTGGCAGCTGCAATTGCTAATAGTGCTGCTAAAGCAGCTGTACCTCCTGAAATGCCCCCACCTATACAACCATTAAAGGGCCAGGAGCATTCACATTGAAAGGTTGGCCACCCCTGACATAGAGCAATTGACAAAGCCGTATCCTATGGGAGATTTTGCTCTTTGAATCTAAATAGTTTGCATATATGTTGCACCAACATCTCTTAATTGTGCTAGTCACATCACGAATGAACATTTCAGAGGCGGGGGAGAGTTTTCCATTGGCGATGGAAAGACAATTAAAGGAGCTCCTGATATGGAAGCCGCTAAAAACTGCCTCACTTAAAATATTCTTTTTCATTTTAATTATTCACATTCCTTTGAACCAACAGCAATGGTTTTGTTCTACTCGTGAGAGGTCTGGGGAAACGTTCTAACTTAAATTATATCCTAATGACTAATTAAAGGGGAGGGGGAAGAGGAGAACTTGCCAAAAAAGAAGATGACTCAATATGACGTAGCTGATTTATAGCATCAGGGGACGTTCACCAAGAGCCATTAGGAGCTTTTTGAAAAGAAAATGTAAGTCATATTTGAACTTCAAAGATCATGCAATCTGGGAAATATCATCCCGTTTCTGATCGTAAATATTTTATGACCAAAGCTCTATTAACTCCTCAGTGTTTTAAATTCCAAAATGTTTTAAAATGACTTAAAAGCCTGAGGAGAATATGGGGAAAGGATTAGGGAAAAAAAAGGGAAGAAAAAAGGGAAGATGGCAGCAGAAGCTTCGTGTTAAAAATGAAGTAATTACCTTCCATGTAAAATGTTCATTGAGACGACTGTTGCCTGAATGCAATACGCATGCAGCAATTGTCACAGTGCTTCTCTTATATGCGTTTAACCCTTGCATGCAATTGTCACAGACTGTACCGCTTGCATTTTTTCTTGATTCCCATGAGATGGAGCCCTGCCAACTGAGGATGATGATGTTTATGCTTTAATAGATTTGTAAGTCTTTAAGGTGCCACAAGGCTCTTTGTTAGTTTTGCTGCAACAGGGCTAACATGGCTACCGCTGTGGAAGTAATCTCTGACATCTTTTGGTCCATCCCCAATGTGATTGATAGCTGGACATACCCTCCCCTGCGATTGCCCTGAAAAGGTATCATGCTTCCCAACAAAGCCAGGATTTGTTCCCAAAAGAAGCTCTGACCATATTGCTGGTATAACCCTGTCTTCTTTCATCAGTATCCCTACTTATCCCAAATGATACAATAAAGTCACAGGGCAGCAAAAGTGTAGTGTGTGTGTGTGTGTGTGTGTGTGTGTGTGTGTGTGTGTGTGTGTGTGTGTGTGTGTGTGTGTGTGTGTGGAGGGGGTGTGTGAGCAGTGCTCTGGGACTTCTATAGCAGAAGTGGTGACGTTATCACAGAGGCGTTGTCAGGGAGGAGGCGTTGGGGCCGTGGGCCCCGGGCGGCAGAATTGCGCCCCAGGCGGCAGGCGGGGGGGATGGTGTCACAGCGGCTGGCAGAGGCGCGAATCGTCCCATTTGTCAGGGTTAGCAAGGAGCGTCGGTGGTGTGTTTGACCATCCCTTCCACCCTGCACCTTGGAGATATTAGATGAGAAGAAACTTCAGTAGGAGGCAAACTGAGAAATTTGCCTAGGGGAATATCTTCACGTCTAGCCCATTGTCTTTCCCAAAAGCTGCCTGAGAGCTAGTAGGCAGCTCATGTTACATTGTGAGCTCAATCCTATTCATGTCTACTCAGACGTAAGTCCAATTATAGCCAATGGGGCTTACTCCTAGGTAAATGTGGATAGGATTGCAACTTAAGGCTAAAATCCTAAGCAAATTTACCTTTTCAACAAACAGGAATACACTAGTACCCTAATGCTACAACCCTATGCCTTTATTTAAGGTAAAGGTGACCCCTGACAATTAAGTCCAGTCGTGTCCGACTCTAGTGTGTGGTGCTCATCCCCATTTCAAAGCCGAAGAGCCAGCGTTGTCCAAAGACACCTCCGTGGTCATGTGGCCGGCATGACTCTCCTTGCCGCAGCGCGTAGCATGCGGCTGGAACACAGAGCGCTGTTTACCTTCCTGCAAGCGGTACCTATTTATCTACTCGCATTAACATGCTTTGGAACTGCTAGGTTGGCAGGAGCTGGCCAAGCAACGAGAGCTCACCCCGTCGCGGATTCGAACTGCCGACCTTTTGATCGACAGCTCATGGTTCAGCAGTTTAACCCACTGCGCCACCCGCTGGCCTTTCCTTTATTTACAATATTTTTTTTTATTTTTTATTTTTGTAAGTAATGAAATAAAATAGGGTATTCCTTTATTTACAATACCCTATTTTACTTCATTACTTACAAAAAGAAAAAAATCTTTAAAACATTCTATAGTTATCTTCAGTGCACTTCTTTCTTCAATGAAAGGAACAATACTTGAAAATCTTCATAGAATTCTAGGTCAAACAACTACATCTGAATAAATACAATTGATGTTTAAGTATGGAAAATACAACTATTTTCAGAATATAAATTTGACAGTAAAGCCCTGTTCATACATTATCTTTGCAGGGATCATGCATATCTATGCATGGTCACATAGACCGCATGTTGGGACGGAATTGAAAGTGCACCAGCAAGCTTGTAATATACCGAAAGGTTCCCATGTGTACAACCTTTGTCTGCATAGACAAAGGCTGTACCCAGGAATAGATTCTTCGGTATCAGCAATGCTGATTATTATTAAAAAAAAATATGTGTACTGTATACTGCTTTTCAATAAAGTGCACAAAACAGTTTGCACAGCAACATAAATGAAACAATGGTTCCCTGTCCCAGAGAGCTCACAAACTAAAATAAAGGTATAAGAGATACCAGCAAACAGTCAAACATGTTCATCTTGTTGCCAATGACCTCCTTTTCCAAATGTCCACAGTCCCTCCTAACTCCATCTTGGCTCCTTAGCACTGCAGACATTCCAGAAGGTTTTTCTTTGGAGGGGGTGAGGCATGGCTGCCTAATCAAGATGGCTCCTACATGGCTCGTAATCAAGATCATGCTTACTAAGGGCCATGCAAGGCTGAAGCACTGTGAGGCATCGGTGTGTCACCCTGGCACCCTTGAGAGCCAGGATGGTGTAGTGGTTGTGGTGTTGGACTTAGACCTGAAAGATCCAGGTTCAAAACTCCTCTCAGCCACCAAGCTTCCTGGGTGACTTGGGCCAGTCACTATCTCTCAACCTAACCTACCTCACAGGGTTGTTGTGAGGACAAAAGGAGGGGCCATGTAAACCACCCTGAGATTCTTGGAGGAAGGGCGGTATAAAAATGTGTAAAATAAATAAATGTGATCTTGCAAATTCGGGTTCCCCACTTTGGCATAATCTCATTTGCAAGCACACATCTTCCTGAATACTAAATTAAGCTTAATCATTTTTCCTTGGGACACAAAGCCGTGCCTTACTTCATATAAGGACATTATACGCCAGTATATCCAGAGGATGAAAGATAGATAATTTCCCTTCTGTTTCCTTCCTCCAACCCCGCTAACAACTCTTCCTTCCTTCCCCCTAGTGCCTGTTTTAAACCTTCTCGGCTCCTGTTGGGTCATCTCAGGCAGAGGAAACTCAGTCCAGCTGGCAGCCTAACTCTCTTTCTCCCTCGCCTCTCAGTTAACCCATGCCTGCCTGAATGGAACTATTTCACCCACATCCTCAACCCACAATCACTAAAACTCTAAGTAATGAGTCATAAATCAAAAGTAATGAGTAACTTTTCCCTTGTTTTTCTACATCTTTGATAAACCTTATATTCTTCTGAAATTTTGGAGGTTGTTTGGTCCACTATCCAGTCAATGGCCTCACAAGGGCCATTCACTATGTCAATAAATGTGCATGTCAATAAAGAATATCTCACCCCTCCTTCAAGAAGCTCATGGTGTCATGCATGGTTTTCCCTTCTCCCAATAACCCTGTAGGCTGAGAGAAAGTGATAGGTCCATGGTGACCCCGTGAGCTTCACTGTTGACAGGTGATTTACAGCCCGGTCCAGGCTAAGGCCTCAGCGGCACAATTCCGTCACAAAAGCAGCCTAAGTGCTTTAGGCTGAAGTTAGGACGGAATTGTGCCGTTGAGGCCGAATTTGTGCTGCAACTGTGACGGGCGTAGGACGAATTTATGACGGACGGAGCGCGCATGCGCACTACGAGCGCTGGCACAATTCCGTCCTAAGTTTGGCCTAAGAGTGGGCGTGCCATAGGCGTGACGGGGGCGGTTATGAATTTGGGGCGGATTCCAGACACTGGAGAGCTCCAACACGCCCCCTCGAGCACAGCTAAGGAACAAAATTTAGGTCGACAAAAAGGTGGACTCAAATTTGAGGAGACCCATAGGAGCCATTTTACCTTACACACTCCAGCCCTCTCCTGAAAAGTTCTAACACCCTACTCCTGAGTTATGCCTGAGTTAGGACGGAATAGCTGTGGCACAACTCTGGACATGGACACAGATAGTTACCCTATCTGCAGCCAGTTGCACCCAGCCTCTTTCCCACAAAAGCCCAGCCCCAGGCCTCCATTCTCTCTCTCTCTCTCTCTCTCTCTCTCTCTCTCTCTCTCTCTCTCTGAGCACGTGGCGTGGGGTCCTGTCCCCCAGCAGCCACAAAGTGGGACTTTGTTGGTGGAGGGCAAAATTCACAAACACCCCACTTCTCTCTTCTCCTCTCCTCTCTCCCCGCCTCTAGGGCAGAGAGGGCTGTTCAGGCTGTGGCCAAACTGTTTACAGCTGTGCCTGGGCAGCTGTCTCCTTGCAAGCATTTGCTAACCCATGTCTTTCTCCCAGCCTCTCTCCCCCCCAGGCAACAACACCAGCAGGTAAGAGCAGGGTCTGGGATGGCATGTGTTATGACTTCTGCCTGTTCATGCCAATATATGTTTGACTTTAGCCTGTTCATGCCTATATGTAGGACTTCTGCCTGTGTAAGCCATACTGTAGGACTTCTGCCTGTGTTTGCCATAATGTTGGACTTCTGCCTTTTCATGCCAATATGTATGACTTCTGCCTGTGTTCGCCTTTATGTAGTACTTCTGCCTGTCAGCACACATATATATGATAGCTGCCTCTTTACCAATGTGTCCTCTGATAGCTGCCCGTTGCCATGTGAGCAGACAAATATGTGTTTGTGTAAATGTGACTTGCCTGTTAACAAAGGTGTGTTTACTAACCCGCAGCCTTGCCCCCACAGGGTCTACAACAGGTCAGTTATGATGTGCTAGCCATGTATGTAGTTGTGCTGTGTTTTCTCTCATTCACTGTTGTCCTTTGCAGGATCATGCCCTTCTGACGGCCAGGTAAGCTCCTCACACTGTGACAAGCTCGTTATACCTAGCAGCTGTGTAATCTGATCTCTCCCTGCAGGCTTTTGCAACCGACACACTGGCTTGTCTTCAATGGCGACTACTACCACACACCAGCTGACATGTAACTCCCCCTTGTTTTTTTGTCTCCCCAGGAACGTCCACTACCACCTACCTTCCTGGGAGCACCCATGGGGCTCCAGGCAGGGTGCCCCACTGTCATCTGCCTCGATGCTGCCAAAGGTCAGGGAGCCAGCCCTGCAACCCTCCTCAGCTGCTGCTGCTGCTGCTCCACCTCCCTGGCTGCCTACTTGCTGTCCCTCCCCTTTCTATGGAGCAGGCTGTGGTTCCACAGGTGAAGAGCCTGCATTTCCAGGTCCCTGGGGCACGTGTGCTGCTGCTGCTGCTGCTGCTTTCAGATTGGCTGCTGTGACAACCCCTGGCAGCCTCGCCTGGCCATCTCTGCTACCGTTCCAGAACAATAAAGATGCCCCTCGGGCAGAGCCCCCTTGTGCCCAGTGTTACACAAGCATTGCCCCACACACAGAGAGACACCGCCCAGCACACAAGCCCCTGCATGAATCCCATCCAGGGACTGCCACTTCCTTCCCAGGGAGACCACAGCAGGGAGACCACAGCAGGGGGGCTGCCAGACCCTCAGGGCTCAGAGGGGAGTGGGGAGTTGGGGGGCCTCTCAGGCAGGCAAACAATGACAGGCAACATGGCGCCCATACTGGATCCGCTCGCGTCCGCCACGTCCGTGAAGAGCCCTTTCGGCAACTGGGGCTCTCACCTGCCCACGGTACGCCCGTCAACGGTGTCCGTTCCGCCCACGGTCCACCCGTCAACGGCGTCCGTTCCGCCCACGGTCCGTCTGCATAAGAGGCGCCCATTTCTGGATTGCCTTCATCTGTGAAGTGACCCCTGTGTCCCTATTGGTCTCTGCAGACCCCTCTCCCTGTATCCCTCTCCCACCAGCCTTGTTGTCTGTCTGTTTCTGACCCACCCGTGCCCCTCCCCAGCACCCCCTGTCTGCCTGCCTGTGTGTCTGCCTCCCCTCCCACTCCCTGATGATGGAAGCTGGCCACCCCCCACCCCGCCAGAGCGCCTGCTGCGAGGCGCCGACGTCGCCCCATCTGGGGGCGTGATGAGCTGCGTGAGTCCTTCCCGCTCGCAGCAGACAATCCCAAGGCATCTCTCGGTCTTGGCCGGGGCACAGAGCAGAAGGCACGCTGGGATGCCTTCTTTGTGGGCATTGCCACGGCCCTGGAGGCCCAGGGCTTCAGGCAGCGCACGGGCAAGTCATGTCAGAGGCGGTTCCAGACCTCATGAGACCCCCCCTTGTGTGTGACGTTCCCACCCCATCCTTCCCTTCTCTCCCCCGCTCACCCCCCCATGAATCCCACGTGCAGCCTCAACGTGGCTTGGGGGTGGCATCGCCTTCTGCAGGAGGGGGAGGGGACGGCCACTCTCCCTTGCAGCAGGTGGCTAATGCACAGGGTGCCCTGTGGTGGCTGGCACAGGCACATCGCTCACCTGTCACCTGCCCTGCGCCCGCCACATGACTGGCGCAACCCCCATGCCTGCGGTTGGCCCCTTTGTGACTGGGCTGCGACAGACACTGCAGCAGCTGCCATGGATGGACGCTGGCACATGCAGACACAGGCCTGCACATGCACAAGCCAGACGCCTAGCCTGGAGAGCCTGCCTGCCTGGGAGGTAAGTGTTGCCTGGATCCTGGGGTGGTGTTGGCCCACATAAACTTCAGCCTGCCTAACTCAGTCGTAACTCAGGCACAAATTACGCCAAACTTAGGCCACTCTTAGGCCAGATTTGCGGAGGAGTTGGGCTGGACCGGGTCCTTAGACACTGGTCTCTCTAGGTCCAAGCTCTATCCACTACACGTACACAACACTGGTTTTGTCCACATTGAAAATCTCATGATCACACAGAATATCTAGATCAGGACACAAGATTTGGGGAAATTTCATCAGGATAAAAAAAAAACACTGCTTACAGGCGTTTTTGCAATAATCGTATTAAAAACCATGCTGAAAATGCAAGCCACAGTTAGAATCTGACTTTGAGTAGAGGGATGAATTGATGGAGATGACTAGCTTAGCATATGAATTTTACTTCCAGAGTAGGAAAGAACAGTGGCTAGATATTCAGAAGGCATAAAATCTTCTTGGGAAGGCTGAACTTGTTTCCTCTTGCCCTCTGCTTCTATAATACAATATAATAATGTATAATGGATACAGGCTAAAATGTTAAATATGTTGGGAGTACAGAGGTACTCCCTCCATGGCAGATATCTCACTAGATGTGCTTCAGAACAATTTTTCAAAAGGAATAAATTAATATGAACTAGAATTCTGATGTACCACTTTCTTTATGGAAAGAAATACACCAAAAAGTCTTGCTTCTAAAGAAAAAGGGGGAAAAAAGAACCCTAAGATATTACTACTATACAACTCCCTGTTAAACCTTCCGGTAGAATATTAAGGTTTTCTTCAGTTACCCATTCTGAGGAGAGATATTGCTCTTAAGTGTGTAATTTCCCATTTTGAGACTATTTCTTAGGAACAATAATTAAAGAACTGGAAGGCATTAAGAGGCCTAAGAGAAATGCTCAAGCTAATGAAAGAATGTGAAGCAAAATTAAATGTCCAGAAACGGATGAAACAGATTTTCAGTATCAATAACAAAAGGGAGGTATTGAGGGCACAGCAGAATGCAGGAAGTCTAAAGCAATTTCCTTTTGTTTTAAACACAGGTTAAAAGGCACATGTGGCTGCTGATGCTATTATTCTCTGTTCTATTACTTAGTAGTAGTAGTAGTAGTGGTAATAGTAGCAGCAGCAGCGACATTTTTTAATTAAACGTTTTATACTTGTCCCTTCAGTAAATACTGTCAGTGTGGCTAATAATAAAAAACAATAAAGCAGCAATATCATTAAAAATAAGCATGTTACACCTATAAGTATTTTTACAAAGCTCCACATTATAAAAGACTGTTGATAATATGAGAGTTTTAGCTTTGGTACCAAGTAAGTTGGTAAAACTGCCTTTAAATTGATGGATTCCTTGGATATTATACCACGAAAGAGATGTTAATACCATGGGTTGTAATTTATAACACAATCCTATACATGTCCAATTTTGTTCAATGGGGTTTACTCTCTAGTAGTCAGGATTGTAGTCCTAATCAGTCATGACTACGGAAGTTAGTGATTATTAAGAAGCCTATTGAAATCAATAGGATGTAGTGGTGGTGGTGGTGGTGGTGGTGGTAGTAGTAGTAGTAGTAGTAGTAATCTTATTTATGGCCCAATCCTATCCAGGGATCTGCTGCCGTAAGTCCCAGTTGGCGCTGCAAAAGTCACACCGCTGACGTGCTTCGGGGCTGCTGACACAAACTGCCAGAAACCCTACATGCGCGCCACTGGCTCACCCAGCCCAAACCAGAGCAGGTAAGGTGGCAGCAGGGTGGTTTGAGGCAGGAAGTGGAGGATTTCGTCGACAACGGCACACACCAAGATCAACCCCCCCTTTTCCTGGCTGACCCCTCCCCCCGAGGCTCCTCAGACTTATGCCAGCTAAGTAGCTGGTGTAGGTCCGAGGAGACTCATTGGCGGTCAAGCAGATTATGGGGAAGTAAGTAAAAATTATTTTTACGTACCTCTCCTGAACAGTTTGGTCATCCCCTCCACCATAGCATGAAGCGTGCACTCTGTTGGCACGGCTGCATCATGCAGGCTGGTAAGGGAAAGAATTGAGCTGCCCAAATCCAACTCTAATTTCTTTTTGGCCATTTCTCCATGAGGACATAATCAAAATCCAAGAAGAATCAATATGCGGGAAAAACAATATACTAATGAGGAAGCAAGTAAAATGCAGACTTGAATGCTGACAATTAAAACATTCAACAAAAAGTAGGGGATAAAATTTGAAATAAACAAGATGTCCCTCCAAAGAAGGAATTTACCCAATTCTTCCCCCCCCCCCGTCTTAATAGTTTGCTTAGAATTCACGATAAACATACGAAACAACTGTGTTTCACCTCTGACTGATGGGTAAGTCTTATCTAACAGCCAGACTACCCATCAGTATTTCAGCTAACATCTAAACAGTTTGGTATATATTCCCCTGTCGCATGATCTTAGGTTCCCGAATTTCCAGCTTATATTCATAAAGAGGTCATGGTAATCACAAGAGCCCATTTTCCCTTTCACACCAATTATTGTGGCACTGGGAACATAATTTTCAGACTCTGATTGTGCCTTCCCAAATACACAGGGAGACTTGATTTTCTTTACCTCACCATGCAAGAAGATCAGTAATTGCCTGGAGGTGGATAAAGTATAATGCTTCTATCTTTGCTGAGAGGCATAAATCCAGGTTTATTACAGAGATGTATAAATTGAGTAGAAGCTGCGAGGGGAAACTACATGAATATAAAGAAACTTCTACTTAACCTCCCCCCCCCATCTCGGAGTAAGTAAAGGACAAGCTAATCCCACCAGTAGGGAATGGAACAATTTATACTTTTCGCTGTACCTAAAATATCATTTTTTCTGCATGAGCTCTTAAGGAGCATAATAACCAATACAGTACAACTGTCTCAGAGATGTATTTTGACAGCACCCTGCTTAGATAATTATGCCCAAATATTCATTCTATACAAATCAATGAAATGGTAATAATTCCCAATCAATCATGTTTACAGATGCACAATTCTCTCTTACACATTCAGAGGAAGTTCACGGAGGCTGCACTCCTATACATACTTAACTAGGAGTAAATCCCATTGAACTCAATGGGATGTAATTCCGAGTAGGCATGCCCAGAATTGAATGGTGAGTCACTTTCCAGTTGATGCTTAGAAGATAATCTCACTGATAAGCATACATGAGGGTGAGGTGTGTAGAAGATAGCAAGACACATGATAATTAAATTAGGGGGAAGAGTTTTACTATATGATCCATAGAAACTGTGATCAATAAGACCACATTCTATTGGAGAAAAAAACCTACACAGTTTTGCCATATAACAAACAGCACAATCCACACGAAGAGAAGCACCGGCATAGTGTGCGCTGCACCGGTGCTAGCCATTGCAAAAGTTCCGGAAAGCACTTTGCGATGGCTGAGGCTGGTGCAAAGGCCCGCACTGGTCCATACAAACCAGCAGAAGAAGTAGTGCGGGCCAGAGATGATGAGTTTTGTGCCAAGTTGCACAAGAGCAGAACGGGGTGGGGGGAAGGGCAGGAGGAAGACAGGGAGGGGATGTAACAGGATGGAGGATGGGCAGGAAGGGGGATGGTATTGGTGGTGCTGGAGCACACTACATCCTGTCCTCCTCCCAGGCCCAATCCACGGACATGGGGCAATGCGCATGCGCATGCATATATATATATATATATATATATATATATATATATATATAATTTTGGGATGAAATGTTTTTCTCCCTGGAGGGAAGAAGAGGAAGGGCAGATTGCAAGACGAGGATGAGCTGTCTGCAACCAGACAGGATTCCACTATTCTCATTTGAATTTCTCCCTGGATTTAGGCATTTTGATGATTTTGTTACTTGATCCTTTTTTTTCTAAAATGGCATTAAGAATTTTTCATTGTTTCGTGGGTTTTTTTTGCTTTTATTTGCTTTCATTTTGTTTAAAGATCCACATATTCTGCAGCTTTCAGTTCCTTCAGTTTATTTGTGCCTTTCTTCTCCCTCCACATTACTGATGAGCTTGTGTGCAATAATAAAATGCTGCAAAACAGCAATCTTGACTGGATCTATTTTTACTGATGCACACATGCACCTTGTACGCCGATTGATAAAATACCACAAAAAGCAAAGTCGATATGATTATATGCACAGCTACGTCTAGATTCTTTCCTTGTGGCGCCGATGTTCAGGAGTGCATGTGTGTATCAGTAAAGCACTACACAGAAAAACATTTTGATGTAATCGGGCATTCAGCAGCGATGGAAGACTTCCCCAAAGCACTGCCACAATGTTTCAGGGGCTGCCTTATAATATGAGAAATATGGTGAATAATGACGATACAGGCTGTCACATATAAACTCTAGTTGACCATTACAAGATTTTGAAAATTGCTTATGTACGGTCTTGTGCAGGAGTGTGTGCAAATGGAGGAACTCCACTTGATTTAGCTGTCATTTTCTTATTCAACACGCTTCAGCTAAATCGGAAACAGCTAAATCGGAAACAGCACTTACATGAAAAGAAGAGGTTCCCCATTAGCAGAAAGGGTACCTGTGTAAAACTGTTCAGCAAAAGTACATATGCCCCATGTTTGCATTTGAATACACAGCCATCGGTCTAGGATACTCTAGTATTGTGTCTGTACAGGAAGTCTGAGTTCCATACTATATATTTGATCTCGGAAAATAATCCGTAGGATTGATTACCACAGGCACCACCTGGAGGGTACAGTACTTGTTAAATAAAACAGAATCCTACAGCAAAATGTCACAAAGTTGCTGCATTTGCGTCCACTCGACTCAGCTGTGCTAACAAAAATATATTCCTGAGTGACATAAGACATTGTTACAGACTACAATGTTCTGATGATTGAAAGGCTATTCAAAGTCCTTGCTAGCATTTCCATTGCAACTATGATATTAGGTTCATGCTGCAACCCGCTGTATATGGAAAGGAAGACATTTCCAACATTTAAGATCCCTGATAGTCTCTTTTTATTTATCATTGTTCCACAAGATCCTAGTATTGATGTTCAGCTCCTCTGGGATAATGTGCATTTGCTTACAGACATGTCTCAACAGATACTTATCAAAGAAAAAAATACATCTTTCAATAGATGTGTATTGTTTTATTTTCCTACACCAAAATACTAAAAACCAGAATCTACTGTGAACGTAGTCAATTATTGTGTAGGTGTGAATCATTTAGGATACTGAGAAACCTGCACTCCCATACAAATATAACCTCACTTACTTAACATACTTGCTTGGAAAGAAATTATAGTTGTCATTTGAGTATATATCTCTTATTAGCTCTGAGGACCTAATTGGATTCTCATTTTTTGTTCCCTGACAATGCAGTTAGCCAAGAAATTTTTAAGGGGATTTTTGGTCTTCTGAATCAATAACATAAACACCTTACAGCCCAATCCTACACAGATACCACACTGAGAGCACAAGGGCACTAGCGAGATGTCTGGTAGATATTATCCTCTGTCACGGTGGAGAGGCTGGTCGAGGGGCATGTGTGTGTGTGGGGGGGGGGCATAGTGCTTATGCACTTGGTTCCAGCTGCCGCTTATAGCTCCCTATGGGAGTCCTCTGAGCTACGCCAGCTCTGTTGCTGGCGTAGCTGCCATTGGGGGCAGGCTTGGGAAGTGTGTTTGCGATTAGTAGTCCGCCAACTCTACCTCATGCTGCCCCATTTCATTCCGCTTTCTACCCTGTTTCAGCCTGTCTGCTGGTGGGGTTGCTCCAGTGGCCAATCTGTGCCCTACAAATGGTGGCTCTTGACTTTCCGGCTCCTGCACTGGCATCTGTGTAGCGCCTACTGGCAGAGGGGCTTCTGCAATGGCGGGTGCACTGGCGTAAGTGGAGGTATGCTATCCTTTCCCCTGGTTAGATTTGAGCCTTTAATGTTTCATTGCATGCAATCACACACACAGCATTTACTGTAACATGAAGTTGTCAAGACATGCTTTCAATTTCTAATCTATGGCAAGACAGTGGGTCGTATCCTAAAAGTTAGGATTCTTAAATCCCACTGAACTTAATGGAGCTTAAGTTAGTCACAGCTAACCTGTCCCATTAATTTCAGTGGTGCTTAGTCAAGATTTACTTTCTTAGAATATAACCTAGTAATATATAGCTATAGTTTACAGCCATATATCTTGTGGCGGCACCCCATCTGCGAGCGCTCCGCCATTCTAAAGTGTCACGAATGTGCTGTAAAGCACGTTCGCAACTGCTCGGGAGCAAGGGAGGTCAGCCTCCCTCGCTCCGTTGTCCGAGCGCCCACCAGAAGAAGGTGAGTCGGGATCTGGTGGGTACGGGGGCGGTTCAGCAGGTGAGGGAGGGGGGACATTGGACTAGGTGGCCCGGGAGGGGGTGGGGGATGGCGTCGGCCATATCCCCGTCCCTGCTGGGTCAGATAGGCCATTACACGGCCTCCTCTACTTCGAGGAGGCCCATTGGGCCGGCCCCAGTTTACACCCGGGGAAGGGGATGAGCGTCCCCTTCTTGGTGTAGACCTCTGGCCCGCCGGTCGATGGGCAGCCCGGGCTCAGGATCCGGTGGGCGGCCCTGGGCCGCCGGTTGGATACCTAGTCAGGATTGCGCTCCCTGAGCCTAAAATCTTAAACACACTTACTAGGACGTAAGGCCCACTGAACACAGTGGGACTTACTTCAGAGTAGACATGTGTATGATTGTACTACTGCATGTACAGGTATGTTTAGAGAGGAGAGGGGGATAACTGGTGACCAAAGGCCTCAAGCATACAGCAGCAGAAACTTACAACCCAATCCTGTGTAACGATACCCTGCTGTCCTAAAGGGCCAGCTGCAGTATCCTAACCAGGTTCCCGGTTGCCCTGGGGCAGCCTGGGTGCACCTCAAGGGAAGGGAACGATTGTCCCCTTCCCTTGGTGCAACCCGGCCTAGGCCCAATGGGCCTACTTGAATGTACGCCAGCTCTGGAGCTGGAGTACAGTCAAGGGCCAGGTGTTGAGGCAAACCAGGCCGGGGGAGGACTGGGGATATCAGTGGAGCCTGCCACCGATATCCCCACCCTCCCCCCACTGGTTCGGCCAATAGTTACCCTCCCCGCCTGGTCCCCCCTCCCTCCACCCAGGGCTTACCTGGTCCAGTGGGCGTAGGGACGGTCCCCTGGCAGGCCACGGGCTGCCCTTACTCTCCGGGTGACGTGAAAGTGCTTTACAGCACTTTCGCGACACCCAGTGCCGGGGGAGTGTGTGCTCCCTGGTGCATCATGCAGAATTGCGCTGTTAGTGAAAGTTGTAGAGGAACATCAGTATATGAAAAATCAGAGGTCCTCATGAGCTATTTCCAAATGTCTAGTTTACAAATTAATATCACCACCAACAACAAAAAGAGAAACTGAGTAAGAACTTAATCCTGGGAAGTTGGAATCAATTTGTGAGTAAGAACTACCATCTTCACCTTTCTCAAACCGAGGCATAGCACAAATCCTGTTCTGCAGATAGGAAGGAACCACAGATATGGGGAAATTATAACCCTCCCTTGGACTACGTATCTGAATGGAGCTAATTAGTCAAAGTCAGAAGGAAATTTACCCCTGGTTGAGGAAGCCTGGAAAATCAAATATTTGCAATCTATCCCCGTAGTTTTTCACCCCCACAATACGCTAGTTAAACATAACCACCTTATATGTAGGGCACTTAAGGCCTAATATGACCCTGTTGCTAGTGACTGGGCTCTTGTACATGGTGCTTTTTAAACAAAGTACATGGTGTACAAAGTACAAAGTACATACACTTTTTAAACAAAGTACATACTTTAAACAAAGTAAATGGTACATTTAAAAGTACATGGTGCTTTTTAAAGAAAGCGACAGGTCTCTGCCCCCAAAGACTTTACAGTTTAAATGTTGACAGAGGAAGAAGAAACACAGGGATGGAATGGGGCAAGGGATAGGAAACGTCAGAGTAACAGGAGAGTAATATATACAAATTAGTTACTTCAGCAGAATATGATCACTGGCTATCCCTTACAGGAACTGGCCTCCAGCACAATTTAAGGCCAAATAAGACTTAGCAACCACTCAAAATACACCATACACCAGCGGTTCCCAAACGTAGTCCAGTCACGGCACCCTCAGTGTCCCAGTACATCTCCCATGGTGCCCTGTCGTGGCAGCACCGCACCGCCATCTTGGCCAGGGCGAGTTATCGCGCGATGTTGGTCCAGCCAAGATGGCAGCACTTGGGAGCGCCAGGAAGAAGATTTCACAGAAGACACCCCTGTGAGTTTGCCGCGACGCACAGTTTGGGAACAATTGCCATACATACACCAATACTTTGATTGATTGCTAACTTTAGTGTAGAGATACAAAAAATATTTCCAGGATCTTGTAGTCCCAGAATTCATGTATTATCTCTCAGTTAATATTCCTCAGTTTGTTGATCTTTAATTGAATAATTTATTTATTTATTTATTTATTTAAGGAATTTGTAGCCCGCCTTTCTCCCAAGGGCACTCAAGGCGGCTTACAACATATTAAAATACATAAAATACATATAAACACATTAAAATAATTAATTAAAATAATTTAAGTTAAAACAAACAACCCCAGTGGGTCACATTTACATATGTTAAAACCATTTGTTAAAAGGTCAGCCCACCACGTCAGACATTAAAAGCAATCCTAAATAAAAACGTCTTAAGGCCCCGCCGAAAGGCCTCTAAATAAAGGGCAACACTTACTTGGCACACCAGGGGGTGTTTTCAGGTATTTTCCATTAAAATGCTGAATAACTACTTCACATTTCTCAGTAGATTCCATCCTGAGAGAGAAATATAAAATAAAAAGAATGATCATTATTTCACTTGTATCAGTTCACAGTTATCAGAAAAAGGACTATCTGATGGAGATAAAATCACCCTCACAAATCAGTCTTGCAATATTTCATAATGGAAACAAATGGAATATTTCATTATCATGTTGCCTTAGCTGGTAATGGATGGTAATGGATGCATTCTGTGACAATGTACAGACTGTAAAGTTAGACGTTGCAATTTAATTCTCTGGGATCCAACGCATCACAATAAAGCATGTGGTAAAACTCTAACTTAGGGTGTTTTCAAGTTTAGCTTGTTTCAAAGAGGTGCAGGAAACTCCCAACTGGCCAATGTTGTCGTAGAAAAATGCATTTTTTCCTCTTGTAAATGACCCTCTGTCTCTTGAACAACGTCACTGTTATAAAATGTTCCCTGATAAGTTCCTCCATCCATCAAGATCTTCAATCATTTCAACAACTGAACATCCTCAATAACAACAGGAGCACAGTGCTCCGAGCACTACAGAAGGGAAAGTAATCTAAAATTTGTTTCCATAAAACAAAAATGGAAGTAATTGGTTTTGAACCTGATTCTTCTAAGAAATAGTTTTTACATTTTACATTTCTTTATTACAGCATCTTTTTTTTCATGCCACTTATTCCAACTTTGAAACTTTTATTATTATTATTATTATTATTATTATTATTATTATTATTATTATTATTATTATTATTAAGGATACATAGGCTCACTACCTACAGATAATATGAGAAACCCAAAATCCAGAAAGCTATATGGATATAGAAAAAAAAAGTGACTGTACAAAACAGCGAATCTGGGTCACATTTATCTTGATCATACGTATGTGTTAGCTCTCGTATTTTATCCCTCCCCCCTTTTTTTGTGGATAACTCCAGTTGCGTCACAAGGACGCGCGTCACCCCAGAGCGAGGGCGCGCGTCACCTTTAAGGAAGCAGCTCCGCCCCCGCGCGTGATGTCACGCGCGGGCGCAGAGCACCCCCCGCCGTTTTCAGCTCATTTTGGAGCCAAACGGCCTTGAGGGCGGGCGGGCGGGCGGGCGGGTCCAGCTTCAGCAACAAAATGTAAGTGCCGGGGGGACGCGCGTCACCCTTGTGCGTGTGTCACCCCCGGGCGGCCCGCCCCGTGCGCTTCTCTTTATCGACGCCCCTGGATAACTCCAGACAAGTATGAACTAATTTTGAGCTTTTTTTTCCAAATTTTAAAATTGCGTTTGAGAAAACTGATTTTAAAACTTTAAATTAAATTAAAAAAACTGCAGAAATCATTAAACCCATTGTGTTATATATCATATGAAATCTCATTAAATGAGCTTTAAAATGAGGCCATTCCCATTATATCTATATCTATATTTATATCAACTGGTGTCTCTGATTTAAAACTAGTTAAAGTATCACTAGCATGCCATTTTTGATAAAAATTTTGAAAAATTACATAGCTATAAATTTCACATAATCAACATAGGCCGCTAAAAATTGGTATTTTTGCATTACACCATAGGACAAATAAGCACCCCAAATTTCATAAAAATATAAGGAGGTCAGTTGGAAACAGTGTGCTGATTTGACATGGACTGACCGTGCCGTTAAGAACTCTAGCCCAGCTTTAAACCAAATTTATCCCCGAGGACCCATCACACTGCTCATATAAGGAAGCCCACATCAGCCCACTTGAGACTATGCAGAATTCTACTAGCACATGCTATTCTCCACTAACCTCCTGCCATCACAAAGTGAAACTCAAAAACTTCAACATCCTGCTGGGTCTACAAATACTTCCCAGAGGAAAAGCCATTAAAAAGGAGGATGTTCTACCCTATCCACTTGTCTCAGTCTTTTCATTTTTCTCCCCACAAGACTGACTGCAACTTGAAGTTTTGATTCCTATCCCACTATCCCTCCAGCAAGGAGACTGCAATACCCTCAACCTCTTCTCAGGCTTGTAGCTCATCTTTGTTTCAAGATGTCTTAATATACAACCCCCCAATGTACGTTTTTAGCTCCAAAGCAATGATCATATAGTCTTTGGGAGTGCAAAGACAGTCTCCCGAGTCTAAGCACAAGGTGGTGCAGGGAAGTTTGAATTCTATCGCATAAGTTTTAGAGAGAATCTGGAAATCCTTCATAGGGCATGATTAACAGTATCAAATGCTAGCTTACTTTGTTTTAGGGGAGGTATTAAAACTGCCTCTCTTGGCTCGCAGTCATCACAGTCTTTTGTACCCCCCCCTCTTTTTCTTTTTTCTTTTTTTACTGCTGTTATAAACACGTAGGATGGGCCATTTCAACAAACAAAAAGACTAAAGCTGAGATTGTTCACTTTAGCTTCATTCAGATTTAACTAAGCGTATGTCGGCAGTGAGTCTTTAGAGACTCTTGTCTCTGAAAGAATAAATGCAATAAAAGTCTGTTTTCTGTAGCTGCAGGCGTGGAGTGTCAAGCCATGTTACGCTGCACCACACAGCAGTGACAATTTCATTTTAATACAAGGGGGCACATCTTAACAACCCAAAGTATTCCCAGCAAAGAATGCAATACAGAGGCTGCCAAGTGAAAGGGCTTCTGTACACTTCATGCATTTTATGTGGGAAGGGAATAAAAGCGAAACCCGCGGTGCTCCGGAATGACAAAAAGGGGTCGTCATTTGAATAGTCGCTTTTGAAAGAATGGGTCCCTTCTCTCCTCAAGTTTCACAATTAAAGCTCTCAAATGCCTGGGCTAGCAGCAATCTGTAATCTGGCACACACTTCACTTGAAACAGACACTAGCATTATCACCTTCATCTGAAAACGAAAAAGAACAGACAAAACAGTACTGGCGTGCTCTTTTTTAGATGCACTTCTGAGTAACTAACTACAACTGTGCCTTTTCTTGAGGTAGGCCCAAGACATTTTTCTGCCTGACGGAAAGGACAAGATGATGCCCCCTACCCCTGTCCACATACAGAATGGTTTGTTACAAAGGCCCAAAAACCAGACACCATAAACGCAGAGCATAACTTTGGGTTGTGTTTGAAAAGTAAGTACTGTATAAAACAGAACTGCTCAAGGCAGTTTCCCAAAACACCAGGCCAGAGCCGTCACACGGAAGTGCGAGAATATTCAAGGTGCATGGTAGCTTCTTCCTTGGACCACAACCTAAATTTACCATGACAGAAAGGTCAGTCAAGAATGGAAAAAGACACCAACTGTGAGCAATCTGATTCAGCCAGAGTTCATGCAAAAAACGGAAAAAATGTGTCATCTTCCACCAAGGTGACGTCAAGCCTGACAGCATAAAGGATTGCCATATGGAATTATCACACTTTCTGTCAACAGGGTTGTGAGAATTAAGTTAGGCCAGTGGTTCCCAAACTGTGAGGCATGGCTCCGAGGGGAGCCATGAAAGCCAGCCAGGGGAGCTGCAGAAGGGTGGCTTCAAGCTCTCTGTGGAGGGAAAGGACGAAAGGAAGAGGGAGGTACCCCAGTCAACATACCCCCATCCCATATCTGATTGGGCCTATAGAAGGGGGAGAAATTACCTTCACAGAAGTTATTCATAGAAGAGGTGAAATTGAGGAGAAAGCTTCACCTGGTGGTTTTCTGCCTGTCACATATAACATAATGTAATGGGGAGCCATGGTCAGTGGTTGCCAATGGTCAAGGCAGCTGCAGGTCAAAAAAGTTTGGGAAACACTGGGTTTGGTCAAGCAAAAGTGACGCGCCTGAAGTTACTACACAGTGAACTCCAGGCCATGGCTGAGTCGGCCTAAGTGATGACTTTTTTGTAAGATCTGGTCTCCAGGGTGTACGACATTCTACCTATAACAACCTTCTATCGACAATTCCCATTCAGTGGCCTTTCCACCAGTGACTTTTACATCCCAGTTTTGTACCAGTGTTCTCAGAATAAATGAATACAGCCAGGTGCAGTAGAGCCTTCAGCAACTGGGTCGGGCAGGAATCTGGAAATCAGCCACTAGTCCTTGGAATGAGAACTGGGATTTTACAAACTTGTTTCTTATTTTCATCTGTGAAACATTGGAGGATATAACATTCCGATTCACAACAACAGTAATGGGGGTTTCACAACACAACTACTGTCATGTGAGCTGTCCAGTGGCGTCACTGAGCGGGGGCGCGCGTCAGTGACCCCTGAGCGGGGGCGCGCGTCACCCTTAAGGGGGAGGCTCCGCCCCCGCGCGTGACGTCACGCGCAGGAGCGGAGCGCCCTCCCCGCTCCGTTTTCGGCTCATTTTGGAGCCAAACGGAGGCGAGGGAGGGAGGGCCCATCTGCACCGCAAAATTGTAAGTAAGGGGCATCGCGCGTCACCCCTATACGCGCGACGCCCCCCGGCGGCCCGCCCCCCCGCTTCCCCCCGTCGACGCCAGTGGAGCTGTCTTTGCCTTTTCAAAAAGGATGCTGGGAGGAGGAAACTGAACAGGACTGATCCGCATAAAAAAATCTTTTACATTTTCCATGGAGACCTATGCCACTGAGAAGCAATCTTATTTCTCTCGCTACCTAACCCACCTGACAGGTGGGTCATGATTCCCTATTTGCAACACCTGGAGCTCCTTGGAGAAAAAGTAATACACAAACCCAACATTTAAGAGAATTCTAGGTATTAATCGCTGCTCTAATGCAGTATTAAATGCTGCTCTAATGAGGAGCTTATTTTTTTAATTTAAACAAATTAGAACTGAATACATTTGTACACTGTACACATTTAAGGTGTATAAAGTGAAAAGGGAGGAAACAGAGAAGGCAGAGTTGGAAATAAATAGGAAAAATCATAATTACCCACAATTGACCAAGATCCTACTCATTTTCTCTTTCAATCTACTCAGCGCCACAAGCAATACCTTCCTGCTATCCTTGCAAGTTTTAAATCATCACTTGTTTTATTTGCAGCATTTTATTTCAGATTGCTTCCCACTGCCATTCTAATTTCAGAGAAAATTTGAATTACATTAAAGGAGCATTCTGGAAGTCAGATTGATAGCAACAAAGAGCAGGGCCTTCTCTATAGCAGCACCTTTATCATGGAACTCCCTCCCAGTAGGATTAAGAACTTCCGCTTCCAAAGACTATGTCCAAAAACTCATGTGAAGTGGCACTGCCACCAGGACCAAATATAATGTGCTGCTTCGAGGAAAGTGACACCTGAATGCATTTTAGCTCACAAGAATCAAGAAAACAATGAGAATCTCCAATGAAAGACTGCTCTTGCAAAATTCTAGACATAGAAGTTCAAGTTGACAATTCAAGCAAAATATTCCAATCATAGCAAAGCATCCTTCTATCAGACATATATTTACATGATTTTTAAAATGAACATGACTTCCTGTGGAAACCATAATTGCCCCAACATGGTTATTATATATTTCCAAAGTAATAGGGAGCCTTCACAACAACGATACCAGTACTAAAGACACAAAGAGACTTTATGGAACTAAATCAACTGTGTATGCTCATTATGCCAATTAATAGAGCCACAAACAAAAAAGGCAAAATATGCATTAGAAAGAATAACAAGATGATTAAATGACTGTTTCTAGGAAATGCTAGAAAGCCTAAAATAATATGTTGGTGGCACAACTGTGTAATTTTCTTTCAGCATTATACTGAATATATGATAGTAAAGTTCTTATGCAGTTTCTTTTAAAGTATTGTGCAAGCATTATTCCCCATACTGAAAAAAAAATTCCAATCTTGATCGTAAATCCACAGCTCTGAGTAATAACGGATCCTTGAGGTTTTAAGTATTACTTCTGGAGGATGGTAGGAAGATAAAAAATATGTTTATTATCACAAATGAAATGTTCTGCCGTGCATACAAGGTATCATGGAATATGACCTATTTAGAACAGGTTACCATGACAGCATGAGCGCCCATCTAGGCTTTATATTTTCTATAAAAGTGAGATTTCATGTTTTGGTACCCATTAAGTCATAATGTGTGATGTGTACAATTTGACTCTCTATGAAAAGTGTGCCTCAAATTCCAATTATGAATACCTGTGGCTTGCAAGAAAGTCCGCAAACTCATGACAAAGTCATGACATCTTTGAGCCTGACAGTCTCCAAAAATATCAATATAAGTTTTTCCAGAAGAAGTCATTGTACAGGGTTATTCAAAAAGGATGGTGCAAAAGTCAAGCTGATTTATTCTTAAATGAACTGACATCCCACAACCGTCATGACACGAAAAGAGAGAAAAACTGTCCAAGTTTCACATGCACATTACAAATGTTCGATGTGGGCACTTGCGTCGCTACAAGGGGGGCAAACAGTCACGGTCTTCTCATGAGGAGACTGCGGTTGTCACCCAGGGCATTTGTGTCCCCCCCCCTTGCCCCATTGTAGCTATGCAAGTGCCCACATCAAACATGCTACATAGATGAACAGTGATTTGAACTCAGGTCTTCCTAGTTCAAGCCTAACACCATACAGCAAAGCTAACAGTGGCCACTGCATAAAGTATGAAGTGGACTTGAAAGGTGGTTTAAAATGAAGGAGCACATTTGTAGGCTACTCTTTTAAAGATCCCTTCTTTCTGTCTTTTTGTCCACATGAATATTGCCAAAGTGTGGCCTATTCCATTTTTTTCAGACAGCGGCTCTGTTCTATAAAGCAGAACAGATAACTATGGGATAGCTTCAGTATGGGATAGACTCACATGACTTTGTTGAAACGTGACTTTCGTGCAGGTGGACAATATAGAAGAAAGGCACATCCTACAGAACACCCCAACACCCATCGCCATCATTATGTATGTGAATATAACTTATATTACTTGCAACTTTTGAAAGTCTATACTCCAATTTGCCATCCCTCCACCCCTCCCACAACTTCCAATTTCTGTTTAATGCATTCCTGCGGAAGAGCCAAGCTTTCAAATGCAAGCTAATGTTCCAGATACATATCTCCCTTTAGCAAATGTATAATAAGGCAAGTTAATGAATTCGCTAAGAAGAGGCAATAGCAACAGTGCCTCATCCTTCATTCTGTTTTGCCAATTGAATGCAGACACAGTGTTATTTTAACATTTTCTTGAGAGCAATGTTCTTTTGTATCAAGGACAAAAGGTGAAATTGCAATGCCTATTAACTTATGTCACCTTATTAGCACAGAGGGGAAACCCATATTACTCATGATGAATTAAGATATGCTGCATTACAAAGGAGAGTATGAGAGAGCTGTCATCATTTTCCTCGCTCATCAGATGTTCCCCACCACGTGGGGTTCTTTAACACAGGGTGATTTTTGCTTTGTTGACAAGAAATCCATCGTTAATGCAAAGCGTTTTCATGATTGACGGTTCTCCTGGTTTTCGTTTCTGATCCATTTTGTTTTCTGCTTAATAACAGAATGTTCTTCCTGTGTATTAAGCCAGTAGCAGAAGTGATGAAGTAAAAAGAAAATCCATTTTCTTTTTATTTTTAAATGTGTGCTACCTGGACATGGGATTGTATTCTATGCCAGTGAGGATTTCTAAAAGCCCAATTCTATGTGTGTCTAAGGCTGCAATCCTATTCACACTTACCTGGGAGTAAGCTCCATTGACTATAATGGGACTTACTTCTGAGTAGACATGCATAGGCTTGGGCTGTAATTGAAGTAAGTTCCATTGAATTTAATAGGGCCTACTCTTGGGTGGCGCAGTGGGTTAAACCGCTGAACCATGAACTGTCGATCGAAAGGTCGGCAGTTCGAATCCGCGACAGGGTGAGCTCTCATTGCTTGGCCAGCTCCTGCCAACCTAGCAGTTCCAAAGCATGTTAATGCGAGTAGATAAATAGGTACCGCTTGTGGGAAGGTAAACAGCGCTCCGTGTTCCAGCCGCATGCTACGCGCTGCGGCAAGGAGAGTCATGCCGGCCACATGACCACGGAGGCGTCTTCGGACAACGCTGGCTTCTTGGCTTTGAAATGGGGATGAGCACCACACCCTAGAGTCGGACACGACTGGACTTAATTGTCAGGGGTCACCTTTACCGTACTCTTGGGTAAGTATGTATAGGATTGCAGCCTAAATCCCCTTGCATTAATGCGACTGAAGCTAGTGACAAGTCAGTTGTCTCACTGAGTGAGTGCTTAATTAGGATTCTTAGGAGACAACCCATGCATTCCAAAATGTTGCAACTTCAGTGAAAATAGATGGGCATTATCCTTTCTACGTGATACACAATGTACTACGACAGCATTCCAAAAAAGCTCAGGAACCAGGTATTTCTCAATGAACTGGAACGTGAAATAATAACAGCCATAATTTAAAAGTGATATATACAGGAGACATCTGCTCCGGGGTTTTCTTTAATGTTTGAATGAACCCATTGTGTATCCATCCTCACTCACAAACAGCAGTCTATTCCTGATAAGTCTTCAGCTCATCATACCAGCCCCTGACCTGTCTGTACAGCAGATGACAATACGAGTACCTATGGAGGTTGTGCAGCCTGGCTGATCCAAAGGATATGGATACATTTCAAATCCATATCAAAATACATTTGTTTTACCCTCACACAATACTAGCATTTAGGGAAGTTTTCTTATGAAACTTGACATTGGCACTTTATGTATCCTCCCCCCCCCCCCATCAGAAGAAGAGGAAATTCCTTCACTGATGTGTTATAATGGTAGCCTATAAACACTGATGTGTTATGATGATAGCCTTACCATCGTCCTGGAATCGACGCTGGCTTTGGCCTAGAGCAAACCCGAGTCGCTCCCAAGGGTGCACTGTAGCTGCCCAACGAGGTTCCTGCTTCTGTTGTGTCGTTGAACGGAAGTTTATTTATTTATTTATTTCTGTATTTATATACCGCCTTTCTTATCCTCAGATTGCTCTTCAGATGTTATTCAAGGCGGTTTACATAGGCAGGCTTATCTAGATCCGATAAGGATCTTTACAATATTGATCTGTATAGAACCCTACAATTCCATCTGGTTTCCTCCATGGTGTAGTCATCTTCACTAGCTGCTGAACACAAGCCTCGAGCTCTCTGCAGGATGCCACAGATCATGCTGAACAGGGAAACATTTTTCCAGTTGTCATCGCTCTGTCACTGACATTCTCAGCATTCCAGTCTGTTCTCTCACCGCACCACGCAACAGCGACTCCTCCCTGCCACCGAGGGTCATGACAGCTTATCAGTGACTTCCTGGTCCCCCTTCCAGCACAAAAACTGACTGTTCCTGCTTAGCTTCCGGCAGTCTTCAGGCAGTTCAACCTCGGGAAGCCGGAAGCCCATTGGATAGATGCAGTGCACCCTTGGGAGCGGCTCGGGTCCGCTCTAGGCCAAAGCCAGCATCAATTCCGGAACAATGGTAAGGCTATATAAGACTAAAGATGTTCTTTCACGCAAGATACTACAAGTGGCTTTTACCTTCATGTATGTAAACTATAAAGCCAACTCCAGGTTTGAGGGGGTCATGGCAATATGACCCGTAATAGGGTTTCTCTTCTGTGGGTTGGCCTCCATAATATTCATGGGGAGGAGTTACCTGAGCAGCAGGGACAACAATGGGTCATGTTTGGCTCTTTGCAGCTCCCCCCACCATGCTAGCAATGTAAGAATTACAAACAATCGCAAGCTTTTACAAACAAACTTGTAACAAAGATTGTTGTAACAAAGAATTACAAACAATCACAAGCTCACCTCAGTGAGACCTTTGTACTCCCTTGAGCTTTTTTCCTTGAGAAGGTTTGCCAAAGACTGCAAACGAAACGTCGGGAATTATTAACATCTTTTTTAAAATTGTTTTTACGTCATGGCAAGAACCCCGGGTACGTTTGGTTTGGAACGTAAGAATTGTTTTGCGGTATCGTGGGGAAAAACGGCAAATATTTTTTCCCTCCACAATATCCCAAAATGATGCTACATACATTGGGAGCTTTCTGGGGAAAATGGTGACTACCGGCAAAAGAGTGGCCAAGCTGAATCGTCTGTGGGTGGGCAAAGGCAGGCATCAACTGTGAGCTTTCTAGGGCAGCAGAGCCCTGTAGCTGGTGCCAAAATGGTTATGACTGTGCGCATTAAAGCAGGAGACAAAATGGAAGAAAGAAATGTTTGAACCAAATATTCATTCTAGAACATGTCGGTTTTACTTTCAAATGATATAGTGCCTAGTTTCTTAGGTGCTTCAAACAACAATAGTAGTAATAATTATAGTAATAAACATTGGAACTGCAAACAATGCAGACTTCGTGTCAAGCACACTTTCCAGGGACTTGGCTTCTCAAATGAAATCTGGGCACTGGCATCAGCAAGTTGAACTCCTATTAAAATCTGAAGGCTTCTATATATCTAGCTGTCAAATTACTGGGGAATATAAACCACGATAGGGAATATATTATACTAACCGATGCAGCATAACTTCAGCATACAGTATTGTATGCCTACGCAGGAAAAGAAGTTGTGTCTTGCAAAGGTATTAGTAAGAACGAGATAATTTTCCTTAAAAGGACAAGGAGAGGCCCACTAGTTCATACCAAAGGTCCATCTAATCCAGCTGGTTTCTCACAGGCCTCTGGAACGCCCAGAAATAGGACTCTCTCTCCCACTGCTGCTTTCCAGCAACTGGTACTCAGATGCATTCATAGGCGTCCACTGACATGGTGCGGTGGGCCCCAGGGCGTCAGGGCGGAGAGGCTCTGGGAGGGGCGGAGAGGCTCGGGAGTGGGGCGCTGGAATCCTTTAATTTGAATATTTATTTGCGGTTTTTCCGCAAATTTAAAGTGTAAAAACAGGGATTTTCAAAGTGTGTGTGTGCTTTGCGGCCACTCAAAGTGTGTGTGTGCTTTGCGGCCACTTATCTGATCTCCAGGACATTCCTCCAGCAGGCTGGCAGCAGCAGCGACGATCGCAAACCTGCCGAGTTTGCTTGCGCATGCCTAGTCCGTCCTTGCTAACTCCCTGAGTTTGCGCATGCGTAAACTCCGGAAACTCCTGCGCCCGGAGCAGGGAGAGGCTGTGTGCCCTGGCGCAGGAGTTTCCGGAGTTTACGCATGCGCAAACCCAGGGAGTTAGCAAGGACGGACTGGGCATGCGCAAGCAAACTCCGAGTCCGGCAGGTTTGCGATCGTCGCTGCCTGCTGCTGCCAGCCTGCTGGAGGAATGTCCTGGAGATCAGATAAGTGGCCGCAAAGCACACACACACTTTGAGTGGCCGCAAAGCACACACACACTTTGAGTGGCCGCAAAGCACACACACACTTTGAAAATCCCTGTTTTTACACTTTAAATTTGCGGAAAAACCGCGAAAAAACTTTAAAAAAACCCCGAAAGCTCATTATGCAAATTACTTACTTAATTTGCATAATGGGGCGGCGGGCTTTTCCGCCCCAGTTGCTGGGGAGCCTGGGTACCCCTCTGGATGCATTGCCTCTGAACCATATAAGCACCATGACTAATAGCCACTGATAGATGACTTTATGGAGGACAAGTCTGTTTAATCTCCTTCTAAAGCCATCAAGACTAGTGGACATCACCATAACTTGTGGCAGTGAATTCCATGCATTGATTATGTGTTGTGGGGCACATAATTACTCGTTTCTGTCTGTCCTAAAACTCCCATCAAGCAGCTTCATGGGATTATTTTGAGTTCTTGTGTTTTGCAAGAGAGAAGAACTTTTTTTCCTATCCACTTCCTCCGCAACATGCATAGTTCTATAAACCTCTATCATGTATTCCCTTGGTCACATTTTCTCAAAACTAAAAATCTCCAGGTGTTGTAACCTTCCCTGTAAGGTTTCTGGCTCCCTGACCATTTTGGTTGCCTTTTTCTACAGGGGGCTGGAGCACCTTCCTTCTTAAGCAGAATACATCCTTGCAGCACTCCTGATATCCACCTTCCCCTGTTCTTGCTTTGAGCCCTGTCAATGATTTCCAAGTTCCTTCCAGAAACCCTAAACACCCCATATTACGTTTCAGAATTACTCCATATTCACTCCTCTTTTTTGCTTTTCTCAATGGGTAAACAAATCAATACTTAGCATAATTACATACAGTATATGTGTTTGGACAGAATGACATTTACTCCTATTACAGTTGAAACTGAGCTGCTACTTCATTATCCCTGATTATTTTACTGTCATTTTGCTAACTAAAATGATCTATGTTTTTAACCCGTGCTTCCTCAGTTCTCTGTAAAACACAGACCCATGCAGTCTAATAAAGCCCCTTCCTTCTAGCACATTCTACCTATTGCATAGCTACAAGGCCTCAGAGCAAGAGCAAAGCAACCTTTGCACAAAGGCCCAGGGTCTGCAACAGAAAGTGGAAGAAATCCAGTTCATAAAGAGCAAGGTTTTCACCTGGCAAAGCCGACTCCTCTACTGACGCCATTCGCATCTCTTAATATCCTGGTGGAAATGACATGTCCGAAGGGTTTCAGCATATTCTCCAGCTCCTGCTCATCCATGTAAATGGGTAAATTTGAGATGTAAAGATTTGTGGGATCTTGCTCTTGTTGCTGAAATAGAAGAAACAGTTTCATTACACTCAGTATTACAGATTTTAGCTCTGATGATCATGAATATTTATATACCGTTTTTCAACACCCAAATTCTCAAAGCAGTATACATACCAAAAGAAAAGATGGTTCTCTGTCCCAAAGAGGCTCACAATCTTTAAAAAAACAACCCCCCCCCCCACACACACAAAAAACTAAGAGAGAAAAACCAGCAAACAGCCCCTAGAAAAGATGCCAAGGTGTGATGAACAGGGACAGTTCTTCTTCCTCTCTTAACTATAACAAAACCACCACTAAAAGTAGTCTTTGTTAACTACTATTATGCCACAGCTGACACAAAGCTGATGCATAAAATATGAAGTAGCAGACTGTAACCCCCCCCCCACACACACACTTTTTTTTTTTTTTGCTAGGACACAGCAACATTATACATGATCATTTGCTGGAGAGATGGATGCCAGTAGTACTATGAATGGCCACGACCACAATCCGACATTAGGCAAACTTATCCCCACTAAAATCAACGGGCATAAGGACTGCTAACTCTGTGCAGAACTGTGGCCCATGATCCACAGCACTGGAGCAGTTTGTGAGTTTTACTTTCAGGAACTCCTTCCATCCTATCAGCAGAGAACGCTTTGGGAACTTGGCACAAAATTATGCTGAGAAAAAACTACCAGGACCAATAGTGTGCATGCCACTAGAAGCAGATCTATTTTCACCAGGACAACCCCTCAAATTGTTTTTTTAAAACTTTCCAGAAAAGTGAAGCAGTTTGGCAGTTGGATAGAACTACTGCTCTAAAGGATAAACTCACAAAATATCTCCAGTGCATACGAGAATGGTATATACACACACACCCAGTGGCGTCACTGCAGCATGGCGGGGGGGCGCACGAGGTGATACGCCGGGAGGTGCCCAGAGGGGTGACACACCGGTAGTCCCGGCGTGTCACCCCCCGGTACATTCACCCCATCCCAGCGCATCACCCCCAGAGCCAGCAGGCCGAGGGGGGGGGGGGGTAACGTGCCGAGCCAGCCACCCAGCTTACAGTATTATATTCCTCCACAACCACCCCATGTTCAAGAAAAATAACCTCTTGGTAATGGCAAAAGGCTACGGCTGACCCAGTTTCTCACAGGAGATTGTATACACAACTGTTGACTTACAATGGCACTGTCACAAAGTTTAAGAGGAGCACTGTACAGAAGAGCTTCATGATCAATAAAAAACCCCAAAATATCAGTGCCTCATGACATAAGCAGCCATTACTCTAATCCCCACCTTCACCTCATATCTATTTGCATGCCTAGAAACTGACTAAGGAAAGGGGCAAAAACTTTCCAAGCTTAATAAGTACAGAAGCAAATTGTCAAGAATGAATGTGGGCCATACAAAGGAGAGAAACAACCAGTGCAGCTAGTCCGCACACATTCCTACCATTTGGTGGGCATTCTACCAGTTTAGCTATTAAAAAAATATGTTAAATTAAAAAGAAAAAAACCCACAACCAGAAGCAACTTCCAGTTGCTTCCGATTGTGGTTTTTCTTGTTATATGCATTTTACAAACTTAAAAAGCAGCACAAGAGGCAAGAAGTGGGCAGTGGGCCTGTGCAGCTGTTAAATAAGGTACTGTGGCGCCGCCCCCAGTGGGATCCCTCTTCTGCGGATGACCATCCGTGGCTAGTCCAATCCGCGGATAAGGAGGGCCCACTGTATTAGAAAATACTAGGAATACTAAGAAGCACTTCTCAAAGACTTGGAAAAAGACATTCATACCTATTTGACCACATGACTCCGTGGTTGAAAGGAGACGGACCTTTTCCAACTCATGTCCCTTCCAACACTTTGATCACAGATGGTCCCATGTTAAATTATCTGACGGTGTATGTGAGACACGTAGAATGACTGGATGAATGAATGAGAATGTGTATACGTGAAGACAGGTGTGCACTAATCCCGAGCCAGATTATGTTGGGCTGGCTGAAAATACAGTCCAGCAAATTAATGGCATGTTAAAAACAATATTTACACTAACTGCAGCGTGAGAGCATTTTAAGCACTTGGCACCAAGCACCTTGCTGTGAGAGCTGAGCTTGAGAAGCGGTTAGGAACATTTGGGTAGGGGATGTGGCCAGAAATTCTGTCACTGCTGCCAGTGAGGAAGATCTGAGTCAAGCCTCCACAGCGGTGCCAAGGAGCCCTTCTGGGAACACTCAAACTGATCCAGGCTGAAATACTCCACATGGCTGAAGCCGAGAGAGACTTTGAAAGACAGAGGAGGGGGAACAGGGATTTCAACATGCTGTTATAGTGTGCGCTGAAGCATAATATTAGTTGTCAAACAAATGGTTATCCACTTCATTTGAGATGGTCCTTGGAAGCATTCATTTCTAGCACATTAGAACACTAGAACAATGTTCATGATCAGACACTTAAGAACCTCATTGTCTTAGGAGGGTATTTTCATACAACATGCTTCCATCCTAGAAGGAAAGGAAAGTATCGTATGAATGGATCCCAAGAACCGTTTTCGGAAATATAAGTAAGTGTACAGAGTAGAACCATGTACAGATTAGGGCTGCAATCCTATACATCTTTCCTGGAAGTAAGGCCCATTGAAGGCAGTGGGACTTACTTCTGAGTAGACATGCCTAGGCTTGTGCTGCTAATCACATTCAAAATTTAAGTAGGCAAGCTATTGTTTTCTGTCTCACAACTTCCAATACCTCTTAGCTGCTGGGAACTGGGCACAATGGGTAACAGAGGCAGGAAGCTGCAAGGAGGACCAGTCCCTGCTGCCATACTGGGTGCCATGGGTAAGCTTGTGACAAAGCTGTATTCTGGATTCTGTTGTGATCTGTGAGGGCATGCTCTCATGCGTGGAAGGGTATTGTCTCGTAGCAAGAACCTTTGTAAGTACATGCAATTGCTGTATACCTTGCAACTAAGCAAAGAGGCTCTACCTTGTCACCCACCAGGTTCTGCCCCTAGACAGATGCCTGGTTTTATATTTTATATTTTCAGGGTTGGCAACTCTAGCACCTGCTAGAAAATTAGACTACTGTATAGCTCCTGGATCACATGTGGCTATTTGACCTATAATGTGCGGCTCTTGGAAATACGTTAGCTGCGCTCCTTTTTGCATCGGAATTAATATAAAATGTAAATAAGACATATTCAAGCTTTATAATTATTTACCAGGCATAAACTGAGAGTCCACTGGATTAAAACATAAGTTTAATGTTAATGGTGGGTAAATATATTTAAGAATTTAAATGCTTCTTAAATATTGCAGCCCTCAAACATCTCTCTTGAGGCTCTCAAACATCTGACGTTTATCGTATGTGGCTTTTACATGAAGCAAATTTGGCCACCCCTGGCATATATGAAGATGAACACTGCAGACCATCCTCACATCAAGCAGGTTCACATCAAGCATCAAATCCAATGTCGTCGTCGTCGTCGTCCCTCAAACGTCCTATGCAGATAGTTCTGCTACTGCATTCACATTACAAGTTTTTGTTTCTGATGTTTTTCCATATGCACCAAGTGATATTGATATGAACACACTTCTTTGATGAAAAAAATAATTAATTCTGTCCTCCTCCCACCAACAAAGGAAATCACCAAGTGTAACTTAACTGACAATTCATTAATCACTTAATGGAGGGTGAATACCTCCAAAAAGCTGTTTTCAAGGAAAAGGCCATTTGCTCAAATAAGTGGTTAAAGTATTCCTAAGAATCAGCAATTTCAAGAATACGAACTCTAAACAGAAATTTTTTAAAATAAAATGCATGCAGCAAGTTATTGGCAATGACACATGCCATCCATGCTAGAATATTTAAACCATTAATATTTAGTTTATACATACAGGTACTGGCAAATTCTCCCAAATGTACAAAAATAGACTACTGTTGATTAAATGCAATCCTGTCCAGTGGGAGTAAGCTCCATTGACTAAAATGAGACTTACTTTTGAGTAGACATGTATAGGATTAGACTCTGTGTTTATGAATGGTGTCCCATATTCTAAAAGTAGATATAGCTGGGCAGCCTGATCCTGCCTAAAAATGGTGGCCGGCCTAAATGGCCTAGGCAGGATGTGGCCTGTGCCGGCGCAGCCGGAGCTCACCTTGGGGGAAGGGGACGTTTCTTCTATGTTTACCTATGTAAACCGCCTTGAGTCTACCGAGAAGGCAGTATATACATATCGTAACAAATCAATAATAAGCATATGAACATACATTGCTGCCTTACACTGAGTCAGACACTGGTCACTTTAGATCAGCATTACAGGTAGCAGGCTTACCTGGACATGCCAGGGATTGAAACTGGGACCATTTTCATGCAAAGCATGGTTTCCAACGCTGAGCTCTGGCCAATCCCCAAGGACTTACAGGGGAATAACAGCCCGATCTTATCCAAATTGCCCAGCTGGCGGAACGCATGTTCCGCTGGCAGAAACGTCAGGATACAGGTGGAAGTGCCTGGATCCGACGCACGTTGTGCAAAGTTGTCACTTTTGACAATGCTGCCGGTGACTGCAAAAAGGCTGCCGGCACAATAGCTGGTGGCCACACGTCAGGTGATGACGAGGCCACCATCCACTGGTGGCAGGTGAGTCAATAGTGGAAACGGGAGAGGGGAGGGAGAGGAATGGGGGTGTTTCTGGGCAGGGAGGAGCGCAAAGAGGGGGACGGAACAGGGATGGGAGGGAATGGCAGCAGCAGCATTCATGTGCGGCTGTATCCTCTCCCTTACTCCTCTCAGTTCTACGTCAGTAAAGTAGCTGGTGCAGAACCAAGGAGACCCATAGGGGAAATGGAGGCTTTCCTCAGGGCAAGGGAATGAAAGTTCTCTTACCCTGAGCAGACTTCCGCAACTCCATTCCCCCACCCCCAGGATGCAGCACATGCCTCCTTGCCGCGTGTGTATCAGTGAGGGGGGGGGGTTGGATAGGATTGGGGCTTAAATCTCACTGGGGATTATTTCTGAGTTAATACAATAGCCTCAGGCTGTACTCCTCTCTTTTGTCAACCAAAGCATTGGCTGCATGCCTACAGTTGTTTCGAAAACTAAAATTCAGATTATTCTATGCATTGCATTGTGCACAAAATAATTTCAGCCAAGATTACCCTTGGCAGTATTTAGAGGACACATTAGTTAAATTATGGCTGTATAGTTATGGGAATAAGAGAGGGCTGGGTAGGTCTGGCACCCCCTGCAATATTCCAGGCCCCTCCCTGAATGGTCAACTTCTACATTAAAAAGAACATCTGTGGTCATTTTACTTGTAAAGATATAAGAAAAAGTGAGAAGGCTCTGTTCTTGCCAATTGCGCAGTAAGAAGTTGTAGAAATAAACAACTTTAAAGGTATCACGTTACCCATATTTATGTTCTGGCTGTTCTGCAATGATTCTCCATCCTGCCCCCCTCACCACAACATTTCTGGCTACAGACCTGAGTTAAACAAGAAGACCACTGAATGTACACTGTTGCGAAAGTGTTAGAAGTTTTGAGATACTTTATAGGGTTGTATTATTGTTTGACCTCTTCACCCAGAAGCAAATACAACCCGCAGTTATATCCCAAGTGATTACTTGGCAAAAGACAGATGAATGCCTCCTATTGTCATGCTTTACTCTACTTCTTATAAATCATAAATGATTTTGAGATCTTCATGTCTGGGAATTCCTGTTGGGATACAGACTTGTGTAGATTTAGCCAGAGTTCATATCACATCATTTGCCTGTGTATTTGGTTACTCATTTTCATGCAGAGCTTGAAATGGAAACTTATTCACCCTTAAAGGTATACAGTAATCACTACTCAGTAAATCTTGCTTTGTTTTAAGGAATAAAACTAGGGGGATGCGCGCACGCACGCACGCACGCACACACACACACACACACACACACACACACACACACACACACACACACACACACAGTGTCTGTCTGTCTGTATCTCAAAAAAAAAAAGATACTCCTGAAGAAAAACAAAATGTGATATTGATTGCTTTACTTTGGAAAATGAGTACACAGGGTACTGCTTTAATTTATAAGTATGGTTGCTATAGTCCAGTGCTTCTCAAATAGTGGGGCGTGCCCCCCAGGGGGGGCGCGAGGCTCCATAAAGGGGGGCTCGTTTGACCTCGGCAAATACTGTCATATTGGATTTCTAGATCGGATCATCCGACTCACTCGCAAGCGGCGTTGGTTGCCTAGCAACTCTACGGCTGGAGAGAGGGAGCAGCGCGGCGCGAACACTGGAGATTGTCCCAGCGCAGCCCCAGTAGCAGCCCAACGCGGAGGACCACGTGACCGCCAACGCACGTGACACATGCAAAGGACCCGTTTGGATAGACATGATGCTCTATCCTGATTGGCCAAACCCGCCCGTGTGACTTTTAGACCCGGAAATCGGTCCTCTGTACAGAAAAACGCCTAAAAGAAAGGAGTTGTGCTCCTTTAAATCCTGTGCTCCTTTAAATCTTTTCTGCTACAGTTAATAAAGCTATTCTTTGTTGTAAATTGATCCACATTTCTTTCTTTTTTTATTCTCATATACGTTAATAAGGATACAGTGTTATGCAGAGGTGTACTTATAACAATTTTATAGACAAATGATACTATTTACAGTCGCGCGGGGGGCGCGAATTTTTTTCTTCTTCCTAGGGGGGGCATGACAGAAAATAATTGAGAAGCACTGCTATAGTCTTAAATATAATTTAAAAACAAGGTTATCTAAAGTTGCAATTATGCGCCATAATATTTTTAGGAACTATCCATAGTACTACTTTCCAACAGTACCTCAATGGTTCTCAGGAGGTGGAACAACTACAGTAATAAGAAAATTTTCTCTAGGAAGTGAGGTATTTGAAATTTTTCAACAAACCATCATATTTGAAGGGGATCAATATGCAATATCCCTCCACCTCTATGCAGTTCCTTGAATCCACAGTGATGCACCACCACCATAAAGAGAGAAGCAGGTCTGTGCCTGGGATGATTAAGGGAACTGTACGTCTCTCACGGATGGTTTGGGATGCTATCGTGAATTTTTCAACCATTAAAGCAATGTAGAACCTGACATTGGTATCCTTCTCCAGGTTTTTGTTTTTAACTGTGTTATTTATAAAACAGCTGAATACGGAGAAGGTACAAAGGCTGAGAAACTGTTATCCACTTTCGTTAAAACAAAAACAAAGCCATCAAGTTGCATTTCTGTCTACCTATAACTGTTGGCATCTTCTCAACTATAGAACCCTTTTCTTGATTTCTGGATTAGGAAAAAAAAGGCATTTATTGCTTGCTGAGAATAAGTAGTGACACTTAAGCGATGTGTGAATGAAGGATAGTATAGAGAATCAGCTAAGCCACTTCACTGTGAAAGACACTTGTTGCTTTGATAAGGTAAGTACTGCTACTCACCAGTGGCGTCACTGTGACGCGCGTCACCCCAGAGCGGGGGACGCGCGTCATCCCCCCCGACTCACCCCCCCCTACAGAAACTTACCTTTTCCGGCGCTCGTCACCCTCCGGGAGCCGGCCGGGAAGAGGAGCGAACTTTTAAGTTTTTCGCGCATGCGCAAAGCCTTCTGAAAAGAAGAGGCCCAATGCGCTTGCGTTAAAACGTGAACTTTTAAGATTTTCGCGTATGCGCAGACCCTCCTGAGGGCAAGAGGGCAGGCCCTTGCCCTCAGAAAAGGCTTTGCACATGCGCGAAAAACTTAAAAGTTCGCGTTTTAACGCAAGCGCATTGGGCCTCTTCTTTTCAGAAGGCCCTGGAGCGCCGGCCGGGCTGGATGCTCCCCGGCCTCGGAGCGTCCGGCCTCCGGAGGGTGATGCGCGCCGTCACAGAGGTGACGCGCGTCACCCCCCGGCGGCCCGCCCAGCCTGCCACACTACAGTGACGCCCGTGCTACTCACTCAATTTAATATATATTTTAAAATGAAACCATTATGGGTGTAAAAACTGGCATTTATTGAAATCAATGACAATGTAGAGCCAAGTCTCCCCTTGTCCTCCCATGTCTGCAAGGCAATCTAAGGGAAGGGGGAAAAAACATAACAAACCTTCCCACCCCAAAACACTATTCATATAATTTATGAGCCAAAAAGATTAATGATTTATTACTAGGCTCATTAATCAAAAGAGAGAAAGGAGAGAGAAGAATGGAACTCGTGTGTGTGTGTGTGTGTGTGTGTGTGTGTGTGTGTGTGTGTGTGTGTGTGTGTGTGTGTGTGTGTGTGTGTGTTTAAAGGACCAATTCCAGTGTTCAAGTCAATTAGGCTCTGCAAAGCTATTACATTGAGAAGAAGTTGCAATATTATCAAGGCTTCCCCGAGTGTATTCAGAGTATAAAATAAATGCTATTATTCAGGAGATACTGAATTGCTAAGCTTCTTAAATTTGTACAATTGGGAACCTGCAGTACATTAAAATGCTGAAACTCATTAAGAGCCTTTTGCAGAGCCTTAGAATCATTGGCATTCACAGCAGTGCTTAGAACAATAAAGCACTCCCCACACCTAAGGAGAGTGGCTTCCGTTCCTTCCACTCTGCTTTAATGAATCACTGAGGCAGAACTTGTACCCAACCTCTCAGGCAACTTCTGTCTTTAGAAACAAGAAAAGAATATAAAAAGAAAATGCTAATATCCCAAGCAGGAGTGAACACCGTTTGCCAACACCGCCATATTAAGAGAGCCCCCCACAATTTACTTAACATTGATCTCTTGGTTAGAGTGTAATTTAATTTTCTCCCTGTGCCAATAAGAAGAAAACCACCTTCAAAGTTGCAAAACAACCTGTTCTGCTCGGCAAGTATCGGAATTCAACACCTCAAGAGAGAGGCTGCTTTCTGAGCTGTCATTTTGGGGGGTGAAGGGCAAGGAATCTGTTGCCTCAGTGCTTGTTATCATTAATGTGAGGAGCGCTTCATCTTTCTGTGCAAGCCAGATGAAAATTCCTAGTCATTCTCCTGACTGCAGTTATTAGGGAGCCATAGGAGCATCCGAATAGCTCATACATGCATGCTTTTCAGTAAACTCCCACTGTAAAGCCTGAAAATGTTCTCCATTAGAGAATCAACACTGTTTTGTCCTATCAGTATGAAACTTGGTCTGGAGAAATGGACTATAGTGATATTTAGAGGAATCTGGAGAAGAATGGCCAGTTAATTCTATGGGCTGGCCGCAAGTGGTGGGATATAATTAAATACTGTATATCCAATACCACCACATCCACTGTCCTGAGTTTTAGTGTTGCCCCAGACCTGCAGAAGAAGATTGGGGCTGAAACAGCAAAAGGAAAGTGTGGGTGCATGGAGACATGACGTTTCAAGCAAGCATAACCCGTGAGACAATAAAACATGCTTACTGTTTCCATGATGCAGAAGTGAAGGTGGGCTGCACCTTAACTTAATGCATGAGTCAATATGTAAGCACCTTTACTCCCCTACTAAAACCATTTTTGATCCTCGAATAGAAGAATCAGTGTGCACAGCACAGCAGAGTGCTAAAATAGAGCTGTCAGAATTTCACACAATGAAGCTTCACGCTGGGTATTTCCTGCACTTTGTGTGGCAGAGAGTCAAACAGAGTCAGCAGTTGATAGCAGCGACTCCATGGCAGTTTTTTTTTTGGGGGGGGGAACCCAACAGGGAATCTGAGTGATGTTTCAACCACTTCCCATTGTAATCCACAAACCACCGCAGGAGGAGCTCACATCCAGGCCTCAGTGTAACACAGCAAATATATTGCTTATGGATATCCTGAAGCTGAGCTGAAATCTGCCAGTCCAGTTCCCCACCCCATTTTCAGTCTGCAAACATTCACAATTCAGCAAGGTGGGGAAGGATGCAAACAGGATCAGCTTTTTTTTTGGCCTCATCTATCAGCAGATATATTGAGAATCCCAGTAGGTGGGCAGCAGACTCAGTTGGGCAGTGAGCTTGGCAGCAGGCATACCTGGCAGCAGGATCCACCAGGCTTGGGGAGATGCAGGGCAGGCTGGTGGGGGCCCCACTCATTGCACTGTGTGGGTGCTGGCAGCAGGCTCAGGACTAATAGGTCAGAGCCAAAGTCAAACATAGCAGGTACATACATAGCATTTGCAGGTACATACATCTGCATTGTATGCAAAGGGTCCTACTCTGGGTGTTTCTGCCTTTAGAGGTTAGGTGGGTGTGTTACATGGTGACGGTCAATATCTTATTTCTGTTTAATTCAAGACATGCATTTAAACAGTGGTGAAACAAGGGTGGAGCGAAGGCAAGTAGTTCTGCAAGACTCCGTTACACTGGAGTCAGCGGCCCCTCCCCCTTGCTGTTGGAGCCATTCCAGCAGCAACAGGGGAGTGTCCTGCGTGTTGCCTTTGCTGCCAGAATGGCTCCAACAGCAAGGGGGAGGGGCCACTGACTCCAGTGTAACTGAGTCTTGCGGAACTACTTGCCTTCGCTCCACCCTTGTTACGCCTCTGCATTTAAACATGTGTATATGGTGCTAGTAATATGGCTATTTTTTACAAGTCTGACGACAGGAAGCCACAGATCCAAAGGCCAAGGCAACCAGACTTTCCACTGAACCATGTAATCAGCTCCTCCTTAATTAGCCAATGGATTTCAATGCTCCAAATGTGAACAGAGACCTGTTTATTCCTTAAATGCAAATGGAGTTTTTACATCTCCAAAATGTAGATTAATCCTTCCAGCTCCAAATCCTGCTGGAATAGCATATTAGTTGTCTTGTGACCATAGTCACTTCCTTGGACATCGGAGTTTGGTAAAAAAAAAAAAAAAACTTTTGTAGAACAAAGGAAAGGTTTCCCACCTCCAACAGTCCTCACTAACCCCTTGATTGAGCTCCAATGTAGAAAACAAGCCAATGATTTTCCAACTGGTTACCACATCCGCAACTGGGCGGGAAAACAAAGGCAGAACCCAGCAGAGATCTTCAACTGACGATAAAGGATAACCTGATTGAGTTATCACACCTAAGAATCCAATAGGATTCTATTGGGCAAGAGTCTATAAAAACCCTGAGCACCAGAACCGCATGTTCTTCATTCCCTTGTCTTGCCTTGCTGCAGCCTTTTGCCAATGCCTGAATACCTAAACTTTTCTCCTTTCTCTTGCACTAACTTCCCACATTTTTCTTTTCCTCCTCTTTCTCCCCTTCACCCCAAAACCTTCCCTTCCTTCTCCTTGGCTCGTCTGAGAAGCCCATCTAATCTCTCTACATCTCGTCTCCTCCCACATTTTTCCCCCTTCACACTTCCCCTCTCCTTTTAAAGAGTTCCTCTCTCCTCTACTCCCTTTACCTCTCCAACTGCTTCCCCCAGGGCTCGATTGTTGTGTGAATGTTAGCTGTGGAATTCTCCCTGTATAGATTAAGGGTGCAATCCTGACTAAGTGCACAGGCTGCCCAGCATGCACCGGGCCAGAGGTCTACTAGGGGAAGGGGACGCTCGATGCCCCCCACCCCCTCCCAGGCCGGTTAGGTCAATGGCCCCCTGCCCATGCGGCCGGCGACAGAGCGCTTACCTTCCGCCACTGTCCGCATGGAGATCCGGTGCCAGAGTGAGTCTGGAGTTTCTCCAGAGTTGTGGCAAATGTGCTTTATGGCACGTTCGCGACGTCTTCCGGTGACAGAACACTCATTCCGTCGCCGGTCTTATTTCCAGGATTGCACTGTAAGTGTGTGAGAGTTAGCCCCAGTTTAAAACCTTTTTTGGTTTTTGAGCACTTTAGTAAACATCTGTGCACCTTCACCCCAATCTCTGTTTTCCTTTCACCACCTAATTATACAGTTGTGCCATTGGCCACGACACTGAAAATTGGCCAAGCCAGCTACAAAGAGTTCTCAGCCTTAATGGTGTTGGCATTTAACAGCACAATCTTATGTGGATCTTCTCAGAAGTAAGTCCCATTGTGTTCGATGGGGCTTACTCCCAGTAAAGTATGTATACAATGGGACTTACTTCTGCATAGACATGTATAAGGTTGTGCTATAAGCCTAGAAAACATATGAAGGCAGTATTAGCAGGAAAGTGTAGGAGCAGCACAAATTGTGTAGTGATATTCCAAAATCTAGATCTAAATCTGCCATCTTTCACCTTTCTAGAGATAGGGAGCACCAAACGGGAGGCAAGCATCCCACAAACAAGTAGCAATCCCCCTCATTACCAGATCTCTGTGGTAACTTGAAGGAAATGTGCTTTCCACAAACTCAGAGTGCTTTTCTTTATTATCATCAATCAATACAGAGCATCAATATATAGAGTGAGAGCAGGCATCCATGGACTTCACATTAAAGCTCCCATCCTAAACATGAATGTGAAATCAACTCTTTTTTTTTTGTAGAATCCTACATGTTGAACACAGTCACCACCCCCATACATTTGCTCCCTTTGTCCCCCACACAATTTTTTTTCTGGTGCAGTCACTGTCTCTAGCACAGTTTGGGGTGCATAGGTACACATGCTGTTCATCTGGTAAGTCTATTCTCATTCTGAAATTGCCGGCATGATCCCCACATATAGCAAACAATCGTATCTCCCTCTGAATTTGTTTTCACTCAACACTTGTTTCTACACATTTCAAGCAAGGTCACACTGTTTTCTCACAGGCAGCCTCTTTTAGCACATCTGAAGTGCCCCCACAATTATTACAGCGCAGATGATAGGTTATTTGTGTTGTTGATTAATAACATATGCATGTATTATTGCCATGGGCAAAATACGTTTTAAAAATGCATAATTACATTCAACATCAAACAAATGATTCAGAAGAAATAAATATTTTGCCTTTAGTCATCATGGTGTTAATTTAAGCTTATTGCTCGCTAAAGGCCAGTTCCAATATAACTTCTTCCTTCTACTAGAGCGCTCTGGACCGATTTCAAAGGAGAGTGGAGGGTACCGCAACACAGCCTCCAAAATTTAGTTATGAAAACATAACTTTTATCTCCAAGGAGCTCTGTTGTTATCTCTAGAGAAACATCTATTTTTTTTTAAAAAAGGAAGAAGCTAATTCCTGCAGGTTTTCATTATCAGCCATGAGAACTGTAGTTTAGATCAGGGGTTCTCAACTGGTGGTATATGTACCAGCAGTGGTACTGTGGCTGATCAGAGGTGGCACACAGACCACCGGTTCACAGGAAGCCACATTTTTTCTCCAGGGAGGCTCCTGCCTTTTGCCGAGCCACTCAGGAGAGCTAAAAATGGCCCTCCTGCCCACCCAGAACCTCCTACCTCTCTTTTCTGGCTGAAAACCAGGAAGTGGCAATATCATCACCACTTATTTCCAGTGGTACGCGGTCTGAGGGGGCTGCCACAGGTGGTATGTGGCCGGCCAGGGGTTGAGAACCCCTCATTTAGATCACCACCTGTCAAAGGCTCTTAATCACTGATTGCCCACGTATTGGGAATTATCTATTGATGGATTGCCCATCTCTTGCACAGGTGCCCGGTTGACGTGACCGCAGAGTGAACCGGCTGTGATAGCTGGAACCGAACATATTCAGTAGGATGCTGGGAGGGACAGACAAGTTTGCAACGCTGTGGTAACAGGCATCTTTAACATGGGAATTGTACGAACAGAGGGGCTGAGTACCAGTGGAAGGGCTGCCATTGGATTTACAACAGAGATGATGATGACAGCTGTAGGGCCTTCTAAAGCTAAATCATAATTCTTAGTGAGCTAAGCTAAAACCATAGTTATAGTTGGGGAAATGTACACATGATGTCCAGAGGAGGGCATTGAAATGGAAGGTAAGCACTGTTTACCTTCCCGCAAGCGGTACCTATTTATCTACTCACATGAACATGCTTTGGAGCTGCTAGGTTGGCTGGAGCTGGCTAAGCAACGAGAGCTCACCCCGTCGCGGATTCAAACTGCCGACCTTTCGATCGACAGCTCATGATTCAGCGGTTTAACCCACTGCGCCACCCGCTGGCCTATGTGATACCATACATCGTGCCAATATGTTTTACAACAATCTGTTTGAAGAGGTCACAGGAGAACTCCTGCTTTTGCCAAGAGGGAAGAAAGTTAGCACAGAGCAATCTGAATCTAATGTCCAAATATCATTTCTAGCATCTACTCTCAATCACAAGCTCAAAGTGATCTTTTTGGCCCGTCAAGTACAGACAGTAGAAAAAACATCCAACTTGATGAGTTTATCTTTATTAAATGCACAATGACTGATAGAAATGATGACTTCAAGATATAATTGTTTTCTGCAGTCTTTTGTACTTTAACAATCCACTGACAGCAAAGCCTTACTGTGTTATACAGGGCTATTCAAAAAGGATGGTGCAAAAGTCAAGCTGATTTATTCTTAAATGAACTGACATCCCACAACCGTCATGACATGAAAAGACAGAAAAAAAACTGTCCAAGTTTCATATGCACATTACAAATGTTCGATGTGGACACTTGCGTCGCTACAATGGGGCGGGGGGCAAATGTCTTGAGTGTCAGCAAGGAGAATGTGGCTGTTTGTCCCCCCTTGCCCCACTGTACCTACACAAGTGCCCACATCGAACATTTGTAATGTGTGCATGTGAAACGTGGACAGTTTTCCTGTCTTTTCATGTTATGACGGTTGTGGGATGTCAGTTCATTTAAGAATAAATCAGCTTGACTTTTGCACCATCCTTTTTGAATAACCCTGTATATCAACATTCATTTGGTATCTGGTGTTTCCTGATACTCTTCAGTCACTACAACACCAGTGAGGCTGCAATCATATGCATGGTTACTTGGGTGTAAGCTCAATTGAACATGGAGAGGGGCGGCTTACATCCAAGGAAACATACTTAGGATTGCACGCACCGTGATAAAAGGAAATGAGATTATTGATAAACCACTTCTAAGCAAGGAAAGGAATACAAAATCCTGTACTGAGTTACCATACTTAATTGTGTGCAGCTCACAGGGAATATGAATTGGTTGAAAGGATAAATACAACAAAATTAAATTTGTGTTCTTCCTAACATTTAGTAAGGGAAATTATGCATTTCCCACACAGCCTAATGCCAACTCCACAGGGATTATATTACTATTTATTGTTTTCTCTGCTCAAATAAAACACCTGTCGAGGTCATCTATTTGAAGAATTTTTAATATAGCAGCCTTCCACTCTGGCGAGTGAAGAATGTTTATTCTGGTTAGATTGTCAGCTTCCCCCTCCCCCCCACCCCCGAGGTAGGTGCATAATGATTTAATAACAGAAACAGCATGCCCACAAACCTCTCCACCCCATATTTAAATAAAAACCTAATATATTTGAGACCTGGGTGTCAGTCTGTACTGTTACTTCAAGATTTCTGGGTTATGAATAGAGCGGTATCCCTAGGATACGGCATCCTTCTTTTATAAAGTCCTGTCTTAAAGTGTCAGAAGTCAAAGAATTAAAAACAAAAGCAGCATAAATTGCCGTCAATCATTATGGCCTTTCATCTGTGCTTGACTTCAAAAGGCATTCCGCTTCCTAAATGGAAGGATCAATCACCCCACATTACATCTGCTGTTAGGAACAATATTGCCACGCTGTCAGCTCCAGGGACGGCTAGTTCAGGCACATGTAATTTTAACATTCAAGGCAAGCCAAACAAACATATGCAAACTGTAAACCTGTTGTGTGCCTGTGCCGCACTGTTTCCCCTCTTTGGAATTGCTTCGTCTTGTTTCGAAGATGGCACAACGCAGCTCTTCCAGTCTAGGTTCGGTGGACAGCGTTCTTCTGATATTATTTGCTTATTTAAATTTATAACCTATCCAATTCCAGAGGCATGGGGCTGGCGTCAATAGATGTAAAAGCAATCATATATCCAGTTTAAATCCCACAGAAAGAGTGGAAGTATTACAAAAAAAAAATGCTAAATGCCAATCCTCTATGAGCAAAACGCCAGCTGCCAAAAGCCAGCTCAAATAATAGGTCTCGCAACTCTTATGAAAGATGATTCAACTGGGGCTTAGGGCAGCAAATTTCTCCAGGGGAGTAAGCATCTCCAAGTGCCCTATTGCCCTGATGGATGGTTTTGCTATTGGTCAGTGTTAGAGGGCATGAAGGGACACACGAGAAGAGGCAGCTTCGTAAGTAAGTTATTATTTCTGGGTGACAAGCAGCAATACAGAAAAGATAGAAGTCCTCCCGGAGCAAGGGGATGCAGGAAACAACATCTCGACTACCACTGCAGCCGCCACCATTATGAACAGTCAGTCCTTTGCTTGTTTTTAACTTACTAACAACGTCTGACTCATGAACATATGAACGTTTTGAACTTGTCCATTTTTAGACGCTTTGCTGCCAGTAAACATTTTACGCATTTATTTCAACCCCTGTCCTTTTACCCAGGTAATCAAGGTGGCAAAGATAATCATTCAAACCAGACAGAAACTATAAAACCACATACAACCCAGTATATTAATAATAAATTCAGATATCTAATCAACCATTTAAAAATAGCAATAGGTTAAAAAAAAAAACCAGTACCCAACAAACTTACTCCTCCCAAACTTTCCTGATGAAAATAGATTTTTTTTTGACACCAGGAAGAGAAAAGAAAAAGAGTGTGACTCTCTCTAGGGAGGGACAAAGTCCAGGTGTCACTGCTGAAGAGGCACTCTCGGTTGTCCCCACCTGCCTAAATGCTGATGGTAGGGCCATCTGAAGCAAGGCCTCCCCCCCCCCCAAGTTGCTGATATGGGAGAAGTCAGTCTACTAGCTATTTTGTCACATACCATTCAGCGTATACATTAGTAATGTCAATTTGGCCTCTTCACTGGTATTAGCTAAAGTTTCACATCATACCAACCCTGCTAACTGGGCAAGAGGCACTTTATCAATTGGTGCTCCTCTTATATTTAGCAGGGGGAGAGTAACAGCTCCCCTTTCACCCCAGCACAGTCTCTTTTCTGGTGGCTGTTTGCTGGTGGTGTTCTGCATCTTTTTTTTAGATTGTGAGCCCTTTTGGGACAGGGAGCCATTTAATCATTTGATTTTGTCTGTAAATCGCTTGGTGAACTTTTTGTTGAAAAGCGGTATATAAATACTGTTGATAATAATAATAATAATAATAATAATAATAATAATAATAATAATAATAATAATAATAATGCCCACCTCCAGGGTACTATGAATTGTTAAAGGCTCAAACTAAGCGAATTCCCTTACCTTGCCCCCTTCAGGTGCCCTGCTGTCTGTTCCATTCCAACAGATCATCATATGACTCTTGGAAACCACTGACTAATTCAATCCACATCAGGCTGTTTTTTCCCCCTTTACTTCTTCTTTAAAATTGGCAAACTTGGTTACTTCAGAGTAAATAGCAAGTCACCTGACTGAGTATGCAGAAACCACTACCTTATTTTCAGGTGGACCCATTTTGTTCCCAGTTTAATGCAGTGCACCTGTGGTATACACAAATGAGGGAAGCTTGAATATGCAAGGGCTCTCTGTGAATGCCAGTTGTTATAACAGTTTTATAAAGATGGTTTTTGATTACATTTACGGCACAATCTTACTGTAGCGCTACACTGGCACAGCTACTGCTGCGCCAGCATAAGGCGTTGCAAATATACCGTAATGCACGTTGGCAACACCCAGAGAGAAAGCAGCGCTGGGGGGAAGGCCTGTGCCACACCCAGGAGCACCACGTGCTGGAGCAGGTAAGATCGCTTCGAGCAGTGCAGGGGCAGGGGGAGGGCAGATTGGACCTAGGAGGGGGGCAGGATTGGCAACACTTGCGCATGCCAAATCCTATCCTCCTTCCCAGGCTTTTTTTTCCCCTTGCACAGGGCTGCTTGGTTCTGTGCCAGCAATTGAGCTGGTGCAGATCCAAGTAGCCCCATTGTGCAGGCTGTGAGTTTACCCAGAAAAATGTTCCCTTACTCTGAGGAGACCTCCAGCCTGCTCTGAGACAGCACTGGATACAACGTGGGCCGTACGGCCCCACTGCATCGGTGCTTGATAGGATTGGGCTGTTATTGTTTTAGTAAGTTGTGCTTCATTACAGAGTGTAAGCCACCTCAAGTGATTCTGGTGTTTTTTTCTCCCTCTGAAACATGAGACAACAAGATTGAAAAATAATGAACGAACAGACCCCTATCAGGGAAAGTGCAGACCACAACAGCTGTTCCTGGTATGTCGGACATATCATGATAGGCACAGCTAGTGAGGACATAGCTTAGGCGCCAAGATAGTTTCAGCTTGTCTAGCACATCTTTGTGCTGCACTGACATCATTTCGAATTAAAGCGGAATATGGCTATACTCCAGTTTTCCCACTAGGCTGTCTTATCTGACATTCTCTCAACCTGCCTTCCATTGTCAAGATTATTGCATCAACAAACAAGGAAGTGGGACACATTAGGCCCAGTCAGTACAGCTGCTCAAGCTTCCCAACTTGATTACGTGTCACTCTTGATTGATGTCGTTGGCGTCGCAGTACCTTACCACATTCCTAGGGGCGCAGAGAAAAAGAGTATGATGACTGGAGCATCTCAGAATAACTTATTTCAAACAGAATCAATTACCCTTGCAGCCTATTTCATTGAGGGATGAGGGTATCAACTGCCCATAACTGCACGACTTAGGAATAAGTATTACTTAGGAATAATACAGGACTCTTTTTTGAGAGAGAGAGAAAAAAGTTAAATTCTCCCCAAAATGAAATAATTCATTTTTAATCACTATGAGAAGTTTCATCGCAGCCTGTAAATGCTATTCCAGACTTCAAGCAGCAGAACTTACATAAGTAATGACATACGTTGAACAGGCTGGTGCAATGCATCAGTTGTGCCTAGGAAGTACGGTAAAACAAAACCATACAGTTCTGCCCTCACCTGCCAGTCAAATCCGTGTAACAAGCAGGCTATACCATTGCATTTGGTGCTATCAATGTTGTGATTGTTGCCATTGCTACTCAAGAGTAAAGGGCCAAAGTACACATGACATTCAGTGTGTCAATGGTTCCAATGTGCTCCAATTTCCTTAAATAGATAGCAACCAGATCGCCCCGCCCATTAATTAGGACTGTCAGGGAAAGGGGGGCCTTAACTCTACCACCGCTATATGTTTGAGCTGGCTTGATCTCCCATGGTTCCTATTTGCTAAGAAAAAAAAAGCTCCCAGGGGAACCAATGGCAAATAATTATCTATTTAATGCAGTGGTTCACAACCTTTTCGGAGTGGCGTACCACCTCCAGGGCCGCCGTTGCACTACGTACCACCAAAAGTAAGTGGTGATGACGTCATCGTCACTTCCGGGTTTTCAGCCATGTCGGAGCCCTGAAAATGACGGTAAGGAGGTCAGGGTGGATGGGAGGAAACCCGTGCACTCGACTTCTGCTGGCCGCCCGGGACCGCTTACCATCATTTCAGGTCTCTGGTGCGGCTGCAATGGCCCTAGTCTCACACTCTTACCTCCTCCACCACACTGGCTCTCACAGTCACATGATCATAGCCACCTAACCCCCTGCTGTGGTCTCAATTTACCTAAGAAAATTGAATTGAATCAGTGCAACAGCACACTTAACACATTGTGTAGTTTGGCCCTGACTGATGCACCAAGGTCTAAAGCAGGGGTTCTCAACCAGTGGTACTAGTACCACCAGTGGTACTTTGGCCGACTGCTGGTGGTACTCAGTCTGTCGGAACTCCGCTCCGACGCGGCACTTTTGGTGGTGCGTTTTTGATTCTGTGAGGCTCCTGACTTTGGCCGAGCCTCTTGGAAACGCTGAGAAATGCCCTCCCACCCACCCAAAGCTCCTACCTGCATTTTCTGGCCTCCAAAAACCTGAAAACCCAGACGTAACTGGCAATGATGTCATCACCAGTCACTTCCAGTGGTACGCAGCAGAAGAGTGGCACCAGAGAACCCCTGGTCTAAAGGGCTTCTGATTATCTTCCCCTGAATGTGTGCTACAAAGTGGATGATCTTTCTCACTATCTTTATTTTGGTCTGCCTTCAGTGATGTCCCAAAGATCTTTGTTTCAGTCCTTTTTTTTCAACTATGTTCTGTGGGGTGTAGTGATAGGCAAATTCCCCTTAACTTGATTTGGAATCGGTTTGGTAATTATCAGCTTATCCGCAAGCATTCAGAATGAATGAAGGAACGAACGAACTAACGCGCGCACACAATTTCCCAAAGAGTTCTCATCTCCTCTGTAACGTCAGGGCACATGAACTGAAAGTGCCAAATCATGCATATACCTATTGCCCTTGGAAACTGCAGTTCCCAGCACAACCCATGACTGAGTCACTCGGAAATTCACCCCCATAACAAATAGTCCCAGGAAAGAGAAAGGCTTTCAGATCTGGATGGAGGACAACCACATAAAACATTTGCAAGGCACAATGACAGGCCTGATCCAAATTGAGAAGATGCTCACCAAACAAAAGCCCGCTTGGTTGGAGGGTCTAGTCACGTAGTTTCACAGCAATCAATGAGAGTTTCAGTGAGAAAAAGGATTTAACACTGAAGAGATTCTGTGCATGTGTCTACATAGCGGCTGGCTTTGCTATTCAGGTAGTTTCACAGCAGTCAATGAGAATTTCAGTAAGAGTAAGCAGAAATATTGCCTGAAGTTCATATTCCTTGACTTGGAATAGCACCCTTGGCAATGGGCAATGCTTACCTTAAGTACAAGATGAGCATTAAGAACCACCAATTCTTTTGCTGTTGTGATTTTAATTTAAGCCAAGGTAAAACTCTGCTTCTCATTCTTTCTATCCGCCTATGAATCCTCAAACCATCACTCACCTGCCCGCTTTGCTGTTTCTCAAGTGAGAGTGGAAGGGGAAAAAAGGTTTTCTTTTCCCCTACCTACCTACCTACCTTCCTTTCTTCTTTTGCACCAAGCCAAGTGTCAGAAGCACTGGGAAATGTCATTTTTCTCAGAGCTCTAGTTAAGGGGCAGGTACAGTTGCCCCCGATCCCCACCCAGATCCTTCCCCATCCTCGCCCATGGCTCACCTACACCATCAACTTACTGGGCACCAGTGGTGGCTGGGTGCTCCAGTGGCGTGCAGGCAGCCCTGTTGCACATGCCATCATTGCAACTGCAACACATGGGTCTTCTGTCGACAGAACACGAGTTACATCAGCAGAAAGACCACATACGATTGTGTTGTAAGGGCATTAGGTCATGTTGGAAGAGAATATATATATATATATATATATATATATATATATATATATATATATATATATATATATATATATATATATATATATATATATATATAATCTCCATCCAGGAATAGCTTCAGAGTTGGCAACCCTAGAAGGCAGGGAGAAGATTATTCCAGAGCTACCAGTATCTGATCTGAAATTACTTCTGAACCTTCAGCCCAATTCCTCCAGAATCACTGCTTGATTTTTTTTTCTTGTGCCCGCCCTGGGAACATAGGTTCAAACTTGTACAGAATTGTCCTGAATTAGTTGTGTGTGTGTGTGTGTGTGTGTGTGTGTGTGCGCGTGTGTGTGCATGCATGTGTAAAACAACTAAAACACACCAACTATTGTACAAGCTATCATTTTGACATTGGCTCCACCTCCCCAAGCCACCGTTCTGTGACACATTTCACCTTCCAAGTCACCATTTTACAGTGGTAGCTCCCAAGGCTCTGGCAAAAAGAAAAGAAAAAGTACCTCCCAGAAACGTGAAGTCTGCTCTATTCAGGAGCATGATGGAGCACTAAGGAAGCAACATCTCCTAGTGCCCCTGGCAACTGATTTGTTGCCATAGCAGCCCCAAGCATCATGGACTGGGAAAGGGGGCAGAGAGAAAAAAAATCCTCTTTCTCCCTTCTTCTGCCACAACTGCAACAGAAGACAAAATGAGATTGGAGGTTTGCAGATGAATAAGAGGAAAAGAGGATCTTAAATGGGTGAAGGAGAGGAGATGCCAGGGTCTTCTTTGACTTGAATGGGCTCGGAATGATCAGAGCTATTTCCCGCTTCCCTTTTGTTGTGGGAAATAGACTGAATAATTCCGAGTTAATTCTGGAAAAACTGAGGGGGGAGTGGGAAGGGTTTACTCTTCCTCTACCCATGTCTGTTCAAGTTGTCATTGATGTGTAATGTGCTGCCGTGTTCAGGAAGCCTCATATCAACCATATCACTATAAACCATGATTAAAATAACTGGCCTTTTTGTTAAACTGTGTTAATTCAGTAAGCTTTTATACAAAACCCGAGCTCTTTTCTTTTAAGTAGCGTACATAACCTGCCTTTATCATGCATAGGCATTTTCCTCTGTCAGTTACATTTCAGTTTTAGGCATGTATCTAAAGGTACAAGGACAATATGAACTGTCAAATATATTGATACATATCGAGGGATTTGTACTGTCTGCATCAGAAAATCAAGTCAACATAAAGTTGCTACTGAGAGTCTTTTCTCTCTCCCAAAGCACCAAGCATTCCTGGTCTCAAACAAGGTTTTTTTCTTTAACCCACAGCTCCAGGAGAATAAAGGATGTGCTGATGCCTGAAGGAGATTTACATTTCAGCTCCAAAAGGAAATACAAATTTGACATTCAGTGATTCAAAATACTACTGAGAAATAAAAGTGCCAAAGTTAAAATTTTCAGTTTTATGCTTAGTCCCAAATCTGCCAGTTCAACACCACTTAGCTCTAAAATGCTCATCTGTCATAGTCCATATCCTGCAGGAAACATCTCGAATCACTGCATCCAATAGCTTTACCCAGACAATGGAAGCCAAACTGAGCATGGGAACCCAAAGCTGAAGAAGGAGCATATACCCATGCAAAGGTAAGATGTGGGAAAGGTGCTCCACTCTAATGCGAAGCACATGGAAGATTTGCTCTCACAGGTACATACTGTATTTCACATGAAAGATTACACAGAACCCAACGCAACCTAGAAGCAATCCACAGAAAGAGGCAGTTCAAGAAAAACAAAGACATCTGGAACCTTTTCCAAGGTAAAGAAAAGGTGATCTAAGATTTTGACAGCCACCAGAGCTGCCATTGTCTGCCAACTAAAACACCTAACGAGTCCAATAGGAGTTGCATGCCAGAATGCACAAGGTGACTGATCTGCTTTGTAAATTGGGTGTCTGGAAACAATTTACGTCAATGGACAGAAAGTCTTTTATCTACAAGTCCTTGATTTTACCCCACACCCATTTGAAATCTCCTCTTAGAGTCCACTGGTGGTCTCAGTACATTTCTCCATTAAAGCAGTGCAGTAAGCTATTGCTATGCTGAAACTCTTTTGACTATCTACACAGGAAAATAAAACATACACTTACAAGCCACATAAGACTATGCATACCCTTATGTGGCTAGTAAAGGTGTTCTTTTGTTTTCATCCCCACACCCCACCCCATGCAGACTGTCAGAAGAATTTCAGCATGACAATAACTTTCTGGAACTGAAGACCTCTTTTAGAATGAATGGTACTTCCCACCAGTTACAAATATGAGATTCTGGAGCATGTGGAGGAGCTAGTTCTAAATGTATACACCTTGATCCACATCTCTGCCTCACACAGATGTAAGCTCCTTCCCAGTTTATATCTTATGCGTCTTAAGAACATATGGCTCTCAAATCTTAACCACTCTTCTAACAGAACTCTGCTTTTATTATTCTTCAAAGAATGAAAGGGAAACACAGAGTTGTGGTGGAGAAAACAGAATTCCTACATTGCTCTTCGTAGTTTCTGTAACAGAAGAAAGAAAGAAAGAAAGAAAGAAAGAAAGAAAGAAAGAAAGAAAGAAAGAAAGAAAGAAAGAAAGAAAGAAAGAAAGAAAGAAAGAAAAGAAAATGTGTGGAATGGGGACAGTTTTCTTCAGGCTAATTGAGTTCTAATACTATTCAGAGTGACAAACAATGAGTGGTCTCAATACATTTTGATAAATACATTAGTTCAGGAAAGTAATATTTATTATGGACTAACCCTGAAAATGACACGACAGTATTCACAAAGCTACCCTGTTACTATGACGTGGAATTACTCTTGAAATTTTATGTAATGGTAGTGGATAGCAAACAACTGCACAGATGCCAGGGTTGAGTGGATGGAGATGTAGTAATCATGCTGATCAGCTCCACAGGGGAAAGGGGGGGGGGAAGCACAGGAACCAAAGTCAGTCTCCCCTCGCTCTCCCTCCTTTGGCCCCCACTGTAAATTTGTCCTCCATATATATATGCTACTGAATTTGTACATGGACATCAGTAGCACCTTTACCAAACACAACTGCATTGTCTCTTTTAATAGGATATACTTTTGTTTCTCCCACACAAGCCTTGCTGGGATAAATGGAGGTTGTGCAACAGCAGCACCTGGTGGTCTGTGCTTGGAGGAAGTGGCTAATTATTTTAAAGGATCCATTGATTAGTAGCACTATTCAAGATCAGGCTCATTCTAATGTAACACACATAATTTGCAGACAGTGCTGATCACCGCCACTAATACAAATGTCTCTATCACATTTATTGCATAGTCAGCTTTGTGACATCTGGTATTCTGCTAAAGCATGATGGAAAGGGGCTTACATTTCTGTATTACTGACAGTGCAATCCCATGCATGTCTTCTCAGAAATAAGTCCCACTGTAGATGTGAATCGAGGTTTTCATGGCCAGCGATGATTCTTAAAGACGTGTCGACGGGATTAAAAGCCATGAAAAATAAAATCTAACAATAAAAACAAGAAAAGCTCAGTTTTGAAAATTATATAGATTAAAATCTAGGTCTGCAACGTTTCGATCATGAATTTAATGATCTTCCTCAGGCAAAAAGCACCACCTAGCATTTGTTATGCTTTTTGCCTGAGGAAGATCATTAAATTCATGATCGAAACGTTGCAGACCTAGATTTTAATCTATAAAAATGGAGCTTTTCTTGTTTTTATTGTTAGATTTTATTAGTCATGGCTTTTAATCCAGTCGTCACGTCTTTAAGAATGTATTTAATGGGGTTTACTGTATTTAATGGGGCTTACTGTATTTAACGGGGTTTACTCCCAGGAAAGTGTGTATAGGATTGCAGTCTAAGATGGTTTGCTAACTCCGTACCATGAGACAGATCCTGCACCTATGAGAGCTGCATAGCAGGAATAATTTCTCCAGAGACAGATTTCCATATCGTATTATAGCCGTGATAGGAGAATCAAACCTGATGGAATTTGTTCTTCTCTGCAGAATTAAAATTTACAGAATCCTGTTCAATTCTTGACCTGGCAACACTGACTACATGGAAAATAACAGCCATTGGTTGCTTCAAGTTAAATTGTAATCAAAGCACAGAACGTGCTTGGACTACAATTGTGATTGTAATGACTAAAATCGTATTTCACTAAAACCACAAATGAGTACATATGTAGTTTTGCCTCCTTTTTTAAAGTAGGGCAAACAGGCCCTTTAAAGGAATCATCCACGTGTTGCATGGATATAAACAAAACAAAAAACAATCCCAGATGATCTAAGGGATCATAATGAAACAGAGGACAGAAAGGGATATCAGCTTGTAAGGTTTATTTATATACCGTATTAGTCTGAGTATAAGACTGAGTATTAATAGCACCAAACTTTAAGGGTGCGTCTTATAATCAGGTGCGTCTTATACTCAGGACAATACGGTATTTGCAATATTCATGTACCACTTTTCAGGTACAAGAGTTTCTGAATTTTTTTAGTCAAAACCAGCACTTCAAATTCTGCTCATAAGAAGAGTCAAATGGAACAATCTCAGAACTGCACACTATTTTAATATTTTAGCCTTTGTCTGCTACACAAGCTGGAACTTCCCAACTTTCTTCAAGGGAAGTCCATAAACAGTCTTCTAAAGGAAAGGGCTCTAAGGTCTAAAATACTATTGCTAAATACAAATTATTTAAAAGGAACAAGTACAAAGTGAGAATCATACCTCTGAATCCCACTTTTCAGTACATGCCCATAACTGTTATAACCAGCTATGTTAACCAGCTATATAACCAGCTATAACTGTTATAACCAGCGGGGGTGGGGGAGGAACGACACTGCAAAAGAGATTTCCTATTCATAGATTTTTTTTTTCATGGCTCAAAGGCTTCTAAAACATTATCACTTCTCTCCAGCTTATATACTTAGTGGTTATGAGGAGCTGCTGTTCCAGTAACAATAACATACTGATAACGTGAAAAGGGCCTAGTGGTTTCTTATACACAATGGCTCTGGGGCACTGTACTGAACTTGAAAATTCTTCATTCAGGAAAATGATGGATTGCCATTTGATACCACTAATGGCAATAATTTTGAGTTCAGTACTAAAGCTCTGAAACAAAAACACATTTGCAAAAGAAAAAAAAAAGTACACTCAAAGCCCAAATGGAAAATGGAGGTGCATTTTAACATTGCATGGTAATCTGCAGAATGTGCTGCAATTTAAACTGGCAGGTGTGTGATTAAATATACGACTCCACAACGTCAGTTCTGTGCCACATTACTGTTCTGCTCATCGGTGCTAAGCCGTATCTTGGTGGCTGTTCTGCATAACCGACACCACCATATCGTGCAAATGATAGTGTGGCTTCATGTTCCAACTAGCAACGCTGTTTCAGTGTAATGGCTAGTTGGAGCATTGGTTCACACGTACATTTTCATCACTTGATGACTGCAACATCAAGCGAGGACCTGCATGTGTCACAGATCTACCACCACAGAGAGAACTTGTATATCACTTTAGACACAACCCCTTTGAAGGTCATATTCAACTGTCAGACAACTGTACGGTAATAAGCAAGTGGCACACATGCACATGTGATCCAGCCCTCGTTTGTACAAATGCTCTGGATTTGTACTTCCTTAACCTACAGTGCTAGCCTATACATATTTACTCAGCAGTAAGTATCACTGTATTCAATGGGGCTTACTCCCAGGAAAGTGTGCATACGAATGCAGCCCTAACTACTTCCATTGTGGCACAATGGTGCCATATTAACCACTATATTTTCTTTTCTTTTTTTATTCTTTATTTAAAAGACTTATACCCCTCCTTTGCCTTTGTGACCAAGGTGCCCACGCGGCTTCCAACATATTTAAAAACACACATACAATGAAAACATAAGGAGCAATTAAAAACAGCAAAACAAAAAACCACAGTAGCATGACAGCTAGGTTAAATGTCCTTAATTTTTTTAGGTTACGTTTCCTATGTTTCACACTGAGCCAATCGAAATATAAATTCAAATGAACTTAGCATCTAGGCCCATGCTTTTGATCAAAAGGAGGAATCAATGAATGAAGACCAGAGCAGAGGTGTTAAACAAACAAACGTTTGCCTCTGTCTTGGCCATATATTGACTCCCAGCAGGGAACTGGATTTTCTGGTCAATTACATGTTGTCTTCTGACAAGACAAGAGCTCCTGCATTCATTTACTTATTTATTTTAAACATTTTTATCCTGCCCCTCCATGTGCGACAGACTACAGTATACAGCTGACACCAAGGCAGGCCCCAGACCTCCTGATGCCTGAGGCAGCATGCCATGATGATCTGCCAGCCTCTACTCCTCTTCTCCCATCCACATTTCCTTTTCCTCTCTGTCCCCCTCTTCCCTTTCCAATCCAGGAAGTGGAAGGAGAAGGTCAAACAGTGAGGGGCACATAGATGGACACACACACACACACACACACACACACACACACACACAAACACACACACACACACACACAGCAATCTGCTGCCTGAGGCAATTGTCTCAGTTGGGCTCATGGAGGGGCCAGCCCTGGCTGCCACACAATCAAATTAAAAGTACAACAATAAAAAAAATAGGACCACTCATAAACATTGCTAACACACAATAAAATTCTACGGACATGCTGTCTAACTGTTGCAACCAAAATCTTGCAAAATAGGTAGGTTTCTAAAAACCAGGAAAATAGCCCCCAGGTCCAGATCCTCTGGGAGACTATACCTTAGCCCCAAAAGCTAGAGATGTAAAAGGTCCTCCTCCTTACTGCAGGCATTCTCACTTCTGCAAAGAGAGATCATGCAAAGAGATCTGCATAGAGAGATCATGGTACAAGGCCATATCAGAAAATCCAGAAGTGTAGTGGGAGGAGTTTTAAATTGCATAGGTTGGTATATCACAAGCTAATGTCCACACATAGTTGGGTGTCAACTAGGAGTTCCCCTTCTGATGAGAAAACAAGCCAAACCCTGAACCTTTGACCCCTTCATGTGATGAGCAGAGATTTGGCATTGGTCACTTCGTGGAAAATAATGACACAGCCAAGAGATGGAATAAAGGCCCAATCCTATCCTTGAGATATGCCAGGGTATCTCTATGTACACTGGTGCAACGACAGACCTGCCAGTGTAGAAGCCCGTCTGCTGATGCCAGCACAACAGGATTGCAGGCTTAGTGACCTGAAGTGTTGCCATGAGACCACTGGACCTGAAGCATGTTAACTAGACCTGGAGCATGGAAGCATGTTTGCTCCACTAGGCACATCCCTGCTCTGTGACAGCAGTCATGGCATGCTAATAAGATGGGATGGCATCCTCCTTTCTGCTAGCACAAACAGGTTTTAGGATGAGGTTGTAATGATGCGTGACTCTATTTCTTTATTTCAAAATGTGTGCCCTGCTCTCTGCCTACCCAACTCAAAGGGCCCTTGGAGTGGCATACAGTAACTTATAAATTCATACCAAAGCCACAATATTAAATACATGGTAAGCCAAATAAAACACCAAAAGAGCTGAACAGGCAGCAATCAATGAAACCAATAAGCATTCCTTTATATACCAAAACTTGAGGTGGTAACAGTAGATAAATACTCCAATTGAAGAGTCCTTTCAAAATAGCAACAATCCCACTAATCAGTTGTTTGGCAAGAATGGGAAGGGAGATGACCAATCCAATCCCTTCAGACAACTGTTGAAATGGACAGGGGAAGTCAATGAAACACAGCCTTCTGCATACATGGTTCCCCATCGACACAGGATTATGCAAGTGGAAATGTGCTTTTGTGTGCACAGTGTCCTTTGCTAGACTGGGTCATAACATGTAAACTATCTGTCTTTAAAATTCTATTATATGAAGCCACTAGTTATAACATTACAATCCAAACGTCTTAAAACTTTTTGGTCCTAGATTGGGTCTCCAAAGCCAGTCCCAGCAGAAAGGTCTTAAAATGCTTCTAAAACCTGCCCAACGGCAGGCTTGCATTAGGTAGTAAAGATTGCTTCATGCTTTCTGCTGCAGCCAAGTTGTGCTTGCCAGCACATATACAGGTGGCAAAGAGCCGCTGCCAATTCAAGCTCCCCAGTGCACTGATCCTACATATTTGGAAGTATGTTTGCTGTGCGCACACATTATGTATTTCAGTACATGTCTAAACTGTTGTCGGTGTGTGTACCATGAAAAAGTAATATACGACGGTCCATAACTGTGTGGTAGTCATCAGCACGTCGTCTATACATTCCCTTCAGTCTGCACACAGCACATGAACCGCCCATTAATTACCAAGTCTGCCTTAAAGATGGCAATTGGGCATAGGGGACCGAGCATTCTGTAACTGAACATTTGCTGTCTGCAAGTCGTTTTATGAAATGTCAATGTCACTGTAAATGTTATGACACAATTAGGCCATAAGCCCATTTTCTGCCGAGATATAAGAGTCAAATGTGGAAGTCGTCCTGGATCATGGACCACGATGAATGGATCATCGTCCTGCTCTGAATGGGGTTGTACTCCCTCTGAAGGAGCAGGTCCGCAGCTTGGGGGTTCTCCTGGATGCGCAGCTGCTCCTGGATTCCCAGGTAGCGGCTGTGGCCAGGGGGGCTTTTGCCCAGCTTCGGCTGGTGCGCCAGCTGCGACCGTACTTGGATCGTGCAGACCTGGCCACAGTGACCCATGCCTTAGTGACATCTAGACTAGATTACTGCAATGCGCTCTACGTGGGGCTGCCTTTGAAGACTGTTCGGAAACTGCAACTAGTGCAGAATGTGGAGGCCCGGGTGGTTGCCGGGGCTTGTCGGTTCGACTCAGTCGGACCGTTGCTTCGGCGGCTACACTGGCTGCCGGTTCGTTTCCGGGCACAATTCAAAGTGCTAGTTTTGACTTTTAAAGCCCTCAACGGCTCGGGTCCAGGGTATTTGAGGGACCGCCTCCTTCCTTATAATCCGACCCGTACTCTGAGGTCATCAGGAGGGGCCCTGTTAACCGTGCCGCCATTGACAGAAGTGAGGGGGATGGCGGCGCGGAATAGGGCCTTCTCGGCGGTGGCGCCCCAATTGTGGAATTCCCTCCCCTTGGAATTAAGAACGACTCCCTCTTTAGAGGCCTTTCGGCGGGGCCTTAAGACGTTTTTATTCAGGACTGCTTTTAATGTCTGACATGGTGGGCTGACCTTTTAACAAATGGTTTTAATATATGTAAATGCTGGTGACCCACTGGGGTTGTTTATTTTTAACTTAAGTGTTTTAATTATTTTAATGTGTTTTTAAATTGTTTTAATGTGTTTATGTATTTTAATATGCTGTAAGCCGCCTTGAGTGCCTTCGGGAAAAAGGCGGGCTACAAATTCCTAAAATAAATAAATAAATAAGTCACTTCGTTGGCCCTGTGAAGAACATTGAAAACTCCGTTTTGGTCTGAAGGACCCAGGAATTCATTGGGGGGGGGGAAGGAGGCCTGTTTCTCCCAGTACCATGAGAATAGCTGCTGATTGGAAATGTTCTCAGGAGAGACACCTGTGTTATCTAGGCTGATCAGGGCTTTCAAGGCTGAGCGGCTAGGGCAACTTAATTAGAAATTGGCTACAGCTGTGAGTTACCCGATGGAAGATAACTCTTGGACAGATTGCATCACCCTTCTGATACTTTCGGGGAACTTTGGGCTCTGATTAGCCAGAATCTTCAAGAAGGTGCCTTCCTAGGTATAAAGATCTGGCTTGGGAGGGTCTAAATTGTCTTTCGTCATGGCCTGGCCTGGCAGTCAGCTAAGCTGATGAAGGAAGTTTTGCACTCTGCATATACTCAGAAACTTTGGTTACAGGTGAGACTAAGGCTACAATCCTATACACACTTACCTGGGAGTAAGTCTCATTGAATTCAACAGACTTACCTCTCAGTAGATATGAGTAGGATTGTGCTGTAGGTCGTGTAAGCTAGGAGTTCAGCCTTTGTTATTTTCTGTCTGCTTCTGTATAATTCTCAACTGTATTCCAGAGATCTTGAAGAGTTTGCATTTTTCTTTTATTCCTAAACTAACCTTGACACTTTCAGCAGCGTATGATTACTGAGTCAGGCAGCCTGGTTCCCAAAAAATCCAGCACCAACCACAAAGTCAGTTTGTGTTTCTTGCCAGCACCCAGGTGGGGAAGAAATTCTTAGGCTTGAGGATTTCTTTCTCCTCTGTGCAGCTGAGATGCCAATATGCCTCTACTCTCCCTAACCTGAGGACTGGCAGTAAGGATAGTGGCAGTCTACTGTGCAGGGTTGGTTTTAGCTCTGGAGACTGGAATGGTCCTTAATCCAAGCCAACATACAGCAACTCAGCCTGGCCCTGAAAGGTCCTGGTTTGGATTGGGGGTATTGGGCCGAGCTATCCATGACAGACCCCTCTTCAGTTATAGTCTGTGATAGGAATGCAAATGACATTCTTCAAGGAAGCAGTAGATGCTCAGAGCAATTTCAAAATCTGGGATATTGTGAGAGTAACGGCTAATAGCCATGTTGGATTTTCACTCTTGCTCCGGTGTATCTGCAATAAACGACATGTACCGGTCTCCTTCACAATGGGAGTATTCAAGGGAATCAGTACTTGTAAATTAGCTCTACTGAGGGTTAATTTTGCCAATTTAAGATAAACCATTTTGTGCATTTAACTTGACTTCCCTAGTAGTAAAATTTCCCTAATGGAATGTAGTAAAACTCACAAACCATCAGATCAACATACACAAGCAAAATTAAACCCCAGAGAATGAGTTGCTTTATTATTAGTAGTATAGTTTTAAATATTCAAAATGTGGGGGTCATAAAAATATGCTTAGGGCAACATTTTCTCATAAGTTCATTTGTGAATTTTAATAGATTTTTAAAACACCAAATAATATCCATCTTAATTCAAAGAGCAGTAGCAACAATGGGGAAAAGAGGTTTAGGTACTCCCGTCCGAAGAGTGTTCATTTGAATCTATGCTATAGCCAAAAGACTGCCTTAGGCTAAAAAGATGGCATTTAGAAGCCTGAAGCAATTCATATAATGTTTCATAATGTATATTAATTTCCACTACCAGACACACATGCACATATATGTGTGTGTGCGAGCGTGTGCGCACACACACAAACTAAAGAAAAAACTTTTTTTCAGTGAAGCTTAGTGATGAAAAATATTTCCTATCCTTGGAGAAAGGCAAAGGATGTAATCTCATTTGCCAGGGAAAAATAGGATAGCACAATCTTAAAATGTGGGAACATTAGTGAGTGTAGCACATCTAAGGGTCATTTCAGAGAGATCAGAAAACAAAAGAAAACAGATGTGTGTGCCATGTATATATGTCAGCCCCTCTCCATGCACTCACATAAAAATAAACTTCACATAGGATACGTTTATGTACATCATATTTTTCCTAAACAGAAGTTATTTCAATACGTGTCAATGTCACATATGGAACAGTCCAATGCAGCCATTAAAATGAGGCATGGTTAAAGCCCACTTGTGAATAATCCAAAAGCCTGAGCTATATGGCTAAAAGTTTACTTACTGCAAAGGTTACGCCAACACTTCCTGTACCACTTTAGGAAATTTGTATAAAGTACCACCACTTCAGGTTGGGCTGGAAATTTACATTTGTGTTATGATGGGTGGAGATATAACAGGTACCGCTTGTCAGTGCTGTGCACCAGTTTAGGTCTATGCCAGCAGAGAGGGAGAGAGAGAGAGAGAGAGAGAGAGAGAGAGAGAGAGAGAGAGAGAGAGAGAGAGAGAGAGAGAGAGAGAGAGTCCTGCTATTTGTAAGGACTCCAAGTCTTGGGTCATATATTTGCACTGACCTCTGTGTCTCTGTCCATCTCATATAGAAAGAGAATGTGCCCTTTGGTAACCCATCACCCATAGACTCATGCCAATTTAGCCACTCTGTTTCAGAAGAGAGAAGTTAACTGGTAAATTGGTCTTGCCAGAGGATGTGCCATGGTATTCTCATCTTGCCAGGAAATGCAAACAGTGTGATATAAACAGCAGAGATGGAAGACACTGAGTTTGTTTTCTTGACAAATCAAAGTGGTTTATGTGTCACTGCCACATGGCAATTTATCAGTAATTATGGATCCATAAGTACAGTTTTCTTAATGCTGACTGTGAGGAAGCACAAGGAGCTTCCACAGAAGACATGGTTCATGCAATTTCCTAATTGATGTTGTTCATGGACAGCAAATGAAGCATCATCCTTGAAAGGAAAAGGGGCACTAGATCTTAGCAGCTTTTAGGCAGACAAGGTTGTCAGGCTGTAACAGACCCACTCAGCAAGTCAGGCTGTGCCAAGACTTAAGAGCACTGAGAAGAAAGGGCTGAGGTTACTGGGGTAAAAACTTGACCTGGCCAGGCCTTATATTTCAAACCTTTTAAACTTTATTGCCCAAAGCCCCATGGGACCAGGGATTTGCCCAGCATCTTGGAAGATGGGATGAGACCTGGGAGTTGGAAGCATGGCCTATAAAGACCCAGTGACTGATCCACCAATGTAGAAGAGGGACACTATGGGGCTGAGAAGGAATGTCTTATCCTACCTTTGATTATCACTGGGCTTTCATGTTCATCATATAAGTGTTCCTTCTCTTAGTATGTACGATACTAACAGCCCAATTTTTTCTAAGATGCGGCGGCCAGCTAGGCATATTACGAGCCGCACCGGTGCAGCCCGGGCTCACCTTGGGGGAAGGGGATGTTCATTTCCTTCCCCTGGTGTAAGTGCCGTAGGTCTCGATGGACCTCCTCGGATGCGAGCCAGCTCTTTAGCTGGTGCGCATCCAGGGAGGCTGTGTAAGACAGGGCATAGGATATCAGCGCCCCCTCCCAGGTTGGGAAGGTCAATGGCCCCTTCTTTGCCACCCCTGCTCGCCCTCCCCACGCCCCTGCACCAACCAGCATGGGCCTTACCTGCCTCTGCCGGCGCAGGTCCAAGTAGGGTTGGCGCTGCTTACACCAAAGGAGCCACAAACTTGCTTTATGGCACGATTGCGACTTCTTAGGCTGGCGGAGCGCACACTCTATTGGCACAAAGATGTGCAGCATTGTACTGTAAGTATGATAATGTTTATCATATCCACAGCCCGATCCTGCCTAAGATGTGATGGCCAGCCTAAATGGTGTAGTTCTAGAGTGAACTGAGTTGTGCCAAAGGGTCATCTCAGAGGGCTGTGCCAGTGTTCTTGGGTATTTTCAGCAGGAAGGGCTCAAATAACTCTGCCCTTCATGCTATTTTTTTTGTAACTAGCATGTTATGACATGCTCCTTGTACCCTGCTCAATCTTAGCTGCCTTTTTATTTCCTTCCTCCTTCAGGATGCCAAAAAACATTGGGTCAAGGCCGCAACCCAGTTTCTTTCTATTCTTGACTGCAAAGCTTTCAAGTGCATGTCCATTACATGGCGCACTAGTACACATGATTATCCTGGGGCTTATTAAGCTCTTTCACAGCATATCAATTAAGTGCCCCCAAAGTGGAGCTGCCGTGTTAATGTAACACTAAACTTCATTCTTGGTTTAAAACACAAACTTCGTAAGAATAACTTTCAGACATTCGTTCATCATTAGCAATATTAAATCAGCAGCTGGCTACAGAACTGATTCATTGAAGAATCCTGAGTATTCATCTTTGCAGGTGATTGAGCTTGCTTGGGACTCCAAGGCAGTCTCATTACCAAGTCTGGCCCTCTGTAGACAGTAGGAGAAATATTGACGTTTGGCCATGCTGTCTCATAGCAGTTGCGTTTCTATATTCTTTCCACTATGCATAGACTTGTCCTCAATTGACACAGTTTATGGGAGATGGCATAAGGAACTAATCAAGCCAGAATAAGCATCTGATTCAAAGAAAAGCTATGCAGAAAAAAAATTCTCACACAGTGATGTTCTTTCAAAAACCTATGACTTCACTCTTCCTTAGTACTAGCCTGAGAGGAAACCAAACCAAACGGTTTATAGAGTGAAATACAAACTAGCACCAAGGATGGATGGCAACATGTGAAATATGTCACAGACTATGCGCTCCAGTTCACTTTAGCCTAAGAATGAATCTGCTTTTCCACAATTCCCAAAGAGGTATTTATCTTGTAAACCAAGGCAGAGAAAAATAATTAACCTATAAAATTTAAAATTAGATTAAGTTGGTTCTGCTGACCAAGATTGCTGCACCAGCAACATCTCCTGCTGTCACAATAACATCCCCAGCTTGGTGCCCAAGAAAACTTCCTAATCCACCAACAGTACTACTTAATACCACATGATGGGTCATGAAAAGTTGTTGGCGACCCCTGAGTCAACCCAAATGCTTATTGCTGTTTTCCACTGAAATAACGAGGACTCCAGGGCAGGAGTTCATGTTCATGTTAGACCAGCGTTTCTCAAAGATCCCCAGGATCACCACTGCCGCCATGCTGTCCTCGCCCCTTAAGGGGGCAGGAGACAGTTAGTGGTTCCAGTGGTGGGTTGCAACCCATCACTTTGAGGACCACTGCGTTAGATATTCCAAAATGATCTTAATATTACCAGCCAATAATGTCCTCTTGACTACCCCACCCATACTGTGAATGCCAGACAAGCTTTGTCAGTAACTACTCCAAAATGGTAGAACTTCCCCCACCCTGAATCTGCTCAGACCTAAGTGTGGTGGAGATATTTTCTCTAGGTCCAGAGCTAAGCAGATGTTAATTCCTAGTCCTGAAATGCTCATCCTCCTTTAGCCGCAGCACCAACTGCCAGGGGCGACTCCCAAAAAGGTGCTCCAGAGTGGGGTCTGGGCAGGGTGGGGCAGAGCTCAATTCTACATGTGGTGAAGTCAGAAGCAGTTGTCAACTCCCAGGTCTTGGAATGCTTCTCCTTTTCCTCCAGCTGCAGCACCAACTCCAATGAAATTATGATCGGATGGGGCCACGCTGATCATGCTGTTCCTTTCCAAAGCAGCATTACCCCACCCTGTCTGACCACTGATATTGGCATGAACATGAGCACAGCACCCTCATTAGGTAAACCAATGATGACATTTGGGGGGGGGTAGCTACCATGGCATCCCAATAGCACATGAATTAGGCAGAAGCATGCATGCACGTGCAAACACAGGATTAGTGGGGCAACCAAATATCCACTCAATAGCATATATTAAGAGAAAAGAGAATGCAATCTTCTAGACAGCAAACATACTGTACCTGTAATGTGTGTCAGTGTGAATAATTTCTTGGCTGCTGGCTAGAATATATTCTGCAGTTCATTTTGTTTTATCACATTATTCACACTTTTTTCCCCTTGGAACAAGCAACCCTCTTCTTATATGACTACAGTGTAGTGGAACGAATGAGCTCAAGCTTATGATTGATTCCCTAACATAACAAAGGTGTTATTGGTTTTATTCACTTACCAAAAAAAGAAAGAAAGAAAACACCCCTATTTTACTCATTCTTGATCTCGAGTGAGACTCCAAAGTGTCAGCGGTGGAGAAACTACAATGTGACATGTTAATTCTGCTCTCATGGAGGTGAACTTTCCGACTGCAAATGTCACAATAAGGCAGTTGAGGAACAGAAGTGGTCAATGTAGGCAGGACATGGCTGTTCACAAATTCAGAAAGCAAATTCCCAGAACACTGTGCTGGAAGCTTATCACCCCCAAGCATTCCATTTCCATTGTGTCTCCCCAATGCAGCATTGTGAGATGCTCACCACATTTTTATGTCCTCAGCATGCTGGAAAGAATGTGATGATGGCAACTATTTCTGCTTTCCTGCCTCAAAAACGCAAACAAAACAAAAACAAGCCCAGAGCTAGATGTGGGGTTTCAATGCGGAAATATGTGGAGGCTGCTTTCCCCATATCTCTGACCCATAAAAATAGCAGTGTGCAAACTCCCAAAGCTTCATCCATAATTGGGCTTGGCTAGCTGAGCTAGTTTCTGGAAAAAGTCAGAAAATAGCTCAATTATTTCCAAGCCCAATCACAGGCCTTTTTGGGACTCCATTGCACTCTCAATGATGTATTCAGGAGCATAACAGGGTCCCAGATCTTTCTCCAGTCCCTTATGAGCCCCCATACTTACCTGGCTGTTGCAGCTGCAGTGGTGGTAGCAACTGCAAGGCTCACCCCCAGCATCTTAATTAACAGCAGCAGTTGCTCCTACGGTGGACACTGCTACTGGAGCAAATCAGGCACCAGGGACCTAGGAAAACATTTTTTTCCCCAAGGTGTCTGATGGATACCAGGAATCCTGGGAAGATACAGTCTCATAATCCTTGGCACCAAGGAAGAAAGATGGAAGGAAAGAACGAACTACCTGTCACACCACTACTGATAGCAAGAGGGGAAGGGAGAGGCAAGTGGTATGAGTGGGTGGGTATGAAAGTGAGTGACTTGAACGTGGGGGGAGATGGGGAAGGAGTCAACGGAACTGTGGGGGTCATAACGCTTGCCTTGGATTGGAGGCAGTAGTACAAGTGTTGCGAGTTATAAGTCACCAAATGTTGCGTTCTAAGACAGAAGATTAAGAACTTCCGTGACATCGTTAATAATAAACACGGTTTCTCCTCAGCCACAATTTATATACAAATCCTTCTTTCACATACCCAAGAACCATGCCAACTGATACCCAGAATTGGAAAATGTTCCATTCCCCCTTTCCTTTCCAACCTCTCTCTCTCTTGCTATCTCCTTGAGCACAGTTGAAGCCTCTGAGCCAGCACAGGTTGGTCAGCTAACTTTTGTGAGGTGCTTCTTTATGTGCCTATTCCCCCTGGGAAAGCAGCGTGGCTCCCTTGCCCTTGGGAATCCTTTCCCCCCACAATAGTCCCAACCTTCCTCTAATCCCTGCACCCCAAAACCTTTGTTTCTTTCCCCTAGGTTACTTTGGGAAATCCTATCCCCTGCCCCGCTACTGGAACTAGCATTCCGGTGACGGGTGTGCTTCCCAGCCATTGTAAATGGCCTTATGGAAGCACATGGAGCTGCGGGCTTCTGTCCCACCACCGGGGAGGCTGTGGAGGCATCACGCAAGGTGGCAGCATCTGAAGCAGCTACCGCCAATAAGTAACAGGTGAAGATGAGGGGCAAACTGGGTGGGGGGAGGAATGGGGGAGGTTGCAGGGGGGGGGGGTTGGATCCGGCAGTGATGGTGCCGGACTTTCTCTCCTCGGACTTGCGTTAGCTAGAGAGTTGGCACAGGTCCAAGGAGACACATTGCCGGTCAAGGGCAGCAGCTGAAAGGCAACTCAATTTGCAAGACAGTTTAAAGGACCTGGGAAAAAGGCTTTGCCTGGTGGCAAACGGACAGCAGGGTAGGTCATTGGCATTCCGAGGGTGGTGCGAAAGCCTAAGTGGAGCAGGATGCCACTATGCGCGTGTAGTGGGAGGGGCTGCGTACATGCACGTAGTGGTGTAGTGGTAGGCACTATCTAGAATGAGAAAGACAGAATGCCATAGACAGGTGTACAGGAGGGTGGCCCTGTTGGGTCTCTCTGATAGGAGTATGTCCTCAGTCAGTGTCCAACCTGGCTGACCCTTAATATGCCCCAGCAAACTGATGTTGAAGCAGGTGCTCCTTTAGTTACCCAGGTACCTTAGTTACTCAGGGACCAAGCCATTTCAGGTATTAAAGGTCATCACCAGCATTTTGATCTGTGGCTGGGAGACAGAACAGCATCAGTTTTTTGTTTCCCTGGGTTGTGATTATGAAACACTCCCATGATCAAAGCTGCAGGGTGGTCTTGTCACAGTGGAAAGGTCTCAGACAATCACACCATGGCAGAGGTTCTTGCTTGGCTGGGGCCACAGTTGGCACAATAGTTAATCCAACTCTGTCAAATCCCTTGAACACTCGCCGATGTGTGTGCAATACGAACACACAGAAGCATTCTCTGAAATTTCTTCTCTTATTCAATATTTTATAAGTAAATAGCAGGAAACAGAACTGACAGCTGTGGTAGATAGTCTGTATGGAAATAGAGTACCAAATAAAGATGTCGGGAATTCAAGAAGAATCAATTTTCTTTTCCCAAAATGTTTTCAAGGCAAAATTGAGATGAATTTCTCTTTTATAGAGTGCTCTCCCATCTTCATGCTCAAATGCCAACATAAATACAGGCGTGGGACATCTAAATGAAGTTAAATTCCCAAAGAGAAAAGAAGCCACATTTTTCACCATTTTATCTGTTCACCCTAAATACAGTGGAGAGAGAGAGAGAGAGAGAGAGAGAGAGAGAGAGAGAGAGAGAGAGAGAGAGAGAGAGAGTCAGATACAATGGCAGCAATCCCCGTTACTGAAGGCCTAATCCATGGGGAACGCCTACTGAGCAACTCCCATGATGAGCAGTTGAGCAATAGGTCAGTTGAGAAAGTTAGGCTTGATATCTGGGCTCTCTCTGAATCCAGAGAATACAAGTTCTGCAACATTTTAATGCGGAGGCAAGAGGGAGCAAATGTCACGGAAGAAGGGAGAGGCAAGAGCAAAGCCCAGAAGGGACAAACTTGAGAGAGAATAATTTCCTCTTTTTTTAATTATTCATTGGGCCTCCTCTTACTATGTGATGGCGGCCAGCACCACTGCACATTTAGCATTTCCCATAGATATGGGGAAATATGGATGTCCGATATTTTGCCATTCCCAAGAGGCCCAACTGGTCTGGTCACTGCCAGCCATTAAAACAGGCTGTAAAAACATCTCTATTACATTGGCTTTTTCATTGATTTGGGTTGACGCCCCTTCTCCCTCTTGCTATTTTTAGCTCTTAGTATCTCCGTTGTTTTTATGCTTAATTTCTGTCTTCTGGAGGGCTGCAGTGTTTTTAATCATGTTATTAGATGTCTCGACAGCCCCTTTAACAGCCTGAAAACATTTTAAATAAAAAATAAGTACCTCATCATTTTTAATGTATGTCTGACCGTACTGCCATTGCCAATATAGACAATTTATACAATATTTTTCTCATCTCCCCTCCCAGAATTCCTGGTTGTAGCCATTTTAGATTCTGTATCACTTACGTGGTAGCTGAAAACCTATTTAAACAGATATGTAAGGTAAAGGTATCCCTTGACAATTAAGTCCAGTTGTGTCTGACTCTAGGGAGCGGTGCTCATCTCCGTTTCAAAGCCGAAGAGCCAGCGCTGTCCGAAGATGTTTCCATGGTCATGTGGCCAGCATGACTCAACACCGAGACGCATGGAATGCTGTTACAGTCCTGCTGACGCGGTAACTATTAATCTACTTGCAATTTCTTACTTTCGAACTGCTAGGTTGGCAGGAGCCGTCGCATGGATTCGAACTGCCGACCTTTCAATCGACAGCTCATGGTTCAGTGGTTTAACCCACTGCGCCACCCGCTGGCTCAAACAGATATGTAGGGCTTGGCAATACCTTAATAGAACGAATGAAATAGACACAGCATAATAAGCTATGTATGCATTTCTTGGCAGTAAATGCAAATGGTTTTTTTAAACATTTCAAACCAGGAGATCTGTCCTTTGTTTCTCAGTTATTACCATATAGCTAAGGATGACGTGCAAAGATTAAGGCATTTATTACTAAGTGACATTAAGTAAGGGGATACTTAACCCACCGTAGAAACGCTTACAGCAATGCATGGAGAAATCATCTAATCTGGGCTGGGAATCATTTACGACGTCGGGGGGGGGGATGCTATCATCTCTTTTTCCACCCGGCTGTGGCCTGGCTTTGCAAACTGCAAGCCTCAAGGAGCAAGTTTGATGTAATACGACTAATGAGAATAAGTGGGCATGTTGCAGTGTTCTTCAAGGGTGATGCCGCCGAGTCTGACTCTTTATACTTTTTAATTTCCTTGAACAAACAGCACAGTGAAAATGGCAAAATCCATTTGGCCGGTTTGCAGTACAAATTAAATCCTTGATTAAATTTTGGCGATTACTACTTTGGGTCTCTTCCCCCCTCCCCCATTTAAACATTTTTAATGCATTGGAATAAGCTTCTTAATCATGGTTCTGGCAATCTATTGTATATGAAAACAGGCTGTAATAAATGCTGGAAAAGGACCTGGTAGACAAATGGGAAGACAGAGAGATGCTATTAAGGGTATTCATTTGATAGTTCAAACAAGGCTTCCATCTTGGGAAAAGGCTTTGTCATAACAATTCTTTAATTGTTCAACATGTTTTTCTCTGCTCTCTCTTCCTGTGCTAAAAAGCTTTAAAAGATTCACTATTCTTCAAACTGTGAAGAATTTTAAATGAGACCGTTTATTAGGTAGCTCTTTGAATGTCTTCAGATAGGAAAATAAGACTGAGGAAGAACAAATTGTCCAAGGCCACCCGTGACCCCAAATGAGGAGACGTGTCCATGTAAGCCTCCTCAGTGAGTCCAACAGCCCAATTCGGCTAATCAGTGGATCCTATCCAGGAAAGGGCCCTGATAGGGGACTACTCGGGGTAAGCCTCCATCATTAATTCATCTACGGATCTTGACAAAACCAACATACCAATATCCTCCTCCTCCTACTTCCTCACTATGACCTTAACAGCCCAATCCTAACCAACTTCCAAGTGTTGATGCAACCCCGAGGTAAGCGAATAAATGTTCCCTTACCTTACGGAGGCCTCCATGACTGTCCCCTCACCACAGTGCGTGCCCCGTTGGCACAGCTGCATCAGCGCCGGAAAGTTGGTTAAGATTGGGCTGTAAATTACTCTTTTAGCTTTCCTTTACTAAACTCTCCTAAGCACCAAGATTATGAAAAGACAGCCTTACTTTGCAATCCACAGAGTTATCATTAACAGGACAGCCCTAATATCGTACAGGGGATAGTGGCAGAGCACAACCCAGGAATTTGGCTGGGTTTTCTCCACTGTGGCTTGCCAGTGTCAACGTCTATTGACCTCCAGAACATTTTGCCAAGCTTGCCTGATTAGTCTGGCCATTTTTGGCAGAGGTGGGTTGAACAGATGGAGAAGTACTCATGTATCATGTAGGTGAGCAGAACATAAAACGATGATCAAGTTACCTGGGGAATTGACAGTTTAGCAGTTGTAGTTCTGCATTATCACCTCTTTGTAGTTTCACTCAGTGCTAACATTTCACTCTTGTTCACTCAGTGTAACATTTACAATTGGGAAGGAACATGATAGGTGTTTGGTAAGGTTTGAAAAAGCGTAATCCCAATTGTACTGCTCTTAAATGAGTGAATTGCTAGAAAGCAACAGCCAGTTGCTTTCAAACCTCCAAAATTCAGGGAACCCATTCCACAGAGACCATTTTGTCATGGAATTTGGGCATGTTATTGCTGAGGATTCCGGGGAGTCTCTAAGAGAGCCCACTTGGTTCGTATGGGGCTCTCACCCATGTACTCAACACTGCCCTGAAGTTGACATTACAGGAGAGTATTAGTGGAGGTGGGACAGCTATCCCCAGGAAATGTGTCAACCATGAAAGGAAGAACTCCCCCAACACACACACATATGCGCATATGCGCATATGCACACGCACACACACACACACACACACACACACACACACACACACACACACACACACACACACACACACAGAGGCTTCTGAAGTAAGTCAGGTTGTTTACCTGGTGTTCTTCAAGTAGCCATCTGTGCAGTCACACAATTGTTCTGTCTTTGTGTAGAACGTTCTCCGGAAGTTTCTAGAGTTCTACCTAGGGAAATGATTGCTCCTGCCTGTCTTCTCAGATAGAGAGATCTGTCCTCTCTGCACATGCTGTGTGGGGTGGAGCTAGTGCTTATTAGTCAGTTACTTCTGCCCTGCCACAAAAGTACCAACTGATTAACTGGAAGAACCGACAGTAGGAAAAGAGGGAGGGCTGTACAGCTGCTTAGATGACCCCTCAAAGAAAATCAGTTACAGGTAAGCAACCTGTCTTTCTTCCTCATGGTCTCTGTACACTCAACTAGACATGACATGGGAGAACCATGATCATGGAACTCTCATGGTGCTTTAAAAAAACACTTCAAAACAGTAATAGGCCAGCGGGTGGCTCAGTGGGTTAAACCACTGAACCATGAGCTGTCGATCGAAAGGTCGGCAGTTCGAATCCGCGATGGAGTGAGCTCTCGTTGCTTGGCCAGCTCCTGCCAACCTAGCAGTGGGAGTAGATAAATAGGTACCACTTGCGGGAAGGTAAACAGCGCTCCGTGTTCCAGCCGCATGCTATGCGCTGTGGCAATGAGAGTCATGCCGGCCACATGACCACGGAGGCGTCTTCGGACAACGCTGGCTCTTCGGCTTTGAAATGGGGATGAGCACCACACCCTAGAGTCGGACATGACTGGACTTAATTGTCAGGGGTCACCTTTACCTTTACGCTGATTGGGGAAGTGGTACTTGGGGGAGGGGTTAATTCTTTTCTATGGGACTGCACAGAGAAACCATGAAGAAGCAACTCCAAGCTCCCTAGAATACCATTTGATAAAATAGTTATCTCTTCATCGATTAAACAGTTATTACAGTTTTTTTTTTCAAAATGTAACTTTGCTATGCCTCATTACAAATCCATGAGCATTAACTGGATGAGATATTGGATACATATCTCATTGCTACTACACAGTACGCTATTTCCACAAAACAAATGCCATGTAAGAAAGGTAGAGCAAGAAATAAGATGGAATTGCTGAAAAAAAAAATTCAAATGAAGACACACAAAGTAAGCGAGAGTGAGGGGGAAAAAGTTGGGACACTAGATTTCCACTGTAAAGTTATTCATTTTACTTACAATATTCATGAATTTTATAGACAACCTCGTTTGGGGAAACAGGATAGGATATTACCTTTGTACATGTACTATAATTGCTCTAGGGGTAGGCTATATTAAAGAACACAGGAATACTTTGTGTATTGAAGCTTGACACCTTCTTTGACCTAAATGCCACGCTTCCCTCTGTGTCTGCCCTCACAGACGGAAAGTGATGGAAATTCAGAGTTTTAGGCTGCAATCCTATCCACACTTACCTGGGACTTCCTTCTGAGTAGACATGCATAGGATTGGGCTGTAATAGAGCAATCTTACATATATCTACTCAGAAGTACAGTAAGTCCCAGTGAGTTCAATAGAAATTGTGTATAGGATTTCAACCTTAGACCCCTTCCCATTCCCCACCAACAGCCTCCACCAATCCCACACTGAAGTACAGCATAGACATTCTTCTCATACTGAGCAAGTTATCATTTGAAGTTTCTTCCCAAATTGAACCACAGTTACAGCATCAGTCAACCTGAATGGTCCAATCCCATGGACCTTCCCGCCTCACCCTTCCCCAACATTTTCAGCTTCATTTTCCACTACCCAGATCTTGAAAAAGATGAATAGCTACACAGAAAAGGATGGGAAAATGATGCCACAAACTTCAGTAGCAGCAAATCATTTGGAAAATCACAGCCTTCCACACCATTCCCACTTCTTTGAAACACGGCTCTCATGCATACCTCATGGAAAATTTGCGTTTTGTTTATGGGATGTGCAGACCATCCTGTGTCCAAAGCTTTAGCATCGGAAGAAAAACACATGAAGAAAAGGAAATAGATGTCTGTTTCCACAGGGCTCATGAGCGTATGCCAAAAATCTAGCTAACAAGGCCCAGTGCTCCTGAACGGGACACAGGTTGTGGTGCAAATCCACCATCATTCACACAACCTCTCTCCAACCTTTCCCACTTATTTAAGCAATCCATTGAATAAAAGTTGTAATCATCACTCGACTCCTGACCAACAGAGCCGCAAAGAAGTGTTTATGGGTCCGGCTTCACTGTTTGTTAGGACCATGCTACTCCTTTCATGGCATAAGTATGGTTCTGAAACATTGCATAACCACCATAACTACACTTGAATATTTGTGGTCTTAACCTTATCAGATTCTCTTATTAAATCAAACATCATCTATGGTGTGTTTTCTCCAAGGAGAGGTTAAGAATGAGTCATTATTTGTAATGCTATATGCATCGAGTCCACATTTTATTATTTCTGCAATCCTTTTTTCTAGCCAGTTTGCTAGAAATATTATTTCTGTGTCATAAACATAAACAGTACTGTACTTAGCAATGTAGCTTTTCTATAGCACCCTTTGAGTGTGCAAAGCATTTCACCTGTATAACCTTGATATAATCCGTACAACAACCTTGTAAAGTAAATGACAGCACAATTCCTTCCGTGTCTACTCAGAAGTCCCATTGAACTCAACAGGACAGTGACATAGCTAGCCATTGCTGCACCCCCCTGTGACATTGCTAGCCCCACCCCACTAGCGACGTCACCCCAATGGCATTACAACACCGGGAAAAGATCAGTAGGAGCCCGGGCAGGCGGGTGGGTAGGCAAAACGTTCGTGGCGCTGCAAGCCATGCAGCCATTTTTCGGCCACCGAATTGCTGCCGCCACAGTGCACTTGTCACCCCCGCATGCCGCCCAGGGGTCCCCCGCTTCCTCCGCTACTGCAACAGGGCTTACTTTTGATGCATAGGCTTGTTCTGCATATCTTATTATTCCCATATTGCGGCTAAGACTAAAGGGGAGTGGCTTGCCTAAGGCCATCTAGTAAGTTCACGGCAGATGCAAGATTTAAAGTGGCAAAGTCCTAATTCACAGCTCAGTCTCACATCTACTATGCGTCACCAGCTCTCCACATATAATTATTTGCACACTGTAAGTTGCAAAAGCCTGTCGTCTGTGCACCATCTCCTCCTCCTTCCCATCTGGCATTCATCTCAAAATCATATTAGAGAACCCTGATGTCCGAGCAAGGAGAGAGAAGCAGTAACTTTGCGAAGGAGACAGGTGCATACAATAGCTCCCTTTGTGCAACTATCTAGACACTGTGATCCAAACGCAACAAGATCATTACAATGCAAGCCAACACATTATTCTTTCCCACTCATTCCCTGAAGGAACAGTGGTTGACGGAGCTGAACAGATGCTACATATTTACAGATGTAAATGTATTAAAAATTTAATGAATTATGTCACTTTTAATACAATTATTATTAAAACTCTGAAAATCCATAGCGCTCTTTAAATTCATATCCATAGCGCTCTTTAAATTCTGCTTCCACCCAGTCATACCTTAGCATTTTAGCAGCTGAGAGAAGCAACGCAAACAATATAGCTCCAACTAGAAGGGCTGTGACCATGAGAGCAGTGGACATATATCTGTCATTCATTTCCCCGAGAAAACAAAAAAGGAGAACTACCATCTGCATTGGCTGGGATGGAAATATACGAGAAACTGTGCTTACTGCATAGCATGACTATGGATTACAGACTATCTACACACAACAAGGGTGCTGATTGATTCAGAGTTTATGTGTAGAGATGCCTAAATATCAACAAGACATATATCTTTCTGCTCCAATCGAATCATTAGGCAATCTTTGAGAACGTCGCCCTGGAGATGTTTGCATTGTGACTGCAGTACCAGGCAGCATTACCGTAGACACCCGACATGGTTCTGCTTGTTCATGGCATGGAGGTCTCCGAGTGACCTCCAAGAGATGGGAATGCTTCATCACTTTGGTTAATTTATCAGAAATAAAGAAAACAACAACGGTGAGATGGTAACTCTAGTTGATCACAATATAATGTGGAAAGAGCCACACTGGAAACTATTTTGGGATAGTACTAAAATTCTACTTCTTGATTATCTGAATACACTTCTATCCCATGGGAAAATTCTTCAAAAAAACCCTTGTAGAACTTTTAGGAATCTGAGATCAAAGCACACATTACTGTACATTTATCAAGGTGAAGTGAGCAAAAATTGTCTCTTTGTAGCAATTTAATATACAGTGGACCCTCGCTTTCTGATGGTAATCCATTCTGGTGACACCATTGTGTATTGTGAAAATACTGTAATGTGAACCCAATAACACATTGCTTTTTAGTAATACATTCCAAGACCTTGGCAGTTAAAGGTTCTGTGAAAGAATGGGCAGCCCAATCCTGTCTAACTTCACCCTGCGATGCAGCGAGGCTGGTGCAGCCTCCGCCCCATCCAGGGCGCAAAGCAGGCAGCCGGGATGTCACCTCGGGGGAAGGGAACGTTTGTTAAAGCTCCAGCCTCTCGAATGGGTCTCCTCGGATCCACACTGACGCAAGTCCGGAAGGCCCATGTTGGGAGAAACAGGCCTGGGAGGGAAGATAGGATACAGTGGAGGTCTTATTAGAGTTTCTTTGGAAGCTTATTGGAGGTTCCTCAATTGGAAGGTTACACTAGTGGGCAAGTTTTCTCAAACATGACTTTGCTACAACCATCAGTGCCAGGTTCCTGGGGGGGGGGGTTCGTCTTGGGGTAAAGTGCTGTACTGGGCCCCATATGATTCCCACATCTCCTGATGACGCATTGGGTGCTACCATTGCCACTTCAAGTTCAGGGGCTGGGCTGGCCAAGAGGGTCCTGTGATGGGTATGGGAGTTGATCAACGTCCCACCTGGTCAACCTGACACCACCTATGACCATTACCGACCGGTCTTCCATCTTCCTATGGCCATTATCCACTTCAATGCACAGCTGCAGCATAGTGTAGTAGGGTGTGCACCGGCATACACTTTCAGGTCACATAGCCAATGATGATGCCCAATAACTCACTGTTCACCTTAGGAGATGTCTGGAATCATGAACAGATGCTTATCTGCAGCAGGGTTGCAGGTTACCTTGACAAAACATTGTGGAAACCATTCTTTCCTCCAATGTCTCATAACAACACAATGTTCAATAGAACAGTATGCTCACTCTCGGAAATATTCTCCAGATTGAGGAAGATACTGGAACAACCTACATTATTGCACTTTTAAAACTCATTGGTTATTCCAAATTGGGGAGAAGAGATGGGTAACACCAAGAATGCGAAGAAAGTTTGGACAGAACAATCCTATCCCCCACTAGCCCATAGGCATGCAGCACTCCAATGGAGCTATGCCGCATGCTATGGTGATACTGGGGGGCAACCAGATGGTCCAGGAGAGGTAAGTAAACATCTTTTTTTTTACCTCACCACCTGGCCACCAATGGGTCTCCCTCAGACCTATGCCAGTTATTTGGCTGGCGTAAGTCTGAGGAGCCTCAGGGGGGGTGTTGCGCCAGGAAAAGGAGGATCAGATTTTTCCATATGCTGCTGCTGCCAAGATTAACCCCATCCTGCCCTCAGTTCAGCCCCTTCCCCACCACCGATTCTCCTCCACCACCCTGATCCTCCCCTGAACAGCCCTTGCTGCCACCTTTCCTGCATCTGATGATCCCACAGCGCATAAAAGCAGCACAACCTTTACAATGCTGGCCCAGGACTTACAGCAGCAAATTGTGAAATCTGCTACAGTAGGCCCTTAATAGGATTGGGCTGTTAGAAATGAGATTTTTCTCCTTCATATCCTGACCTGTGAAACATTACCTGTGCATATGAAATAGCACTGGAGGTAACCCGGAGAACCACTGCCCTAGTGTTCGGACACAGCATGATTTTGTGTACAAGTTGCTATATATTATGTTGGATATTTGGAAATACTCAGAACATTAGGTCATGAAAATCTTTGCCTCTTATATCATATGTAGTGGACAATAGCCAGTTCTCTCTCTGTCTCATTCTGTCTCACACAAAGCAGAAACAAACTTCTTGAACAAGTTTCAAGGGAATCATGCTTTGCATTTTCATATTATTAGTTCAAACTTGGAAAGTGCTTTGACCAAATTAAATTTAATAGTCAAATCTCACCATGGGGGGGATGAATATTATGCAACAACCAATGTTACATATGTTGGTGTCAAAGTCCATCCCCCAAAACACAAGGTGGTCAGGAGACAAGCATTTGAATTTCTATAAGTGACCAAATAAGAAAGGTAGCAGCCAGTGTCTGTGTATTATATTTTGGGTCTGATATAACTCTGAAGCTAGACCTGGTGGACCCACCGCTTCCTGGGCTGACTCATTAACCCTGCCCCCATTGCCTGTATCCCCACCCTGAGGTATTTCCTGACGCTTGTGAGGGCCCCACCTCCCAGTCAGAGGAGAAGTCCCAACCCACTTCTTTTTGTTCCTTGGGGACATGCTTGAGAATGTTACAGTCAGCTGTTGCATATCCTGCCAGCCAGCCAGTTGACCTCCGGTGGAGCAACCACACCTGCGAGACTTGGCGTGGTCTCGTGAGAAGCTGCATGTGGCCAGGAGCTGGCCTAGGTATCAGCCCAGGCTGGCCTGAAGATCACTGGCTGGGTCACCAGCATAACCCTACCTTTGCAGTGTGGCAAAAGTCACAGATCTCTGCCTGCAGTCTTGCCGAGGCAGTAGGGGCTCACACTGCATCCAGATGAGTCCGGGAGCAGATAATAGATACTGTTTTTATTTTGGGTACTTGATTCATCTCTTTTGTACACTACACAGTGCTATAGGCTGATGGGGTGTATGCATATATGTAGTGGAGTCACTAGGGCATGCGCCGCCCCAAAGCGGGGGTCACCCTAAATTAGGGTCCCTAATGACTCTTGGCGCGGCCCCGATTTTTTGGGGGGCGACCCGACGGGACGCCACCCCGGGCGCTCCCCGGCTCTACCCCCCCACCCACCCCGTTGCAGCCGGCTCCACTCCAAGGCCTTCTCCCGGCCTTGGAGGCTCCGAGGCCGGGAGAAGGCCTTGGAGCGACCTCCCCGGCCGACGCGCCAGGGCCTTCTGACGAAGGCCCACTGCATCACAATGTTATTTATAACATTTTTCGCGCATGCGCAGACTGTTCCTGAGGGAAAAGTTTTCTGAACTGGGGAATAAAACAACATCAGCTGCTAGTGGCGGCCAGAGTTTAATGATACGTTTAAGTCTCAGGGAGGTTCAGCTTAGTTGGCAGAAAGGTATGCTTACACTACAGATGCTGTTGTTGCCCAGATGAATATTGTTGGCTAGAGCCAAGAAAGAAAGGAAATGTTAATCTTCATCCTTTAAAGGGGTTCTATTTTGGGGGTAGGCTAACCATTGCCATCCTATTGGATTTATGAAAACTTTCTGGAATCCCGGTAGATTACACAGGAATTCTGCCACCAAATCTGTTGGGAAGACTTCAGTTTTGGACAAATCTCTACAGCAGCCCTCATTTCAAATTACTCCTTCTGTCTCACATCTTGAATGTTGCATATCATTCATTGACTTTGATAACTCAGCCAAATCGAGACCTTGGACTTAGAAGAAGGCCGGAATAGAATAGGGAAAGGAAGCAGGAGTGTCCTCAGCAGTATCATCAGGATACCTATAAACAGATATGATAAATGGAAACAAATGCAGGCAGTTCCATGTGTAGAAAACAGGAAGCAAGAGCAGTTGCAGTACTGACTTAGCCAATTATTCTATCAAAAATCACCAAGGGCAATTTCAGAAAGCTTAACTACTGTATATGATGTCAGAAACACTATTTTAACATTAAAGCTACTTTTCCGAGTTCGAAATTAGCATGTTGCCGGGCAAACTCCGTCGTTTAAAAGATTTATTGATTATAACAAGATGTTTTAGCAAGCTTTACGTTTCGCCATACCTATTTGGTGGGTTTTTGATGAGGCTGTTTTTACTTCTGATGATGCCACAAATGTGTGTGGCGAAACGTAAAGCTTGCTAAAACATCTTGTTATAATCAATAAATCTTTTAAACGACAGAGTTTGCCCGGCAACATGCTAATTTCGAACTCGGAAATTTGGTCACGTCATGACAACTTGAGAACATATTAAAGCTACTATTTTTTGGTATTTTTTCTCATTCTCTTTAAGTTCTTTACCGTGCTGATGACATTGTCAGATATCATGATTTCCAATCTTCAAACCATGGCTTGGAGATCAGAAATATGTCACAAGATTGTACATTGCCCTTCTTCCCTCCCCCGCCCTCTCTCTCAAATCCCCCTGCAATGCTTTGCTGTAGCCATACTTTGCTGGGACATTTGATTTGGGGAGAATTGTGACTACTAGAGCAAACCAGGATTGCCTGAATCACAGTATGAAAATGAGAAGTGGTGGAAACAATGGTTGGGGGCAATTTTTGTTAACAATGTGATAGTTAACGCTGACATCATGAAAACCTGTAGTTGCAGAAACAATGTCATAGAACGGCGGAAGAATCCATGCATGAGCAGGGAGAAGGGAGCCCATGAGTCCGAGGCATATTCCCAATCTCGAAACCACTGTTTAAAGATTGGGAGATGTAATGTCTGAATTAAACCACTATGTGCACCATTTTATGCATGCCTATTAAGAAGTCCCATAGTCTTAGGGTCCAATCCTATGCATATTTACCTGAAAGGAAGTCCCACTGAATTCAACAGTACTTCTGAGTAGGCATGCATAGAATTGCACTATAAATGTGGAAACAGAGATCGTGAAAGAAACAGTAATTGGGAGAATGTGTCCCATGATAAAATGCATGCTTTTTTTTAAAGCATGATAAAAAGACAGAAATAAGGCTGATTTCTCCAAGAAAACTATCAAAGTTCTAAGAAATTGTTGATGATATTTAAAGTATTTACTCCCCTGTATTCCCTCCCAATACCTAAAGCACAAACAACTAATGCTTATTTACAAGAATTGCTTATGCATTCTCAACTATCAAGCACATTTTCTATTAGCACTTGGGAAAAATAGTATATGATTTATACTGACAAGTTCCTAGTTGTACTTAACTTGAATGTAGGCAGTGACCTATCTGCATGATTTATCTGTTTGTAGGGAACACAATTATCAGAGCAGTTCTGAAATAATTCCCCTTTCATATGTTGATATTAGGTTCTACGTTATGAAAAAATACCTCAATACAAGGACTTGGTTATACTATATACAGTACAAGTCTTTCATCTTGTAAGTTAATCTTGCAGCCACCATAAGCTTAAACAGAAAATGATACATATAATTATTTAATCACAAGAGATGAGATGAATAACAGCTAATATAGTTCTGTCTTTTCTTATTGTTATCAGAAGCTCTGTTATGCTAACCATGTAACCCTGCTTTACTCAAAAGGAACAAACGCAATTCATCTGCAATCAGTAGAATATTAAGCCACACTGGCTACATTCGATACTGCCACCAGACAGCCGACTGCAGTCCTAACTAAATTTACCAAACGCTAAAACGTCCATCCATTAGAGAAGGCACAGTTTCATCAAACGATCGCCATATAAACTTGGTACAGAATGTCCTGCTCATTTTCTGCTTTATTATACGCAGTGTGTAATTTGGAGACAGTGGGCATGGTTGCATTGAGGGCAATGTTTAACTAATCTCAGGCCCCAGAGGGACACAAGCTACATGCCTAGAAGGTTCATCTCAAGCAACAATTCAGAAAAAAAGTCTTTGTGATTAGGTCCTATTCCCCAAGTAGACCCAAGTAGTAGGCTTTTATAGCCAAAGGAATGGCTATGGTACATTCTCGAAAAGGCCACTGAAAGTTCCATAGCTGAATGCATGTGGTCCTGTGAAAATACCCAGCTACATCCTACATAATGTCACTTGGGTAATTTTATGAAAAATAGCATACAAACCTTGTAAACCAGGGGTTCTCAACCAGTGGTACTAGTACCACCAGTCGTACGTTGGCCAACTGATGGTGGTACTCAGATTACTGGAACCTCGTTCCGATGCAGTGCTTTCATGGCATGTTTTGGCTCCCAAGAGGCTCCTGCCTTTGGCTGAGCCTCTTGGGAACGCTGAGAAGAGCCCTCCCACCTGCCCAGAGCCTCCTACCTGTGTTTTCTGGCCTCCAAAAACCTGGACATAATTGGCGATGATGTCATCACCAGTCACTTCTGGTGGTAAGCAGGAGGAGGTGGTACCCGGCCAGGAAGGGGTTGAAAACCCCTGTTGTAAACAAATAAATGAATTAACTCAGGATGTCTTAAGAAGAAAAGGTTCACGCATGCAAACATATTGGGGAGAAAGGTGGGATAGAAATAAATAACACACAATGCTTCAAAGATACGGGAATTGATGCCATGTTATAAAAAGAAACTTGAACTTTAATCGTCCTCCAAACCGTTTGCGGGTTTCCGTGACAGGCAGCCGCATACGGAGCAAAAGTTACATTAAAATCCAAGGTTAATGTAACTTTTGCTCCGTATGCGGCTGCCTGTCACGGAAACCCGCAAACGGTTTGGAGGACGATTAAAGTTCAAGCTTCTTTTTATAACATGGCATCAATTCCCGTATCTTTGAAGCATTGTGTGTTGATAGCGGGCCATGAAAGCTACCGAAAGAAATAGAAATAAATAAATAAATAAATAAATAAAATTCCTCCTTTCTATCCCACCTTGGAAATGCCAACCCGATTCTAAATTGAGCCAAGAGGAAGTTGCCAATTATGATTTCCAAGCTATGCTGTAGTCCTGTCTTCTTCAGTTCCGTCCTAACTCCCTTTCAGCTCACTTCAACCTCTGATTTAGCGTTGGCATCTGTAAACATGAATGGTTGAACTGAGTTCAGCAACTACTACCCAGGAGGATAGAGTTATCTTGTAAACAGGTTCTCAGGTGGTAATTCACTACCCAGCTGAGGAGAGGAACACCATGAGCTTGGATTCAATGACAGACTCCCCTGGTGTAAATAGTCATTAAATAGCAACATGCTGCCTAGGAATACATGATATGATGTCCATGCAAAGCCCAGTTGTGTTGCCTGAATGGAAGTGTTCTTACACTGCCTACTACATATTCATTTGAATGACAGACAAGGAGAAGATGAGCTTTGACCCTGCTCAGTGCAGAACTAGTAGATACAGCTATTCCATTAATACAACCATGTTCACAGTAGATTCAGTACAGAAGCACATTCATCCAAGACTACACTTGTTATCACGCTTAAACATCCAAATGTCCACATTTCAGTCCGTTAAAAACTGCCTGAAGCAAAAGTCCATCTCTTCTCATTGGAGGACAATCACTTTTTGAGCTCAACATGTGTCCACTTCTAGGTTCTTTTCCCCCCACCTCCCCAAATGAAATTAGCCAACTCATCACTTTGAAGGCAAGAGTAATTAAACACTTGTACTCAAACTGCATCCCATTAGATCTCCTCCACAGGTACATCTATGGAAACGAGATCTGCAGGAAAAGACAGCTGCTCAGAGAGGTGGGCTGTAAATTACTATTTGAATGCTGACGGAGCTTGGAAAAATAACCAGCAGTTTTAAGTGTTATACCCAGAGAGATGTGTTTTTTAATTAGTTGCAAGAGCTGACAAGGCTTGAAATCAAAATATTTCCAGTTGCTGAACCTGCAGAAGCCAAGAGATCTTTTTTATTTAGGTTTTGTTGTTCATTAACTTGCTATCCTGCATTCAGTTTTAACACATGCCTCTGGTCTTTGCCATGAGAAACTGGAATATGGACTGGGGGAAAAAAGCTTAATTCTTTACAAGCATAAAGAAACAGTTACTGTTTGAGAAACAAACCTTACCGTTTGTGGGAGTAGATGAGATATTTGCATACACTGCATAATAATTACACATTGTCTAATAGTATAGGTCTCTCCCCAGTTAAATATTTTCAGGACTTATTAAATCAATTTGTTCTGAAGGAGACTGTTTAGTATGTCTTTTTCCCTTTACCATATTGGGAATCCTTGCAGGAGAAAAAGGTTGTAATCCTAGACAACCTCATGCAGTGGGACAGCAGCATGTACACAGTTGGAGAGGTTGTGCTGGTTCAGGCTAAGAGATGCTGCTAATGTTTTTGGAGCAGACTCCTGTCCGGGCAAGGTACTAGAGCAGGGGTTCTCAACCTGTGGTACGAGTACCCCTAGGGGGTATGCGCAGTGGAGTCACTAGGGTGCGCACCGCTCTGCCCCCCCCCGGTTGCAGCCGGCTCGGCTCCGAGGCCGGGAGAAGGCCTTGGAGCGACCTCCCCGGCCGACGCACCAGGGCCTTCTGACGAAGGCCCACTGCGTCAGAAGGCCCTGGTGCGTCGGCCGGGGAGGTCTTGGAGCGGACCCTCTGGAGGGAGACGTGCGCAGGGGAGGTGACGGCGCGTGGGTTCGCCCTCTGGCGGTCCATCCGTGCGCACGTCACCCGGGGCGGGGCGCCACGCGCACTGCACGTTAGCAACGCACCTGGGTATGCGGACCAATGGCAGGGGGTACACCAGAGCCTGCCCCTTATCAGCATCAATCAGTAGTTAATTACTTATTAATTAGAACTTAAATGCAATCCCCCATCTGACTCTCTCTCTCTCTCTCTCTCTCTCTCTCTCTCTCTCTCTCTCTCACACACACACACACACACACACACACACACAGTTAAGCAAGACATTTTTTCACTTTTAAAATTGTTTTAGTACTTTTTATTTAACGATTAATTAGCTAATTGATTGATTAATCCAATTAATTAGCAATTAATTAGCAGGGGGTACTTCAGAAAATTGGACCATGATAGGGGGTACCCGGGCCACCAAAGGTTGAGGACCCCTGTACTAGAGTACAGGGGCAACGGATGAATTTTGAAGTGGAGGGAGGGAACAGAACGTTTGTTTAACCTCCTCTCTTCCTCTTTATGCCTAACAGATGTAAAGCCAATATACCCATATTTATTAATGAATACATAAATGTAAGATAAGAATACTGATATGATCAGGGGGGAAATTACTTTTAATGTAAATATACAAGAGGTCTGAAACACTGAATAGAGCCCACTTGTCTTTTGCCACCTTTAGTGCCCAAAGAGACTTGCAATCCTCCATCCCTTGATTACATGGTGACTGACTAGTATTCACAAAGGAACCTGGTGCAGACATAAAGAGATGACAAATGAATGCTTTAACTTTCAGTCTGAAGTAAACCACAGTTCTGTGTTACATGTCAACTCAAGGGACGATGGTTTATTCAAAATTATTCTTAGGTTACAAATCCGGACCTGAAACCTTGGTTTGATCTTTGTTTACTCTATGTAACTGTGTGAGCCCAATCCTATGCCGGCCTTCTCTGGAGGGACTGGGCTCTACACTGTTGCAAACGTGCCACTGTTGCAAATGTGACAGCGCAGAGGCCTGTCCTGCCAGCTTGGAGGCCAGCGCCGGCAGGCCTCCAACGGTGAAGGAGCTACGCCTGCTGGAGGCAGGTAAGCTCTCCACTGGCTGGCGGGGAGACAGTGTTCCAGGGTGGGGAGGGGCAGGAAGGAGGGTGGATCAGGCCCGGGGGGGGGAAGGTTTGGCGAAGGAGGCCTCCGCCGAATCCTATCCCCTGTCCCATGCCTGAAGGCCCAGCACGGGGCTTCTTGGAGCTGTGCCAGCCATTTTGCTGGTGCACTTCCAAGTAGCCCCATAGGGGCTGCTGGGACTTGACATGATTGTCCCCTTTTCGCAAGGACCTCCTGCCCCAGCACCGCTGCATCCGAGCGCGGAGCTTTGAATAGGATTGGGCTGTGTGGTTTCCATAAGACAAAGTTCTCGGAGCTCATATATTTAGCTTTCACTCTCTTCCTTTTGCACAGGAAAGGAAGAAGAAGGGAGGAAGGAGCAAATCCTCCAAGGTTTGCTCTCACAGCTGGAAACCATGGTTTATCTATTACATGTCTATTAACCCAGGCATAGTCTCGAGCAGGTTATCTCAATCTTTTTCTGCTCACGGCCCCATTCTGAGCCTCATTCACCTCTGTGACACCCTCATAACTGTTGTTAGTTGGGAAAAAAAGATACTTTACCATCGGCACTGTTTACTCTAATACAGGTGGGCCCCCATATCCACGTATCTGCTATCCATGGATCGCGGGGACACCCCCCCAGGCTTTTACTTTTTCCCATTAAGCTTTGTTTCTTCCTTAAACAAACAGGAGAAGCAGCCTCTGGCTGCTTATTGCAGGCAAGTAGAACGAGACCAAGTCCTAGAGAGGCTCTGCAAGGTTAACAGAAACCTTGCAGAGAATCTCTAGGATTTAGTAGTCTCATTCTACTTGCCTGCAATGGAGGCTGCTTCTCTGTTTGTTTTAAGGAAGAAAGAAAGCTTGCTGAAAGAAAAATAAGAGCTGGGGGGGGTGCACGCCTGCCCGCAGGAGAGGCAGGGTGGGGGCCCCTCAGGAAACCAAGGAAGAGGGGTTTGCTCTTATCCACGGTTTCAAGTATCCACGGAGGGGCCTGGAACATATCCCCAGCAGATATGGGGGGAGTACTGTAATCAATGCTTTATTTCTAAGTAACAAACAGCATTCTTAAAAGCATAGAATAGATAGAAGCAGCATCTTGCTACAAATATTCTGATAATTGGCACTTTATTCAGTGTGATATGTGTGACAAATTCATCGTCTGGGTGCCCCCCCCTCAGAAATTGACTGTGGCTCTCTAATGCTCCATTTTTTCATTGTGGCCCCCTGAGGGCCGTATGCCCCACATGGAGAACCACTTGTCTAGATAAGATAGTAGAATGCATTATTCCAAAAGCCAAATGTGACAAACTGGAAATTGGAGCATTGAATTGTTTGTGCATAAGGTCTATGATGATAACCCTAGATCCCAAGGATTTGTTTGTAGATTTTGTTGAGTATTTGTTGACACACATGTTTATGGTTTCCTGTTTTCTTTGAAGAACTTGAAATATGCAGAGATTTTCCAGATGAGGAGCCTAACTGGAATTTGGAGTTTTGTTTTAGTTTTGAGTTTTCATTGTTGAAATACAAAACGTAATAACTTTTACTATCTATTCATCATAATATCAAATGGCAACAAATATAATATATCATAATTCTAATGTGCTAGATGCTCACATCTCATATTAAAAAAATCAAGTTTATAGCTTAAATCTAGAATGCCAGATATTCTAGATTAAATTAAAACAGTAGTCTCCAAGTAACGCAGACTTAAAAATATCATTATTCATTTGTAAATATGCCACAAATAGAAAAGAAGCACAGCTCAGTGTGGACGGGACTAGAACACCCTTTCTGCCCTCATGTGCTCACTTAATACCTCACTTGCTGCCTGACTGGTACAATCCACTCCATCACCTCAGGATTCTACCAACACATTCTATTGCATGTGTAGCCCATGTCTAAGACGTGTGATGTTAACAGCCCAGTCCTACTCCCCCCTGCCATGCTGAACATGGAGGTGTGTGCTGCATACTATGGTGGGGAGGCAATCAGGTGGTCTGAAAGAGGAATGTGAGAGAGAAAATATTTTTCCCTTACCTCTGTGTAGGCCCCCAGTGGCCTATGAGTCTCCTTGGATCTATGCCAGCTAAATAGCTGGCGTAAGTCTGAGGTGAACCAGGGGGGACAGAAGGATGAAAAATAAGGGATAGGATCTGGTGCACATGACTGCTGTCAGATCCACCCCATCACCCTGACATGTCCCCAGTTCCTCCCCTGAAACGCCCTGTTAGTCCCCTCCCCGCCCACTGCTCACCCCTGCTGCCAACGTAACTCCTCTAGTGGTGGCTGGGCACTCTGGTGACAGTGCATGAAGTCATGAGCCATTTACACTGGCGGCCCCGATGATGCATGCATCATCGTTGCATCTGCAGCGCTGGTGGAGAGAGCTTTCCACTGACGGAACGCCCATAGGATTGGGTCCTTAAATACATAAATACTGGCAGAATGGATACCTTAAATTGGTATTCTAAAAAAATACGGGATACGTGAATATTCAAAAGACACAGTGATGGTACTCTAAACATAGTTATTTATGGCTTGGAAGTCGCATTTAGCAAGACAATCTTTGCAATGTGTATATATAGGAAATACACTCTAGAATTGCTTGTAGAAATGATTATCTGATGAAACGCAAATATTTTAGAATCCAACCTCAAACATTTATACCTGCCAAGGAAATAGATAGAATTTCTGCAGCAATACAGAGTTTAATCTATCTCAGTTACAAATGCCATTTAAAAGGAGACTCCGAATAAACACTTAAAAAAAATCTGATAACAGAAAAAAATGGGAGGCCTTGTATATGAGGACCCTATTATCATTCGTTCCCAGAGTTCAACACAGGGCTGTTTCTTTATACAGAGAGGCACTCTGATAATGCATATACACCAGTTAAAGTCCTTTATCTTTCCTCCTTTACAAAGGCCCTCTTGTCACCGAGAAAATTCCTCTGCCACCATCAGACACTGTGGCAAAGAATGAGCAAGACAGACGTGAAGCATCTATAAAGCACAGTTCATTCAGCAGATATTAATTTTAACAGCTGAGTCACACAGCAACAGAACACATCATAATCAATACAGAGATGTGAAAGCATTCATACAAACCAGGGGAATGACCTTGGGTGCTTAATATGTAGTTGGTGGGTCTTTCCTGCTCAGGAAGATTAGTCACAATAGTGGTAGCTGACTCAAGGTTTTCAATTTCTATGCTCTCTCTCTCTCTCTCTCTCTCTCTCTCTGCTGGAATCTTCATATGTTATGATGGGGGTTGGGAGGGGTGGAGTGGGATGTTCGGGCTGTTTGTATATTTGAATCAAAAAACTACTGATTGAAATAATGCTCCCCTTTGGCTACTTTTTGCCTTGCATAGGAGAAGATTAAAAAAGGTAAAGGTGACCCCTGACAATTCAGTCATGTCTGACTCTAGGGTGTGGTGCTCATCCCCATTTCAAAGCCGAAGAGCCAGCGTTGTCCAAAGACACCTCCGTGGTCATGTGGCTGGCATGATTCTCCTTGCCACAGCGCATAGCATGCAGCTGGAACATGGAGAGCTGTTTACTTTCCCGCAAGCGGTACCTATTTATCTACTCACATTAACATGCTTTGGAACTGCTAGGTTGGCAGGAGCTGGCCAAGCAACGAGAGCTCAACCTGTTGCGAATTTGAACTGACGACCTTTCGATCGATAGCTCATGGTTCAGCGGTTTAACCCACTGCGCCACCCGCTGGCTTATAGGAGAAGATATTGGATTCCATATCTTTTCCCACTATGGAGCAATGAGGAGATTTTTAATGGGGAAAAAAGTATCTTAATAATGCTGAACGTTTGTATAATGCTGCACTGCTGAGCATTCCAGGTGTTTCAAGTGAATTTTGTTGTGATCCTTGTAACAGCCCTGTAGGGTAGGAAGATATTGTTATTCTCATGTTGTGTCTTGTGTTTGTGCGTGTGCGCACGACTAGTTTGAGGCCACTGTCAGCAGAGGCTACAGCTAAGAAGGGGAAGTCTTGATTCATGGCTAAGTCCCTTGGTCACTATGCCACACCAGCTCCTTCCCTCCCCACTTCTGCTTTCATTTTCAGCCTCCATGACTTTGCTTTGGAAAACAAACGCACAACATTAGGGGATTAATGACATTGGACAAAGCATCATCATGTGTAGCCTGGCTCAGAAACTATGTACTGTACTATATATACTTGCCCTTTCCATATTTTAACTAGGGTTGAACTGAACAACTTTTGTTTACAAGAATGTAACACAGAAGCTTGGGTATAACTTGGGACTAACCCCGTCGCTGCCATTACCCGGCCCCCTCCCACGTGCGCTGGGCAGAGGCGCGAAAGGGGTTAGCAGCGATTGGCTGCTGGGGCTGATTGTGGGAGGGGCTTGGCTGAGGAGACGGGTGCACGCTCCCCATCTCCTCAGTCCGAGCCGTTATTTTATTCCTTCCAATTCTGTATGATATAGGAGAAAATGTGGCTTACACCTGCATGGACCCTAGCTATTATTGTACAGTATCTGTGTTGCTTTTAGCTTTATTGTAAGCTTCCTTGAGGCTGACTGATGATCAAGTGGGACAGAAATTCTGTAAGTAAACAAAACAAACAAACAAACCCATTATTTAATTTCACCTGTTTATGGAACAGGGATACCATGGTAATTGGAGGCCAAATTATACTTCAGAATGGGTACTTCCACGAGGAAGTGTATTTCGATGTTGAGACTCTATGTTGCAATTTACCATGAAAGAAAACCATGATAAAAATGAATTCTTTGAAGAAACTGCCTTTTCAAACAGGGTTTTAAACATGCGAATGATATTTCTTCGAGAGCTGGAATTAAACAAGTCTGAATCACTGTTACCCTGAAATGAGGAGAATGGCTGCCAACATTTTAAATATATATTTTTGGGCGGTGATGGTGGCTTCATTTTTAAAATAACTCAGTAGGTTTTGCTATCCCAGCACAAAAATTGTTAAAATATCCCAGATCAGCATTTTTCTCTCACACTTACAACATAAACTGGATATTTCAGAGTATCATTTCAGCAAGTTATACATTTGAGGATGGAATTATTAAATAATTTCCCTCACGGCCTGACAACAAAATGAGGGGGGGAAATGACAGGCAGGATAAATGTGGTTGTCACATAGCAAGCATGCAGTTGTATCATGCCCTGAGCACTTAAAAAAAAATCTGAATTTTGTCACACACTAAATGCTTTTCCCCAACTCTCACCAACATACCATAGATATGTCACACTTCTTGACAATTGGCCTGCAGACAACATGGCAGGCTTGCACTAATCATTAGCGAGTTTGTTTTCAATGTGTCATTCTCTTTACCACCTCATATGCGTAGGAAAAGCTTCACTACACTACGCAAAGTGAGCTGGAGACTATGGGTATTTTCTTAAGGCAGATTTGTGGGGGGTTTTCTTAATAAAACATATGAAGCTGCCTTATCCAGAGCCAGACCACTTGTCCATCTATGCTAGCTAGGACTATCTCTTCTAACTGGTAGTGGCTTTTCAAAGTCCCAGGCATGTCTCTTCCAGCACAGCTACCCAAGGACCATTTGAACAGAGATGCTGGGCATTGAACCTAGAACCCTAGGCATGTGAAATCCATGTTCTACCACTGCTATAAGTCTTCTTATTCACAAATATGTACCACGTTTTATTTTGTTAGAGACAGGGGGATAAGCGTAGAAGATCAAATGAATAACCCCAGTTCACCCCACCCTCTATGTCCTAAAATCAATGTAATGCTTTGGAGCAGGGGCCGCAGGCCAGACGGACATGATTGACAGGCCTTCCGGCACAGCCCTTCTGGCAGCCCCGCCCCTTCCAGCCACAATCAGACACGAGAAGTCATTGGGGAGTTGGTTGCTGGCCACGACAGCTGGTGGGGAGCCGCACGCCGCCGCTCGCCGGCCGCCACAGCAGCTTCCTGCAGCCTCTTGCTGGCCGCAGCAGCTTCCCGCAACCTTTATAGGTAGGGGGGGAAGCTGGAGGCCATAGCGGGCTGCACTGACCGGCCTGCCACGGGCTGGATAAAGTCAGCCCATGGGCCGGATTCAGACCACAGGCCGTAGTTTGAACACCCCTGCTTTGGAGGACTGGGTCATTTGCTGAGAACACTTTTGCTCAGGCCGTAAATGTGATGTGTGAAACTGGAAGCTTATGCTTGTGTTAAACAGGTGAGAAGAGCCACTAGGTCACCATGGAGTGAAGAAACAAATAGTGCATGGTGGTCATACAAATCACTTCTTAGACATGGCAAATAAATGAGATTTAAAAGAACGGAAGATGAGGTTTTCTGCACAACTTACAAAAGCTCACACTCTCATAGTGACTAAACAAGAATAATTTTTAAGTGAACAAATGTATTTGTGTGTGTTGTTCACCAACCAATTTATGTGCGCATAGGCCTCATGATTCAAGGCCAAAGCACACCGGGCACGTCCCACGTGCGTCGCGCACATTGCGGCTGGCTGCCCCAGCGTTCTTGCAGTGGGACTTGCCTTCGGCCGGAACGCCAAGGACTGCCGGGAGGAACATTCGCATTGACTCCTCCCTTGGCCGATTCCCAGGTTTTGCCACGTTTGTCGCGATGCACGCGGGATGTGCTCGGTGTGTTTCAGCCTTAACAACAACAACATCTGATTAGTATTGGCCTTCTTTGTGGCATATCTTGGAACTACATAATATTTCCAGTTCTGCTTTCTCCACTGGAGGAGCAACAGGGGACACGATCCTAAGAGGAGAGTGTTCCTTTCACACCACAAATATCTGAGATTTCCCAAATAACTGGGGGGGGGGGGAATCTTAAAGTATTTTATACTGTAGTTAATTACTAGGAGCAAACTTGAAAGATATTGCTGATGAAAGGGATGAGTGGAAAAACAAACAAGTTCTAACAGATACACTTTATCATCTCTTTAAAAAATGATGTTCCTTTTCTGTTTACCTGGGACTACTCTGGGCAAAAAGCTCATCCCTAAAAGCACAGCATGTGTGTCTTCTAATGCACAGGAAATGTGATTAGCAGTCTGAGAAAGGCCCAGAATTACTCCCATTCTGACTAGATTACTGGATAATTAGATTGGTGGCACTCTTCCCTGACTGGGCTGTCAGATTAAATCCTGCTGTTTTTCCTCAGATAACTGTCATGTTCCACAATAACAAACAGATACTGACAGAGAGTGAGGTGTGTTTTTTTTCCTTGTTGATGTGTGGATTGTTTTTTTAAAAAAAGATTCAAAGGATGCAAGGCCTTTTTCTCTGTCCAGTGAGCCAATATGAAAATTTCCACAGCACTTACCAGTTCATTTTAAATGTCGTTATGTTTGATTAGAGCAGGGGTGGGGAACCTATTTGCGGTGGGGGGCCATTTCCCCATTGGGAAAATTGGCTGCGGGCCGCCCGTAAGGTCAGCCGAAATTTTTGCCCCCCCGCGAATTTACCCCTCCCTCCCACCCATGGACCACTCTCCCTCCCTCCCACCCACCCACGGCCACTTGCCTGAGGCTCCGGGTGGCGGCGGCGGTGGCAACTGTCGCCGCCGCCGCCTTCCTGCGTCACCTCCAGTTTAAATTGGCCTTTCTGCAGCTGCGCAGATCGCCGTTGAGGCCGAGAGATTGCCCTCTCGGCCTCAACGGCGATCTGCGCAGCTGCAGAAAGGCCGATTTTAAAGGGACTAGGCGGGCGGTGGCGGAGCCTATGGTCCCGCGGGCCAGATCGGTCAGGTCCCACAGGGGCCGGACCAGATTGGCCCGCGGGCCGGAGGTTCCCCACCTCTGGATTAGAGCATACCTACTTGACAAACCTGATCAGGAGGCTTTAATGGGAATTGATAAATGGAAATTTCATTGTTCTGTGTACTTGGCTTCATGTTGACTTCAAGTCAAGACAGAAGAACATCATTAATTTAAGCAGGAAAAAAAAAGAAAGTTATGCTTACAAAATTCTCTACTTGTTTTTCCATCTTGCTCCATATTGATCATTGGAGGAAAATTCAAGACATTCCTTCCTAACACATTAAAGTAGAAGGCATTCCTCAGATATTGTTCATGTAGTAAATGACCACAGAGGTTCAGTGGTTACTTGCTTTGCATGTAGAAGGTCTTATGTTCAGGCCATGATATCTTCAGGTAGGACTAGGAATGATCCCTGTGGGAAACCCTGGAGAGTGTAGACACTACTTCCAATGTAGACACTACTGACAGACACTACTTCCAATGTAGACACTACTGACAGCAATGTAGACACTACTGACAGTCCTATCCAACTTACACCACTGGTGTAACCAGCGGTGGAACGAGAACGGGAGGCCCCAGAACGGAAAGAGGATTCAAATCCCCTCCAGAGGGGGATTCAAAGGGGATTTAAATGTCCCCTCCCCTCCAAAGCCTCCCGCCCTGTCCTCCCCCACTGGTTACACCGGTGGTGTAAGTTGGATAGGATTGCGCTGTGTTCGATGGCCCAATGGTCTGACTCGGTTTAAAGCTCAGCTCAATGTTCCTAATATTTCATTGGACTTATGCCCTTATGTGGGAACAACTGATACTTGCATGGAAATGAAAGTACAATGTGTTAGGCAGTGTTTTTGATGATATATGAAATGACTATCCATCTCCAACTAACCATAAACAACAACCACATGTCTAGAATTGGGAGGGGAGGGGTGAGGCTTTTGGATAAAAGATATAGCATTTCTCATCTCAACAACTAAATGCTGATAATAAGTTTTGAGACTGTAGTGCAGCCTATACCATTCATTTACCTCATCCAGATATATAGCGTGCCCTATGTCATGGAATATATATGATATATGCATAAGTAGTTCCAAAGCATGTCAATGCGAGTAGATAAATAGGTACCGCTTGCGGGAAGGTAAACAGCGCTCCATGTTCCAGCCACATGCTACGCGCTGCGGCAAGGAGAGTCATGCCGGCCACATGACCACGGAGGCGTCTTCGGACAACGCTGGCTCTTCGGCTTTGAAATGGAGATGAGCACCACACCCTAGAGTCGGACTCGACTGGACTTAATTGTCAGGGGATACCTTTACCTATAAAATTAATATGGCACCCATCTTCACTTCCTTAATTCCCAGACTATTGTCCCTATAACGTGTTAGTTGTGCACCTTCACTCTTCTAAACACCATCCTCTGAAAAGCAGCAAAAATCTAACTTGACATACTACACCATCACTAACCCCATCTTCATTCTAATCCTCATTCTGCCAACCCATATTAGATTCAGTGGAATGTTTTACAAAGCATCCAAAGAGCTACAATATTATAGTGGTGTGTTTTTTTCCTCATCATTGACATCAGAACCAAGGACACATGTGCAGCAGTCCTAGAAACAGGAGTTGTTCAAGGTGGCCTCCCTCCCATGCTTTGATGTTTCTCTTGCCATGAATAGGACTAATGCAGATGACATCAGTGCCCTCTAACAGGTAGGCACCCCAGGCCTGCCAATGGAGGGAGGAAAGCATCCCATCCCCACCCTGTGCACTCCTGGCTTAGCTGCTGCTCAGCATAAGCATGGAAAATCCACTTTAGGGCTCGTTTTGGGAATATACACATACGTATACACATACATATAAGAAAGGGTGCCTCTGAGCATGTAAGGAGTGCCTGTTTCTTCCATGCACTGTAATGGGGAGTCACGGCTAACGGCGAGGGAGGTCAAGGGAGCTGCGAATCAAAAACGTTTGGGAACCACTGCCCTATTCCTTTACAAATCCCAGAGAAGAGGTAGCTGGGTGGTGAAGCTGGCATGCTGCCTGATGAGGGGAGTAGTATTTGGCATGCTACCTCAGGCACTCAAAGGTTTATGGCTGGCCCTGGCCATAGAGACCTCACCAATACAGAAGGAAGAAAGATTTCTGTTCCCATTGGTATCCAAAGCCAGCAGATATTTGAACATCATAATAAATCTACTATGGCTTTCCTTCTAGAAATAACTGAAGCTAACAGTGCACACTTGAAATCAATGTTAAAGCAGCTTCTAAAAATATGGGACTTCCACAATATTAATCAGATTTCAGCTTGTTCAATTTTTGAAGCCATTTTATATGCAATATTCCATATCTCCCCCATGGATGAAAACCAAATTCTCTCACACTTAAGAAACTATGAGCTTCCTTTGACATCATTCCAAGTTTGTGTTAATATACATGCATATTTTTAATGTAACTGATTAAATATTTTATTTGATTCATAAAATACCCTTCAATTGATTAATCAATTAGCCTATCAAAAGACAGTTGATTTAATCAACCAAGCAGTGTTTTATTGGTTAACAGCCTATGAGTTATAACGGGCTGGAAAAAGAAATGCAGATTCCTAGATGGCAAGTTCAGGAACTCAACAGAATGACTCAGAGAGCAGTGTGAGCCACCTTGAAATAACTTTAACCAAAAAAGTTAGTCATTATCATCATGCTGTTACCTTCTGTGGCTCCCTAAAACCTCATTAGTACCGATGAAGCAAATCCATTATTGCTACTGTGGTGGGCAATAAAGTCTTAAATTAGAAAACAGTTGCAATTTTCAGGTATGAGATTTTTGTTTTGTTCAATAAACATAAATTAGAGATTTGTTAAAAATTACATGACATGAAGAGACAAAACAGATCACCTTTCGTTCCTGAGCATTGTATGATGTATTCTTTATAAGTTCTCCACCACCACCCCACCATCAAGGGCAATAGAAGGGACTAATTAAAATAGTAGTTTATATACCTTTGCAGAAAATTGCATCCTGCCGTGAGAAGTGGCCAACCCAAAGTAGCAGTGCATTCATTTGCAGTGTGTGGTCCCTGCTGTGCAAAAACGCTTACTAGGAGAGACAATTACATTTTAAATATTTCCAGCCTAAATGGCCACAGCAAACCATCACTGTTGTAGCGTATACTGACGGTAATGGAAGGACAGTTTAAATGCAATATCTGTGTCAGATATTCTCTCTCCAAACAAACATGGGTGGCATCAGGGGGCACATAGGCTGAGTCCTGTCCATGGACCCACACCCATCAGAAGCCCACCTGGCTGACCAGACCCTCTGAACCTCCCAGGGCCAGACAGCCTCCACAGATTCCAGGAAGAGCTTCTGCCTTCTGCTGCCACTAGTAAGCTTGGAGAGACCTGATGCAGGTTTTTACCCAGGGTCTGCAGGAACATTTTCAGTGGTGGCTGCAACTTTTTGGGAACCTGTGTCAAAAGCCTGGTGGGGCCCTCAGTGGTGCACTCCCACCAGGCTTTGAAAAGCACATGCCCATGCCCTCTACCCCTTCATGATGCCCAAGAACTGGTCCACAGACGTCGTCCTTTATGCCTCCACCCACAGCCACAGCAGCAGTGAAGAAAGACATCCCACTGACTGGGCATCCAATTGAAAGGCTAACCAGAAAGCAATGGAGAGTGGGTGACAGAAGTGACCCATACTCTCGTTCCCTTGTGCTATTTAACAATTCCTGAAGGCTTCCGAGCTGACACAGCGTCAAAGAACATGATACTTGAGGATTGTGAAATGGAACTGGGAAAGAAGATGATGGTCCACTGCTGCTGCCCCAATATCATCCGGCAAGGATTCCCTCATGGATCCCGGCTTAGCGTGGATGCCGGTGGTGGAGAGAAGTGGCAGCAGGGGGCCCTCACTGCCTTGGAGGTTGGCCAAGCATGAGCGTGTCCATTTCAATGGGCATGGGCCCCCAAGCAAACGCCCCACCCCTGAACTTGGTGCTGGCAATATATCAGATATCTAATATTACTCTATATCAGATTGGTTGTGTAAACCTCAGCCAAAAAACAACAAGTGAATTATACCTGACTTCTATCCAATTACAATTTCAACTGCCTTCACTGTACATGTGGAGGGGGAAGAGTTGTCTCTTGCATACTTGCTCACCCTGAGGTTTAGCAGAAGGTGTGAACAGCCATCTACGCACATAGGCTCTGTATATATGATCCGAGATTCTGAGTGCACAGATTTCCCAATGGCATGGAAGAGGCACAATTCATACCTGCTGAATCCTCAGAGGTGGAGGAGGAATCCATGGGGACAGCCCTGCTCCCTTCCTCCCCATAGTCAGTGAATGTGGTTTACAGGTGGTAATAGGCCACTGTAATCTATCATTCCTATTAGAGCTGTAACCAAGACCCATGTCTAAAGCACTGCACAAGGCATATGGTAGCACAGAGGTTCTTAGCAATTTAAATACATCATGAAAATTTACAAGCTACACAGAGTGAGGAGAAAAGACTATGAAGCAACCACAACAGTAACAAGAGACAGAACTGGCTGAGGTAGAATTAGAGTCAAAAGACTTACCGAGGTCCCTCTACTGTCTCATACTCCTGGATTAAGTTGGTCCACATTATCCTGCCTCAGCTAACTAAGGAAATAGTGACATTTTACCAAAAGCCAGAGCCTAATTGTAGTTGGGGTTCTACTATAATGACATTATCCAAAAATATATATTCAGTCTTATTTTTGAGGCTATGCATACTACTGAACAATCCTCAATCAAACCCAGCCTCATGTAACCAGGCTATTATATATGAAGAATTGTTAAAGATAATTCAGCCATTCACTGACATGCACAGAAAATGATATGCATATTTTATGCAGTATTTATTTGGCTATAAATAACAGCAATTTCGTTAAATAACGAAAGAGAAAGTGATCAGGCTCCTTTGTTGCTGTTGTTCTCCCACCATCTCTTCTGGGCCTTATGTGAATCAGCCAAGTCCTCCTTATGCAAGGATGTTTACCCTCAAAGGGCTATCCCAGTGAAAGAGTGGAAAATAAATGAATTGGTTCATCAGTACTCTATTCTGAAGACCTTTGTTCACTGGGTGATTTGCTAGTAAGGTCAATCTAGCTCAGCTTTCAGAAGACAAGGAAAGAGCTCTAAATGTTCTGAAGATGATAAAACACCTGGTATAAAAGGGGGGGGGAGGGAAAGCTGTTGTTCCACTGGAGCTCCAGGCTTAGAAATGAGGAATGAGAAAAGATAGCACTACATTGGGCCAGACCTTGTTCCAGACCCCCCCTGCCCCGTGGATAGTGAGGATTTGCAGATACTGGGGTCCACACTCAAAAAAACTGTTAAAAGGAAGGAAAAAAAACCCAATCCCCGTTTCTATCTTTAAACGTTGAAACCACACTGTTTTCAAGCCTCCGCAGGGCTTCTGCAAGCTTAACGACCCACTTCCGGGTCACATGAAGGCTCTTCCCTCCTCCCAGTCTTGCCCTTATGTAATAGTAGTGAAGCTTACCTGTCCATGTTTATTGGTATCCCAATAATAAAAGCTTTTGAATTTACTAGCCATATGCAAAACTAGACCATACAATATTCTATAAAGCAATTTATTCTATATACTGTATAGAAATTTTAACTTTTAGAGGCTCATTTCAGTCCTCTAAATTGCATAGAGAATATTCGGTGATTCTTCACCAATCAAGAACAGCTACAAATGAAAGTCAGTTACAGGAATTAGTTTCATAGACCTTCTTCAGAAATCTTTAAGCATGTGTTCTGTGCTTCTCTAAAGCAGGGGTTCTCAACCGTTGGAGGCCCGGGTACCCCCTATCACGGTCCAATTTTCTGAAGTACCCCCTGCTAATTAATAGGATTACAGTGCAATACGACTTAACTTTTGTGCCGGTTTAACCAGCAGCACAGTGAGAACTGGAGACCCCAGAACACTAAAGGGATTCAAATCCCCTTTGAATTCTTCTTTTGGAGGGGATTTGAATCCCTTTTCCCTTCTGGGGCCTCCCGTTCTCACTGCACCACTGGTTACACTGGCAAAAAAGTTAATTCGGATTGCGCTGTTAATCAATTAATTAATTAGCTAATTAATCATTAAATAAAAAGTACTAAAACAATTTTAAATGTGAAAAATGTCTTACTTAACTGTGTGTGTGTGTGTGTGTGTGTGTGTGTGTGTGTGTGTGTGTGTGTGTGTGAGAGAGAGAGAGAGAGAGAGAGAGAGAGAGAGAGAGTCGGACGGACGGACGGACGGACGGACGGGGATTGCATTTAAGTTCTAATTGACAAGTAATTAACTACTGATTGATGCTGATAAGGGGCAGGCTCTGGCGTACCCCCTGCCTTTGGTCCGTGTACTCCTAGGGGTACTCGTACCACAGGTTGAGAACCCCTGCTCTAAAGCGCGCACACACACACACACACACACACACACACACACACACACACACACACACACACACACACACACACACACTTATAAATCAAGACTTTTAATCATGGCCCTCCAGTCTGTCTCACTTCTGTATGTTTGCTAGTTTGATCAGAACACAGGATGTGGGATCAGCATGATGTCCCATACTGTTGCGTACCTCTGCGTTTCTACACTCCACCCCATCCTGTGAAAAATAAAAAACCCAGGGACTTGGCCTCTTTCACCAAATACCTCCCTGGATGTTCCGTTCTTGTGGACAGTTTTTCCTGCACTTCAGTCAGTGGTGTGGCTTTGTGACCTTCTTAGCACCTGGGAAGCACATTTTCGATTTTGGAGAGTTCTGTTCTCCACAGATTAAAGAATGCTTGCTGGATGGCGATCACAGAAAGTTGTAGAAACAAATGGGACAATGATCTGTCCAGATTTCCAAAAGCTCGCCATGAGAAGGCTACTTACAGAAAAAACATCTTCCAGAGGGATCAAAGGAATGTTTCTTTCCCCTCTCAAATTCAGTCACACAAGGTCCCTTACGTAAACAATACCCAACTAGCTACACAATAAGCCCTTTAAACAGTGAATGAAACTATGACTTCAAAAATGAAAGGTTCTCCATTCTGAGTAAGGATTACATAATAAGTAATGTTGTGAAAATAATCAACCCCAGGATTCTCTTGCTTAAAACAAACTGAACTGAAAACATTTTCTGAATTAGAATGGTATTTTTCCCCAGTACGGCTCCTCCAACACAGAGCCTTTAATCCAGCTACAGTGAGTTGTGACTATTTAGTTGTGACTATTATAGACTTGTGACCAATCCTATCCTCAAGGTACACCAGTGTATATCCATGTAAGTTGGTGCAACAACAGTCCCGCTGGCGTAGAGATCCACCTGCCAGTGGACAGTCTATGAACGTTGGTGCAATATCAGAAGAACACCATGCTGATGTGGCTCGGACATCACACAGATACCAGCACAATTCTGCCGGCAGAGAGGCCAAAACAGAGAGGACATTGGAGTGGGATGTGGGGGGAACATAGGAGGGATAAGGAATTGACATACACCATATCTTTGGGCAAAAAAATTGAATGTGGGAGGAGTTTGTGGTTTGTTTTATTTGTTTTATTTAGCATATATACAGTATATTGTAGCATTTTCAGTCAAGTAACATAGAAAATTAAGGATGTTCGGTATGCTCACAAATACTACTAGGATTTTGAGGGACGGAATATTAATTAACAATAAAATAATAAGTTAATAGAATTACAGAAAAATACTCAGAAGTACATGATTACATAAATTAGTAATCCTCATTGGTAACAAGGAAAAATCAAATGAAACAGAGGAAGAAAGGCTAAAGGGAAATGATAATATGGGAAGTGGGGAGTAGGAGACCTAGTGGTAAGGACCTGAATTTATGGTGGGGCTATATCACCTTAGCAAAAATTTGTTTCCCAGCATATTTTCCTGGGTAACGATTATGTGGGATGGGGGAGGAGCATTTTCAAGCAAAAACTGGCATGCATGATGAACACTGTTTCAACCATATCCCTCCAAAAGTTATTTCCCTACAACCTCCCCCTCCCCCAGTCCTTTTCACTCCACTTTTGTTAGGTCTCAAGAATAATGAAAAGAATTGCCACGAGAAGAGGTTCTAAGGTAGAATGAACACTTTTCCTGCTCCTGCAAAACTGATTCTTCCCCTGCAAAATGCCCCTCCACCCCATTATACAAAATGCCCCTCCATTATACAGAAGACACAGATTGAGGAGTTCTGTAGTCTGCCATCGAATGTGTAGCTCCACCCTTCAACACACAGTTAAATGCTTACATTCCATCAATTCCAATTAGACCATGTACCTTGTTCTCTTTGAATGGTATGTGTTAATATTATGCAGTTTTAAGAGTGGACATATCACAAACATTTTTCTGGTGAAACTGATATTTAGTGACTTCTTGAGAAATTATGTGAAGGTAGATTCAAAAGACATCCTAACACATAGGAGAACAAGGAAATGTCATTCCATGGCAATATTTTTGCATCTCAAATGTTTGTGTACATTCACTCTGAAGGCTACAGTTACAACACATGGATGGCCTGTGGCTAGAAAAAGACAGAGGACAATGCCAAGACTAAAATAGCATGCCTGGAATACATGTTTCTATATATTGTAGACGTGCACATACATATTATCTCCATCGGCGGCCATGACAGCAGCCAAGCAGCAGGTTTTGCAGTTTGATAAACCATTTCATGATGCTGTTTTGTGTATACCAAACAATGAGACAGATGCCTATTGAATTCCTATAGCCTTGGGGAATGCTCCTCTTTGGATACCCAGGAAACCATACTGAATATGATTTGTCAATTGATTCTGCTGTCCAAATGCTTTGTCCTCTTTCGTTTTAAGATCCAAGGTATGAACATCTACAAAGATGCTATTTCAATCTAAGACCATGCAAGGTGAGAAAATCTAACAGTGCAATCCGATGCATGTTTACTCAGAAGTAAGCCCCACTGAGTTCAACTTACATATCAAATCTTGTAATGTTGCATTTCATATACAACTGCATAACAAAGCTTGATTACAGCCTGGCGCAATTCAACCTGAGGGAGTACCTGATGAAGTTCCCAAATTTTCTGTTGCCCCTTTAAAAAAATGTGGCATGCACATTTGTGTGCATGTCCCAACCTCAACACTTCTGCCATTGCTGCCTCCTCCTCCTTGCCTGCCCAGAGAAGCAGCCGCACAATCCTCTTTCAATCACTCTCCTGGAAGAGTTGCAATTAAAACAGAATCGTAGGCATCCCCCCCCCCCCATTTCTCCTCCAGCATTGCCATGTGATTTGCTTGTTTGCTACAGGGGTGCCAGCAGAAGAGTTGAGTCATCAGTGATCCAATTCACTTCTCGCTCAACCTCAGCAAAAGAGAAGTGCAGGATGAAGTGACTGGATGGGTGTCAGGAAAGGGGAGGCTGCAGACAGGCACAGGGTGTGAGGCACGGTCACCAATTTGCTATCTACCCCAGTCTGCTGTTCAAAGCAGCAACGTCACCTGGCCTCAAGGATGGGCCAGCCTGACTATAGCATGGGAACAATCGGATAAAGTTACATCAGTTTAAATCCTATTAGAGTCTATAGGATGTACAGTTCAGTTCGTCCCAACCTTCCCAATAGAGCTATATGTAAACAGATGGTTCCCTATTGTCTTTTAAGTGTTGGGAGCATGCTCTGGATTCACAATGGAGGCACATACGCAAGAGCTGCTTCTTGTAGCTCTGTGTGTGCACCAGATCCCTGCAGTGCTTTGGATAGTAAACCAGATGTGATGGCCAGATTTAACATAACAAAAACAAACACACAGTCACACTGTAAGGGTCTGGACAGTTAAGTACAGTTTAATCTAGTAATCATGACCTTACACTTGCAAATATAGCTACATACAGTCGGCAGTTGCAGATATGGGTTAGTTTTCTTGCTTCTGAGCTGCATACTCTTGGTTTCGTTGCTGATATTTCATCTGCTTATCTTGAGCCTCCCTTCAGCTAACAGAATAGGTTTCCAGTAAACAAGATCAGGAAGTATTGAGATAAGGTAATGACAGGTCCAGGAAAAATAAGAAATGCATAGCACTGAATGGAAGAAAATCTCCAAACAACAATATGGAAATTACACTGCTGTCAGGAGCTCCCTAGTAATTGATAATATGCAGTGGAATTACGGCATACTATACTATATAGATGGAAAATATTCTGCATATATCATAAATAATGTACGCTGGTTTATTGCCATTAACCAGTAACTGGTGCGTCTGAATTAGTCATTTATAACATTGTACAAAGTCAAGGATTGATTTTGTATGAGCCTTATAGTTATCGATTTGCAATTTATGCTTTTCACACATGGAGGTCAAAAGCATGACTATTTGGGGTGTGTCTCTGAAGAGTACAAAGAACAATATGTTCCAATATACTGTCTCATACTATTCTGTAAATACAATATGAGCAATTTCACAAATAGGGGTGGGTTTTTTGGGGAGTATATTTTGATATTTTAAATAAAAAAATTGTGCATTTTCCTCTGGCATTTGAAACATTTTAATTGAGATATAAATATGAATGAGAGCCACGTTTTTGCCAAGACAGACAAACCTTGTCATTAGGTATTTTAACTCAAAATATGTCTACATATTAGACTGTTTCGTCGTTTAAGAAAACACGTGCAAGACATTTTGAGCAGTCATCCTTAAATCAGTTCTGAGTGATAATTCCTTAAATCAGTTCTGAGTTATAATTAAATGAACTGACTTATTATCCAAACAGAATATTTCTATTTCAACATGATTCACCTCCTTTATTTCTTCAGAGTTTAAGAGTGGCAGCTATCTGTATTGTCACACCAGATAAAGGACAGTCAATACAACATAAATTCTTTCCTTCTTGGAATTTATGTCTTCTGATCTTGTCCTACTTCCCTTAGTAGCATTGTTTGTTTTTGATGATATATTAGTTATTTGTATAAATCCATCCAGTTGCAATCGGCTTGGCTACTCTGATGTCACAGCAAGTCTGGGCAACATTGAGCAAGTCAGATAAATACCTTTGGGCAGTGGTTCTCAAAGTTCTCCCCATGAGGCAGGGAAAACTTTGTCTCTTTGCGGTGGCAGTGGCAGCGATCCCGGGCATCACCACCACCAGGGGAAAAAGGTACTTGTTTGACTTACCGGGGGTCCTGGAGCCCTCCGGAGAGTCTGGGGAGTCACGAGCTTTCCTCTGTAGGCCTCCCCAAGCTTTAGATCGCCGCGGAACGGTGATTATGACCACTTCCGGTTTTCAAGTCAAACAAGTCAAACAATTCAAAAGTCAAACAATTACTTTATAAAAGGTGGCAGGGGGCAGCATCCGGTTCTACAGGTGGGTCATGACCCATCAGTTTGAGAATCGCAGCCTTAGGGCAACCTTTGAGAAATGAAACTAAGCACTGTATGCACAACATGGGTTTTCAAATGGCACTGTGTAGTCCAAATCAGTTGATCAACGATGGATAGAGGTGTTTGAAAATGGTTTTATTTTTTCATAGATTTCGGTGTTTAACCAAAATGGAATAGCAGAAAGCGATGTTATATGTTTTTATTCTATTTTTTTTAGCAGAAAGCTGTGTTATGTGTTTTTATTTCGCTATCACCATTTTCAAACACAACTAACGATGGATCTTTTGATGGAACAGATAGACAGCACTTACCAATTCTAGCAAAAATAAATAAATCTTGTAACACCTTACTATATTTATTATTTTTTTCTACTTCTTGTTAATGTATTGGTCTTTACAGTGTCACAAAGCTCTTTCTTGCTTTGCTTCAACAGACTAACATAGCTACCCTTCTCAAACTTGCTGCTTATATGATTTACTCCTCATAAACATGAGCCAATATTGCCAAGTTCTGGCTGATGTCTTGATTTATTCTAGGCAGCTATCACACAAGACTGACTTTCACTGCTGTGTGGTGTGGCAGTTGCATTAATAAACTATACATCTCAACTTCAGTTAAGTGGCCATTTACACATCTACCTGGACCACTTACATAGTCTGAATATATTCAAATCTGGCTCCTAGTTATTTAAGATGTGGATCTCCGAATGTCTGAGTTGCTTCCTCCTCTTCCAAAGAATAGAAGGCTTTTATAAGGCCATGTACCAATATGGTTTTACTGAATCAAACTCAGATTTGAAGAATGTGTCTTATGAAATGATTTTACTACCTGGGATGTAATGCGTTTTACAGGGTCTCTTTGTTAAATGGCCCTGACAATCGCCATTTCCACTGGCTTCAATCATATTAACAGAAAGCTAAAGTTCACAAATAGTAAAATATTTGTGTGCTGAGTTACTGCACTATAAAACAGATCAGAGACACCTCACAAACACACAGGGCAAAATGGCTAGCAATTGATTACATGTTTGGCTTGGTTGAGTTTGTTTCAGGCCAAATAGAATGGCTAGAGACAAAGAGAAGAGACTCATTGTTCACAGGACTAAAACATGGCTGGGCTGCAAACCTGAAAAACGTTGTTATGGATGTTGGAAAGAAGACAAGATTTTCCCAAGGACTGCCAGATCAAGCATTTATTATGTTAAGGAAAAGAAGAAGAAAAGATTGGGAATGACCATTGCACTTCACAAGAACTCTTTTTCTAGCACGTTCCGTGCTGGGATTCTTAAGAAACCTTCCAGAGTCTTGGCTACTAACCTGCAACATACCTCTTTTCAAAATTTCTACAGGGCTGTCCATACATCATACTTAGGTACGCATTTCCATGTGAATGACTGTACCTGAGTTCATTTTTACGGATCAACAATCTATGTGCAATTGGGAACAGCTATTGTTGTTGTTCTGAGCTACATTGCGAGAACGTCCCACAGTTCGGAGATTCTTATTATCAATATCATCATCATCATCAACATCATCAGTAATAACTAAGAGTACAGCATTTGGGTTATTAATGTCAAGGGAATGTCAAGGTCTACAGATCAAATGAAACCTACATCTTTCTCTTTTTGATCTCCAGTGGGTTTCAGGCATGAAAAGACAGGAAGTGAAATAATAGAAAAAGATAGTGAAGAATGCATTTTTGTTACTGATACATTTGATCTAGGGCCACAATAATCTGGGACAGGCAGTTCCCAAGTAATCCAAGTGACCATGGGAGGGTCATCTGCATTAAAAAGTTGAACCATCATACAAACCAAACAATAATTATATGTATGGGTGTTGTGTTGTTGTTCATTGTTTGGTCATCCATTCACAAAAACCAGCCTGCACTTCCAGCTAATGACATCATGTTTGCTGATTACAATGAAGTCAAGACCAAAATGCTCAGCATTAGGATAACACAACAGGGCATTTATTTATTTACAGTGTATATAGTACATCCATGGGTATGACACTTTACAGAGTATAAGAAGACAGGGTCCTTCCCCAAGGAGTTGATCATCTAAAATTCTCAAAACAACAGATGAATGGTAGGCAGAGGCAATCATGCAATCTGAATATGCTATTATTTCAGATACAATAGAGCATGGAGACGAGGAGTTCTGCCAAAGGTTTCATGAAAAATGTGGGTTTTGAGAAGAGATGTGAAGCAAGTAGGGGGTGTCATGCAAGTGTTCTGAGAAGCGCATCAGGAAGAACAGAGTTGTTAGAAAGAACAAGAGACAATGGATGGCTGAGGGTAGTGGAGCTGGAAAAGTGAAAGTTGCAGGAAGTCTTGCAGAGGCCCATGATCAAAATGATGCCCTTCATGCCATGGCCCGTCTTTCCCTGGGATAACTAGGCTAGAAGCGGTGGTCAAACTTGGGTAGAACTTGGGAAACGAAAACTCAGGACTCCCAATTTCAAACATTGCCAGTGAACACCGCATGGTTTGTTTGATTTTTCATACAACTGCTGTTTAGTTCACTTGGAATAATCCTCGGCATCCTGTGTTGTCTCACTGTTTGTAAAGTCGGAGTTCAAAGTTTTCTGCAAAGAAATACTAGGACAGAAATACTCCACTGTGGTCCATGCCAAGACGGCAGATGATTCCATCAGGAAATATGTGTTCTACAAGTCACAGTTTCTAATATACTGTTTCCAGCAGAGAGAGATCTTTTGGCATAGCATTAATGTGAAAAACTAACAAAAACAAACAAACAGATCTGATACTGTTCAAGCTTAAAACACAAAATCTCCAGATTTTCCTTTGCAACAGCTCCAGCTAAAACTGTTTAGCAATCAAATATCTGCACAAACAGTTGCAGGCTTTAAAACAAATTTAACATGCAATAATTTAAAGCCTGAACATTTTTAGTTGTCCAATCCCACACCATGGATTAAAAACCGGTGAGATTATATCATTACAGGTTTTGAAAAGGATACAAATGGCATGAGTTAAATGTTTGGTGGCTGCCTCACAATTCCTACCTCCATTCCACTGCTTTTAAAATGTGGTTTCAAACCATATTTGAACGCAAGCAAAACAGAACCAGAAAATTCACAGATAATAGTATCAACATCTTTAAAAAAAATACTATTACAGGATTAGGAAATGAGTTTTGGGAGTTATAATTTCAGTATCAGATCAACTGTTCAAACATGATAGAATTCTAGTTGGCCAACTCTTCGCGTTAAGATAAGACTCCAGCTGGCTGGAATTCAAGCAGAGGATGGCGCTCAGGCTTTTGTTAAGCTTATAAACCAGGAGGCTAGTTTATGGTTTTTAACTTCTCTCTGATGGTCCTGAATGGGAGCAGTGTACATCTAAGGTACTGGATGGGCTGAGGTGGGAGTGTCAGGTGACTCTCGGCCCAATCCTCACACCCAATTTATGATAAAGGGATAGTGTCTAGCTGTCGCAAAAGGCCCTGCAGAGCACACCACTGCCAGACACGTCTGAGCCGCCTCTAGAAAGCGGCAGTAGCATTGGAGCTGCACTGGTCCAGACTGTGACCATGCCGGGACAGGTAACTGGGGGGGGGAGCTTTTCATGGATGGGAGAGGGAGATTCTGGGTGGATTGGGGGAGGGTCAGGGGGTCGGAAACAGGCTGGAAGGGATGTATTTCGGCAGCAAATGCACAGGCTGGATACTATCTCCTCTCTTCCAACCCACCCCACCCCCTCTCTCTCCTTGGACCTATGCCAGCTCTATTGCTGGCATAGGTCCAAGGAGACCCATAGGTCATCAGGGAGCTTCCGCAGAGGTAAGAGAAAAATATTTTTCTGCACCTCTCACAGGCCCCCTGATCGCGCACCCCCCCCCCCATTATGCACCTCCATGGGGTGACTTCATCAAAGCTAATGGTGGAAGATAATATTGGGCTGCCACTTCTCCTTTTGTGTGGTCAGTCAGTAAGACAAAGACAGCACATGCTGAAGATTCTGGAAGAGACAGAGACTGAGATTTGATCTGAGAGAGAGACCGTAATGGAAGCTAAGGACCTGGCAGCTAGCAGCTGCAGATATGCTTAAAAGACACACATAGCTGACTTTGCTTACAGAAGAACATACTACTTAACTCCATGCAATGCTCAAACTTGTATGTGTATCTGTATATTAGCAAATGTTACAAAGACACCCAAAAACCTCCAGTGACTTCTCCTCTAAAGGAAGCCCAAATCCAGGCAATGCAGTGCCCCTGAAGCTTCTCACTACATAGAGAAGCGGAGCATGATCAGGTAACAATGCTGTGTGTTAGAAAATCACCTCTGGTATATTGGACCGGATGTGCTGGCACATAATCAGCCCATGACGTTCAGAAATGTATCTTCAAAAAGGACAAGAATTGATGTAACTCGTACATCACAAGTAGCAGGCATAGAGCACACAAGCCAAAACAAGTGGTGCCCTTTACAGTACAGTACACAGTCTGCTCTGACTTTGTTTTGTCACAAAGCAAAACTGGACTCTGCCTTGGAAATGTCCACATATCTAAGGTGGGCAGCAGCCATAATGCAGTGGTAGAACACAGGCATGTAGGGAGCTGCTTTCTGATGTGGCCGTGCGCCTTGATCCGTATAGCTCAGCAAGGTCTACAGATCTCCAGTTTCAGGTTAGAGGCTTTCCCAGCCCAACCTGCAGGTGCCAAGCATTGAACCTGGGACATACTACCTGTAAAGCAAGTGCTTTATTCCTGAGTTATGGTCCCTCCTGCTCTGCATGTGGAAAGGTTGTAATGGAACCAGGTTGATTCTCCAAGTTGATTCTCTGGCATCTCCAGCAAAAAGCAAGGCCAGGAAAGAGCCTTTGACATTGGGAAGCTGCTGCCTGTCGGAGTTGACAAAACTGGACCAAGATGAACCAAAGGTTTAACTCAGTATAAGGCAACTTCAGATGTTCCAACTTGGATTCCAGAAGTCAAGAACTGGTAGTGGTGGGATAGGAGATTTAGGATCTATGACAATGAAGTCACATTGTCTAGGATAGTAATTCTCAAACTGCTGTGAAATAAACTGCTAATGGATTATGAGAACATTAAAATGTGACTTGATTATTATTGTATCCCATTCTTCCACAATGGCGCTCAGGATGGAATACAAAGTTCCTGCTCCTACTTTATCCTCACAAGAACCCTATGACGTAGGTTAGGATGAGAGAGAGGGAATGGCCCATGGTCCCATAGCAGCCTTCATGGCTGAGTGGGGATTACAACTTGGGTTTCCCCAGTCCTAGATCAGTGCTCTAACTACTACACCAGACTTTCTTGCCTCCTTCCAATCAACCTCCATTGGGGCAGGTTCATCTGCCCCCATCTTGGCTCAGGTGTGATTGGCATTCCATAACACCTGATATAGACACATAATAAAATTATCCATTCTCAGAGGGGGCTGCTTGGAGGGTCCTTGCATGAATAACTTTACTGAGCTCACCTCCTTCCAGTCAGCAACACCCAGAACAAGGACTAACATGGAGATACAAAGGATTTTTTTTTTCTGAAGAAGGGTAACAGTGCAAATCCTATGCAAGTCTACTCAAAAGTATGTCCCATTGTGGTCAGTGAGCTTATTCCCAGGGAAGTGTATAAAGGATTCATAGCAGCCTCAGTCGTATACATACACACTCTTTAAAAAGTAGACCTTTCTGCATATAAGAGCAGAATGCATTTGCCAATCTCATTCAGAAAGAAAAAAGAAAGATGCCTCAGCTATCAAAAACTGAAGGGAAAATGGATTTAGCACTAAAGCAAATTGTGTATCAAGTTATGTCAGATCATACCACTAAGATCAATAAAGCGCACCCTCTTGCAATGACCATTCCAGCCCAGCATAACAACAGGCAACTGACCTTGCAAATATAAAGGTGTCCCCCACTTAACGATGGGGATACGTTCTGAAATCCCTGTCATAAAGTGAAACCATCATTAAGCGGGTCTTGCTGTGATTTGAAGTTTAGCACTGTGCTTAAAGCCCCAGCGTTAAACATCCAAGCTCTTATCTTGCCCATCAGCTGTTTGAATTTAGATAAGGGCTTTGAAGCAGCACTGTGGTTAAAAAGCCCCAGTGCTGAACTTCAAAGCCCTTATCTAAAGCCAAACAGCTGATGAGCTGGGGCTTTTAATCCTTTGCTGTTTTTTACTGGGGACCTCCGTCATATATCCAGATAAGCATCGTTAAGCGATCCGTCATTAAGCGGACACCTGTATATATATTTGCGTCAATATATAAAATCTCTGGTTTAGTTGGTCTGCTTTTTATGTCACTCTATGCATATTGCAGGTATGCAGCATTGCCTACATTTTCAAACTCAGCATATAACTCTTGGATTCCAAATTGGGCAAAAGAAGATTGCATTCTGAAAAGTGCAGCTCACAGTCCGTTAAAAAATCAGGTAATTTTGGGATGATCGGATGGAAGGAGCCACTGTCTTTTTTCGCCATTTGTTTGCAAGACTATGGTGCCTTTACTGCCCGCAATGACAGTTCCTGGGCAGTTAACTCTGCAAAGTGAGAAAGGTGCCCTTATGTTCCCAAGCAGCCAGCCTTTTAAGCTGCCTTGGCTTTTAAATTGTGTCTTGAAGTGACAAAACAGAACCCAGTGAGAATAAGGTTTCATTTACAGAACAAACCTGGCAACGGTGATTCATGAAGTACCACATGTATCATCTCTAATAGGCATCCAAATATTGCTTTTTGTCCCTCGCAGAGCTCCACTGTCACAGACAGCACCATCAGTTATGGAAACCCACCAAAGCATCAACTAGCACAGCAACATACCAACACTCGTAAAACGGCATTTACAAGCATCAGGAAAAAACTCTATGGCCCTGCAGACGAGGCTAAATAAGAAAATACTGCTTTATCTTTCTTTATAGTGGCTTTCAGTTCTGAGACACACACAGAGAGAGAGAAAAAGAGATTGAGATTTTAAAGCATCCTTCCCAACCAGAGCTCGACTCTTCGGTACCAAGTGGTTTAATGGAAATATCAGATCCTAGACGATGCATCGAGGAGGGAATGAAGACACAGGAATTCTGAAGATAACTTGGGGCTTTCCCAAGTGGTGCTTTCAACACGACAGGACCTGCTTCAAATCACAAAGGGCAATTCAACAGAGTTGCTAGAACAAGTTCAGAGAGGTGCCCTGGTAGTTAATTTAATTGTGGAATGGTAAGAGAGTTCAGCCTCTTCAACGCTGTTCAAGAAGCCGATCCGTAAATTACTTACATACTCAAAGCTGAGTGCAAGTGGTTGTCATAGCACAGTCTTGAGCATTCAGCATTCAGGGGAAGAAAAAAGCTATTTGACTGAGACCAATGCTTTGCAAATACGTATTTATTTATTTATTTTCGATCCTCATTTTTATTAGAGCAGAGCCTCAAGAAGAATTAAAATACTGAGCTGATTCCCAGCCCTCCTGCCTGCCAAACACTGCCAAATATTTCTACGCAAGCACACACACACACACACACACACACACACACACACACACACACGCACGCATACACACAGGAGTCATGGGAGTGGGAGTTCTCTCAGCTCATAAGACATAAGTTAGCACAAAAATAAATATTTCTAGATCTGGCAGCAAAAAAGAGACTGGGACAGAGAGCCCCTGTGATCACATTGCACTTACTCAGTGTGGACCGTTGCAAGGAATTCTCCCCACACTTTCCTGCGTTTCATTTTATTTCAGAAGTGAGTCAAAATGGTTAAGCCCACCTTCCCCATCCCATTTCCAGATCAGTCAGAAAGGTTTACTGTGTTAAGGCATAGCTGACCATATTGGCTTTAGGGGCATGTCGTATACTGACTGTACTGTAATTAACATTTCTTTTCCATGTCATATACTACTGCAATTGATATGGATGGAAGGGCTGGTCATTTCTGGGATAGCAATGATTTGAACCATCTCAAGAAAGGATTAGGCCAGGGTAAAGGGAAATAGCGGTGTGAAAGTTACAGATGGGGAAGAAGCAAACAGAACCTCCATAGTCAGAAGCAATGTACCTGGGAATTTGAGCTACTGGGGACAGGTTGTTGCTCTCATATCCTGCTTTGCAAGCCTCCAAGAAGCATCCAGCTGGCCACTGGAGGGAAAAAGAATATCAGACTGTAGAGCTCTTTGATCTATTCCAGCAAAGTTCCTCATATATGTTTTGCTGATTCTGTTACTGACTCATACTCCCCAGCCTCCTTAAGAAGGATTAAGCACTCTCATTATTGGTGTACAGGTAAACCACAAGGGAGAAGGGAAAGTCTCTGTGAATAAATTTGGTCTGCAAGTTATTTACATTTGTTTGTTGTCTTTAAATACTACACTATAAAGAAAAACAAGAAAAGGGAGGTTACTTTGTAGATATGTTGCGGTACAGCATGAATCTCTAGCTTGTGTTAATTAATAGCTGATCTATATCTATATCTATATCTATCTATAATAAGTGAACACACGAAGGAAGGGTGAAGACAGTGTTGGGGTACAATGTAGGGTTCCACAATGTTGCGGTACGCATGCCCCTCACGTCTACATATTCAGCTGAATAAGGGGATGTCAGTAGTGACAGATGGTATAGTCCTACTCCAGACATTCACTGAGCGCATGGAGGTCTTGTCTGAACAACCTGATGTGCTCTTGCAGAATGACTAAATCATTCATTATGATGCATTATTCTTTTCCTTCTCATTCTCCCATTAAAGTAGATCACCTTCCTGGCCTCAAAAGACAGTGGACATGATTATCTATATGCAAAAAGGCAGGGCAATTGAATGTTTTTTTTATTATTGACAGGATTGAAAGTTTTCATTATTGTCAAGTAGCATCAAGATACTATTCTTGGGGGTGGAGGGTATCGACGAAGCACAAGTCTTAGGGTTTATTCTGCCTCTTCATCGGAGGGTCTCTCAGAGATTTCCTTAGTGGCTGCTTCCCAAAATAGTCCAGGGCGACAAAGCTTGTTATCTAATATAGCTGTGTTCAAGTCCAAGTCTTGGATCATGACAATCTCTCTTGAAATCCCTCCCTTGTTCAGAATTCAGTGGTGATCCACAAGCTGACTCCCTATCTGCCATTGCCAAGATCCCAGGTTAAGAAGAGCCCTGCTGGATCAGGCCAAAGGCCCATCTAGTCCAGCTTCCTGTATGTCACAGTGGCCCCACCAGATGCCTCAGGGAACACACAAGACAACAAGATACATGAATCCTGTTGCCACTCCCTTGCATCTGGCATTCAGAGATTGCCTACTTCTAAAACCAGGAGGTTGCATATACCCATCATGCCTTGTAACCTGTGATGACCTTTTCCTCCCTAAATCTGTCCAACCCCCTTTTAAAGGTATCCAGGCCAGGTGCCATCACCACATCCTGTGACAAGGAGCTCCATAGATTAATTACACGCTTGGTATAGAAATATTTTCTTTTACCTGTTCTAACTCTCCTGCTACTCATTTTTATTAGATGTCCCCTGGTTCTGGTGTTGTGCGAGAGGGAAAAGAACATTCCTATATCCATCCCATGTCTCGATCATGTCTCACCTGACTGCTTTTGTTCTAGACAGAAGAGCCCCAAATGCTGTAGCCTTCCTCATATAATAGAGGTGCCCCAGTCAATTACCGTATTTTTCGCTCCATAGGACACATTGCACCATAGGACACATGCATCCTATGGAGCTAAAAATAGGGGAAAAAACATTTTCATTTACCGGGGCTTCTGGGGAGGCTTCTGGTGGCTTCTGAAACCAGAAATGGCCGAAATGAAGATCGGGAAGGCCTGCAGAAGGTCGCGCAGGCCTCCCTGAAGCCCCGGTAAGTATTTTTTTTACTTTTTTTTAAACCTTCGCTCCATAAGACGCACACTTTTCCCCCCTATTTTTTTTGGGGGGGAAGTGCGTCTTATGGAGCGAAAAATACGGTAATCATTTTGGTTGCTCTCTTCTGCACCTTTTCTATTTCCAATATATCCTTTTTGAGATGTGGTGACCAGAACTGTACAAAATACTCAAGATGCAGCCTTAAGAACTCTCATTCAGGTTCAAGAACTTTCATTATATTGTGTCCTGACAGGTATAATACATGAGATAGAAGAAGAAACGTATTGTTCATTTTGATCTACTAAATATTTATGATTGACTAAAGGATCAAAGAACTGCTTTGCAAGAGCATATTCACCACCAAACCTTTCCTAACAAATACTATTGAAAAAAAATTACTTACTAGCCTTGGGTATAATGATACAGCATTCAATAAAATGCTAGCTTCTACGTTGCACAAAAGCAATGCACTGCACTTAAATTATCACAAAAAGTGGATCTGAAGTGCCCTTGGAGATTAAGGTATGCTTGCTGAAGCTGGAATCTGCTTGCAAACTGAGCACTCACTTCATAGTTGTGGTTGAATAACTCAGGCATGTGGCATTTGAAGTCTCCTCAGTACGAAAGGAAACTGGGAATCCATCTGACTGCGATGCTTAACTTATTTGCTGTATTCAGATTTCCTGTGTGTTAGATCTAAAACGTTCAAAAACTATGCATAACGTTTTCCAAAATACCAATTTCTCTAAGCACTATAAAGGATGTCCAGTTCTACGGCTCCAACTGAACTGAAGCACTGCTCATTTCTGTGCTGTCCTGACTCAGGTCTGGAAAACGGAGGAGAGCATCAGGAAAGAACATTACTTGATGTTTGAGTCTGGTCCTATCATGGCCAGATCTGTCTCCCAAGCAGATGTCCATGAAGCAAGGTTGGTTGGGGTTGCAGAGCCTTGGAGAGTTCCAACTGTGCAACCTGCTCTGACAAGGGCCAGGTGACCCTTCCCAAGTGCCACCTTCACTCCAGGAGAGGGGGGAGTGGAAGGAAGGTTTAAAGAGGTAGTCCTTCGGCCTGGAGCCTGGCATTCTTCTTTCATTCTATTGCATGCCCCCGGCCCATTGCAGCAGTGAGGTGCATGCTCAGGGGAGCGCAAGGTTCTGGGCATTGGTCAGGCTGTTTCCTTGAGGAGTTCTGTCTCTGGCCCAGGTTGTGTTGGCACCGTGATCTTTCATTCTGGAGTGACTGGCTCAGGGATCTCCTGGCTGGTGGACTCAAGCCCAGGCTGGGGTTGAAGCCTGGGTTAGGGTCTGGGGCTGGTCCTTCTGATCACCCTTCAGGGTCAGACTGAGCTCGACTATGCCAATAAAGGTGATTGATTGATTGATAATTGATTGATTGATTCTGAGCTCAGGGGTACAGGTCATGACACATCTTGGTTAGACATTGCACCACAGAAAGGGAATCTAATCTTCCTAAAATGCATATACCAGGGGTTCTCAACCTTCGGAGGCCCAGGTACCCCCCTGCTAATTAACTGCTAATTAATTGGATTAATCAATTAATTAATTAGGTGATTAATTGTTAAGTACTAAAACCATTTTAAATGTGAAAAAATGTCTAATTTAACTCTGTGTGTGTGTGCGTGTGTGTGTGTGTGTGTGTGTGTGTGTGTGTGTGTGTGAGAGAGAGAGAGAGAGAGAGACAGAGACAGACAGACAGACAGACAGACAGACAGACAGACAGACAGACAGACAGACATATGCAAGGATCTCTTTTTTTTCTCCAAGTCACACTTCCCAAAATCAGCTCCTCCCTCCCCCACCCCACCAAAGTACATTTTCCAAAGTACAAAAATAAGCCCAAAACCAAAATCAGAGAGACAGAAGGGCTCAGAAAATAATTAAAATGTAAAATCCATGTTAATTAACACTTAATTAGCTGCTGATGGGGCAGATAAGGGGCAGGGCTTGGCGTACCCCCAACAAGAGGTCTGCGTACCCCTAGGGGTACACGCACCACACGTTGAGAACCCCTGGCATATACAAATGGGAAAGAGGGTATTTGCAGCATCCACTGAAGTAGGTCTGCCCAGCCATGAAGTGAATGGTGAGGTTCATGTCAGAGACAGGTGGGGGGGGAATGGTGGATTCGGGGAGTCCGCCACCACCACAGACTGAGCTGCATAGATCCACTTCCGCTTCCCCACCAACTCACCCCACTCCTTCCCTTGAGCCATCCCTTTACACTTAAAGGAACCGCATGAAGAAGGAGAGATGCAAGGGTGTGTGGAAGCAGCCACTAAGCTGGCTCCTTGTGGTCCCTTTAAAGAAAACCGAAATTGTGGTGCACACTGGGAGTCCCCAGCATGACCAACACATCCTGTTTTGACTAAAAGGATAGCACAGGAAGGAATGTGGTAAGTAACTATGTGTTGTTGTTTTAGCAGCAGATCCAGCATCAGCCATCAGATTCAGATTGAAGATTCCTGCATTGAATTAGCAGAACAGAGATGTTGAGTGAATATATCACCACAGACCTCACTGATCATTCTTTCTTATGTCTCAGCTTCTTGGAGTGGTAAACTAGATAAATTCTTAATAGTTAAGGTTGCCAATCCTCATCTACTAGTCTAACCAGTAGATTACATTCTGACAGGGAACTAATATAAAGGATAGGAAAGGACGCAAGCTCTGTAACCAGCTGAACAACAATTTATATTTGCTGATTCTTTCTTGATCTTCTCTGCAATACCCATGACTAGAATCAGCCTGAGCTCCATCAGTGGCCTGATGTGTTAGCTAGACCCAGCCGTGGCCCTCCCTTCTAGCCCACCCCAGCTATCACAGGGACAGTATCATTAAAGTTACCAACCCTCTAATGCTAAGCAGGTTCACACACAGAAACTGCAATGAGATGAACAGTTATTTATTTTTTAGTAGGAAAGTGTGAGTTCTATCACATTAGCAGGTGGCATAGACTGATTCTGGGGGGAGGGAGTTACTTTATTGGAATCTGTTCTAAAAACATCTCAGTACGACATTAAAAGGAAAAACTGTCAATGGAACAGAGTTTCTATTTCTACAGTCTTCTAATCACAATAATGTTCAGCTCAGAGGACAGATCTATGTAACTATATGTGGCATCTGATACACACTATATCACATTAAGCAGTCTTCTTGCCTATTTACGCCCACTACTGAATTCTTAAGGTTCTACATAAGGAGGCTACCATGCAAGAAATGCAGTTTCGGGAACAGGCTATTAGATTAGTTACTTCTTATTTAGGGGAAAAAAAGGTCTATCAAATTTGAAATCCCAGACTAATTCATTGATGTAGCATGGAAGGAACGTTAATGTGGCTGTCTCCAAGTTGCTGGAAATTTAGCAGTTTGTGGTGGCATGCAAAAAATAAAATAAAAATAGGGTTCTCACCCCATTAAAGAAATCATAGTTGATTGATTGGTTAATCAGTTACATCTGCATAAATCTGCATATAGCAATAGTTTTAAATTAAAAAATCATACTTGCTTTATTAGATGAGGCACACCTGTGTTGCTGCAGGCATCACTTTAGAAGAGGCGGGAATGTCTCTTTTAAGATGGTCCATCCTATCTGCAGTTTTTATACATACATATTTCTGTAGCGAACCTCCTTTTTGTTCCCCTGTTCCCTTTGTGGGAACCTGTAGGTAGGTTTAACATGAAAAGGGCTCAGCTGAGGCAAGCTGGGCGTTTGCCATGAAGGCAGGCCGCCAGGATCATTTTCTCTTCTTCACTGAGCAGGAAGAAAAAAACAAAAACAGATCCTAGCAATCTGCTGAGTGTGCCAGTCCAACGGGCACTCAAACCCACCCGACCAGGTTGGTGGTCAGGTGGGTTGACCCCTCCAATCAGAAAGACAAGTGAGCATCCCTAACCAAGGCTACTTAACGCAAAGTACCAAGCTGCTGTTGGTTGGGCTGTTGCTGGTTCAGACACTGGCAAGGTCAGGCTGTGTATTGCGGGTTCCAGGCTGGAGGAGATGCAGAAGGGCATACTGCAAGAAAGTAAGTGCTCACCTAGGCAGAGCCATATCTAGCTAGTCACATCCATACTTTGTTTTCCATTTTGTCTCTGACATAGAGATCTGTTTTTGTTTAGCTAACCTGTCTTTTGTCTAACCGTAAGATCTGTTTATATTCAACTGCAAGTGTCTTTCCCTTTTCTTTTGTAATAAACTTTTACACCAGTTACTTTCCCGGTCTTTCTGCCAAGAGATGAATTACTGACCCTGTCCACAGTGGATGCTCAGGGCTATCAATACCGAAGGCAAGTGCAGGTGCTTAGGAGTTGGAGTTAGACTAGTCAGATGGCTTCCCAGATTTCTTTTTCAGCAGCCGGATTCCATACTGGAGGAATCGCAGCCTTTGGGTTTACCTTAGATAGAAGGTGGGGTGAGACCCAAGCTTCTCCTAGATTTGGGAAATGAATTTTCCCTCTTGGAAGCATTCTACCAAGGTATTTATTTAAAAGTTATCCTTGTCCAGTGGTCCTTAAGCCTGCATTGCACCACCATAACTTCTATGAAATTATTTAGTACACAGGAAGGAAGAAGAGAGGAAGCCCAGGCTAAGGAGCTCCTGAAGAGTCCACCAGAGACCTGATACTACTTTAATTATTCTGTGAAACATTTTGCTTATTTCACTTCCCAATCCTGTCCCCTACCATATGCAGCCACGCTGAGCATGCAACATATCGAATGGTGGTGGTGGTGACTGGGCAGCCAGCGAAGAGGTAATGAAAATTTTTTTTTGCATACCCCCTGGTAGGCTGCTCGATCACCTATGGGTCTCCTCGGGCCTATGTCAGCCATTTTGCTGGTATATATGACCAAGAGGAATAGGGCAGGGCAGCCTGGGAAAGAGGGGATAGGATCTGGTGCATGTGGTGCTGCTGAGATCCATACCCTCCCTCCCTTTTTCCATTCCCTACCCTTGCCTCAATCTGCCCTGAAAATCTCCCTACCCTCTCCCTTCCCACTCACGACATGCCTCTGCTGCCAACTTACCAGTGCCAATGGAGACTTTTGGAGCCGCTGCTGCGCATGCCATATCGCTGCCCAGAAGCAAACAACAGCCGCCAAGCTTTCACGTCACCATGAAGGGCCTTGCGCTGCTGGAATGCTAGTTCTGGCAGCACAAGGCCCCAATCCTCAATTGTGTATCACCATGAATGTCTTGGCAGAAAAGTGGTACATAACACTGCAATCATAGGCATGTTTACTCTGAAGTCTCATTAAGGTCAATGCAGCCTAAATGGAGTAAAATAATAAACACATAAAACAAGTAAAATATATATTTGCTGATTAATGGGAGTCTATTTTAGTCAGTCAAAATTATGTCAATCCATCCCAAAATTATGTCAATCAAATAAGCAACTATTGCAGCCCTAGATAATGCTATAGATGATGTATAGTTGGCTATGAGAACTCAGATGCCATACGCATTACTGGTAAATTCTATGAAAAAGGAGCCACTTGCTGTTCATGTACAAGAGGTTTAAACACCATTTCACATGGGGAGCAAGTCAGGATACATACAGAGTGGGAACACAGTAAAGTTTCTGTACATTTAAGTTAGAGGAAAGTTGACTGAAGGCTACAAAATATGAATTTCAAAACAATGCAACTTTTGCTTCAAGCCTTTTTCGATTGAAAGTTATGGTGAAACAAACAGTGATTTTAATTGCATCGAAGCAACAATAAATACTTCTGAAAACTCCATGAGAAATGTCTATTTATCCACTAAAGACTAACACGAACAAGTTGGCACAAGCACTTCTGCCTGTTGCCCTTCACTCTTATGTAAACAGTACTTTTGAGTGAGTGATAACTGAAAGTAGCTCCTTTGACTATTTCCTGGTAAGAATTATTTTGATTGATGTTTTTTGAGGTGGTATTATATGGAGGTTCCATACCCAATTAAGTTATTGGTCTAATACCAAATGTTTTCGGGGAAGATGCAATAAAATACGCAGTGGATAGTTACCTAACAGCTTCCAATTGTGTAACTACAAGTTGGTTTGTGGCCTTTACAGATGACGACTAAAGACAGGTATTTGGCATTACCTCTAAGAAGCATGTTTTGATCACTGGCATCTCTGTAATGTATCCCTACCAAGACTTGGATACCTCAAAGGTGTTGCAATGTTGGCTTCTCAACCTCTCATGTCCCCTGACCTTGACATCATCTTCTTATGGCAGCTGGAAACATTAGATGTTTAGCCATACTAAAAAATCAACCAATGTTTCATCGTAAACAGCTGTTTGGCTCCTGGGAGGTCTGCTTTGGTGGAGAATAGAAGAGTTTGAAGCAATACAGCAGCCCAAGCCAAAAGCAAAGTGGTGGGAAGATGTTGCAAAGTAGCTTTCTATAAGGTTTCTAAGCTTCCTCCAAGTTTGTTTTGCTTGCTAATATGAAGATTTATTGCAGTTGAACCAGGAATTATTGATTCAGTTCACCACAAGATCATGCAGAGGTATTGTAAGCAATGGCTAGTGTTCTTGCAAGACAAACAAATCCAATAACTACTCTCTATTATTTGTGTGTATGCACAAATGTGGGTATGCACACGTGTGTGTGTGTGTGTGTGTGTGTGTGTGTGTGTGTGTGTGTGTGTGTACGTACGTACATACGTACGTACGTACGTACGTGTGTACACTGGATGGGTTGCATTTGCATTCCAAAGTGCAACAGATCTCAGGAGAAGAAGCCATTCTCCTAATAGAGGTTGAGTTCTTCGCCCAATGTTCTGGAATGTTGTCAGCTTCATAACAAGTCTTCTGAAAAATTCCATGCTGCTTAGGTCGTGGAAAGTGTCTGGCAGAATCCTTGAGGTGTTAATGATGAGAATACTTTTACTGAGGACACAATAGTGCATCTCGCAGAAGTTTTCCTTCTGATAAAAAACACGCAATTAATCTAATTTAAATTAAAGATTAAATTCAGTAGTTTCAGACCTGAAGTATCCAATATTGTTCTGCTATGGTATCATAAAAAAGAGGGCAAGGGCGATACAGTCAGTAGAGGTGGTATTTCCTTAAACTTTTTTTTCTAACAAACAGATCCAGCATACCGAGTTATATTTTGTTGTGAAATACTGTACGAATTACTGTTAACCGGGAACAAAGTAAAATAGTCTTGTGACTCCAGCAATACTCTGAACCTTTGCTAATGGATAATAGGTTCAGTTTTATTTATAAGGAGGGCTGGATTATCGCAAACCTCACATCATCATGAAGGTAGAGCACAAAGTGTTATACATAAATTGGTTCTGGGTTTCTTCTATCATGTATGCTTTTATAAATTCATTCTTGTACAGGGCAGAGGTGGGATTTGTGCCAGTGGAATTCCATATACTTCTGCTGTCATTTATGTATCGCTACAAGTTTCTCACAACAGACAACAACATTATTAAGAAAATGTTTCTGGGAACAAAGCAGACCCTAAATCCAGAAACAGCTGGATATTTCAGTGTGACCAGAAAATGTCCATCTGTACTATTAACCCTGTAAATGTACTGATCCAGTGTTTGGCTAGGCAAAAAGAAAGGAAGAAAGCTAAATTGAAAGAACATTGCTTTGTCCAAGATTAAGAACAATGGGCTTTTTGTTATTGTCTCAGTATCTTTGTTTCATCAAAGCAGAGCATGTTCTTCAAACCTGCTTTCATGGTGTAATATCTTTTGACCTGCATAAAGCCTTTTTTACACTGAGATTCCAAGCCCTGCCTACCCAATATCTTGAGGGACAATATTAGACAATCCCTTCAGACCAACGGCTTTGTATTTGTAGAGCTCTGGTGATTGAGAACATTTGTCATTACAAACCACTCTTGTGGTTTTTATACTGAACTACCCTGGTCCCATCATCACTACTGTTTAGGCACAAGGCAAAGTCTGTCCTGTCGTGCTTACTCACGGTCTTAACATTTTGGGATTATATCCCTGTTGGAACTGTTTTAATGGTTTTTTGTTTTGTTTTTTGGATTTTTGCTGCTGCTGCTATGTTTTAGATGGTTTATAGCCCAATGCCATGCCGACGACACACCGAAGGTCTTTATTGAACAGTATCAGTGATAGAGCAGCATCTGAAAGAGAAACACAAAGGTAGAGTTGCCACCATCTCCCCCAGCAGGTTTGTTGTGCCACTGCAAGTGATCTAACAGATAGCCAAGTTGTCTGTAACGTCTGGCTGCACCAATTGGTTCACTGTCTGCCATGGAGTTTACAAAGTGACAGGGGCCTGACTGGAACAAGAAGGTCAGTAACCCTGTCGAGCAGCACTGGGCTCACACTGGTCACTGCAGGCAGGCAGGCAGGCAGGCAGGCTGTAGGCTTTCCTTGAGTTCTGTACAGTGTCTTTGCCTGTGAGACATCTGCCCGTGAGGAGCAAGGAGAAACACAGCGGAGGTAACAGGGACTTGTCAACAGCACCAGTCTCACATTTGTTTGTGAGGGAAAGTGGTGCCACTAGTGTGTACATGTAGCAGTGCCCTGTTGGGGGTGAGATCATGGTGGCTTGGAATATTACTCCCTTGGAGGGTCAGATATACTGGGGATGACAATGTTTAAGCAACATTTTTGGTAATCACAAGTTGTCAAGGAATGAAGGCTATAGAAGACTATGGTTTCACAAACGTGTACACACAAGCACAAGCACGCGTGCACGTGTGTGTGTGTGCGCGCGCGCGCACACACACACACACAGACACACACACACACATTCAGCAAGGCTTGTTTAGCTTGAGGTTCATCGTTTTGCAGAAGCAGCCCCGAGTCCAAGGCACTTGAAATGTGAATGTCCTCATCAAAATCATGAGCTTTTGTAGCCCTTCAGAAAACTATTTTGCGGACAGGTGGAAGACAGGTAAACAACAGCTATAGGGTAGCTTAGCACTGACAGGCAACTAGTGTACCATCTACTCACTGATACGTACAACCTCCAGTCTGCCAGTGATTTCCTGCTCTGCTACATCTAGTATAGCGTAGTTCTAGGAGTCTTCACAGCTTAACATGTTCATCATGACCCAAGTTTCCACTGCTCTATGAACACATGCCTGCCCATTCGAGCAAACTTTCTTGAGGAAAAACAGCAATGACTTCTCCAGTCCCCACATGCCTGAGACCGTGTAGCGGTGACTTGGCCACAGAGAACAGAAGATGTGATAAGCAAAGTGCAACACAGAAACAGCTGCATACTGGTTCCCCTGTTGGCTTTGGTCAAAATCTCTGGTTTTCAGGAAGTCAAAGTCATTTTACCTTTCTTCTGGCACAAGCCAAACTTTGATTTTATTCTCAGTTTTGTCTCGTTTTTGAAATATGGCTAACGCTTGCTGGAGCCTACTTCACAGTGACCTTTTGAGGCTTAATTAATATTAGAAGTATGTAATGTGAAATCCTCAGATGAAGACACTGCAGGAATTCTAAATCATATCAATATTTCATGCTTTCTACATTGAGATTCTGAACTTGGTTGAGATAATCACTCAGCTAATTCACCTTTATGGCTCATTTCCATATTCAACCTCAGAAGAAGTTCTGAACATTTCTAGCGAAAAGATGTCTTAAGAAACAAAACAAAAAACCTATCCCCGTTGTTTGAGGTTTACAGACAAGGTGAACTGATTAACAGATGTCAAACCTCAGAGGATACCTACTCCAAAAGCTAGCAGAATGCAGCTGACTGTCACTATACAGATGCCTGCTGGGAAATCACCTTTGGGGCAGTTCTGTGGCAGCTGCCTTTTCTAGGAACTCCTGCCCAATTTCAGCAGGTGATATTACCAGAGGCGTTGCTGTGGCGTGGCGGGGGGCCCCAGGTGACGCGCGCATACGCCACGCAGAAAGGCGATGCGCACGTGCACCGTGCGCCTTCTCTGTGCGCGCGCACGTGTGCGTCGCCTGGGGGCCTCCCGCCCGCCTCGCCAGGCCGGGCCGGGCACCCCCTCAATCGGGAGAGCCGGCTCGGGGACGTCTTTCCCGGCCGGCTTCCCGGGCCTTCTGAGGAAGGCCCGCTGCGCGAACGTTATTTATAACGTTCGTTTGCGCATGGGCAGCATGTGCAAACGAACGTTATAAATAACGTTCGCGCAGCGGGCCTTCCTCAGAAGGCCCTGGGAAGCCGGCCGGGGAAGACGTCCCCGAGCTGGCTCTCCCGATTGAGGGGGCACCCGGAGCGGCGACCCGTCGGGCGCTCCCCCCCATCGCGGATTAAGAGAGGGTGTGTGTCAGGGGGGAGTGCTCACTAGGGTGTCGCGCGCCCCCGCCCTGGGGCAGCGCGCACCCTAGTGACACCTCTGGATATTACTATGCATTATACCCAGTGTGTAAAGTGTGTGGGGTGCATCCTACATATTTTCAAGGATACCTAAACCATCAGAAGACCCCCCTAAAAAAAACAGCTTCAAAGGATTAGAATTGTACCTTTATTCTCAAAACTTTTCAATGATGAGCAAATCTTGTTCAAGGGAATACTGGAAAGGTTTTAGAAAAGTTTAGAATTTAGAATCAGGCAAACCCTCCAACACATGGCCCAATCCTCCACTGAACCAGTTCTAACGTTTTCTAAAGCTTTTGCTAGTAGTCCCTTGAAAAAGATGTGTTCATTTTTAAAATGCATTGGGACTAAATGTACATCTCCAGTCATGAAAACTGTTTCAATTTTGTCCTCTCTGCTTCAGGTATTCAGCTGTTATGGATGCCTGTTTTCCTCAATGTCTAAAACTATCCACATTCTTTTCAGTGGGCATAACTGAATCTGGCCTGATCTGATCCTAAACAATGCTGCTACTTGATACCGTGTGCATAGCCCCCGCGCTATACAACATTATATTTTTCAGGTGTACAGTGATGGTTGCAAAAGTAGTATGGACATGTTGAGATCTCAGGAGAGTAATTACAATATTGTTTACATTTACATATTTATCACATTTGTATCCTGCCCTTCTTTCAAGGAGCTCAGATCAACATCCATGGGTTACTCCTTTTAACTTCAGAACTATGAAGTACCCATATTTTTCGTTCCATAAGACGCATCGGACCATTGGACGCATGCGTATTTTGGAGCTAAAAATACTGTAAAAAATGCCTTGCTTTTAACAGTTTTACTTACCTGGTTGTTGATCTTCCGCTCCAATCTTCGGGTGCCCCAGCAGTTCCCAGTCGCGTTCGATGCCTGGGCTAAGTTCCCAGGCGCTGGACACGACCAGGAAGCCCTGCGCAAACATTGCAGCTACTGCGATGTTTGCGCAGTGTTCCTGGTCGCGTTCAGCGCCTGTGCGAAGTTCCCAGGCACTGGACACAACCAGGAACCTCTGCGCAAACATCACAACTGTGATGTTTGCGCAGGGCTCCTGGTCGCGTCCAGTGCCTGCGCTAACTTCCCCGACGCTGAACGCAACTGCAAGCCCTCCGGAAACATCCGATTCCTCCGATGTTTCCAGAGGACTTTGAAGTCGCATCCAGCGTCAGGGAATGTGACTGCAAGCCCTCCGGAAACATCGGAGGAACTTGGATGTTTCCGGAGGCCTTGCAGTCGCGTTCAGCGTCAGGAAAGTTAGCGCAGGCGCTGGACGCGACCAAGAGCCCTGCACAAACATCGCAGTTGCTGCGATGTTTGTGCTGGGCTCCCTGGTCGCGTCCAGTGCCTGGGAACTTAGCCCAGGCACCGAACACGACTGGGAGCTGCTGGGCCACCCAAAGATTGGAGCGGAAGATCAACAACAAGGTAAGTAAACTGTTAAAAGGAAGACATTTTTTCACTATTCGCTCTATAAGATGCACAGACATTCCCCCCTAAGTTTTTTTGGGGGAAGTGCGTCTTATAGAGTGAAAAATACGATAGGTTGAACTAAGGGAGAAAGAATGATGGGCCCAAGATCAGTCAGTAAATTACATAGGATCTGAACCCGCATCTCCCCAGTCCACGTTAAGCACTAAAACCACTATACCACATTGGTTCTTCCCATACTAACAGCCCAATCCTGTCTAGCAAGGCTACAGCTCTGGTGTAGAGCCTGCGCTGCATCCTATTCAGATAAGACCCAGCACTGCTGCGGCTGGAATACTCCTCAAGGGAAGGGGACATTCGTCACCTGAGACTATACTCCGAGGAGAGCCCCAGCCGCCCTCATGGGTTTACTCGAATCTGCGCTAGCTATTTTGCTGGCACACAGTTGAGCAGACTGTGTAACAGCGACAAGGCTAGGGAAGAGGGATGGTATTTCAGCGGAGTCATCACCATTAATCCATTCCCCCTTATAAGGCCTGGCCAAACCCCCCTCCTGGAACGCCCCATTCCACCCTCCCCCCACTGCCCAGTGGGGAACGTATCCTCCCTGGCGGGCGCTACACTCATCCTAGGGTGGGTAGAGTTGGCACCGGCCTCTGCACCGGTGCCACAAATGTGCTCTGCGGTCTAAAATCTAGACTGGGTTGTGCCATAAGGCTCCAATCGTAGGCAGACTAACCTGGGAGTAAGTTGCATTAAACTCAATGGGGCTCACTTCTGAGTAGATATACATAGGACTGCACAAAAATTTAGTGCTGTTCAGTTTCCAAATATGGCACACCAATGCAAATTGGCTCATCTCCTCAATGTGTGCCAGATCTCAAGGAATTAAAGTTAACTTCTCAAAGTCTTTGCCTGTTCTAAAACCTGCCTTTCTCATGTTCCCTACATGTTTCTATAAATAGAAGTGTTTCAAGTATGCATCTTCACGTAGAAGTTTTATTACATGTTTGAAATACTGAGTCACCATCCTCTCTTAACCATTTGGCCAACCATTTGTTCTAGCTCTGTAGACATCATTAAGACACAAACAATGAGAATACCATGTCATACCACACCAACTGTGCATCAACATTATCATATTTACAGATATTTCTAACTGTATGAGTTCAGAAAGCTTTCAATTTTTCTGTTGTGATGATCTATATTGGCATGACCATAGTAAAACCAAAACCACCATACCATAAATTGGTGGCATTTAAAGTGTTCAATATCTGAAATCCATAATTGCATTTCATGTTGGGGTCCATTTATACACCATAGTCTCAGTATAAGGCAGAACAACCCTGAGAAAAGCATTTGAACTAAACCTTGTTTGTATGATGTTTATAGATGCACTATTTTTTTTGAGAAAGGCAGGAGAGAAATTGAATACATAATAAAACAAATAAGACACAGAATAATAACTCCTGTGCCAAGCTCATTAGGCTGAGGGTGAATTCTGTTTTGTTTCTCTTACTGCACAGTCGATCACCATCACACACTGGCATCCTTCTGGACTGAACCATCCTTCTGGATTGTTCAAAAGGGTGCAATGAACGGTGCAACCACTACACTGTTGGCAGGTCACATTTCTACATAGATGTGAATCTCTCTGTATTCATCACCACAGATGTGAATCCCTCTGTATTCATCATCGATTCATCATGGATGTGCATCCTTCCGTATTCAGTCCTTTTCAAAATATATGACAACAAACATGAGTTTCAAGCATGTAAAACAATAATGCATATTTGACTTGAGGGACATCTAGCAGGTGGGCCCCTAGATGCCCGTATCACCCATCAAGTGCCCTGTTATGTATACAGCAGCTGATGATCAAAGGACTACCAAGTAGAATCTCAGGCCCTGTATATGCTTTCTAGATGACCCATCCTACTTTATCCAAGTCCTTGAAAGTTTATCCTCGGGCAATCATCTACTCACACAGTCCGTAAGTTCTCTCAGGTCACCCACCCACTAACACAATGGTGCACATCTTCACTAAGCCCTTGAATTTGGCCCTGCACAGCTTCAGTGGCCAGCCAACTAGTCTGTGCAAAACAGGTGCTCTCTCTCCTTCGCCTACCCCGCCAATCCACTGTCATAGTTACTGCTCATGTGGCTTTAATACCACACAAAAGGAAGCCTCTCTCCTTCCTGAAACACAATACTACAATCTCAATTCAACCTTTGCAGCAATTAAGTTATTTTCTTGCATAGAGGCATATCTCAAAACACGGGTGTTATGAAATTCCTTGAAGAGGAGACGCAAAAAGAGGAAGGCGGTTAGGCAATATTTGGAACAGCACATCTTGGCATCCATTTAAGGACATGGTCATCCATAACAAAGACGACAGTCAAATAAATCAACAGAGCCAAAAGACAGATCTGCGCAAGCAACACAACAAGAACACGGTTCCAGGAAATTGTGATTTAGAAAAGAAGAAAATGAAACAATTCCTCTGAATTCTCACTACAGGGAAGACTATCATATGATAGGGTAAAGAGGCAACGATCGCTCCAGTCTTACCTTTGCCATCTGGGCCTGCACTCCATTTGCTTTAAGAGATGCTACTGCTTTCTGTGCTGCTGCTGGACTGTCAAAATCTACAAAACCGTAACCTGGAAGAAAAACAACACATAAACCTTTATTAATATCTCCAAAGAGCTTCCTGCTATATTAAATGCTTGCTAACTTTGTAGTTCCCCTCCTACTACCAACAGTAACCATGTTTCATTCTAAAGTTTTCATGGCCAGCTATCAATTGACAATGTTTAAGGAATACGGGAATTAAAGCCATGTAGTAAAAGAATCTTGAACTTTAATTGGAATAAAAATCACATTAAAATCCAAGGAACTGAGCCCAACGTTTCGTTCCAGCCCCGTGGAACCTCTTCATAGGAATCTCGAAAGATCATAGATGGTGCTGTCCTCAATTCATCATAGTAAATTTAAACCAAAAAATGCAGGGAAACCCCAGCGGTACAGAGCGGACAGGTACAGAAATGACAGGTCCGGAGCGAAGCGATGTAACCATGTTGTCTACTTCTTTTACCTCTGTTTTTCCAAAACGAATGAACTGAACAACGGTACTTTGATATACAGCAGGGGTGGCCAACTTTCGAACATGAATGCTCCTGGACCTTTAAAGGTTGTGTAGCTGAGGGCATTTCAGCAGGTGCAGCTGCTTTAGCAGCACCATCAGCAATTGCAGCTGCCAAGATTCTGTCTTCTACACAATTCTTAAGAACGCAGAGGCCCTAATGGTGGAAGGTTGGCCACCCCTGGACTAGGATATGCTCCAGCATCCAGTTCAGTTAGGCCAGATCTGGAGATGTTGTCTGCTACAAAACGTTTTCTGTTATTCAAACCAAGCACCTCATTGACCACTGATCACCCATTTCCCCCTCCTGCTTTGGAGACCATGGCACTGATTTCAAAGGAATCTAGCAAAGCAGTTGGAACCAAGACCCACTGCACTGAAAAAACATTTAGGACACTTACTTAATTCCCTTAATACCCATCTTGTGAGTCATTTTGGAATATGTGTAGTGTGTCCCTTGGAGAAAGGCCACAGCTTCATCCTTGCCTCCCCGTAATCCTTGCTACAATCCAAACAGCTGACACCAACATGCCTGAAAGCTATAATAATATTAGCACTAGGACGCTGATAGCTTAACAGCTCTTGGGCAGACATCTCCATTTACTAGGGCAATATACATTAATACAGAAGGCAGCCACAAATATGCTACAGCATGTACTGTACTGCATTTTTATTATTATCTGTAAGCCACGTTCAAAAACCAAAAGGAGAGACGGAGGACAGGAGGAGAGAAATAAATGCACACAATTTATGCACCACCAGTCAAATCCCATTCACTACAAACATATAAATGACATTCTGAAAAATTGACAGTCCCGATTCTATACCTCATGCTAAATTTATGTTTTTGGGGAGGAGAGGAATAGTTTTAAAAGGCAGCCAAAGTAAAGCTTTAAAAACCAACAGTGAAAAGCAGCCCTTCCAACATCTGAAAACTCAGAAATGACAGATACCCGTTCCCCCTACTGACCTACAGCTGTCACCAGAAACCTAGATGTCCTCTGCCTCATATTCGCTATGTTCTGACAGAAGGTCACTTATTCTGAGCCAACAATAAAGAGCCATGAGTGCTTCCTGAAATATTTTCATATTTTAAGCACCCAAATAAAATGTATAAATGTACTGTATATTAGAAGCCAGAAACGTTAGCACATTAAGAGTAAACTCATGACATTTCATTGAGTCCAACAGGATTTGCCTCCATGCAGTAACAATAATAATACTTAGCAATTGTATAGTATGTGCTGTGCTTGTAAGCACTTCACATGAATTACTGTGTTGTATTTTTTTTACAACAAATTCCCTAAGGTATTATTATCCTCCTATTGCAGCTGAGGCTGAGAGGGACCAGCTTGTCTAAGGCCGTCTAATGCCTTGTGCAAGAGACAAGATTTGACCTGGGAATGTCTTGATTTGCAACTCTTGGCCCAATCCTATCCTGGCCAGCCCAGGGAGTGCCTCTGCTGCATGTGATGTGCCAGCTGTGGACCAGGCAGCTATGGAGAAGTCAGTACAGAACATTTATACTTACCTACTCTGCCACTCCCTGGTCTCCAATGGGCCTACTTGGATCTATGCCAGCTCTTTTGGTGGTGTAAATTTGAGTAGATCCAAGGGTCAGGGGCATAGGATATTGGCACCACAGCTGCTACTGAGATGTTCCACTGGCCCACCCTTGACATGCCCCTGGCCTGGCCTAATCCCTGCCCCGATCCCCCCATGAAATGCCCCTCCACCACCTTACATGCACTGGCAGAGCATTCGTGCAGTTCTGGTGCCACGGCTTTCATGCCACCACGACAGGCCTATATTAGTGGTTTGGGAGATCTGCTGCTGTAGGCCCTTGATAGGATTAGGCCAGCAGCCTATTCGCCACTACACTACACCAACTCTCATGCAGTCTGGCTTACATTCAGTGGCGTCACTAGGGTGCACGTCACCCCCGGCAGGAGGTGCACATCACTGGGGGCAGAATGTTAGTGCATCACCCCTAGGCCCCAGCCCCCTGCTGCCGCCCCCCCCACCCGCCACGAGACCTTCGCCTTCACTGTGGCCTTCTTCATCCTGTTCAGGACATGAGCAGGAAGGCGGCAGCGCTTCCCATCTGCTGTTTGCGCGCAGGCCGCAGCGCACACACAAGCTGGGAGGGGGTGAAGCGCCGGGAGCAAGACTAGAAATCTTTGGCTCATGTGCTTGTGCAAACAGCGGTACTTGGGCAGGCCAGGGATTCTCGGCCTTGTTTGCGCAGGCGCACGAGTGGAAGATTTCCAGTCGTGCTTCCGGCGTGTCTCCCCCTCGGCCTCCCAACTCGTGCATCATGCGCTGCAGCCTGTGTGCGAACAGCAGAGGGGAAGCACCATCGCCAGCCTGTTCAAGTCACGAATGGGATGAAGAAGGCCGTGGCAAAGGCAAAGCACCAGGCAGCTAGGGGGGCAGTGGGCGTATCACCTCCTCCCGGCGTGTCACCCTCCGGCGCGTCACCTGGCGCATCAAACCGGCGGCCCAACCCCCCCCCGCCACACCCTAGCGACACCACTGCCTACATTAAAGTTTTGGAGTTTTCATTAAGCAAATACTAATAACTTTTGTTGTATTTGCTTGTAATTAACACAGCTGAATTCTTTCAAACAGAAGTACATATTATTAACAGGAAGAGAAACTCAAGTGTGAAAAGCACTTGAAACCAGCTCAGTTCTTGCAAAGCTTTTCTGGAATGTCTTAGCTGCCAGTACAACCATTTAGGAAACATCAGTTGAAGAGAAAGAATTTGACTTGTACCTGGGAGACCTGGCTTAAAATCCCACCATTGCCCTTGACTCATTGTGTGGTCTAGGACAAATCTCTAATTTTAGGGCCAAATCCTCAAAATTTGAATGATTTATCACACCAAATTTTCATGGGGACAAGCAAAACAAGAAGACTTAAAGCACGATGCACATGGAAAGTCACAGATAAATAATAATAATAAAAACTTGTTATCATAGTGGCAGATAAATGCGTGGCAACCTTTGAAATAAAGATGACCAAGTTAGAAGGAAACAAAGAAGCAATATGATGATAGAAAGCACTGGGTGATAGACAAGTCTTGTCAGCCAAAAATGTAGACTGGGCATATCTGATGTTTCCCAAATGATTTCAGGTAGAACATTCGTTCATTATGCATCTTGTAATGCCAGTGGAAGCAGGAATGGCATCAGGGGTTGGCCAGTGTAGGCACATGGCGAAGCTGACCCCTGAATCCTAAGTACTTGTGGCAGTGGTAGCATTCAAGGGACCATCAAGGGTGATGGGGGGGGGGTAGTGCAAGACTTTGCCACATTGCTCCCAGCAACCTGGAGTCAGCACTGTGTGGAACAGACACTGTGACTACCTGCCCTAAAAACACAGCCACACAAATAGCACAGTAGATTTCAATTAGACTTTCGTTTTTACATTTTAATTAACCATTTTATTTTTTCCACCACATTCTTCCTTTTTTTTTTGTCTTCTCACAGCATGTGACAACGAAATGAACTTGTTATATCCAGCAGTGTCCTCAAAAACATACTGCACAGAAGCTGTGAAGTTGGAATTGCGAAGGCCACAATCCCCAAACTGCTTGTTCTGAAGTAGTGTTATGAACTTTGTTATGGAGTGAGGAATGGTTGGAATGTAGACTATCAAAATCCGCCAGAGGAGGAAATAGGCTCGACTCCAAAGAAATGTCAGAGGAATGAGGAAATGTAATGTATTGTTCTGTACACTCTTGCACAAGTGGTAGCAGGCAGCCTCTCGGGAATACAGTGACAAAATGTATCGGGGTTGCATAACTGTATGAGAAACATAATGAATAAGGAAGATATAGGCTGTAATATATTTGTGAACGTTTTGTTGAAAAGCGGTATATAAATACTGTAATATTATAGATGGCAGATGGGGGTAGGTGGTGGGCAGGCACACAGGGTATGCCCCCCCATCAACCCGCCTCCTCACTAACTTGCTACCTGTGGCTAAGTTGTCCAGTGAGCGTGGAAGGGAGCAGCAATGGTAGTGGAGGAGGTGGATACGGATGGTGATGGTGGCAACCACCTCACCCTGTCAATCAGTCACCTTAGCCAATTGTCTGAACCCACCTCATGGATGGGAAGGCCCTGTATATATATAGATCCTATCCCCTCCAACAGCAGCCTTCCTGCCCCCTTTATTTCCACAGACTTGCACTAGCAAAATCACTAGTACTGATTCAAGGAAAGGTCAGAAGACTTACTCAGGGGTAAGAGAACTTATTTTCCCTTTCCCTCCTGAAGCCTCTCGATCTGCCCTCAACCATAGGATGTGGCAGTCACCATTTTTGCGCCACCCATGGGCGTCACTGGGGCGCGGCGGGGGGGGGCGGGCCGCCAGGGGGTGACGCGCGTCATGGGGTGACACGCGCACCCCCTCGCGCGTCACCTCCGTGACGCGCGTCGCCCTCCGGACGCTCCGAGGCCAGCCCGGGAGCCGGCCTCGGAGCGTCCGACCCCGTCGGCGCTCCAGGGCCTTCTGAACGAAGGCCCAGGCAGCGCGTCAATCCGGGTATTTCCCGGATTTTCGCGCATGCCCAGACCCGTTTTGAGGGCAAAAAGCCCTCAAAACGGTCTGCGCATGCGCGAAAATCCGGAAAATACCCGGATTGACGCGCTGCCTGGGCCTTTGTTCAGAAGGCCCTGGAGCGCCGACGGGGTCGGACGCTCCGAGGCCGGCTCCTGGGCCGGCCTCGGAGCGTCCGGAGGGGGACGACGCGATGCGGGGGGGGAGCCGGATGGCCCCCTCCCCCCGCGCCCATAACGTCGCGCCCCTGGGGGGGTGACGCGCGTCCCCGCACCAGGGTGACGCGCGTCTAGTGACGCCACTGGCGCCACCGCATTGATGGGGGTGGTGGTTGATGGATAGGATTGGGCTGTTAGTTTAGCATTTTGTCTAATTTAAGTTACAGTTACAGATCTTTGCATGGCAAACAGGGAGGTTCAAGTACAGTACTCTACACACACACACACACACACACACACACACACACACACACACACACAGAGAGAGAGAGAGAGAGAGAGAGAGAGAGAGAGAGAGAGAGAGAGAGAGAGAGAGAGAAATTGCATATTCATGTATCAGCATCTTGCATGACAACAGTACTGAAGCAATCCTGATCCCAACTGGTATGTTTACCGTACATCTAGCAGGCTGGAATATTGGAAGAGATCCTCACTGTAGGCAGTGCAGCTGTACAAATTAAGAAATCAATCTAGCCAAAAGATGTGATGGTGTGATCAACATAGTTGGCCCCTATCATGAGGCTACCTCAGGTGGCAGACTTCAGTGCCATTAAAGGATGCCAAATTGACAGCTATTTAATCACCATGGAGGAGAGAACTGGGATTTTCCACATCAAGTGCCTAACATCTCAATCCCATGTATATTGAGTTAGAAGTAAGCCCCATTGTGTTCAATGGGACCAGCCCCAAGCTAACTGTGTATACAACTGCAGCCTTAATGCCTTACACACCAACTCTGATGGAGTGTAAAACACCATGGATGCTTTCTCCAAGCTCAAACTCAGGCCACATGCTGGCTTTTTGTACTTTGAAATATAGTACACATTCTCAGTAGGCCTTTGTCTAGTTCATGATTTATTCCCCCGACTTCAGCAACATTGCAATTTCATATGCTGCTCTTGTTTGTGTGTGAATGTGCATGTGTAGTGGTTGCTTTTGACTATGCTAGTGGCTTGAACATCTCAGACATGAAACAGAAAGTGGGATATAAATATTTAAGATAAATAATTGACATCTAGCAGTTAGCCAGGAACTGTTATTCTGAAAGAAACAAAGTGACAATGGCCGCAATCCTACACACACGTACCTGGGAGTAAGTCCCATTGAACACAGTGACACTTACTTTGGAGTAAACATGCATGGGCTTGCACTGCAATTTTACTTTGGTTTGATGCCATTAAATCTAAACAATAAAGCCAGACAATAGCAAGTGAGAATCTATACCTCTGAGCCAGGCAGTGGCAGCAGCGGGGGGGGGGGGGGAAGCCCCAGCAGTACAGAGAATTTTATGTGTGCCATAATAAGCGCTGTCTGAACACACAGTCAGACGCTAAACAACGATGTCTCCCATAACCTAAATGGCTGGGGGCCTCCTGGGCTGAGTTGCTCAATTCCATAATTAACTTGGCAGCAGGTTCAAATGAATTAAAACTGAATGTCACTATTTTTGCAACAAATCCCTCATCCTTGTTTTTTCCTGCTTGTCAGGAGAAGACCAGCAGAACAGCAATTAGTGGTAAGCAGTGCAGTGAAAGAGAACCAAGTATACGCTAATTAGGTCACTCACCAAGCACATTCATTTCATTGGCAGATTTAATCAATGTTTTCCTGAAATGCCTTAAATCTCCTATGCTAATTTAAAGTTTTGTTATTATTGTTCCTTTAAACACAGATGGGATGCCTGGAGATTTTCAAGTGCTTTCTCTCCCCCCCCCCCTTCAAGACGCTTTCTAAATATTATGCCTTGCACCTACTGCTTATAAAACATCGGCACAATTCTAATGAAATTGTTACAATTTCATGCCTCTATTTTAACGTCTAAGAATACGGTGGGTAGAACGGGGCAAGTTCACGTAATTGCATATGTGCTATAAAAAACGGATACAAAAAATGTGTGAATAGAAATTCATTCAGTTTCTGCAGCAACTATTTTTAGGACAAATAAACCCCGACAGTATAGACGAGGGTGGCCACCATAAGACTGGCGTACTTTACCCAGCCTGCCAAGGCTTCTCCTCTGTTGCATAGAGACAAATCAGTGGACTGGTTATTCTGAGGGAAAAGCAGAAAAGCTTTTTATAGCCTTATGAGAGGGGAGCTGGAGCCAGATCACATTCAGCAACTTTTTCCACAGGGCACCAAAAAGGAAGCCAATCCGTTTTGAGGTTCGATCCAATCCCTTCTAACTCAAAGCTAGGGAATGAGAAGAATTTTGCGATCAGTGGGGGAATAGAGATTAATTCCCTCATTCTAAACTCTCAAAGCCAGTGCGAGCTGAGCCCACCCCCCTCTGAAGTTCACCTCAGCTTGTAATGGCTCAGTGGGATTACAAAGGCGAAGATAACCGCTGACTCTAAAGGCAAGGGTTGTTTCAACATTGTTACTCTGCATTCTGAAATGTTCCAGGCCCATGTGAACGCATTTTTTTTTAAATCTCTGAATGTGCAGCACAATCTGCTGCTCAGAAGTAAATCTCCACTGAGTTCAATGAGGCTTATTCTCAGGAAAGTGGGAAAGTAGCACTGCAGTATCAACTGACCAGGAAGAGTAAAAGAAGCACAGTTTTCAGAGTTAAGTAGGCTTACCAGATTTTCCCGGTTCTAAACCGGGACAACCCCCCCCAACAATTATTTATTTATTTATTTATTTATTAAATAAAAAATAAAATTTTAAAAATCTTTATTTTTGGGGTGTGAAGTGCCCTTTTGCCGCTGGAAGGGCGGCTGAAATTTAAATTATTTATTTTAGTTAATCAGTGTCATTTAGTTAATCATTTAATTAATCAGTGTCATTTAGTTAATCAGTGTCACTAATTAATCAGTGTCATTGTTTCTCCTGGTGGTTAGTGCTGCTTTGGTGCCTTTTTTTTTTTTTTTGCCTTGGATGCTGCTTCTTTTTCCTTCCTGGATTACACCATCTTTGCCAATCAGGGATCAGACAGAGATCAGGGCTGTTCAGATCACAGGGCTACATCATCATCTCAGTCAGGTTTTACTACATGATGACATAACTGAGGGCAGGTTAAGGCAATGGAGAGTGACAGCATGTGAGGACAATGGCAAATCAACAGGTGAACACATTCACAAGGTGTGTCAAAGAAAGCATAGAAAAAAAGGACATGAAGAAATCAACACTGGAACTGCTGAAACAGCCCAGCAGTCCAGCTGCTGCAACAACCCAGCTGCAGCAGCCTGCAGCCCCCTCCAGCCACCTGCAGCCCCCCAGTAGCCCCGCAGCCCCCTGCAGCCTCCAGTCCCCCCTCCAGCTGCTCCCAGCAGCCCCGCAGCCCCCTGCAGCCTCCAGTCCCCCTGCAGCCGCCCCCCTCCAGCTTCCAGCCGCCACCTACCCCCACCAGCAGCAAGAAGCAGCTGCAAATTTTAAAACTTACCTTTTTTGCTGGCGACGGCCATCTTGGATCTCATGAAATATCACGAGATCCAAGATGGCGGCACCCAAATCTCATAAGGGCACATGAGGCAGTACAGTACTGCCTCATGCCCACACAAGATTTGGGCGCCGCCATCTTGGATCTCGTGAGATTTTGTGAGATCCAAGATGGCCGTCGCCAGCAAAAAAGGTAAGTTTTAAAATTTTAAAAACCCCAAAAGCAGCTTCGGGGGCTTGCACCAGCCCGTAAACGTTCTGGGACAAATCCAGGACCCGAGCTCGGGTTCCCGGACTGTCCTGGAATTCCCGGTACGAATGGTAAGCGTAGAGTTAAGCCAAGGGCTGCTTCTAAATCTTCACTCTGCAATGAAGACTTCTGAACATGCTCAGAGCTTGTATTCCTGACTCTGGGGAGCATAGGTTCAGAAGTGGCATTAGGGGTTCAGTATTGTCTGAGGGGCCACCGGCCTGGGCTGATCCCTAAATCCTCAGTACCAGTGGCAGCAGTAGTATCCAATGCATCATCAGAGGGCAAGCAGATGGTGTGATGGGGACCCCAGCACAGGGCTTTGCCCCACAGCCCACAGCAACCTGGTGCCAGCATTGGAGAAGTTTTTAATCTTCCTGACTAATGAGTCATTTAGCACAGCGGTTCTCATCCCTTATGGCGTGGCGTACCACCTCCATGGCTGCCACCGCACTGAATACCACAGGAAGTGGCGATGACATCATTACCACTTACTTCTGGGTTTTAGGCTGTGCTGGAGGCCTGAAAGCAAATTTAAGGGGACAAGGGGTGGGTGGGCCTTTTCCAGCCCTGGAAACACACGCACTCAGGCTTTGCCGGCTCTGCAGAGCTCGTGCCGCCGTTTCCAGGACTGCAGTGTGGCACAGTCGCCATCTTGGCAGCCAGGGGCCCATGTACCACCTCCCTGCAGTCTGCGTACCACCGATTGAGAACCCCTGATTTATCAGAAATAATAAAAATGACAATTTTCAGAGTTAGTCTCCACAATGAAGGATTCAAGCATGTGTAACAAAGTCTGGGTTCAGAATTGAAGTTCAACCTGGTCTTGTCAACAACGCCTGAACAAGCCAGTATCCCCACAAGTTCATCTTTCTCAGAGCACTCTTTCTCCACTCAGAGACCAGAACAACAACAGTTCGGAATAAGGAGAATTTTATTACACAATAAAACTCCACAAATCTCAGAGAGCTTTTACACTCAAACAAGGTAGATAGAAGATAAAGAATTTACCCATAGCTTAAACCATACCCAATTCTAACTTGAAATCCTCTAATACCAGCTTCTTCTCCCAGAGACAGGAAAATAACCCCATCAGGCAAGAAGCACCCAACTGCCTCCCAGGTATCTATTCTTATAGCCCTTTCCCCACTAAAGTAATACTACAGAGCTGTACCATACCCCAATCAAAGGGACCATTCCCTTAAAGGAGAAAGGAACTAGTTATTCTTTCCAAAAACCATGCCCTCATCCAATTCTAGATGGAACTCTTCCAACCCTGTTCCTGAAATACCTTAGGAGCTGTAGTCACATTAAATCATATCCCCCCCATGATCCCTTAACATGACAGTGTGCTCAGAAGCCCTCATTGCAGATGGCTGGAAACCCCAAACGTTGCTTTTTGTAAGCCCTTTTGGATGCCATTTTCCCTCCTTCTCTTCCCATTCGCCATGACTTGTAAATTTGGGAAAGCGTGAAAAAGAGAAGGAAAAAAAATTACCACATGAGACGTCATGATGGTGGAGGGGTTCCCTCAATTGAGGTCTTTCCAAACTTTGGAGAATCTTCAGGAAAAAGCCAAACTGGTTCAGTCTTGTTAAGAATTCTCTTAAAAAGACTCGGAAAGACACAGTCCATTCTAGATGGATTCTAGATAGATGGATTTCACAGATCGCTAGTGGCTGGCACTGTTAAGAACTGACAGGATTTACTTTCTTGATTGGGGCTGCTCTCACGGTTCCAGATCGTGAGGTAATAGGACAATATGCATAGCTCTAAAAGTGGAATGGGGCTAGGGATGGTAAATGACGCAGGAGGTTTGCATCCTTCCCAAGAGGGTATGGGGATGTCGAAGCCTGATGTGTGCTTGTATCACCCTAACTGGATTGGCGTGAAATCTAAGACATAACCCATAAAGAGGCTTCTTTGAATGAAGAAACCATTATGCAAGGTTTGTATAAATGTGAACACATTTTGAGAGACATACTCATTAATCTACGTCTACACTGCAATGATAGTGCTTCTTCTCTCCATTTACAAGATGCATCTACTTATTCCATAAGGACCCTGCACCATCTGCTTGGAAGCATTCTTTTATATATTGCGCTTACCCAGGGTCTCTCTTAAAAAATAATGTGCATCTCAACAAGTAGGTAGTGGGCATAAAAATGATTATCCAATAATTTACTATGCAAATTCCAGTGATTGTTTTATGCACAGTGGATAAAGAATCAAATTAAAGTCTTATAACCCTTGGAAAATTAGAGTTAGCAAGCAGAGAGGTTGATTTGCCCTTGAAAACGAAATTACTAAGTGCAAATTGTGTAACATTCACACAGGCTGTATCATCCCCTGAATGCATAAATGCATTAACCGTGAAACATTTTAAATTATTAAAAGGACACATGATTTTAAGTTACTAGTTAACCAGCAATTGGTCAACTTAGGTTAATAAATAAGAAAAACAACAACAACAATTCGGAGGTAAAAGGGAAAACACAATGTACAATCTATAAGAGACACAAAATCATGACTGAGCATGCAAGGTTTCATTTAAAGATGACTCCCGAGACACCCAGTTTGTTATGCAGGTAATATAGAAACGTGAAGATTTTTTTCCTTCCTTTTGTTCATTTGGGGGGAAGAGGCACAAAAATACATTAGTCTCATTATGGCGCTTCTCTGGAGCTTTTAACTCCTTCCTTCTTATCATAAGCAACAGCAACATTAAGCAGGACTGCAATCCCCCATCACACACACCAGAATTTGGCTTGCATTTTCGTATCCACATCATGCACCAGTTTTGGAAGAATCCAGCAGTTATGTTTTTTTTTAAAAAAGGCTAAAGTTATGTCCCCATCAGTTTTAAAGATAGATTTATAAAGGTAAATACATAGTGTGTTCAAGGCTCTGAAATGGGTTTGGAGAGAAGAGCTCAGCTGACCTTAATCTCTCCTCCCTTGCCTACAGTTTGCTAGTATCCCATACTTCTATTCTCCCCATCCTCTCTATTACTTAACTCCTTCACCATTTTAGAACAAATTACCGACTGTAGCAAAAGTTTGACTGAGCAACTAGAACAACTACCAGTAAAACTGGACAGGGGTCATGGGAGTCTAGCTGTTGCTGGGTGCAGGGAACAAAACTAGACAAAGGACGAACAGAGAAGGGAGAAGGATGATTGCACTGCTTTGTAGCACAGATGCTAAATGGCATTTGCGTTGTTTGTTAGCATGAATTTCCTGGTCAAGGTAGAGAAAATAAGGAAAACATTTAGCTCCGTACTGTCATATGCTATGGGAACTTGATAGCTTTAGGAATTGTGGGTTCACCCTCATGTCATTGGAAGAAGTGTAAGGACAGTGGGAGTGGCCATGCCGCTGTAGTGTCAGTGCAAGTTTGGAACAAATTTGGGACAAGTAATGAACATATAACATCATAATATAATCACAATCATGATCAGTACTGAGATCCACACAAAAGACATAGAACAGGGGTTCTCAACCAGTGGTACTAGTACCACCAGTGGTGCTTCGGCCGACTGCTGGAACCCCACTCTGACACAGCGCATTTTCACTCCCGAGAGACTGAACTTCTCGGGAATGCTGAGAAGGACTCTCCCACCCGTTCAGAACCTCCTACCTTCATTTGCTGGCCTCCAAAATCTGAAAACCCAGAACTAACTGGCGATGATGTCATCATCAGTCACTTCCAGCGGTACGCAGCAGGAGAGTGGCGTTGGAGGTGGTACTCGGCCAGGAAGAGGTTGAAAATCCCTGACATAGAAGATACCTTGGGCGGTGATCCCAAGGAGGAATCTACCTTGCAAGGTCCAAGGTTCTCAAGCCTGTCTAAGGTGAGAGAGAACAACTTACCTATCAAATACTGGCGAAAGTGACATCCACATCTCAGATCCCCTAAATTGAGGAGCCTGATGCATATCAATACACCATCCAACCACATCCACTTGCTCTCCTGCAACTTAGCATTTGTCTCAAGTGACAGAAGTCAACTCTAGAGGCCATTCAGAAACAGTTGAAGGTGATGCTCCAAATTGGGGCTCTACCCCTATAACATTCATTCCAGTTGGTTGCTGAAGGCTGGAGCTTAGAAGTCCTCTCAGTCTTGCTTGCTATCTTGTCAGAGCAACATCTCCACTCTCTGGGAAGTCCCACAATCTCCTCGGACTCCCTGCTAGCTATGTATTCCTATCCTGCAAACCACATATCCTGCAAACTACTACGTTGCACCCAGTTAATCTCTCCAGAACCTCAACCAGCCCCTTTAAGAGCCTCAGCCAACATGCATAGGAGCAGTTTGGATCTTACCATCACTATATGTAGTAAGAACGTGTTGTGGGACATTTTAAGGAAAAGTGAACCAGAGCTACAATGCTCTGCCATTTTGAGATAGCTTAAGTGGCCAACATGAGTAGTCTGATTATTCAGACACTGGTGATCATGGAGTTTTTGAATTCAGCTGACTGAAAACAGAAATTGGTTAATCTAATTCACAAGAGGACCAACAAAATAGGAATGACAAGGAAGGATACCTTCAGTAAGCAAACAGTACTTGTTGTACTTAACTAGAAATAATATTTTTAAAAATGAAAACAGGATGTTTGGGCAAACATTTTAGTAAATACACCACTAACCCAAGATGATGAACATCTCATTAGTGAGACTGCTCTGGAAGAAAAAAAAAACCTAGATAAAATAGTTTTCATTCAAGATATAAATCTACTTAGAGCTAGAGATTCCTAGTACAGTAAATTAAGTGGTTTGTGCAATTCACCTGAAATTGAGAAGAATAGCTTGAGATATACAGAAAATGTTAGGAATACAAAACAGAATAAATAAAATGCAGTTTTCCAGCAGGAACTGAGGTTTCTTCCCACTTCATATGACATAATCCCCTTTTCTGTGCAAACATTTCAGATATCTTGCTAAAAACAAACACACATTTCATCCCAACCTTCTTGTGGTGAAACTGGCAGTAAACAGCAATTGATATTAAACTGGCAGTAAACAGAAACAGATATCTTAAACGCTAACAGATGTCTAGGAGTTGGTTTCAGACATGACGTAGTTGCAGAGGAAACAGGAAATGTAAACATCTTGCGCTTCATATACATCATATTCTTCTCACCCTAAATTGATCTTTTATATCTTCCGCTTCCTGGGAGATACACAAGCTGTTTCACCCATCAGGTATCTGAGTTTGGAGAGATGTGAGATGCAGAAGAACATTTGCATTTCCTGTTCCCTCCACAATACCAACATCATGCCTCTGAAACAGATGATTTTAGCCCTAATATTTACTGCATCTCAAACTGCATCAGGGCATATTATGCTGAATTTGTAACAATTCCTGGTGTTTTTGTTTTTATTTTGAAACTATCAAGCGGGGGGGGGACTCAAAACAGATAAAACCCTGGCAGGAGATAGGGGGCTTTAGCGTTGTCACCCGCCATAGAACCAATTCCAATTGCGCTCACCCTATGCTGCTTCGATGATATCCAACCTCCCGCCCCTGGCCAGCCTTACACAGCCTCCCTGGATTTGCGCCAGCCATTTTGCTGGCGCAAAATACCAAGGATGTTTTAGGGGCCGCTAGGATCCCCTTTCCTTCAAGGTGTGCCCCCAGCACCGTTGGAGCAGGCCCAATCCCAAGCAGGGATGCAGCGTGCTTAGTGTGCTGCAGTGGATCTTAGGCAGCCCATCTGTTTACAATTCAGAATTTCCTAGGAAATCTATGCCTGCTGCACAGGATGAAATATAAGCTGTGTTCATGGTTAAGAAATTGCATAGCTAACTTATAATAAGTTTCAATATGTCAAGATTAATTTTGAATTTTAATTCTATTTACAACTAGGATGTCTCTGTTCTTGCAATTCGATCTCTTAGGTTGGACTTGCCAACTTAGTTTTGGTCTAGTTGCAAGTGTTAATTCTACCTCCTTGGCTGGATTTATTTCATTGTTGGCCAAGTTGCAACTGTTAAAATCTATCTTCTTGGTTGAACTTTTAAACTTTGTTTTGGATAAGCCTCAAGCATTAATTTTGCCTCCTTTGTTGGACTAAGCTGCAAGTGTTAATTTAATTTCCCTGTTTGGTCCTGTAACTCTCTTCTGGTCAAGCTACAAACGTTAAAACTACCTCTCTGGGCAGATTTGTAAACTCTGTTTTGGTCAAGTTGCAATAATTAATTTTATGTTCCTAACATCGTTTTGGGTAAGCTGGACTTCTTGGATTTTTTTTTATTTCAGCGTGGGTCAAGTTATAAGTGTTAAATCTACATCCTTGATTTGCCTTCTTCTGTTTTAACTTTACTTTCTGAAAGTTAACTTTCTTGCCTTTCTTACTTCTGTTTTAACTTTACTTCTGAAAGTTAACTTTACTTTCAGAGTTGGACTCTCACATAAAACGTATTTTGTTTGTGTCACACACACACACACACACACACACACACACACACACACACACACACACACACACACACACACACTACCAACTTGGCAGAGATAGAGATACAACTGCTAAAGTAGCTCCTTCTGCTTTTGCTGTAGCAAAATTGCACTAAAACACTTTGATAGAAATGTAGTTGATTGCTACAATGATAATGAATTACACTTTATTTTATAGATTGATGTAACAATATCAGTTACTCTTTATTTATGGCTTATGGTTTCAACAATAAAAAGCATATAAAAATAAATAAACATGGTTTCCCTCTTCTGCTGTCACCTTTGTCAACTTTCTCCTGTTTGATAATAAAGTATTCTTCTATTGCAGTGGTTCTCAAAGTGGTGGGTCTTAACCCACCATTGAGAACAAAAGCTGTTCCCTGCCCCCTTAAGGGGTGGGGACAGCATGGCGGCGGTGGCGGCGATCACCATGTTTAGTAATCTGGAGTCAATTTCTTTGCTCGGAAATAAATTGGGTGACCACACTAAAACCACATTCCACCAAATATGTTGGAAATGCAACAAGGAGCTTCTTAACCACTGTCCATAGTGCAGGACAGTGATCAGAAATTTTCTTCTGAAACCAAAACTCTTGGTACGATTTCTGAAACTTTGGTTTCAGCTCAAAATACTTGACGGCGTTAGCTGGTTTTGAAATTTGTCAAGAAGTGATTGAAAAGAAAGTGAAGTTCTTGTCTGCCTTGTCAGGATGTGCCTTCTTCAAATGTTCAATCAGTCTGGAAGGCTTCGTTCCCTCATTAGAAAATATTGGCAGCTGCTGGTTTGTTGGTGCTGGTATAAATCCATACTTCAAATATTCCAAACTATATTGTCTACATTTCTTCTTTGATTTTTCTGCTTCTGCCATTTCTATTCAATGACAAAGAGACAAAAACACACGTGGTGGTGACAGTTTCTCAAAACGCAGTATACTGCTCTGACTAGAGCTCTGGTGATGTATTTACTAAATATTCAGATAGTTTCCACTAGTTTTTAGCACTATGCAGAGGCAGAAACATGGAGTGCCATTTGCCAGCATGGTGCCATAATCCCACCAACTCCAGCACCCCTTGCCTCCTACATACCTCTTAGCGCCCCCCAAGTAATCCCACCGCGCCGCAGGTGGCAGTATTGCCTACTTTGAGAACCACTGTTCTAGAGCAAGGAAGGGCAGGAAAAGAATTGCCCTTCCTCTTCATTGTGATGCAATGTGACGCAATTGTTACCACCATCAGGACCATGAAACACATAACAGTGAACGACGTGAGCTGGCAACAGTTTTTTGAAACCTTTCACTCCTGAGAAACCCTCAATTCCCCCAGAAAAAGTTCTTCAAAGACTTTCAACTCGTATAACAAAAACAGTATATGGTTACAGCAAAAGATAGTCCAACAAAAATATTCATTTTATTGTCATACCCAAAGGAGTTTTGCAACTGTTTTTGAAGTATTTTTAAATGATTTTAAATATATGAAATGATGAGTATTTATCCACACATCTGTACATATAGCCTTTTAAAAGAAGAGGGGGGGGGTTGGGAGGTTACATTTTACTTTCATCAATGTCCCACTATAGAAAATGTTTCCTATTTAACTCTGTGACTGGACTAAAACACAATATACTTGTGATCCCACTCCATTAACTGTGATTAGGGGAACTTGTTTCAGTTATGAATCAGAGGGGAGGGGGAAAGGCTTTCCTCCTTGCTTTCCCTCTTTTCGACCTTTTCCTCTCTTTGTACAGTTATTGAAGTATCAATGCTGAACCAAAGCTCATGCCATGGTAGCACTGGGGAAATCATTTCCTACTTTATAAAATGATATTTTATACACACAGCTACAGAACAAATGGTGTGCTGGAATATGACTAAAGGTGTAAGTCAGACGTGACTAATATAAAACCTCATTATAACCTAGTTGATCATCCTGTCCTTCCTCCAAGCAGCTCAGGAGGGCACACGTGGTCTTTCCCTTTTATCTCACAAAACTCTGTAAAGTAGGTTAAACTGAGAGATATTGATTGGCCAAAGTGACCCCAGTGACTGTGGAGGCTGAACAAGATTTGGAACTACATCTCCCTGGTCAATGTCCAACATCTCCCTGGTCAATGTCCAACCCTCTATCCATTACACCACATTAGTTCTCACACTGATGCAGCAATATAACTCATGGTATGAATTGAGCTATAGGGTTTCATCACTCTCTCAACATGTATGATGAATAAATGAAGGATGTATTAGTGCAGCAATTTTCAACCGCTGTGTCGTGGCACATTGGTGTGCCGCAAATGGTTCGCAAATGTGCCGCTGGAGTTTTGAAGCACAGTAGTTGAAAATCTCTGAAAAACTATTCTGGATTCTGTGGCTCTGTTTCTAGGACAACTGCTTATAGTACCAAATTGTCTAAGGAGCCGGCAGAGGAAGGACAGACAATTTGTTACTACTGACAATTGTTCTAGAAACAGCCGCAGAACCCGGAAGAGTCTGCCAGAAGACGGAAGTGGGATCACAAGAAGCGAAGACCATAGAGAGAGGTCAGTGTGCCGTGAGATGAAAAAATGTTGAAAATCACTGTATTACCTAATTATATTTAAAATATTTATACCCCAATTTTCCAAACAACAGACTCTCAAGGCACCTAAGGATAGGAAATCATTCAACCTATACAAAATCTAATGAGTTAAAGGTGTGTACAGTATAAGTATAATATATTGATACAAAAGTTGAAATCTTCAGAAAACACAGCAGCAACAGAAAAGGCTAAACAGTGACTGTCTTTAATAGACAATTTTTCTCTAGAGCTTTCAACTCTCATTAGGCAAATAAAATGGTTATCATTTCAGGCTTCAGTTTTGAGACTGAAGCAATCTAAGATTCATTCCCATAACAGATCAAATGCATTCTCTAAACAGGAAAAAAATGGCTACAATGGTATAAAGAAAATGAAACGTTATCCTTCACATTGCAACTACTGTGGTTTTAAGAGAAAAATGTTTTTGCAGTTGTTGGCCAATTCTCATCCTTCAGTGAAGCCGCACTTTTGGCCTTCCACACACACTCAACCAAGACTTGACCACAGGCAGAATTAGGAAAACAAACTAAGTACATTATGAAATTTGTTCATTAGATGTTGGGACTGCAGGAAGGGGGTAAGAATGTGTGTCTGTAAAGTGGTCTAGAGCAGGGGTTCCCAACCCCTTCCTGGGTGAGTACCACCTCCAGTGCCACCCTCCTGACCACCACCAGAAGTGACTGGCGATGACATAATCGCCAGTTACTTTCAGGTTTTCAGAGGTCAGAAAACACAGGAGGCGGCTCTGGGCAGGTGGGAGGGTCCTTCTCAGCGTTCCCAAGAGACTCAGTCAAAGGCATTAGCCTCTTGGAAGCAAAAATGCGCCACCCAAAGCTCTGCATCGGAGCAGGATTCCAGTGGTCCAGCACTCCGAGTACCACCAGCAGCCGGCCTAAGTACCACTGGTGGTACTAGTACCACAGGTTGGGAACCCCTGGTCTAGAGATAATAAATGGCAGAGAGGGTGAACATAGTTGAAGCTTGGATATGCTGGGAAGGGGACAAAAATGCTGGGAAGGAGACGAGAGTCATGGATGCTCTGTAGAATCGCGGGAATCACAAGAACCAGGTTACTATCTAAGAAGTGAAGGGAGTGAGAACCAGACAGATCATCCCACATGAAGAGCTCTTCTACACTACTGTAGAGTCACAAACACTGCAGAACAACATTACCATGTCAAACCAAGCTACATATTTCGCCAACATACATTAAACTGAGGGCAAAGATAGCTGCTCAACAGTGCAAGCCCATGCATGTCTACTCAGACATAAGCCCTACTGAGTTCAGTGGGCATTACTCCCAGGTAAGTATGTACAGAACTGCAGCCTTAGTTCCTTTTTGTGCTGTTGGTTGCTTTCTTTCCTTGTTAAATTAGCAAGTGGGGAATCTCATATACGCACTCCTTTTTTCAAAGACAAAACAATAGACTTTGAAACTTCGCTCAGCACACATCCCATATTATTTACTGAATAAAGTTATTCATGTTCCACATTGTACCTGCTACAAGCTGGAGAGACAAATTACTCTTTTTGGCTTAGACGAACAGCTCAGCTGTATCCATTTGTTCTTTAAAAAGAATTAAATATTACATCACTGAGAAATAAATTAATTGACCTGTGCTGTGAACAAATAAATCACCAAGCCCAATATGCAGCTTTGAATTTGCAGCTCATTTCAGCAAGCGGGCTTTGCTCTCTCTTAACATATGAGTTAAGTAAGCCTTTCTGACAGGTGTAAGAGCCTCTTATATCACTTGCAAAGCTATGGTAGCAAGATATGACAGAAAATTAGGAGTAGTCATAATATCATATGTTGCATATCACCAAGTATCATAACATAAAGCCTTGGAACACCAAATAAAATACAGCAGGCAGAACAAACAGTACAAAGGGATGAAAGAAAGACACAAGAAGTCATTTGGGCACTCTTTGCAACGTGGTGTAAGGTCCTTTCCTACAGGATTAATCATTAGCTACAAGAGAGGCAGCCCGATCCTGCCCAAACATAACGTAACGTAACATAACATAACATAGGGTGTTGTAAACATGCCGTAAACATGCCTTGGGAGTAAGTGGTGGAGGCCGGCACCGCTCTCTCCTCCATTGCCCAGGACCTGTGCCGGCAGACGCAGATGAGTGCTGTGTCAGGCGACAGGAGGGTGTGGGGAGGGAGTGGGCCATTGGCCAGCCCGCCTGGGAGGGGGCAGAGATATCGGCACTGGGTCGCGCCAACGCCCCTTCCAAGGCTGGGCCAGTCTTACATGGCCTCCCCAGATGTGCGCTGCTAAAGAGCTGGCTCTTTCTTCAGTCTTGGAAATGTGAAGCTCTTTCTTCAGTCTTGGAAATGGTTGTGCTTTCTGGGTTTAACGGAGCCTTTATGTACTCTTCCTCTCTGGCAGTTTCTTGACAGCCTCGTCGAACTCTTCTGACTGTTGCAACATGGAAGATTTGCTATTTGGCTCATCAAATAATTCCTTTCACAGGAATTCTCTGCATTTTAGTGGGGATTCTGATTGTTATATTTTTGGCCTGCATATTTTGGCCTGCATACGCATTATTATATGAAACTGCTTCATAGTGAAACATCCATCTAGCATTATCCATCTGTACACAAGGGGTACAGTCCTAAAGCCCCCCCCCCGAGCCTCCTGCCCCAGTTCCGCCTTGTTTGGTGCCATCCTCAGACGGCTGTTTCACCACTCTGAGGTAAAGGGGCAGAGCCCAGTGGAGGACCAAAATGGCCATCCACCTAAAACTACTTGAGAAACATAGGGTCATTTATGGCAAACCAGCAACCTTGTCCATGTGTATAACATTATTGCTCTACTAGTACCTCTGCCAGAGTAGTTTTTGGTTTCTCCTGTTCTCTGCATGTGGCACTCGGTAACTTCCACTGTATGAGATCATCTCTTAGATATTCTGCAAAGGTAGGCACCTGACAACATAATCCTATGCATGCTTAATTCAGAAGTCAGTACCAATGACTTCAATGGAACTTACTCCCAGGAAAGTTACTATAGGATTACACCCTGACATCCCAATCCTAGCTTCCACCCGCTGATGCAGGCGCACCATAACGGCTCACGCTGCATCCTGGGGGGGGGGCAGTCCCAATGGTCTCCTCTATGTAAGGAACATCCCAGGGGTAAGCTTCCGCTGTGCGGAGGGGTCTACTTGGACCTGCACCAGCAAAATCACTGGAACAGGTCCACGTGGACCCAGGCCATGGGATCAGGTCCAGGAAGGGGGTTAGCATTCGGCAATAGCAGCTACCACCAAACCCATCCCCTTCTTGGACCAAAGCTGGCCTACCCCCACCCATCGCCGCTCCATTCCACCTTTGTTCCACCCTCTCCTGCCCTTTCTTGCCTCCCCTGCCAACGAAGATGGGCCTTCTCCTAGCTGTCGCTCTACATGGGGCCACTCTGGCCTCGCCACTGGCAGGTCTGTAGTGCACAGCTCCGCACGCTACCGGAAGCCCTTTTGCTGCTTCCATAAGGCAGTCGCCACTGGTGGAACACTCGTTCCACCACTGTTCCAGCCTAATAGGATTGGGCTGTAAGTCAGTTGCAAGAGTGAGGTTAGATAGTCTTACAATTCTAAGGAAGATTATGTTTCCTTTTTTACAAACTAATGACAGTTCTTTATGATATAGGCTGCCAACATATATTATATTGGGAATGCTTGTCTTGCTTTTGCTTTATTCTAAAGCCCAATCCCAATCTATTGCTCCTTAATTAATGCACCATTCTAGTTATAATTATTCACTGAGTCTGCACGATGACAAGCAATGTCAGTGAGCATGTCAGACTTGGTGCTGAAAGCTGTGGAACAGCACTCAAAGCTTGATGAGTAATCAAGGCTTACTTAATTGTAATTAATTTGTCACCACCCAGACAATTTGAAGACAAAATCACAACATACCGCTACCAGATATGTGCCAGATGCTGATCCCACAAACACTATTTTACAGTTGCAAACTCAAAGAGCGACTCCAAATTTACACCAATGTAATTGCAAGCATGAAATGCTGTTAGCGAAGATCTTTTGTGCATATGGGAGTGTGTCATAGGCTTGGGAGGGTGGATTGATTGAATTTCTGTACATTATTTATTTGCTTATTGTAAATTGAGGCATAAAAAATCATCAATGTGTGTCTAAATCTGTGCTGAGTGTGAGGTTCTAGCTTGCTGATTTTGTTTAATTTTATCAATGATGGACCATTCTTACCACTTCTCAATTCACAATTAGATTTGGGGTATATGTTGGTTTTGACCCCATTTTTAAGACTGCGTGGAAGCTGCAGACTTCAAGATACAGCTGGAAATATCCAAACATTTCCTAGGAACTATTGTTATTTCAAAAACCATGGTGGACGACTCCGTAGGGGTGGTGCGGCAAGCTCAGAGGCTCCCACAATGTGCTTTTGGCGTACAAGAAGGCCAAGTAGTCTCACTGATAGCCCAATCCTATTGGGTTTTAGCGCTGCCTGAAAGAGTGTTCCGCCATCATTAACTGCTTAAAAATCACTGTAAAGCGCTTTCTGGTAACACACTCAGTAGTGTGCTGCTGGGACTATGCAGAATTTTGCAGAATTTATTCAGTACATTTATATACTGTATTATATATAAAAATATGACTAAACACATGTTTGCCTTTTAAACTAGCAATGCAGATGACACTAAAGGAAGAATGCAACACACCCACTCTCCATGTCCCAGTATCAACCACATTTGTGCAAATCCATAGCTGCCTTCTCAGCCATGCACATCATGCTCACATGTTTCCTAGTTCCACAATGAGGGAAGCAAACTATTCCACTGAAGAGAGGCCAAAAGAAACAAAAGCATTATAATGGGCACCATCCCTCCTTCGCGCCTGGGACTGACAGGAAGAAGTTGTTCGCAGATGGTGGGAGAAAGGATTCCTCACAATGTGACAGTGACATTGGGTGCAATAAAGTCCATGCTTCAAGTGAATGTGTCTCGTTTCAGCTTCTATCCACTGGGTCTCATTATGTCTTTGTCTGTGATATTAAAGAGCTTCCTGCTATCAAAAATCTCGGGTCCACAGATATATTTATAGACTGCTCAAATCGTCTCCCCACTGGCACTTAGAAAAACTAAACATGTTGAGTTTCTTAATTCTCTTTCTCTTTCTCTAAGGCAGGTTCCAGACATCAGTTTGCCCTCATGGCTCTTTTCTGGGCCTGTCTCTCAGTTCTTTTTAAGTTTCTGATTTTGACCGGCGGCCATTAGAACATGACACATACCTTTCCCAGCAATGGCTTCATTAATTCCACAAACACAATAGTCATATTTCCTTTCAACTTCTTCTTTTTGCCATTCACCCTCTTCAAAGGCTTTTTTTTTAAGGTAATGGGTAGACTGTTAATTAGGTGCAAGAGGGTATAATGCCTTGCTACTTTCAGACAAATAATCTGGCCACGGCTACTCACCTTCTAAAAGAATTATGTATGAAAGCTGCTCCCTCAAATATTCATCCTGGGCTAGAACAACTACTCTGTGAATTATTTTAATGGGAAATAGTTACAGGTGCTGCTACCGCACGTGACAATAATATGTTTCACTTCAGATTAAATAAACAGCTAGCAAAGTGGGGGTGGGACGAATCCTCAGCCAAATCTCTCTCAATCATAGGCATCCCTCCTTAAGTGCAGCTGGAGCAGCCCGCATTTTGTGATGCGCATTGAAGGGTGATGCGCGCGGCAGTCAGGGCGCCGCTTTGGCTGCCATATCCGGCTACTCGCCACGAACACGGCAGCCAAAGCATCACCAACTGCCTTGCACATCACCCTTTAGTCCCTGTGCCCGTGAGGCGCGGAAAGCCCTAGCAATACAGGGGCTAGCAAGCCTACAAGCTTGCGAGCCCCCTTTGCAAGGCTTCCCCACACACGCAGCACTTCCTCTTGCTTCTGGCCTCCTCTGCGTCCCAGAGCCCTCTGAGTTCCGGGTCATGGAGGAAGCTGTCCCGCACCCAGTGCTGCACAGGCTAGCAATGCCTCTGCTCTCAATTAATATTTATTTCAGGAGCAGTTGCACGGATATAACTGCTAGTAGGTATATAACCGCTATTAGATATATGTTGTATTTAATACAAACTTGAAATTATTGTCAAGGTCAATGAGATAAGACTAAAAGGCGAGACGTTCATGTTACAGGGAGATTAAAGGAGGTAATGTTTGGGTAGGAGGGGAGAGGGCGGATGCCATGCTTAGGGGGGACACGTTTCTTCTGAATCGGTATCGGATTTTCTCAGGCTGACAGCGCAGAAAGGGAGATGGTAACAGAAGCCATGCTACCTGCTACCTTCTGTTATCATCTCCTGCAACTTTCTGCGCTGTCAACCTGAGGAAATCAGATACCGATTCGGAAGAAACGTTGTTGCCCTTGTTTTTAATGTTTTTAAGTGTTTTTAAAGGAACTTTTAGTGGGTTTTTATATAAAGCATTTTTAAAGTATTTTTACTGTTTTAGTCATGACTTTTAATCCCATGTATCTACAAACTTCTATGATTATTACGGGCCATGAAAATCTTCGAACACAATAAAACATTAAAAACAATTAAAACAGTAAAAACAAAGACACCCTGTGGACTGCATAAAATTAAACAATTAAAATTACATTCAATGAAAACGTCAGCCCTTCACATTAGCAGGATTGCAGTCAGAGCGTGAGAGCGGAGATGGGATTGTGAAAGACGAAGACAGAAAGTGTGTGTGTGTGTGTGTGTGTGTGTGTGTGTGTGTGTGTGTGTGTGTGTGTGTGTAAGACAGAAAAAGGAAAGGACAGAATTCCTTACAGGTAGGAGAACAGGAAAGATAAATATGTATGCAAATCGCTCACTTGCTGGAGAGACCTGCTTTGAATGAACGTTGTTCTCCCCATAATTGCCTTAAATTGTAAAGTGTGGTTTGACTTACTTGGTGGAGTGATTTGCTGTACATGGGTCTAGTGTTCTCTCCTGGATTGTTAGGTTCATTTAGGCTGGTTTGGAGCATGGGTGCATGCATGCTTGCACAATGAGTAAGCTACCCCACACTGCATAATCTGCCATTTCATATGATTGCAAGATTTATTTTGAGCTGTTGATGACATGCAATAGGACAATTATCTTTCTCCAAGTACTGTATATCTTTAGCCAACAATCTCTTGGGTTGTAAATTGGTGCAGGACAAGCTATTGCGGAGTAAAATACAGGTAGAGTAGGGTCTTCATCAATGAGCAATAGTGTTGTGTGGAGAGAGAATCTTGGGCATTGATCCTTGGTATTGGAAGGAAATGGGGTGTTACAGGCTTGCCCCAACTTCATTTGTGAAATGTTGATCGGTTTAGTACTCTGAACAAATTTATTTATTTAAAGAATGTCTACCCCGCCTTTCTCCCAATGAGGGCAATCAAGGCGGATTACAGTTAAAAACATGTCAAAATACATAATAAAAATAATTAAACAACAAGTAATTAAAACAAACAACCCCAGTGGGTCACCTATAATTACACCTTCTAGATAGTACCTGGACGCTCTTTTAAAAGCAAGCTGATTTCAGACAACTAAAAAAGCATTCAGTTAATGAACTATTGAAGCAAAGAAAGACAAGAGCAACACAATACCAATGCAGTCCTTGCTGATCTTACTACCTTTGAATCATGAATCTAGGAGTTTTGCAGCAGTGTAACTAGCTGTGAAAATATTTTAAAACATTATTTTAAGAAGTGTTTCAGTCATCGCTAGAAATAGGATTCGTGAGTGCAAATTTTTGCTAAATTGAGTGCATTTTTTTTCTATTGTGTGCATATTGCGTGCATATTGCGTGCAGAGTGTTCTGGGGTGGGGGCGGAGCAAACTGTTCTGGGGGCAGAAGGCGGAACAAACATGGTGGCCAATCAAAATCGATATCAAGTCTGAAAAGTCTCAATTCTGATTGGCTAAAAGAGAGGGAGGGGCGGGGCAGAACATCTTCCCTTCTTTCTTTGGTGTGCTGTAAGGGTTATTGTAAGGACAACATTAAGATGATACAATGAGAAGCACTCGGCACACTCAGAAAGTGATCTGCAATGCTAAGTATTATTATTTGTACCTCACTAGCCATTGTTTCCAATTTAGCTATTGTTTCCATGGCTATTGCTAGCCATGTTTCCTTAGGTCACCAGCAATTTCCAGGGGTTCTCAAGCAGTGGTACTAGTACCACCAGTGCTACTTCGGCCAACTGCTGATGGTACTCAGACCACCGGAACCCCGCTCCAACGTGGTGCTTTCAGCAGCGCATTTTCACTCGTTAGAGGCTCCTGCTTTTGGCCGAGACTCTCAGGAACGTTGAGAAGGGCCCTCCCATCTACCCAGAGCCTCCTTCCTGAGTTTTCTGGCCTCTGAAAACCTGGATGTAACTGGCGATGATGTCGTCGCCAGTTGCTTCTGGTGGTATGCAGCACGAGAGTGGCGCCGGAGGTGGTACTCAGCTGGGAAGGGGTTGAGAACCGCTGTAGTAAACTGACCTCTCAATGTATCCTGTTGCTTGTAGTGAGCTCCCAAAAATGTGAAACACTGGACTTGTGGGCGGTGGCTCCCATGATGTTATTTCTAGATAGTATCCTATCCAGACGTTCTTTTAAAAGCAAGCTGAATTCAGACAACTAAAAAAGCATTCAGTTAATTTAATGAACTATTGAAGCAAAGAAAGACCACACTGTATAAAATAAGTACGGAATTTGCAATGTAAATGTTGGAGTGGAGAGAAATACAAGGGGAGAATTCAGTACGATTGCCTGTTGCCTACAAACAGTCCCTTGCCAAGGTTACTCCAGTGTATTAACTCCAATTTAAAATAGATCACAGGAAGGCATTCTTCCGTCTCACGCTGATTTTTATGAGTCTCTGGAAACAGTGGCAACAGTAAAGCATATTCCCAAGACATTAGAGCCACACAAAACTGAACAAATCAGGAACTGGATCTTTAAAATACCCACAAAACAATTTCCCTACAGGGAGAAAAAAAAATCAAGAGAATCTGTCACTACACCTGTCTCTTATTTTGTACGTGAATGTAGAAAGAAATGCTATGACTGAAAGAGTCATATATTGGATTCATAGATATTTTTAAGAAACATGTATCCAAGTCATTCACAACTATCCAAGACTGACTGTACATGAGAAATATTCCACATATGCTCAAAGCATGACATCAACCAGTAATCTGATCTAAATTCTAAACTGAGGTCAGAAAATACTAGCTCCTTTGGATCATAATTCTAATCAGCTGTATCAGCCTTTGGCAGGCTTAAGTTTCTTTTCCCTAAGTCACGTTCTACATGCATGCAGTGATATTTTTTTGTTACTGTTGGCTTCCAACCTTGACATTTTAGTGTAACTAAAAGGCTGTAGCCAAATAATTAGCTGGTTTGTTTGAATCAATATGTGAAATTCAAATTCACTCACTCCCCTACTGCTTGGCTTTTGTTGTCTAGTTACAGTTGCCAGATCACAATAAAACTGCGGTGACAATAGAAACCACAACTGGCACTAATTCTTCTTTCATACACATCTTAAAAATGTACAGATCCTTTACCTGCCAGGATCTAGATCCAGAAGAGTCTCCAGGCCCCCTGTGGGTGGGGGCTGCCGCCGACACGCCCCCCACATCCCGCCCCTGGGGGGCGTGTGATGGCAGCGTAGCGCACTCCCGCACGCGCAGACACGTCCCCGGGCACTTTCTGGCTCCTTTTTGGAGCCGAACAAGCACAAGGGAGGGTGGGAGGGCCGAACTGCAGTCGTTCTCAGTTGCGAAGAGGACGGGGCGGCAGGTAAGAATGGTCCACGCCCTGGGGCCCACCACCCCAATCGCCCCCGGTGGTGCGATGCCTCTGTCTAGATCTAGCAATCCTCCCCCTCCTTGGCTCACTGGCCCATACACATCAAAGCACCTGCCTGCTTCTTGCTTGCAGTATGGAGGCTTTCCATTCCAGTCATTCCTCCACCACCCATTATTTCTGCATGTACCTGCTTTTCAACATGTTCATTTTAACACATGGAGCTGGCTTATAATGAGTCAAACCATTGGTTCACCCATGTCCCAACCCTATCCAGGCCTTGCGCTAATGGAACTCACGTTCTGTCAGTGCAAACTCTAGGCCTCTGGCACAGCAGCCATGATGTGCAGGCCAGGGCCACCAGCGCAAATAATTGGCACCCCGGGCATGCGCCAATGGAGCGCCCAGCCTCTGCCAGAGCAAGTAAGTTGGTGGAGGGGGTGTTCTGGGGAGGATTGGGGCAGAGATAGGGGCTGGCCAGGATCGTGTCAGGGGCAGATATTGACAGCAGGAGCTAATCTGATAGCCTATACCCCCAGCCCAGCCTTCATGCCCCCCTGGGCCGACTCGGATTTACACCAAACAAAGAGATGGCACAGATTCAAGTAGGCCCACTGGGGACAAGACAGCAGCAGAGTAGGTAAGTAAAAAAAGTTTTTTTAAAACGTATCTATCCATCACTACTTGGTCTCTGGCTAGCCCATGGCATACAGCTGAGGCTGTGCTAGCGCCACTGCCTGCTCAGGGCCGGCCCAGGATAGGATTGGGCTGCCAGCTCAGTACTATCTGCACTGGCTTGTGGTCACTCTCCAGGGTTTCAAGCAGGTGGTTTTTTAGTCTTATGGCAAAGCATTTGCTCTTCCAACTGAGTTATAGCCCTTCCCCTTTCCTTAGCCATTCTGCCTTTTTGCAGCTTATGTAGATCACAGGTATCCACACAACACAGAATCTCCTTTCCTTATGTTTGCAAGCTTTCTTCAGAGACCTCTTTCTCATTTACCCTTCTTCCCAAAGTTCTCCATTTTCTCTCTCCTTTTTCATTAAGCTTTCTTCTCCATCTACCCTTCCCCCAAGTTCTTCCTTCTATGACCTACTCTGCTCCCTTCCTTCAGCTGCCTTGTCTCTGAGCTTTCTTCCCTTAAGTTTCCCTTCCTCTAGGATCTCTTCTACATCCTCAGCATCCCCTCTCACTAGGGGCTGTGTAGTGTTTTTAGTCCAGGTGAAACAGACAACTTTCGGTCCCTCACAGAAAGCAACTGCAAACATTCTGTCACCTTTGTTTCCTCAGCTGCTGAAATATTCACAAGCCAGACCAGCCAAGTTAAAATCAGGACGTCACTACAACTGAAGCAAAATTTCACACCAACATAAAACTTTATTCCTAAAATTTGTTCCCACTTTAATGAAAACAGACTTGCAAGGGGAGGGGGAGGGGATATTTCATACATGAAATTACTCTGCACTAACCTGGTGCATAATTTTCCATTCAATTCTCATGTGCTAGCTCCACTGAAATGAGTTGCTAGTGAACAATGGCATGACTGTGCTCTTGTGCTCCTCACATGCTCTCAATGGGGCATGTGCAGGCGAACTTCCTAGTAGATTTAACTCAAGGGGGTCGCTTAGTCGAATAAACAAGCAAATAATTAAGCTTACGTGTTCATTTCCTTTTTAAGCCTAAGGAATGCTCTTTATGTTTAATCTTGTGGGACCAATGAACAGAGGCTTTCTATTTTATGTATACAATTTCAGCGTTTTACCCTTTCATCTGTCCCAAAACTCACAGAACAACAGAATTGGCTATGGAGACTCTCACAATGCAAATCTTATGTTCATTCACTTCATTTGAACTTTTCAACATCTGAACTTTTCAGTTTCCGTGAGAGCACACACTAGCTGACATTCCTGCATTTCCTCTGTAGCTCCTATCAATGGCAATGGCTTAATAAATCCCATAATGACTAAACTTGGTAAACATCCACAACATTCTTATCTCGCAGTCACATCCGGTCCCTCCTGTCTCCAACACTGAAATAGTGTTTTCTGCAGACTCACTTCCTTCCATTTGTCCCATAAGCCAACGTAAGATTCTAGAGTAATGGGCTTTGATCCAAAGAACAGTGAATGAAAAGAGAACATGACTTAGTGCTGTGCCATGAACTCTTGTGTAAGCACTAGAGGAAGATCTCGCATGGTGCAAGAGCTTGGGGGTTGCATTACAGTATGAGAAAGATGGTGAGTAACTCAAACTCTAGTGGGACATAAAAAGGATTTGAAAAGGGCTTATGTAAAAACTTGGGCAAAAACGTGTGCACAGTACATTTGGAGTCACTTTTCTCTGGCAATGCTCTTCCAGCAAACTGAAAACAGCCTTTCCATGAATGGAAGAAACTTTCCACTAGCAAAAAGTCACTGTTGGATCCAAACCAAGGCATTCCCCCCCCCTTTCCTTAGTTTTATTCCCATGTTGTTGTAATCTAAAAATTCCAAATGAGATTTAAGTATGATGAGGTCTCCAAAGATCTGGGATGACTAAGGTAACAGGTGTTTATGTATATCATGATTTTTTTAAGTCACAACAAACAACTCCGGAACCTGGCTGCCAGGTAAGATAGACTTAGAGGCCAATCCTAATCAACTTTCCAGCACTGATGCAGCTGCAATGCAGCCCCAAGGTAAGGGAACAAATATTCCATGGCTGGCCTCTCACCACAGAATGCAGCATGTGCCCCATTGACACGGCTGCATTGGCGCTGGAAAGTTAGTTAGGATTGGGCTGTCAGTCTTGGTTGTGAGATGGGCTGGACTATTCTGGTGTCAATAATAAAGGGCCAAATTTATTATCCACCTGGGATAAAGGGCCAAATTTATTATCCACCTGGGATAGGAACACAGGCAAGAGTGGGCAATGTGTCAGCCCCAAATGTCTAACGTGGTTGTGGACCTCCTCCCTAACAAACGTATTCCCCTTCTGGACCATGTTATACCTATAATAATTATGTATAGGGTTTACTTTCTGGTGCTTGGAGCATAGTCTAACAGTGCAATCCTGTGCAAGCTTACTCAGGAGTAAGGTCCATTTAGTTCAATGGCACTTACTCTTAAGTAAGTGTGTTGGGATTTCATCCTAAGTGACTATTGTTTCTGCCCAGAGGTGATGTAGTCTTATGTGGCATCAACAGGCTCTCTGCAGATCCTGGCAATTGACTTCCTTAGAGTACACTATTCAAAACTGAACATATAAGACAGCAACAGTCCTAAGCAGAACATCACTTTTTCCAGGTGTTGGAAGTAATGTTCCTATTAATGCGATGGTGCTTTCTGCTACAGCATCACATTGCTGGCTTGTGACAAAATCTTTATCCCGCCCCCCCCCCCTTTGAGGTTCTGTCATCTTGCCAATAATTCTAATTTGTGTGGTTAGTTCTTTTTTCCTGGGTGCAACATTTTACATTTGTTCTTACTAAATGTCATCATCACTACTGGGGTCAGAAGCTCTACTTGCTTTACTGAAAATATACTCGTTGGTAATGAAGAATTTAACCTCCAGTTAAGTGAGATGAAAACGACAGCTATGCTTCATCTTCAGAAAGTGGTTGCCCTTGCGTTACTTAATAGCATGCGATTTGTTTTGCTGGGATCATCCAGAATAAAATTGGAAGCAGACCTTGACACAGTGGAGAGCCTGCATCCTCACACAACTCTGGAGTCTGAGAGAGAGAGAGAGAGAATAGTAATGAAATGTTCAAATGATCCTCTTGGACAGTCAAATACTAACTGAGAATTGTTAGTGTATATACTCTTCCTTAGAAAAAGTATAATTCCAACAAATGGGACTGCAAACTTCTCCTGTATACATACATACATACATACATACATACATACATACATACATACATACATACATACATACATACATACATACATAAAGGTAAAGGTATCCCCTGAAAATTAAGTCCAGTTGTGTCCGACTCTAGGGTGTGGTGCTCATCTCCATTTCAAAGCCGGAGCCAGCGTTGTCCGAAGACGCCTCCGTGGTCATGTGGCCGGCATGACTCTCCTTGCCGCAGCGCGTAGCATGCAGCTGGAACACAGAGCGCTGTTTACCTTCCTGCAAGCGGTACCTATTTATCTGCTCGCATTGACATGCTTTGGAACTGCTAGGTTGGCAGGAGCTGGCCAAGCAACGAGAGCTCACCCCGTCGCGGGAATCGAATTGCCGACCTTTTGATTGACAGCTTATGGTTCAGCAGTTTAACCCACTGCGCCACCCACTGGCCTACCTACCTACCTACATACATACATACATGTATAAAATCCAAGCAAGAGAGAAAAGATAAAGTATTCTTGTTCGAGTGCATCCAAAGCAACTTTTAAACTGATTCAAGTTTTTACTTCCCTCTGGAACACTGAACTCTATTCTGTGTGAATGACCTGAAAGAGAGCCAGGGAAAAAGGCCATTAGTCGGTCAACAGGAAGTAAGCTGGGACAAAAGGTCCAAGTTTAGGAATGCTTTTTTTTTCTGGGGTCTATTTTGATCTAAAGCCTAGTCAAGTTCTGTTCTTGGGGAAAAGCCAGTAAAAGAAGGGGGGAAAATACGGCTCTGGGTAACTGCGGGTTTTGATTAAAAAGGCCAGTGTTTAATAACTGAACCTGACTGGTGAGAAAGCAGGACTAAGAAAGACTGGAGTATACTTATGAAAAAGAATGTATGCCTTCAGGCTCCTTTTTAAGATGGGAGTTATTGATTTTAGGTTTTTTTGCTCAATTAAAGAATATGCTCTTTTGAAACTCTCCACTATTGCATCAAAACATGGTCAATTTCACTGGCGCACTCCGGTAGCCCAGCCCATGGACAATGAGTGAATGCTTCATATACTTCTGATGGTCGTAAAATGCCTAGGTGCTTGGGATGCTGTTCAAACTACAGGCGGACAGGGAGACAACATTGCTTTTCCAAAAACTAAGCACACATTCTCCCACTGTCAATATAACAAGTATGCATAATTCTCAAACACCCGTCACTTTACAGTTGTCTAGGCCTGCTCTTCATAACCTGCCAAGCTCCGTTGCCACCTCCAAAAGATCCTTGAAGTCTCTCTTACCAGTTGGTTGCCTGAAAATGTTTACACCTTGAATTTTTAAGCACACATCTATCAAACTTATGCATGAAATGAAATCTATTTCTATCTACAGTAAAACAATCCCCTATTTATTCATAGGTATTAATCAAGTCATACTAATGTAGAACTCATATAAATATACCTTCCCCCCCCCAGATTTTGTCTTGGCTGCAGTCCTTTTTCTTGTGTGAAGGAATAAAGTGGATCGCTAGGGGGAAGCACATGTTGTACATGTTGATCTTATGTATGAATGATAACTTCCAAGGAAGTCATTATGCTTTTGCTGTACATAGAAGCAATACGAAATTAACACACAAGGGTGAAAATGACTTTGATTTAAGGTGTATCCCTTGATATCCCAATGACAGCAAGTTCAACTCAGTAGTAACAGCAAGAATAAGAATAAGTAATAGCAAAATAAGAGTAATAGCAAGAACAAGAGCAGGAACAGCAAGAACATGAGAGATATATTGGTGTATCGTGACAACAATATATATCAAAATATCCAATTCCACAGAAAAAAATGTAACATACATTGTATGTACATAATTATGAGATATAGTCAACGTTTGCAGAAAAGCCTATTTTATGGTCCATGAGAAAAAACAAGTCCCCCAAAGTTAAATTAATGGCAGAATATAACAAAAGTTGCTAAATAAAAGTTCTAAAGAATCACACTTTTGATCCCTAAAAAACTGGCCGTTTGTATCTTTGCTTGAAAATGCCCATTTCTATGCAAATCTCATGAGAAAATTTAGAGAAGTTCTTGCTGACTTCCTTATCTTACTACTTCTCAAGCTTTGGTACCTTGACCAAGAGGGGCCAAATATTTCTCAGCATTCAGAATGTTCTGCAAGAACTCTGAATGATTGGCAGCTAATCCAACAAAGCCAAAGACAGTTATCCTTGATAAGTTGTCTTCCGTATCCACATCCTCCCAAAATAGAACGGAACTTCAGATAGATTTACAGTGAGAAGAAAAGATAAGATTCTAGACCATACCACTTCTTTTCAGTGTCTGTTTTCTGAAATGCTGGGAATTATTCTAGCTTGAGAACGTTTGTGTGTTTTCCATCTTATACGCCTGCATGTTGCAGCATAAGGCACATCAAGAGATTTGATTCAGATGGTGCATTTGCAGTGGGAAGAACTTTCAGTGTCTAGTGCTTAATAAAAGGTTTGCATGATTTCCTACAGCTGTTTTCCATGTGTTGTGTCTGTGTCAAGATAATTGAATGTACAACACTGAAGAACTGAATCCAACATAGAAAACATCTTGAAAAAGCAAAATCTACATGATGTTTGGATGTGACTTTAGAAGAGCAAGTCTGCAGATCTAAGTCCACCTTCTCGGAAGTAAGAGTTCTTGAAATTAACGAAACTTAATTCTTAGTAAACATGGTTAGGATCAGACTGTAAGAAACAAAACCAATTGAAAAGAGATGGATTCCATTAAATGGATGGATGGCAGGCACACCAGAGGGAAAATACCGTATTGACCTGAGTATGACTCACTTTTTCTCCCCTAAGGCAAGTCTTTAAAGTAGGGGTGTGACCTACAATCAAAGCCTAGCATTTTCTGCAAACTGTTTTCTGCCAAAACAACAACAACAACAACCCGGACATCTGTTTTCAAGCCTCTCCAAGTCTCTTTCAAAGGTAAAACGGGGCTTTTTTTTTTTTAACTGCAACTGACCTTTACAAGGTTGTTCTTTGCAGCTCTTAATCACTTGCTAAATGATCTCTCTAGCCTCAGAAGCATTTGAAAAAATTAACCCTTAAGTTCCAGCCCCAGGACTCTGTGGAAACAAAGGTATTTATTGATCCTGCAGTTTGAAAGTTGAGAGCAAGAACTCTTGCATAGGCTTACCATATCCGGGGGGGGGGGGGAGCAGAGTGCCTACCTTTAGGCTGCAATCCTATGCACACTTTCCTGGGAGTAAGCCCCACCATTGAATGCAATGGGACTTACTTCTGAGTAGACATGCATAGGATTGTGCTGTTAACCATTGACATTTGGGCAGGTGCAGCTCATCATCATGGAAGGGTGCAACAAGCTGCACCTGCCCAAATCCCAAAGGTAGGCACTCTGTCCCCCTTTGGATCTGGGAAGGCTACTTTACTAGGGTGCCCAGATTCAATAAGGGACAGGGTGCCTATGCCTTTAACTGTACTAAAGATTTACTGTTTTAAAAAATAGCACCAAACTTTAAGGGTGCGGCTTATAATCAGGAGCGTCCTATACTCGGAACAATATAGTAATACTATGCGCCAGAATTATAGCCTTCTACATTAGCAGCAAAATCTATTCTCAAAATTAGATTTAACAATTCAGAACATCTTAGAAAGCACAGATGTGATTGGCTGATCTTGGTTTTGTGTGTGTGTGTTTTTAAAGAACCTTCTAAAAATCAAAGAGTAGCTTACACTGGTTCATCATACTTGCCTTTGCATGATTTGTTTACATAAACTTTGAAAACTTCCTAGTCCAAGTGGTCCCTTGGACTTCACTTATCTTCTCGGAAATAGTTTCCTGCGTTATAAGTAGGTGGAAAAGAAACTTCCTCTCTAACTATACTTAGTATTACTACAGCCTAAAACAGCATTTGACAGTAACTGGTAACTGCACAAGATATGTTAAATAGTGCAGTCCTCAAAACATACTGAATGAATATTTTACATGGGTTTCCTGTTGATAGGTATGTGCGCTGAGGTCTGGAAAAGAGTTACCAGGCCGGATTAAATCTAGATACAACCATAAATCAAGATTACTTAAAGCAACATGTAAAGATAATGGAGAATGGGGCCATAGCTCACAGATAACTTCCTTTGTACGCATGAGGTTTCAAATACAATCTCAAAAAGATTCCATTTGAAACCCTGAAGTGTAGGCTTACCAGATCTCCAACCGGGACAGAGTGCTAGACCTTTAGGAGAAGGAATGTGGACAGGTGTAGCTTGTTAAACCTCAGAGCACAATCCTAGGCATGTCTACTCAGAAGCAAGCCCCACTGAACACAATGGGGCTTGCTTCTGAGTAGACATGCCTAGGATTGTGCTCTAAGGGTTTTAACAAGTTACACCTGTCCACATTCCTTCTCCTAAAGGTCTAGCACTCTGTCTGGGTTGGAGATCTGGTAAGCCTACTGAAGAGCCTCTGCCTGTTAGTGCAGACAATGTTAACCTAGACTGGTCTGATTCGGTATTCGGAAGCTTCAAATAATGCAGGTTAGTTACTTCTCAGCACTTTTAACGACTTTGCTATAACTGTACTCAAAATCAGGGTATTAAAGACATATGGATGAAGTGGGGATTCCAATTTATGATACAGAATAATGGCTACCCCAGGATAATTAACTTGGACTCTAGAATATAGGGTGCAGTGCTGGCATCCCTGGAACCCGATGCACAGGCGTGGAGGCTGGAAACACAGAATTAGTATGGTGGTGATGCAATAGCATCATCATGTCACCGCATCACGACCAATTGCGTCCGGATTGCCAGGATGTGGAGATTTCGGGCCGCACAGAGCCAGGCCTCATCATGGGAACAGAGGTATGGGCTGCAGACTCAGGTGGTGATACCGTCAACCCCTCCCCCACGGCTGCAGACCAGGGCGGGGCACACCCCTCCCCGGTCTGCCCTTGCTATGCTACTGATAGGGTGTGATTTGTGGCATCAGGGAGAATGAGATCTTCTGTTTCTTCCAATCGTACACTGATTTCTGATACTGCTCACTAATACTCAATGACGTATTGCACAAATAAGGGGGGAAAGGATCAGCTGAAAAGTGAAAACAACTGTTACATCTAATAAAGCTATGGAGCTATCATGCTGGTGTCCCTTCCCGAAACTACTCCCTAACCATTATACAATGGGACACTGAAACAAACCAACTGATTATCTTGGGATACTCAATGCAAAAGGGAAACACAATGCATTTAGAGAAGCCATATGGATTTCTCTAGAGAAACCATAGGGATATTGAATTAGAAAGCTATGGTAGTGCTGGCACAATCAGTGTAATGTAGGGAAGACAAGAATGAAAGACTGAGCAAAGATGTTAGGTGGGGAGAAAGGGTTTTGTGATGAAATAAGAGGATCAATTATTCTAGTTAGCTAAGAAGACCACAATATCCAGTACCGAGCTTTGTAACACACTGAGAGCATTCAGGAAAGAGAGCAGTAAGAAAGAATCACAGCTTGTACATCTATGGTTAAGGTCAAATCTGATTGGACCCAGATGTTGAACACTTTCATTAACACTTTCGTAACATCATTATATCTCCTTGTTAGGGTGGTTGTTACAAAATGAAAAATGAGAACTACAAAAATAAAAAGATCTATGCAGTTTAGCTATAACTAAAATTACAGAACACTACTTATACTCACAGGCCTTACCAAAACTACCATTTTCAGTCTGCATTTTTTGCGACATAAATGAACAAAAGTAGAGACGATTTGGGCAGAGGAGAGATGGAACCATCTCATGGAACAAAACTTGGGAGAAACCAATTATGAAAGCAATTGCATGTTGGCTACGCAAATATCAAGGAGAAGATTTAAATTCATTATATCCCAGTAAAGAACAAAGAAGGAAAGAAAAAGAATTAATTAGAGTGGTGCTCGGGGACATAAGGTAGCAATAAAGAACGGCACTAAGATTAAATTATAAAATGCAAAGTTTAGAATGGGTATAAAGAAAATGCTTCTGCTAATGAGATTTATTGCACCAGGATATCGGTTCCTTGATAAAATGAACAAAACACCTTCGCTTGGGACATTTAAAACTAAGCTAGATATACAATATACAATATGTTGTAGAAATAACATATGGACAGAATACATTCCAAAGAACAGTACACTCTCCTCAGAGAGAATAAGGTAGGTGGACAGCTGTTTATCATAGGAACATAGCAAGCTGCCTTACACCGAGTGAGACCATTGGGTTATCTGTCAACATTGGCTGGCAGCAACTCTCCAGGGTTTCAGACAGGAATTGTTCTTTGAGGATTGAACCCTGGGACCTTCTGCATGCAAAACATGTGTTCTACCACTGAGTTACAGCCCCTCATCTCACAAGGCTGTGATGTACCCAGGCTGGTAATTGGATCCCAGACAGAAAGGGTTATACAGTCTTCCTTTCTGAGTTGACTATTTGCTTGAGCAACAAAGTCTCCTGGCCTCTGGTCTTTAACTTCTATGACTACTGGTTCGTTCCTAACTTCCAGCCTGCTTCTCCATCCTGGCTCCTTCGATTCCTGGCTCCGGCCTCTGGCTTGTCTCTCTGACCTGGTTTCCTGGTCTGATGCCTGGCTTATTTCTGAATTCTGGCTTATTTCTTTGTCCTGGTTAGATTCCTGGTTCCGATCTACAGCTTGCTTCCTTGTCCTGACCTCTGACAACGCCTCTAGAGTTTGCTGCCAACAGGCCTTTCGTGACACCTCTGAGAGTTGCTTCCATGTAAGCCCCTGATCAGAGTAGTTCATGTCAGTTGGGTATAAGCAATAATGACTGCAGAATAAACCATTATTCTACCACTGCACTGAAGAGCAGAATTTCCCTGGTTCATAGCTTTCCTTCACCATGAACTCCCTAAGTGGCTTTAGTCAAGCAACTCCCTCTCTGCCTTCCCCTCTCCCATGTGAGATGTGGTGAAGGGGGAGAGCCCTGAGGCCCATGCTTTTCTTCTTTTTCCAGATCTTTTCCCTGAAAATAAGACCTCCCCGAAAGTAAGACCTACCATCATTTTTTGCTTGATTTTTGCTAGCACATAAATATAAGACCTCCCCTGAAAAGAAGACCTAGCTAGGATCATCAGCCAGATGGACGCGAGCCCCCCAGCACCCCCCCGGCACTTACTTTGACCGATTTAAGCTTTGTTCTTTCCCGAGGGTGCAAGGCCTGTACTTGAGTCCTCCATCATAGAGACGATGTGCTAGAGAGGCCAGCAAGAGACGATGTGCTAGGAGGCTGCAACCTTGCAGAGTCTCTCTAGCATGTTGTCTCCATGGTGGAGGACTATAATACAGGCCGTGCAGAGCCTTGCACCCTCGGGAAAGAATTAAGCTTTAATCGGTCAAAGTAAGTGCCGGGGGGAGGGGTTGCGTCACAGGTTGGGAAAATAAGACCTCCCTGAAAATAAAACCTACTGCATTTTTGGAACCCAAAATAATATAAAACACTGTCTTATTTTCAGGAAAACACGGTAGCTGAGCCGTCTTCCTAAATGTGTTGGCTTTCCATTTGAATGAGTCAGAGACATAAGGGCAATTTCAAGCAGGCCATCCTTTCCATGTTTTCTGAGATTGGATTATTCCTTTGTACATTCCCAAATATATATACTGAGCAAAACAGGCAAACCCACACAAACATGATTCTGCAGAATGTGATGTCCAGTAGAAACATACAATTGCTTTCAATTATGTGTGGTAGAAGGGCGCAATTGAAATGGAAAAACCTAGTTTGTGTTAAGAGCAAAATTGCATTCTATTAATATTTTTAATGTCTTCCTCAATTTATCTTACATCGTGACCAAACATTCCCAAATGCATTACAGAAGCTGCGAGATCCCTGCCGAGATCAGGAGCAGATAAAGAACACATCTATAATGACTTGCAGGTCAGACACCCATGTGAAAAAAGCAGGGTCGAAAGTCACAGCATTTATCAGGAAATGTGAAACTTTAAACTGGAAGCAATTTGTTCAATGGCTGTTTTTACCATACAGGCTTCTTAATCTTGGTTCCCATAAAGCTTGGCTGAGAGCCAGCTGGAGTGGTGAGTTTCAGCTGCATAGATATCGTTCACAGAGGAAATAAAGGGATTTTAAACCCTGGAGTTAATTTCCTTTGGTTCTCAGCTCATTCAAGAAACATGTCCTCTTGGTCAGTGATATCTCAAAACTTAATTTCAGCAGCCTGGATTTAAAAAGAAAAAAAGGGGGGGAAGGCTTTGTGGGAATCTTTTTGAGAAGATTTAGGGTGGTTTTGACAAAGCTATTTGCTGCTTCCTGTAGAAAACCACTGTAGGGAAGGAAAGCATTTGTTGCCATTCTATTATGATAGAACGTTCCGGTAAGCCTGTCAAATTGCTGTGAAGTTAAAAAAAAAGATCTATTAAAAACAAAACAAATTTTAGATAAGGGCAAACAAAACAAGAAAGGTGTTTTGCTTTTATTTGTTTGCTTGCTTGAGCAAAATTGTATCTAAAAAATGAATATGCAAGCCCAGAAGCTGCTTGGGATCAGATGTTCCATGTGCTGCATGTATATTGTAGTCATATACAGAAGGGTATACGTGCAGCAGGGCTGACTATAAATGCGCATCCATAGACACACAAACATAAGGCAACCACCAGGTCCTCTCGGTTAACTTATGCTATTAATGCACCAAGGTACTAAAGCAGCTCTTTATAGCTCCATGGCAGGCAGGGCCTCCTCTCTGCCACCGTGAAGCAAACTTCCTGAAGGCCACAGCATGCAGAGTCACAAAGCTGAAGAACGCAAGAGAACCTGGGGAGAAACAGGCTGCAGCCTTGTTCAGCATCCCATGCCATGTGCATTGTATTCAGGCACACTGATTATTTAACTATGCACTGTTTCCTTAAGTACTGCCCCCAGCCTCCTAGCATCCAGTTCCGTCTAGGAGAAAATGCGCTGCAGGGCTGTGTTTTAAAGCCCTGTCATGGAGCTATATATGGGACATTATTAGTAAACTTGCAATCTTACCAACAACTGGGTGAAGTTAGAATCCATCCCCAAGGTTCAACAGACGACACATCATGTATTGATAAAAACTGGGAACATTTCTGGGTAAGGACAGTATGAACCCCAAAATAGGCACTTACTTAAAGCATGCTTCTTATTTTCTAATTTACAACACAATCCTACCCAAATCCCCCCTGATGCAGCCATGCCAACAGAACATGCGCTATATCTGCGAGAGGGGGGGCAATTGGAAAAGTCTTCTCGGGGTAAGTGAATGTTTGCTCACCTACCCCAGAGAAAGCTTCCACCACCACCATGGGACTCCTCAGATCTGTGTCTGCTGTTTAGCAGGCGTAAATCTGAGGCATGTAACAGCAGCAGTAAGGGAAACAGAAGGGGTTAGGATATCGGTACATGTGAGTGCCGCTGAAATCTCAACCGGTCTTCCTCCCTTCCTGCCCTGTTCCACCCCCCCTCCACTCCCCTATCCCACCCCTCCCCACCTCGTTCCACCCCTACTGCTGTCACATCTACCTTTGTAGGTCCGGTGTTGGGTCTCCAGCACTGCCACCCGGTGTGGCAATGCACCTAAAATGACTGCAGTCGGAAGCCATTTTACGACAGCAGAACTGTGATCCGCTGTCATAAAGCCCTCTGTGCGCTGGCTCAATAATTAAGTATCCAGGGTGATTAGCAGTAGCGTTCCTTAGAGGGGTGGTGGTGCAGGCTGCCCCCAGGTGGGGGGCGACCGAGGCAGATGGGGGGACAACGCCCCCCCACAAATGTACCCTTCCCCCAAGGAAGCCTCAGCATGCTGAAACTCCCCCGCAGGATACAGCAGAAGTCACGTTGGCGCCACTGCATCGGCGTGCGGGGAGTTACATAAGATTGGGCTGTAACTCTCTGAACCTATACGCATGGAGACTCTGAACCTATACGCATGGAGACCTTTATTTTTGTCTGTGTTCAGAGCCTAGTATATTTTAGAAAGTTTTCTAAATATTAAATGAAGATGATGAGGATATTTCTCGGTATTGGGGCCACTATTTATATACACAGATGTGATGTGGATATAGCATGTCTAAGACAGAGTCCCATAAATATGGATATGCCCATAAATTAACACCTTAGCTTGAATTGTTTTAATTATTTGTTCCAGGCTATATATACATACGCACATACACATTTCACAATGCAGCTATTAAGCTGGAAATTTAAATTACTCTCTTATGCTTCAGTCCAAACATGTTTGCTCAGAAGTCCCACAGATTTCAACAGATTTTCCAGATATAAGTTGTTCTCTCAGCTCCCATTTGTCCTGTAAGGGAAAACATATGGGTATTCTTCCCCTCCCGGCAACGGACACTGAATAAATAGCCAAGGAGAGGGTCGTTAACTGCCCCAATCACCCCCACCCCCCAAGTGCTTTTAAAAACATTTAAGGAGATGGAAGATTCAATTATGTATCTCCAATGTTTCATCTAGTCTGGCTCTTACAAAGCGGCTCAAGTCCCATGTTATCAGCTGCACAAGGAAATATAATTTGCATTTTAAAGGTTTCATCCTTCAGACCATACTTTTAGACACTTTCCACCACCACCACCCCACATCAGGGACAATTTGTGGCATAGTTATCCACTAAAAGAAAGATAAGCTATAAAAACAGGACATCAGTTCTTGCTAAGAAATTGTGGAAGGTATGATGGCAGATAAGGATGTCGCTGCCCTATGCTTTAACCATCTGCCAACTGCCAGTCTTTGTTGAATCTCTTATTCATAATGACAAAGTAATGATTCAGAGACACACATGCAATATACAAAATGCTAGGTCTACACAAAGCTCGCCTTTCTGAGGTTAAAACAGAACAGCTCTTGAATCAAAACATGCAACTTATTTTAGCGTATGTAAATTCAAACCAAATGTTACATGGAATGTCTCTCTTTCTATCCCAGGAATGCCGAATCTGAGAACAGAATGTTAGCAGAAAGACTATCTAAGCAGGAACAGATATGACATCCCTGTTTTTACTTAGTCCTGTGGTCACATGTGTTTTTGTTCCTTCGTTGTCCACAGCTGGAAGCCTGGGTTTTCAAACCATTATTAGAAAATCCCATGTTGGTATGAGTTTTATTACTAGAAAATGACTGATTGACAGTTCCCCATATGCATATTTCTTGCCAATATTAGAAAATCTAGAGGAGAACTTTTCTCTTTGCTCAACTTGTGTAGCAACCAAGGCAGTCACTCCCTGGCCAGGCTAGTACAAAAACTAGACAGTCCTCTTCATTGATGTCTCAGGTCTCAAGAGTTTAGCAACATCTTAATGCAAATTGTCTATTTCTGCTTAGCTCCTCATCCCTGAACTCCCTCCCATCTTGTCTCAGAACCACTAAAATCACCTGGCCAAAGGTTTTGATCTTTTGGAAGAAACAATTATGTCAGGTAGGTTCATATTTGCATTAACGTGTATCATTTCAGATGTGCAAATTACAAGCAACTATAAGAGTTTGCTGAGAAATAAGAAATCCTCATCCGGTCCTCCACCACTGCTATTTTAATCTGGGGGGGGGGGGGGAAAGATAGAAATGTAGGAAAGCTGTCTTATGTTGACTCAGGGCCCAATCCTATGAACGCAATGTAGTGTGCTTTACAGTGGTCGCAAAAGGCGATGTGCCATTCAGCACAGCTGGGCTGCCGCTGCAAGTGGCCATGGCCATATGCTAGCAGACTACACAGGAGCCTTGACACCAGTAAGTTGGCGCGGGGGACAGGGGGTAGCCAGAATGGGGTTGGGGAGGAACAGGGCAGAGACTGAGGTGGGGAGAGGGTTGTGTCGAAGGTAAAAAGGGAGTGGTATCCTATCCCCCTTCCTAGCTTTGGACCTCTACTCGGACCTGCACCTGGCAAAATCGCTGGTGCAGGTCCGAGTAGACCCATTCAGGCAGTGGAGGCTTACCCAGACTTTCGAGACTGCCCCCCCCCCCGCAGGATGCACTCCGATGGCACGACTGCATCAGAGGGGGGGGAGAGAGAGAATCGGGCTGCTAGACTCTTGGTCTGTCTAGCTCAGTATTATCATCACAATCCTGGGTTTCAGGCAGGAATTTTTCTCAGATATATCTAGAGACTGAACCTGGGACCATCGACATTCAAAGCATATGCTCTATGGTCCCTCCCCAGATGGAAGCCCTAATGATGTACTTAATATCACACGTGGTTTGACCCATGATTAACATCAGCGTTAAGCTTTGATCTTTGTTACTGCCTTAGACTTTACTACTTGCAATGCCTGTTCTAATTAAATTGAGAAAATCCTTTGCAAAGTACTTGAATAGTTGAGCATTGGTGGCATTTTGGTCATTTGTTTGCTTTTAAGGTTTCCTTTTATTACAATATAAACATTTTATCTCATTTTATGAAACTGATCCAAACTCAAAGCAACATACACAGTGTATACAAAAAAAAAAAATCAGGGGAAAAAAAATCCTGTTCAAAATTTGGATCTTATACCTAAATCTGTTTTACACCTAATCCAAATCATATTTCACAGAAGTTTGGTTTGGTTGAGTGCTTACTTCTGTGCCATATGTTTAATATCAATTAGCAGTGTCGCTGGAGGGGGTGCAGAGCAGTAAATGGCACAAGATGCTGCTACACAGGGGTAACCAGCCCTGCCCCTCGCTGGTCGGCAGCAATGGCAACGAGCGGGCACTCACGGAACCAAACAGAGCCTCCTGCCCGTTAGCTGTCCCCGCCCAGACTGGCTCCGAACAGTGAAGGGGTGTGGCTGATTACCCCCCTGTAGCAGCATCTTGGGCCACATACTGCTCTGCACCCCCTCCAGCGACGCCGCTGATATCAACATGTGTACCCCAATCTCGTCTTAATCAATGGGTTATTCAAAGCTGGGTATTCTGACCGACAGATCTTGCCCCATCTATCTTTATTGTTTTTTCTGTAATCCTCCTCAGTCCGTCCATTCATCAACCACTGATTGTATTAAACCACCAGTGTGCCCCCCCATCTTTGTACTTCCCAGGGTTCCTAATGTGTGGAACTCTCTCTCTCTCTCTCTCTCTCTCTCTCTCTGTGTGTTTAAATCAATGGGATTTTAAGACATCAATATCACGTTAAAATATTTATAAGTATTCCATTTCACTGTCAAAGACAAACAATGGCTTGAGTCTACACCAACGTAACTCATAAGACAAAATGATTTGAATAATACCCCTAAAGTAGCACTGTCTTTAATGTTCGACCTCACAGTTCACTTTATTAAACTATACTTTAATCCAGAAATGAGGCATATATCGTGAACGCTTTGTGCATGAAAGTCATGGCATGCATAAGGTCTCCTGCCCTTCCATCTCAATAGCATCATCTTCATCAGCATCAGCATCATGATCTATTATTATGGGAACAATTCCACCTTCTTTTCTTCCTCTGATTATTTGTAAACAAATAAGCAAGCAAGAACGTTTACCTGTTACGCTACTCATCTACGCTTGGAAACTGTGAACACACTGCTGGGGCAACCCCCTGGCTTTATTTAATGTTCATATACCTGGAAAAACAACCCAAACATCTGAGTGAAAAGCAGTAATCCATCTCACACGAGCCTTTCTGCTTTGGAATAGCATCCTGTCCCAAGACAGCTGTACTGGAAATGACTAGATCAGTGGTTCCCAAACTGGGAGGCGTGGCTCCCAGGGGAGCCATGGATACCAGCCAGGGGAGCCGTGGAGTGCCATGGAATACCTCTTGGAATACAGTGCAATGCCAATTGGCAGGCACCAACATCATGTCATGGGGAGCCACAGCCAATGGTCACCAATGGTCAAGGGAGCCGCAGGTCGAAAAAGTTTGGGAACACTGGACTAGATAATGAAAGTTCAGTAACAACATTTGGAGAGGGCCTATAGCTCCATGGCACAGCTTATGTTTCACATACAGGAGGTCTCAAACTCAATCCCTGGCAGCGTCTCCAGATAGGACTGAGGAATACCTCTCTGAAACCCTGGAGAACCATGGCTGTGTAGGCAATAGTAAGCAAGATGGACCAAAGATCTGATTCAATACAAGGCATGTGTATTCCATGACATTCACCATTATTTCGAAGACTGCCGCATTCTGTCAAGGGTGTGATGCCCATCTTTCAATATTTTACTTGGTATCTTCTCCTGTGACTGCAAACAGATGGGCAGCATTATCTGTCTGTCTACTGAACAACAACTCAATACACTGCAGTGCCATGGTTTTGTAGTAGGATTTCTTTTTGAATTGCTGTTAGCAGCAAAGGCACTAGCCGAATGCCTGCTAAGCTGGCTTGCACAAACGGTGCTTTGGAATTCTTCAGACAGACCTCCTTGTTAACTGATCTGTGTCTTTGGCTCCAGCTGATACCACAAAGCTACTGTTTTCAAGAAAATGATGGATTTTCTTGGGCAATACCACTGCTTCTTGAGCCATTTCCCCATTCAGAATTAGGGAATTCACACTCTCTCTCTCCAGTCAGCCAGTTCATTTCGCAACACAGTGCTGAGCTGACGGCTTCCTCCACCCACCCTCCGCCAATTGGGCCAAAGGCCATGACTGTTCTGCCTCATTGCCCTCATTCACCTACTGGCAGATATGCACGGCATCAAAAACTGGCCACACCATCTCGAAACACAAGAGATTACATTGGCATGGATGGGATGTCTATTAACACTACAATTTTTGTTTGTTTGTTAATTACCTACTGAGAAAAGGAACATTTTCCGTATTCATTAGACAAAAATAGCTCCAGAATCATACGCAAAAGTCAGGAAACAGTGGGAAGCAAGAAGGTTATGACTTCTTAGCTTGTTGGCATAGCAAAGAGTGCAGACTACAATTAAGTGATGAGGATTCCGGATGGTCCTTTGTGAGCAATCTAAACTGTATAGTGGATCATTACAAGTGTTTACAAATTTTACTAAAAAAGTCCTCCTTCTAGAGCTTATCTCTTCCTCCTAGAGCAGTATTGCCCCCCTTCTCTCCTAATGCCCCCCTTCTCTCCTACACACACACACACACACACACACACACACACACACACACACACACACACACCTTTTCCATCTTTGTATTACGCCATGCACTAGAACAGGGGTTCTCAACCCCTTCCCAGCAGAGTACCACATCCAGCGCCACTCTCCTGCTGTGTACCACCAGAAGTGACTGGCGACGACATAATCGCCAGTTACTTCTACGTTTTCAGAGGCCAGAAAACACAAGGTAGGAATCTGTGGGTGGGTGGCAGGGTTCTTCTCAGCATTCCCAAGAGGCTCAGCCAAAGGCAGGAGCCTCTCAAGGAGCAAAAACGCGCTGCCGAAAGCACTGAATCGGAGCGGGGTTCCAGTGGTCTGGCGTACCAGACCAGTAGTTGGCCAAAGTACCACCAGTAGTTGGCCAAAGTACCACTAGTGGTACTAGTACCACTGGTTAAGAAACCCTGCACTAGAACTTGTTGGAATGGAGGATGAGAAGGCAGCTGCATGTTCCGCTGTTAAAACACGATTCTCAGTGTGCACCACCAAGAACAGAATTCCTGTCCAGTGCTTAACTTACGGGTAGAGGTGTTTGAAAACAGTTTTATTTATCCATCTCAGAAGTAAGCCCATTGTGTTCAGTAAGAGGCTGTGATCCTCTCATAATCGACAAAAGCAAACACCTCTACTTATGGGAGGACAGATGGGGAGGGGTCCTTAATGATATCTGTAAGCCTCACCTCCTGACATGCCCCAATTTTGACCAAATCATGGCCCCCTGTTGCATTCTAAGAATAGCAGATAAAGGAGGAGGGAGGCATCATCCAACATCTGAACATATGATATGGAGACAGACCATGCATTCATATAGTTCACTATCATTGACCCTGAATAGCAGAAGCTCTCCAGCATTTCAGAGAGGGGCCATTTCTAGTTCTTCTGGAGATGTCACAGATTGAACCTGGGTCCTTTATCCAATGCACGGGGGCCGGTCCCCCCATATTTTGAGCATTGTATCATGCCCCCACAGAGGGTCAAACCCACCCTTTGTAAAACCTTAGATTATTACATTTTCTATATATACATTTTTCAGCAAACACTGAAATGTAGTAGCATATAATAGCAGTGGGAAAAACACACACAAACAAAAAATATTATTGAAATGGCCATGGTGCAGACTTTAGCAGCTCTGGTGATATCCTGCTGCATTTTCCTATGAACAATCAGATTACAACTGAAGATATGCCCTTGAATCAGGGTTTGTAGTCACAATGGGGCCAGTGGAAGCATCATTCTATCTACAGCACTGTTTTGTCCAACATAGGATGGGGTGGGGGGATGTTTTAATGGTGAGTTTGCATGAAACTCACAGATAATGTAGAGATGCCCCTAGGTAAGATCTCTGTTAAATTTCAATAAGACAACATAAGACACAGCATTACAGGATTGGGCTTACAATTGCTTTGTCATTTTTCCAACTTGGACCCAAATCAGAGGAAATGCAGAGCAGACCCTCAGAAAGTTCTTATGAGCCTTACTGGCAGCTCAGAGGCCTAGCCCTGCATGCATGCTGTGCCCCACCACTTTACCCCTCCACCATCTCCTCTAAATCCACTTGCTCCTCTTCCTGTTCCTGCAATACTAAAAAAGGCAGAAGGAAGCAAAAGAGGAAGTGGGTGGAAGGGATTAAAGTGGTGGCCTAGAGAGACTCCTGGGAGACTCTCTAGGCCACTATTCTCATTTGCTCTACACAATTCTTCTTCTGCCTTATAAAATCACAGACGCAGAAAGAAGGAAAGGAGAAACAGTGGCTGCAGCTGGTGTGGCATAAGACCAGGCAAGATGTAGTGGTGTTGGTGGTGGTGGGTGGGCAAAGAGCATGCATGCTGTCCCACCAATCCAATGCCTGAGGTGATTGCCTCACCACATTAGCAGGTCAGCTAATGGAAATCCAACCTCCAAAGCGGGCATTCGCCACAGGAGGGGAGCTTCAGTTGGCACCATTGGACGCTTCCCTCCTGATGCTAATATTTATTGTATTGATCGATTCATTCTATCCTGCTCTATCCCATGGACTCAGATCAGCTCAGAACATTTTTTTTTCCTCCTACATGTTAACAGGTATTTTAAGATAACAATTTTGGTTTATCCAGTAACATAGCAGGAAAAGGGGTCCATTGCCCCTCCAGTCCCAATCTTGAATTCCCCCCTCCCGCTATGGCTGCTATTTAATCTAAACAATGAACAAACAAACACACATGCAGGTATAAAGATGCATAATGGGTAGTTTGGCCCTATGCCTTCAAGTGGAAGCATTTGCCTAAGTGTGCGCTAGAGGTAAGATGCATTCACCCTCCACTCCGAGATTTAGCTTCTAGAGACCCAAGGAGGGAGGTGAACTCTGAAAAATGACAAGTCTAGCAAACCCTTTACACTAACATTTTTAATGAGGCATCCCCAAATTAAGACAAAAACAGAGGCAAAATAGGGATAAGCAACAAAAGCAAGGACAGCAAACACTGGTTTAATTGATAGAGATAAAATAATACATGACTGGAATTAAAGTTAACACGGGGATAGTTTTAGATCCACAACAGAGTCTAAAATACTGGCAGTCTCTAATATGTAGGAAAGTGATAAGGAACATTTTAACGGACCCTGACTTTGCTTGACCATTCTGAGGGGCTGTTATAGGTATGAAAAGACTCCTAAACCCGGGAGTCCATCTATTAAGAAGAACATGGCCCTGGAAACAGGTTCCAAAAAGTGACGTTTCAGAAAAAAAGAAAAAGCGCAGAGCCTGGGGAACTAATTAGGCTGGAGCTGCCTCTCCCAAAGACTTGACCTTAAACCCAGGGAGAAAACGGTACACGACTTCAGATAGAACAGAATTTAAATGAAATCAAGAATGTTCGTTGGCATGAGTTGTAAACGCAGAAAATGTGAGGCAATATTTTGCCAATATGTTCAAAGAGAGTCACTGAGCATCTTCAGTCTGAGATGAAGAAACAACAACAAAAAATGACAGATCAGAAATGCAGACATGCTCCCGTAATCCTTTCTAATTGTAACGATAACCTTGGAGGCATGTATAAATACACACAATGGGAAGCCTCTGAGTTAATTAACCCAACAAAGGGATTCTCAGTCATATCCCATTTGCCAAGTACCCTGCTTGTTGCCAAAAAAAAAAAAAAACAACAACACCTACCAGCATACAGAACACCTTCAGGCAAGCATGACAGGTGTCAAAGTACAAGCACAAAGGAAAACAATCTACCTGGCATTGTTGCTCCTGCATTACTCTCACTACTACTCTATGGCACGGAAAAAGGAGCACATCTTTAGAATTCAACCAGAATTCAATCAGCTGTAACAAGCATAATAGCTGCGTCAACATTTGTAGTCATGCTGGTAAGAGGCTTTTTTTTGGGGGGGGGGGGTAAGGTTAGCATCTAAATCTCACTTTAGTGTTTGTGACAAAACTGCTCCAGGGGGCTCAGAAGGATGTACTGAAGCCTATACTGGAAGTAGGTGACAATCCAGAGGGTCACAGTTCATTTGCATATCTGGGGCACATGATCAACACAATGTGCATATGGTTTTGAGCAAATGCCTTTGTCAAGACTTTCCAGATCTGGAAGCAATCCGATCGTAATGGCAGAACATAGGATTTGCTTGCAGAAGATAAATCCCTAACATTTTCCAGGTAAGACTGCAAGATCTCTGTCTAAACCCCTAGAGAGCTGCTGTCAATCAGAAGAGACAGGAGAAGGCTAGATGGACCGATGGTCTGACTCAGTAGAAGCCAACTACAGGTTCACAGAAAACAAATACTTGTTGTTCAATATTCTTGGCCTGTATTGTAAATTACCATGTGTTCCAAATCAAGATGGTCCATATGAGAACAAAAGTGGGCTCACACAGCACTGAAGATTTGAAAACTGTTACATGATCCAATAGTCAGTGCTATTTGAAATCTAGAAGTATCTTGAGCCTGGAAGCACATAAACCTACTATCAAAGAAGTTTCAAGAGAATGGTAAGCTCACTCGCCAATCCAAATAATCTTCTGTTAAATCTAATGTTGTTGGTTGGCCAAGACCTCATTAAATCAAGAAAAGAGCCTTAAATGCCCATTTCCCCTAGGAAGCAAGTCAATACTACTTCCTCCAGATTACATTTAAAAAGTTAGAATTGTCTGAGTCACAGCAAGAAAGCGATAATAAACCAACAGAATGTATTTGCAGTGATTGTTGAAACAAAAAGCAAAGGAGGGAAGCATCAGTGACTACTGAAAAAGTCTAGTAAGTTATGAATATTTACCCTCCTACGTACTCAGCCATTAAGGCAGGGGCGGGGGGAACCTTTTCCCTGGCGAGGGCCGTTTTAAATGTTCCAAACTTGGTTGCGGGCCGGCCGCAAGGCCGCCCGCAATTTTTTATTTATTTATTTAACAAAGTTTATTAAATGAATAAATAAAGTAAACCCTCGCCAGGGAAAAGGAAGAAACTGGGGCTGCTGCCGCATCGGCCTCTCCGCGCTCACCCAGCCCGGGAGGGTGAGCGTGGAGAGGCCGATGCGGTGGTAGCCCCAGTTTCTTTGCAGGCACCCTCCTGGAGTCCGGGAGGGTGAGCGCGGAGGGGCCGATGCGGTGGCTGCCCCAGTTTCTTCATGGGCTGCGGTGGCCCGCAAAGAAACTGGGGCGGCCTCCATATCAGCCGGGTGTGGGGGCGAACAACATTAAAGACACTTACCTTGTATCGGTGCGCAGCCATGAGGGCGATCAGGAAGAGGAAGCGCCTCTCTAGGAACGCCTCCCTAATCTCGCTGGTGCCAGCGAGACTAGGGAGGCGTTCCTAGAGAGGCACTTCCTCTTCCTGATTGCCTTCATGGCTGCGCGCCGATACAAGGTAAGTGCCTGAGCTCATTCAGTCCGGCCCGCCAAGGCCCACCGAGAGGAAAACTTAATTTTGGTTTTAACCAAACTTAATTTTGGTTTTCCTCTCGATGGGGTGGCCTCGGCGGGTCGGACAGAATGAGCTCAGGGGATGGACCGGATGGCCTCCGGGGCCAGTTCCGGCCCGTGGGCCGGAGGTTCCCCACCCATGCATTTAAGGTGTTTCCAGAACCCCAGTGGATTAAACAACAACAACAGTTTATATGAAAACCAAGGTGGGGAGCAGTGCCACATCACCTCTTTTCCAGCATCTTCAACTCTTCCCTCCTCCTGAATTTGTTTAAACTGACTGGGGGAAAAAGGGAAACTGCTACCGGAAGCAACCTGTAGATAGCGCCAGAGACTCCCGGTTGCATTTTTTTTCTCTTTTCAGCAGTTTAAACATGCTGGGAAGCGGCTGACAAGGCCCCAACAGTTTCCTGGTTGCAGGTGTTTTTTTTTCATTTTTCAGCGGTTTGGACGCGCGCAGGAGGCGGGAAGCGGCTGGCAGGCCCCCGACAATGCTGAAAAAAAAAGGTAATGTGGTGCAGTCAGACTCCCCCTTCCAGTTTTGCCACCAGAGTTGAATCAAATCCGTGGATGGAAAAACTGGATTAAAAGGTCTGACTGTATAGCAATATACTGCCAGCCTGCTAGTTATAGCAGTTTCCTATCACTATGAAGACTTGGTTCCTTAGCGAACATGGCACAATTCAGTATGCTTTCTTCCCCCAAGGCATTGCTCAAGGGACTGGATTAGTGTTGTTTGGGTGCCAGCCCTGAGATGAACTGACAGCAGTGAGGAGAAAAAGGGTACCTATGATGCTTCTGCCATGAGCACAAGTCCAACTCCTCTGTAGTTAGAGTAGCGTTGCACATATGGATGTGCTTTTAAGTACCTCCATAGGTCTTGAGGGCACCAGTGATGATGTTACATGTGTTAGGCAAAAGAAAATAACTAGCACAGGATTACCGCCATATCCATCAGACATTTGGACAGATAAATGGTCTGATTTTCCTTCAAAAAAATATCACACCACTTCAAAATTCAAAAGTGTTTTGTAAATTATTTACTTTCCATGAGATCCCTTTTTCCCTCCAACGGCAGCTCTGATCACCTGCCCAATGAGTGGAGCTTACAGTCATTAAATAGCTATGAACCCGTTCGGTTCAGTTTTTCCCACTTACAAAAATGTCACTTCTGAGAAACATAAATAACGCAGCACATTTATTTCAATTTTTGCTATACCCAATAAATAAAATTTATTAGCTAAAGAGGTTTCTGCAGAACTTCGCCACTTTCTTCACCAGTTTTATTACTTTTCATGGACCTGCTCCATATTGTGATTCTCAGTCAAGCCATTCAGCATTATGAACAGCAAAACATGGAGACGGGTCTTCAAAGGCTGCCATATAAAACCATTAATCTTTACTAGTCTTTTAAGTTGTGTACTTTTCAGAACCACCACGAGTCACATGAGGGTTACTGTTTCTGACCTTTAGAGGGTAAGAAAACTGCAGCAAATCAAGAACTTAGACTGCAATCTTATATATACTTTCCTGGGAGTAAGGCCATTGAATAATAATGGGACTTACTTCTGAATATACATGCATAAGCTTGTGCTGTAAGGAGCTTAATGTGTGGTCTTTTAGGGTGCTATTTATTTCTGGGTTTTCTAAGCAGTCAGGTGAGGCAGGATATCAATATTTTAAATAAAGACCATCACTAACATAACAGCTATGTGCCTTTCTAAATACAGTTGGCCGGCATTTTACGCAAAACTGATTCACACGAATTTAAGAATATGCTCTCGGCCACCCTCCCAAAAAAGAGAAAAACAATAGTTTAAAATTTAAATAGTGCAGGAGACTTCGCCTGCCATTCCACTTACTCTGTTTATGCCCCAGAGTGAGCCTGAAATGGGAGAATGAAGCTGCTGTTCCCTCAGTTCCTGCATTTCTCTTGTACTGTTCTTTTAGTTCTTAAAGAGACAGTATGTATTTCTTGGCTGTAAGGAACTTTCAACTATATGCGATTTTGGCTTTATACTCTGACCTCAGAAAGTAACCCTCATGTATGATGCGGGCCAACTGTATCTGTATCTATATAGGTTACAGCACCCAGAATCCACAAGAACATGTAACTCATTAGATCTGTCCAAAAAGGTCTTGAGCTTGAATTTCTCATACAGAGCACCCCATTTTTTTTTCAATATATAAATCTTTATGATATAAATACTTGTAAATACTGTATATATCAACAGCATCCCCATGTGATGCACAGCAAAGTGCTTTTGAAAGGAAGGAGTATTTCAAAATACGCAACACGCCAGGACCATTTGTGTTTAAAGGAAAGAAGGCACAAATCCCCCTGGGCAACCTCAAATTCTTGGGCACCCCCAAAATAGCTCTTCCGATCCCACTAACTGAGTTTTAATATGGATAATCAATTTTGGCAATGAAAGCAACTGTTAACATACCAATGTCTTTAGAAAACTCCCCTTATTATTCTCGCTGCACTGCCCACAAGGCAACTACCAATCCCGTCCATAAAATCTTTGTTATATCCAACATTACAATTCTTTAAGGGGAAAAAATGATGTCAGTAACAGCTGATAATTAAATTGCCTATATAAAATCCTCTATAGCTTCTCTCCTCATTTCCAAGGAATTTATCTTCAAGGAAACCAAGTTCACATTCACTGAATCAAAGGAGCTATACCCTTGCTTGTATAAAAATGAAATCTCCAGGATTACAATGTTGATCTCCTTAAAGCTACTGCTGTTTATTTGTCTATTTATTTTATTTTAAAAAAATTGTGAATGATTCTCACGGGTGACATTGAGGAATTCGCATTGTTATCCCATGCCACGTCCTTTTCAGTTCCTAATGAGATGCACAGGGCAGTAGAGTTCCTGATTAAATCAAGAACTAAAATTGGCATGCACACAATTAAAGAGCCAGCAAAGCCAAATGCAGGTGACAGTAATTCATGCTCTAAGAATGGGCTTGTGTAGTTGGCTGATCAACAGTCCGGTATTCCATTGCTATGAGGTATGGAAACAGTATGGTGAAACCTCCATTACTTATTTGCTCTGCTTTAAAAACTTAGGTATATGAAAGGCAAGCCTGTCGGGAAAAATTCACATGCACGCACACTGAACTCTGCAACTAAATTATGTTGTGCACTTAAGATGAGCATTTCTTGTCAACGGAGTCGATTTTTTTCTGACATTTTAAATTAGGAAGGAAATAAGACAAACCCCAAACCCAGGAGACTTTTTTTTTCCCCAACAGACACACACACTTTCCTATCTTGGGCTTTATTATCTCATTAAGCTTTCATGTTTGAACATCCGAATGAATCATGTATCTGTTTTTCATTCTTCCTGGTATGCAGTCGGTTCTTGCTTTGTTCGGTGATTTTGGGCTATTCTATCATGACAGCTCGTGTTTTGTTTTATGTCGTCCTATTAGAGGATGCTTGCTTGCTGCTGTTTTGCATCAATTAGTATGCAAGCCACCCAAGGAAGAACAATCTCAGAGAGAGACTTGATCAAGAGACAACCCTGGCAAACTCTCTCACAGCAAGTAAAAATGTTTCCTTAGGTCTGACATCTCAATTCGTAATTGTTTTTCAAATAAAGATTTTGGTAATCATGGCACTGATTTTGTTGCCAACTTAGTTCCCAGATAACTACATCTACACTACAAATGAAACCCACTTGGAAATGGATTGAACTCTACCTCCCCCAAAAGATCTTGGTAATTTTGAGAGGGTCCTGAACATTCTTGTGAGTCTCCTTAGCCTCTATTTAGGATTAAAATTCCCATGAACCCTTGCCTATTCAGCAAAGATTAAAACAGGTAATATTATACAGGTTATTCAAAAAGGGTGGTGGCAAAAGTAAATCTTTTCTTAAATGAACTGGCATACCACAACCATCATGACATGAAAAGATAGAAAAACTGTCCAAGTTTCACATGCACATTACAAATGTTCGATGTGAGCACTTACATCGCTACAATGGGGCAAGGGGGGCAAACAGCAGTGGTCTCCTCACGAGGAGACTGTGGCTGTCACCCAGGGCATTTGCCCCCCCCTTGCTCCATTGTAGCGACACAAGTGCCCACATCAAATATTTGTAAAGTGCATGTGAAACTTGGACAGTTTTTCTGTCTTTTCATATCATGACAGTTGTGGTATGCCAGTTTATTTAAGAATAAATCAGATGGGTCCTCAGATGTGGCCTAGTTCTCAGCCCAACACCCAATCTGGCCAACCTCAGATGCTATCACACCTTTCATAAAGATCTTAATGATCAGGTCAATATTGGAATAGGAAGACATATAGATACTCAGGTCCCAGGCCATAAGTCATAGAACGAAGTAGAGTATGAACAATAGAACGAAGTAGAGGGAGATCTCCATGAACATGACAACTCTGGATCAGTAACAAATGGGGTACCGTGACAAAAACCCAAATTTAACTCCAAGGTGCTCAGGCAACAAGATATTTGCATGCGTGCTCAAGATACTTTCTTTCCATTGAACAAATTATCAGATCAGGTTCACTAAAGAAATCACTGAATTAAAAAAAATGTATTCTGAGACCTTTATATGCATAGCCACGGTAGCAGTACTCTCACAGACTCACTGGAGAATTACATCATGATAACTGAAGTAATTTGGAAGGATTTCCAGAGGGAAAAGAGAGTGTGTAGGTAGTATAATGAGATCAAAAGGGGAGATAAGGCAGTAAAACTGCAAAAATGGGAAACTTTACTTTGATCAGAAATGACAAGGCTATCAAAAAAAAAAAAACCTCAGAGTTTTAAAAACTTTTGACTGTACATAGTATCATATAGCCACTATCCCCACAGTTAGTCAACTGCCAATGTGGGCTGCCATGTAGGCAGCTAAAGATGTTAGTCATTCAGTTTTTGAGATACATAGTAATAGATTTATTATGCACGAAAGAGTGGCAGACACAGATCCGCAAACATGGGTCTGCCTCAGCTACATCAAACATCGGGGGGGGGGGGGAGTGAGGATGTAGTTTAACGCACCCAGTGTTGTTCATCCCTTGTCTCACCCACTGCTCCTTTCCTCCCAAGTCTCTCTTGTGAAGTTCCCTGGCCAACCAACTGACTTGGTGGACTTGCTGAGGAGGCAAAGCCAGGATAGTGTAGTGGTTTGGGAGTCGGACTTAGACCTGGAAGATCCAGGTTCAAATCCCCGCTCAGCCACAAAGCTTCCTGGGTGACCTTGGGCCAGTCACTATCTCTCAGCCCCACCTACCTCACAGGGTTGTTGTGAGGACAAAAAAGGAGGGGAGGAAATATGTACACCACTCTGAGCTCCTTGGAGGAAGGGCGGCATAAAAATGTGAAAAATAAATAAAAATAAAAATAAAGGTGGCACGTAAGTAGGGTGCCCAACCCTCCATTCCGGAGATTCCAAAAACCGGCATCAATCTCCAGGTGGCTACTGAAAGCAATCCTGGAGATTTTCACAGGGCCAGCTTGGCTTAACGACATTATGTCATATGGGGGGGGGGGGAATCTCCTGAAATAGCTTCAGTCTGAGTTGGCAACCATATTGGTTGAATGACGATTCACCCTTCAGCATTTTCAATAACACACACACACACACACCCCACACACACACTTTAGATATGACTGGGAAAGACCTGAGTTTGAAAAGGCTGGAGTCTGCCGCCACCATATGTACTTGGAGTCTAGGCTGACTATTGTTTGACAAACTGCCATTCCTCCCCAGCTTGAACTGATTTGCCCAATTCAAACAAGTTGATTTGGGCCCAATTTGCATCAAGGCCAAAATAACGTAAATAAAGTATCAGCTCCATTCTGATCCAACGCTCTGTTGCACTCCTGATTACATCACCATGTGTGCATTGAGGCCTAATGGCCTCTCCATCAAAGTCTACCACAAGCCCCCTCCTTGTCCCCCTTACAAAGGGAAGAGGCAGCAGAGTGGGCTTCCTAGCAACCTTAGGCCTTGGTCCCGAAGCCTAACAGCATCCACTGAAACAAGGAAGCACGGTAAGTGTAGCTCCCAGGTGAAGATCCCATCCCATTCAGCTTCAGGACACATAAGAACATAAGAAGAGCCCTGCTGGATCAGGCCAAAGGCCCATCTAGTCCAGCTTCCTGTATCACACAGTGGTCCCACCAGATGCCTCAGGGAGCACAAGACAACAAGATAACCTGTTTCCCGTTGTCACTCCCTTGCACCTGGCACAGAGAAAACCCACTTCTAAAACCTCTAAAACCAGGAGGTTGCTTATGGCTTGTAACCTGTGATGGTCTTTTCCTCCATGAATCTGTCCAAACCCCTTTTAAAGGCATCCAGGCCAGGTGCCATCACCACATCCTGTGGCAAGGAGTTCCACAGATGAATTACACGCTGGGTAAAGAAATATTTTCTTTTGTCTGTTTTAACTCTCCCTCCACTCAATTTTAGTGCATGTCCCCTGGTTCTGGTGTTGTGCAAGAGGGAGAAGAATTTCCCTCTATCCACTCTCTCCATCCCATGCATAATTTTATACGTCTCAATCATGTCCCCGCTCAGGTGCCTTTTTTCTAGACTGAAAAGCCCCAGACGCTGTAGCCTTTCCTCAAAAGGGAGGTGCTCCAGCCCACGAATCAATCTGGTCGCTGGACACACTGCTTGAAACTAGGAAGCACGGGAACTACATTTAGTGGGCCATATCATCCATGTGCTTGGCAATCCTAGAGGTTGCCATGCTCCAGTTCTTCAAATCTGGTCAGTCTAAATTTGCATTTTATACAGATTGTTCACTAACTGTTAACAACAACAACAACAACAACAACAACAACACTTCTCTTAGTCATTGCATTGTCCAATTACATTTTGGCTGATCCTGACAATTACACCACCAATGCTGTCATATATTCCCTCTCAACCGCAGGCTACTGCCCCCCCATCCCAGTTTGAAGTACCTGCGCATGCGCCCTAGTGGTGAAGAAGCTACTCAAACAAAAATCTTATACACACCTGGGAGTAATTCCTAATGAACTCAATGAGACTTACTTCTGAGTAGATATTTAGGTCTGAGTAGATATTTGGGATACAGTACTCCCCCCATATCCGCTGGGGATATGTTCCAGGCCCCTCTGTGGATACTTGAAACCGTGGATAGGAGCGAACACCCCCTCCATGGTTTCCTGAGGGGCCCCCGCCCTGCCTCCCCTGCAGGCAGGCATGCACCCCCCCAGCTCTTATTTTCTTTCAGCAAGCTTTGTTTCTTCCTTAAAACAGAGAAGCAGCCTCCATTGCAGGCAAGTAGAATAAAACGAAGTCCTAGAGAGGCTCTGCAAGGTTTTTGTTAACCTTGAAGAGCCTCTCTAGGACTTAGTTTTGTTCTACTTCCCTGCAATAAGCAGCCAGAGGCTGCTTCTCCTGTTTAAGGAAGAAACGAAGCTTACTGGGAAAAAAGTAAAAGCCTGGGGGGGGGGGTCCCCGTGATCCGTGGATAACTGAAACCGTGGATAGCGGATCCATGGATATGGGGGCCCAGCTGTATATGCTTTGGGTCCCCCTATGGGGGAGAGAGGCAAGATAATAATAATATAAAAGAATGTCTATTGTTATTATCATCAACAATAATAACAATAATAGATATGCACAGGATGGTACGAAAGGGTTCATTATATTTAAGCCAAGATAAAACATAGGAGTGTGTAACTATTGAGATATTATCAGAGCACCATACATACCGACTTATAAAATTCTACACGTTTAAATAATTTACTTCAGACACAGAGAGCTTCTTGCAAAGCCCAATCTTATGAATACGCATTCAGAAATGTGGGGCTTACCTCACCTCCGCCTCTCTCTTGCCTGTTCATGCATGATCGTCTTTGCTGCCTAATTATCTCTGGAGCAGGAATCAATAGACATGCAAGCTTTCCTATCTTGGGCATTACATCAGCCTTGCCGTCCAGCCCAATTCCATGCATGTGTGCTCGGATGAAGAAGGACTCACTCTATCAAGTCAGTGTGCCCAGGATTGAAGCAGGCGTTATCAGAACCCAAGTTGCACAGAACTGAGTTTTATATTTAATCAAAAATAAGAGCAGCAGCACTACTATTCGGGCATTTATCAGAACATCATATTCGCATACCTGCTCTGCCTTTAAATTCAATATGTAGCTTAGCAGGCTTTAAAAAGAGGATTAGACAGATTCAGGGAGAGCAGAGGGTCTACCATTCTGGTTACAGTTATGCAGATCCTCTGAATACTTGGCTGAAATCCTATATGCACTTCCCTGGGAGCAGGTCCTGCTGAATTAAATGGGACATCTGCGTAAACATGCATTAGATTGTGGTACCAGTTATGTAACCAGTACAGGCATTTTTAAAGTGATGGTTCTCTTATACTTAACAGGGAGAGAGCAACCAGCCCTGTTCATCCCAATGCAGCATATTCTCCAGTGCTGTTGCTAAGTGTCTCCCTTTTGTATCATTTTTAAATTGTAAGCTCTTCTCCCCACCTCTTGCCCACACTTTATAACCGTAAAGTGTGATATAAATACACCTAATAATTACAGTAAATAATCTCAAGAAATTAATCAAACCCAATTGTAAAACCTTATACATGTTCCTTGGAATCATATGCTACCAAGAGGCAATCTTATCTCTCTCAGCCTAACCTCCCTAACAGGGCTCTTATGAGGATTTTTTTTAAAAAAAAGAGATATTTATTTATTTATGTACATATATACCACCTTTTCTTGGGGGGGGGGGAACACACATTTACTGCACCCTGAGCAAATTTAACACTAAAATTAAAGTTCACTATACGTAAAAGCCACCCATTCCTTATTGAGGGTTGCTTGATCCCATGCATATTTGTTGTTGTTGTTGTTAAGAATATTTATATACCACTTTTCAACAACAAAAAGTTCACAAAGCGGTTTACAGAGGAAAATCAAACAACTAAATGGCTCACTGTCCAAAAAGGTCTCACTATTGAACAGTTTAGCAATTTACGCAGAAATAAGTCCCAGTGAATTCAATGGGCTTACTCTCATGGAAGTGAGCACAGGATTATAGTCTTTTAAAATGTGTGCCAAATATGATAGGAAGCAGAGAAGAGAAGAGCAGCTAGAGGGAGCTGATGGAGAGCAGGGAGGCAAGAGATGGTGTTAAGAGTCCTAGTGCTGGAGTGGCACAGAAATGGGCATGGAAAGCAGATCTACTTCCCTGTGATGGACTGACACGATTTGCCACCTGAACTCAGCAGTCAGCCCAGCCCAGCCCAGCAATCTTGCTGGTGTGGCCGGGCACAAACTGGTCTGGAAGGTGACAAAAAGTGATGAGATATGCAGAACCGAGCCCCAACGACAGCATTCAGTCCAGCCACGGATGGTCAGGCTTCGGGTAGAATTCTAACATTGTGGAATCAAATCCACACAGCTGGGTAATATGACTTCCCTCAGTCCTGTGGTTCCTGGGAAGTCTTCTCCACCACTACCCCACTAGTCTCCATAAATCTGGATTTGGGGGGAAAGGAGGCAAGGCAGGAAAAAAGGGTAGGCAGAATGAAGCCTATTGCAAATCAGGCCCAAATTGCAAGGGGGCAGAAGGGTCTGTCCCCATTTTAGAATGTGCTTAGTGGGGGAGCGATACAGCAAATGTGTATTCCGAGTGTCATTGTCATTCCTTGCATTCTTGAGAGACGGCACCACCATCACTACTACTTATGACTAGCACTGGCACACAACAAACAGCATTCCTTAGGGAAAAGATTAAGGTGGACATTCGAGGTACACAATATTTTGTAATGTAAAAGAAGAAAGTCACACTGCAAGAGACATGAACCCAATGGAACATCTCCCCAACAGGGACAATATGAGAATAAATCAAGTATAAACACCATTATTAGCTTCTAGACGTATTCACAGTAGGTGTACAAAACAGCTATACAGGACAATATAGGTGCACAACAGATGCACTATGAATGCAATTTCATTTTAAAGACAAAGCATATTTTAAAATATTAGCCATGACATGAAATTTGACAGCAAGAGCTACAAGGATTTGCTTTTATATCACTAGGATACAGTTTTATGAGCAGCCTGTTAGGCTCCAGTTAATGTTTTCTTCTTCTAAGGAAGGAGCAGAAGACGACAAAAGCAAGAAAACTGGAATGAGGCTTTGCTTGGGAAACCTTTCCCAAGAGTTTCTCATTTTTATATAGGAAATCAATTTGCATCACTGATAATATTGTTCAAATCAGATGACACTATGTGGTTAGAAGGTAATTTACTGTGCTGCCGAAGCAATTTGATAGTTGTTCTGATTTGTGATTTTCATTTTGTTTGTTAATGAAAAAAATTAATGAGCAATGTTACTGGAAGTACAACTCCGAGCACCAGCATTATTAACCATGTTTTCAATATACTGTACATTATGTTGATTGCACAGCCGGAGTCTAAACCTTTGCAGCACAAACCAGTCAATCAACTTGATGTGGAATTTGCAGGGAAGACTTTTGGCACGTACCTTTGCACTGATTTGTGTTTTTGTCTAGAATTGCTTTTGTGGATACGATTTTTCCATACCTGAAAAAGAAAAGCAAAAACAACAGTGATGTTCATTTTATGGTGTTTTAAAGCCGTATTCAGTTGCCAAGCTCTGTTAAGGCACAGAATGACACGTGTGTTCTTTAAAAAAAAATGTATCACAAACAGTATGGAAAGCATGCTTCTGATTCTGAATGATGTCTGCACTTCTGGTCTGACCTTGATGGGCTACCCTTTGGAAAGCAGTTAATTTTCTACATTCACCCTTTGATCATCAACAAAAAGACCAATTATGAAGGCAGCTTTTGGGGATGTCAAAACAAACAAAGACGTTTTGTGAAAACCTTGATTAAATCAGGTTAAGCTTGCATTTTTCATTAGGTTAAATGAGAGTGCGGGTGATTTCCCAGGGCACAGACTGGACCACTCTCTAAAATTGGCAATGCAGTAGTGGCATATGGAGACTTTCAATAGCGAGCCCAGGGGATGTATATTTTCAGAAATGGGGCATACATATTTTGTGTAATTTGTCAGCCTGAGGCTGTTTAGGGGAAAAAATGACTAAGGAAGGGGGACATTATAAAGGTTTGTAAATTATGAATGATGTGGAAAGAGTAGATGGAAAGAAATTTGTCTCTGCCTCTCAAAATCGATGGGATGTCCAATCCAACTTTTTTTTTCTTTACCACTGTATCACGTCGGTACCACAATTCTGTACCACTGCCACCAAAGCAGGATTCAAAATGGTACAATGAAAATCATAAAATTTCTAAGAATCAATAAAACTCAGAAATAAAACTAGTCCTAACACTAAAAGCATGAAATCAAGTCAAGAAATCTTCAACAGGCACTAAAGGTCTTCCTGAACAATCAGGTTTTAACCCAGCCTCTGAAACATAAAGAGAGAAGTGGCCAACTGCACTTCTGATGGTGAACGAGTCTGGAGCATACCTGTGGCTCAAACAGAGAATCCAACAGCAAGGTGAGGTCCAAAACACCCAGACTATGAACCCTGTTCCTTAGAGGGAATGTAACTCCATCCCATACATGCAAAACCAATAACCCAATCATGAATTAGGAGCAGAACCACTGCTGGTAGTGTCTCCCAATCTCATCCATCTTGGTTGGTTAGAAGGATTTGAAGATCAATTGTACTGAAAGCTGTTAAGAGGTCTGGAAAATGAGCCAAGTTACATTCTCTCTGTTCATTTTCAAACACAGATCACTACTGGTAGCCAGTACCATCTCCACCCTGAACCTTTCCTTGAAGCTTTATTCAGGATTGTGTAATGCCCAAGCTAAGCTTTGGCATATCATGGGGTACTGCCTTGCAGCACAACCCTGAGCAAACATCGGCCGGTGGGACTATAGTCCCGCCGGCGCCGAATGTTGTAAACGTGCTGTAAGGCATGTTTTCGACATGCAGTGAGTAAGCAGCGCTGGCACAGAGGCCAGTGCCACTCACTCCACCTGGGACCAGAGCCAGCGCCACCGAATTCAGGTAAGTCCTGCATCAGTCGGGGCAGGAACATGGGGGGAGGCTCCAGATTGGGCCACCGGGCCTGGGAGAGGGACGAAGAAATTAGCAGTGAGCTCTGCCAATATCCTAAGCCCCATCCCAGGCCTGGCTGGCCTTACACGGCCTCCCCAGATTTGTGGATTTGGCCAAATATTCCAAATAGGAACTGATCTATACAGTTCTCAACAAGTAGATGCTACCCAAAATGTCATCTGAATAGTGCCTATTGTTCTTCATCTTTGTTCTGATTGTTCCTTCCAGTCCTGCATCCCTGTCAATATTCTCCTTTCATTGTAGTATCATTTCCTGCTTACTAACTTGAGTCTTTATCTGTGGTTATCACTCCCTCCTTGAAGAAGAGAACACCTTTAAGAAGTCAAAAGTCCTGGCAATTACTCCGCACTCATCCTTTGCCTGGTCTTGGTGACTCTTCCTTGCTCTGGAGTCTAATCACCCTGCTCAGTCTTTTCCTAAACCCAGGCTAGCTCTTGCCATGCCTCTAATTCCATCTCACAGTTTTGTCCCACAACCAATTATTGGGCTGCAATCCTATACACACACCTACCTAAGGGTATGTCTCACTGAAGCCTGAGTAGATATGCATAGGACTGTACAGTTGCCTTGTCTTGCTGTATAGCGTGTGTGTCCCCCCCCATCCTGATCTGATCCTGCATATATGCCACTGTCCTAAAATAACCTGTACTTCAATATTGCAGAAGTTCTTAGGTTGAGCTGCTTATTAACCATGTCTTTGAGACAATCTCTGGAGTATATATCCCTGGTTCTGACCCCATCCTAGACTGTAGAAGAAAGTGGATGCATCTCCTGCCATTGGCTAGAGGAAAAGGTCCCTGGGAGGTTGCAACCAGCATTCTCTCCAAGAGGTCCATGCCTCTGTGTGGACCCCTTCAGCAGCTGTACAGCGTCGCGACTCATCATGACACTACCTCCGGATGTTCAGTGATGATGTTATGTCATCGCCGAACATCCATGTTTCCAACCTCCGCACAGCACGGAGCTAGGCAGGGAGGTGTGCGGCCACCCAGCCATGCACCTCAGAAGAAATACTGGTTGCAACACCTGCCTCTCAGGATGGACATCATGGTAAAGAGAAGACCAGCCTGACCACCACTGTCAGCCAGAGAAAGGCAGGGTATAACTCTATAAATGAATATATATAAAAAAGAAACAACCATTATTTAAGCACTTTCCTTGTGGCTCATCATCTTTCAATTCATCCAGTGCATTAGGGACAAGAACCGCTGAACACAATATATATTGTGCGTATGCGCACGTGAGCCCTTATATATATAAAATAAAATAATAAGGTACAACACATACAGTATTTGCAAAACATACCGAAAGCACAATAATTTATTAGCAAGATGCAGCAATCTCCAAACTTTGCTCCATAGCAGCTCTGAGTTCCCCATCAAAAGAGACCATTCAATAAAACTGGCCCATTCAAAATGCCTACACATTCCTTTGGCTGCAAGCTGAATTCAAATGACTGGGATCTTCTGCATGTCAAATATCCATGTGAACACTGGAGCACATGCAAGCCTCTGTACTAGGGGTATGACTCTAATTAAAAAAAAATCCACAGTTGATTCCTACCTGCACAACTCTATACATATCTACTCAGAACTAAGTCCCATTAAATTCAATGGGACTTACTCCCAGGAAAGTCTGTAGAGGATTGCAGCCTAAATTAAGAGTTTTACATGGTTATTCTTGTTATAATTACAGTTTTTAATTTCTTTAATCATTTGGATTTCTAACCCACTCTAACCCATCAGCTCAGAGTGGCATACAACATTTTCTCAACATGTTGACTCAGGTCCCAACTAAGTTCAACCACTAACTAAAATAAAAGTTATAAACATGAGGCAAAGAAATGCAAAACTGTCACTGTACTCAAAAATCATTTGTAGCATTATTAATCATCTTTTCTGTCGCCTACTGGCAATTCTATGGCAATTTCTAGAGGAAATATGTTGTAAGATCTAGGAATTACATTATTTTAAAATATATATCTATAGTAATTATAAAAAACAATCCATGCTAGCCCTGATATTTCACATTAAAAGTTAATATAGGGAACTTGGCTTACAGAAGCAATATTCTTCATCCAGTAAAGTTGATTGATGCCTTGTTCAAAAATGTCATAGAGAAAGGTTTAAAAAAACTGGAAATGATACAGATATAAGGGTAATTAGATTTTCCAGGCTTTTAATGAGTTAAGTAATTTTTGTTTTTTTGGGGGGAGCAAATACCTTGGCAAATGATTGCAAAAACATGTACTGGCATCATGGACAAGGGAAATACTCTGCAAAAATTACAAATGGTGTTATAAATTTACCTCCTCAATGCAACTACCTATGTCCTTTTTTAAAAATGGGGCTGAATGAATGATTTTGCCACCATCACTCAACTACTTTTTCAACTCATGAGTAGGTGCATAAAGAGGATCTTCCCTAAGATGAAGACCAAATTATAGTTTTGGGTTAACACAAACAAAGCTGTTTTACATCAAGTACTTGAGAATTATGATGATCCTGGAATGTTATTTTAGATTTCTTCCCACCCTATCCAAAGGGCTCAGACAAATACATAAGTATACAAGGGGGGGGGCATATCCGCTGAGTCAGCATCCGCCGATTCACTTATCCACAGATACCAAATTCCCCCCACACCCCCCGCCCACATGAGCGACCCCCCCTCCCAGCTGTTACCTTTGATCTGTCAATGTTGGTGTCTTGCTTAAACACAATAAGCAGCCTCCTGCTGCTTATCACAGGGAAGTAGACCAAGACTAAGTGCTAGAGAGGCTCAGCAAGGTTAACAGGAAGCAGAAGGACAGAACAGGGAGGGTGGGAGGTATGTCTGGGGTGGGAGGGGTGGGAGCCAATGCAGGTGACTTGCGACGGATGCTATTCCCTCTGATATCAGCTAGCATGCCTCCTTTCTCTCCTTGGACTCGTGCCAACTAAAGAGCTGGCGCAGGTCTGAGGAGACCGACTGGCAGTCAAGGGGCTTACGGAAAGGCAAGGGAAAACATTACTTTCCCAAGCTTCCCGATCTGCCTGCCCCTGCAGGATGCAGTACAAGCCTTATTGGCACAGCTGCATTGGAGGGAGAGAAGGATAGGATTGGGCTGCAAATCTCCATGTTTACTGAATAGTTAGCGGCTACTAATTCAGGATTTATGCAGGTTTTCAACTACTGTATTTCATTAGTATTCACTTAACTTTTCCAAAAATATAGTGCCAGGCAAAAAATACTGTATATATAGAGAGAGGCTATTACAAATTCCTCTTCTCTGAAACAGAGATGACAAAAACACCAGGATATGTCAACCCAAAGTGATCATTTAAAGTTAAAACATTTTATGGAGTTCACACAGAGTGCATGCAAATCACACATGAGTGAGTCCACAAAACTTCCTTTCATTATTTGCAGATTGTGACTGTCTAGGTATCAGGCTTCTGTAATAATAATTATGATGCAACTTCTAATATGCCTTTTCCAGATGATTTTACTTCTTTTAGAAATTATTTATGGGACCTGTATCACAGGAGGGCTTCAGCTCATTAAATATTTCTATTAACTCTCTCTGTTTTCAAGGCTGATGTGTCAGCTTTCTTCATTTCCAAGGACTGTATTTAACAACTCAAAGAGGAACACACACATTTTTCTCTGGTACCATTTTTCAGAGGAAATAACTAAAGCCAACATAAAGTCATCATGGTTTTAAAGTAACCGTGGAATCGATTGCCTTTGCTTTCAAAGAGGAAGACAGTATCAGCGCTAAGACTTTTGCTGGCCTTAGGCCTGAATGAGTCACATGTTACTTTCTGAGGTGTTGAAGTCACTGTGAGGTCATTTTGCCATATCAGGCAACTATAGTGTGTGCAAATGTGCCTTCAGAAGCAGAGTGTACCATTTCTTTAACAGTCAATGCTTTAACAGGCAATGCACCTTGTAGGACTGGGCAATAAATTTGGATACATGCTAATAAGCCAAGATATCAATCCCAACACTTTGTGGTATGTGGAACATCAATTTAGATCCACAGAGGTATTGGTAAAATATAGTGTTTATTAAGCACATTTACAGCAGGGATTCTCATAGTTAGGGGAGAGTCATCTCTGGGGTCTGGGGTCTTTAAAATGGCAGTGTACAGTGATTTGCTATTCTGGAACACCACACACACCTGAAGCTCCATGCCCACGTTACCTCTATATTCAGAACAACACATGGAATTCTACATGCTAGTCTTCACCACCACCCCACACAAATGAATATTCAGCTATACATATGTCAAACAACTTTCTTTCCAGAGCCTTCAAAACACCTACGCACTATATGGCAGAGCCAAGGATAGGATTTCAGAATGCATTACAATTGCATACTACAATTGCCTGTTTTTTGCTAGTCTGCACCAGCCCCTAATGTTAAACTAATGTCATTTTGGTGGGTGTGATTGAATTATCTACAGCATTAGAGGATCTGAGTGTTATGAGAGCACACACTTCTCAGTACACATTGTTACTAATGCTAAGTATCAGCTGTGTGTCTGCTCTAGAAGATGGCTACATTAAGAGACAAAGAGCACTTTACTGCAGGCTGGCTGCAGACCTGATCGGGCAAGCACTGTGCAAATAAAAACTTCCACAGAGGTCAGTGAAAGCCATTAACACAGTTTGCAGCATTACTGGAGCAAATCCTCAGCATTTAAAGTGCAGTGTGTTGATAGGTTGCATTGAGGACCACGTGCAAATTTGTCACTATTCTGTAAAACATGAATGGTAGCGACAGTTTGAAGCCTGCAATATCTTCATAGCTCAAAAAGGGTGTATATCTTCATAGTCAACATTTGAGGACTAGAGACTGCCGGTTGGCTACAGTTGCTGCTGCAGAGAAATACTGCACTGCAAAAAAGGAAGTGGGTTGGGGTTGGGGATGGAGAATACAATGGAACATTGCAAAAGAAACCAATGTCTAGATAGGTGAAAGCAAGTCTGCACCACATACTAGCCTCCATTGACTGAGATGTTTGCATATTCATGCAACCCTTTATGATACTGTTAGAGGGAAAGCTGATTTTTGTTGTCAGTCCAGTATCAGGCAGTGGCTAATTGTGTGAATGGGTTTGTAATATGCCCAGATGGCTAGCATATTACCCAGCCGCTGGTATAAAATGATACCCAGAGCCCTTAAACCTGCCAGTGAGGAACACAGTAATTCTAATCACACAACCAATCATTCCATGTTAATTCAACCCATTTTGAAGAGTTCTACAAAAATGAATATTCAATACCAGTGAACCGTTCAAATCAACAGGATAATGGACTTCTATAATGCACTGTTCTCTAGCCCCACTACTGCCTTATTATTCACTGTACTTTTCCACAGCGTAGATGTGATACCATCATGACCCAGCAATGAATAATATATCTAAAGCCAAATGAATTACAAAGGCTCAGTGATGTAGACTTGAGTCTATTGACTCGGACTCGACTCAGACTTGACTTGGCAATTGTAAAAGACTCGAATCAAGACTTGGAGCCTTTTACAACAAGTCGAATTTTATTCAGGTTTAAACCCGTTTCCCTCATTAAATAGACAGGGACTCATAACCAAAGACTCAGGGGCAAAGACTTGGGACTTGATTCGAGACTTGATCTGCATCCCTACAAAGGCTCTTCAGAGAATCGGTAGCCAGATTTAGGACAACATCTTCATTCACTGAGCTGGAGTTCCACTTGAGGTAGAATGCAATTTTTGCAAGTCGTTTCTCCTGCCGACTAGTGAGATCAATATGGAACTTCATCTTGTGAAAGGGATAAACATGTGTTCACCACCCTGGTCACATTGAAGCTGGCAAGCTTGAGTTTCAAGGGCTGTCAGTCAAGCGAAGAATGCAAGCACATTGACCAAATGGAAGCCTTTGTTTGAAGATGCAGTGAGCACAGCTGCAAGAACTGGAAGACTCATCAGGTGCTGGTCGTTGGGTTGCTCTTTTTAGATGCTGCTACGGCAGCATAAACAGGCTAGGGACATTCCCATAATTAAGAAGCCCCTTTTCCCTCTCACGGACAGTGCAATAAAGATGGCAACAGACCAAACAATTTCAAGAGAGCTATAAAATATTTATTAAGTCTTCATCTCCTTAGTACACAGCGCAAGGCCATTGTTTCAGCTTATTGGAGATGACAAAAGAGAAATCATACAATTAAATAAAATACAATATTTGTTTCAGCGCAGATAATATTTAATAGCAGCACCATTACAGCCAGCCCTCTATTAGTGAGAATTACAGTCACATCTTAAAAGAGATCCTCTGTACAAGTCCTACAATAGGTAATGAAGAGGATTCTCTCTCTCTCTCTCTTTTAATTGCTCCAATAGCTCAACTCAACTTATTTTCTCTAGGAGAAGGTTCTGTATGTGCCTTCATTTATAAGGAACTGAAAGGAGAGAGTATTTTAAAGTCACCCAATCACCTCATTTTAATTCTTGTGGGTTTTTTTCCTCTAAATGATATGCAAAAATATGTATGAATTCATATGCATGCTACACAGCACATAATGTGTTTAATAAATTACATGTAAAGATGGTTGGGTTATATGTTGTGCAACAAACATTTTACACGCCTCTTATTTTACCAGACTGAAAATCCAGAGTCAATATACATTTACCTGCAAACAGGATGATTTATATCAATGATGTTTGGAAAGAGATGTTCATCAAAGAGAAGAAAGGTGGGAGATGGCGCTTCCAGACATCATGGAGCGCAAGACCAATTCAGGAGATAAATCAATTGCAATTCCAGGGCAAATATCTTTTCTGTGGGGGGGGGGCAGGAATACTATACATTATTCTATTCTCAACAACCTTTTCTCTACCAAGGGTGTTGTTAAATTCTACAGTGACAAGACCCCCCCCCCCAAAAAAATCCCCATCCTTTCTTCTATGCTTTTATTTTGGCACTATTTCTAACTTACAGGACTCCAAAGGAGGCCACCCTGCATCGTGTTAGACATAAAAGGTTATAAACTACTTAACATTAATTATTATCAGTATTAATATTATATAGTGCTTTCAGGGTGCGCAAAGCACTTCACACATGTTATCTTGATGTCCTTACAACAACTTTGTAAAGTGAGTAAAGCATTATTATTCCCATATTGCAGTTGCAGAGCTGAGGCTGGAGCTGTCTATGGCAGCAGTTCTCAAAGTTCTCCCCGTGAGTCAGGGAGAACTGTGAATAGCTGCGGGGGTGGGGCAGGGGCATGCCCGGGACAGAGGCAGCGCTTTTGGGATTGCACCAACAACAGTGGCAAAAAGGGCTATTTTTAACTTACAATCATTGCGCCGGCCTCCGGAGGGTGCAGGGAGTCCCCCAAACTGCTGATTGGCTCTCTACTGCAATTGTGACCCGCTTCCGGTTCTCCTGGTGGGTCGCAACCACTGCTCTAAGGCATTAACTGTAAGAATTTAACTTCAGCTTATTAGCCCTCATTCAAGTCCATCTTTGTCACCAGACAGCCAGCAATTCAGAACTTCCAAAACTTCCCCAGTTAAAGATGGAAAAAAGAGAGAGAGAAAAAAAGAGATAGAGCTGGGTATCATCTGCATACTGATAACACTCCACTTCAAATTCCCTGATTACCTCCCCCTATGTGGCTGGCCGATGCATCCTGCGTGGATTGCGGCCCATGGCAGCATGGCACAGGCTCACCTCGGGGGAAGGGGATACTCGTCCACTTCCCCCGGTGTAAGCGGCATGGGCTCCAATGGACTTCCTCGGATGCATGCCATCTCTGAAGCTGGCGTGTGTCCGGGGAGGCCGTGTAAAGCCAGCCCGGGCTGCAACGGGGCTCAGGATATCTGCGCAACTCAGTGCTGAAATCCCCAGTCCAGGCCGGCCAATGGCCCCCTACCTCGCTGCCCCTGCCCGCCGTGCCCCTGCACCAACCAGTGCGGGACTTACCTGCAGTGCTGGCATAGATCCGGTTAGGCCGCGGAGTACGTGGTGCCGGCCTCCACACCAGCCTAACTTTGGGCAGGATCGGGCTGTAAGACTCATGCAAAGGGCTTGCACGACCCATGAAATCTGTGACTTTTTTTTACATTGACCAATTGACTCCCATGCCATGCCACAAACTGCTTTTGACACTCCCCTTGGCTTCAAAAGCAGTTCGTCATAAGACTTGCTGAGCTGTTGTCCTGAGAAAAACTAAAAAGCACATGTGAAAGTGCCAGTCCTGAGGTGAAAATAGCAATAACGGGTAAGCGAACTGAGCCACTGTGCAAATGGTGAATCCGTGCTGTAGCTGTATCCCCTTTCAAGACAGATTTCTAGGCTGCCAAATTCACATATGAATTTTTCTCTATCCTTCCACTCTCCGTTTCAAAATAAATCTTGGCTTGCTTCCTAAAAGTGGGGGAGACTCTTCCATGCCAACAAATACTTTTTAAATAACACTATGGTTGTCTGCGTTTCCAAACATAAATCATAAATAAGTGCTTATCATTCAAACAGTTCTAGGAAGTTAGCAAAGACTTGGAATAAATAACATTCTACTATTACATGAGACAGAGTTCTTGTCACTACTTGTTCAAAAAGATCAGGGCGAATCTAGCAATTGAGTACAATAGCATTTCTGTTCAAGCACTGATAATATGGTGCTGTACTACACTCATGAGTCCCCTGTGCCATTCCCCCTTGTCAAGACGGAGGGCATGTGCTGAAATTCTTAGTGTTAACAGAAAGTGATGCTCAGGATGTTTGGTTTGCCTGACATTTCATTGTAAATATTAGTAGTGGTTCACATTATGGCATTAAGATAACATTTGTGAAGAATTATTCCATATCTTTTCTGTAAACAGTAGGGTTATAGAAAATTTTATACTCTGTGACCGCCATGGACATCAAAAGAGAATGTCACATTCTTCCCCTAATGCCTGCACATTAATTGGAATTAGTAGGTCCATGTGGCAAGAGAAAAAATTATTCTTTTTCTTTCTTTTTTTTAGTTAGCACAGTTGCCGTTCAGGAATTCATCTCTCCTGCTAAGACTCTGTAATCCCCCACCCACCCCGGCATAAAGGATCATGTCAGGTGGTTGCTAGCTAGCCCCAAAGGGTTTTTCCCACTCCATCACAGAAATGGAAAAGCAGGTTGATGGAAGCCATATGGCAATGACAAATGAGCCACCAAGTTGTCACTGCATTAAGTGCTCCTTGGTGAATATAGGTAGGAACTTCCCAAACATCCCACTACACAGGAAATGCTGCACTCAAGAATAAAATAAAATAAAATGTGGGATGGGGAGATGCCTACATACATTTAGATTCACTTACTTCTTCCCTACTTGAAGTGTACAATTAGTCTAAGAATAGTAAAGAAAAACGAGAGTACTCAAAGAACGCTTAGACAATTTACAGCAACCAGTCTTCCATGGGAACATGTGTTTTTGCCAACAAGCCAACATTACTTTGTCACAACTGTCACAAATCTACTTCTCTGAGAGAGGCCTTGTGCATTCTGACTAAATGCCCTCCTCTGGGATTTACCACTATAGTCTTCTTTCTACCACTAGGCTATCATGATTTCTGCTCCAAAGTATGCACAATGGCACATCCAATGGGCACTGGAGAAACAATGCACAAAAAGAATCTTGATTCTGCTGCCCATTGGGAAAGCAGAGGGAAGAAGGCTTGAATGCACTGAAAGACATCTGTGGCTAACTGAGTGTTCACAGTTCTCTGTACAAAGTGCAGAAATAAAAAATGGAACACGGGAGGACTCCTTAGTTCATTAGTTTTACTTGCTAATCTCCAAGGGTGAGCAGGGATTAAAGAGAGCCCAACTAACATCACTTCGGGAGCAAGTCCATGTAATTTAGAACTCCAGGATCCAGTGGAATGTTCCGAGGACAAGAGTTCCGGAAGCATGCCTAAAAAGATGTGAAATGTTATTTCCGCTAAATAGCATTCTGTACTTATGGCTCTCATAGGATTCCTCTGGGATGTAGAGGACTCCACTGAAAAGAGGTATCTCCAACCATTATCTAAGAGCTGAGAAACTGTGTCCAAGGGACAAACAGTTCTGATTCCTCCTGAAGGAGGATACCTCCCTGAAGGCTGCAATCCTATGCACATTTAGACAAGCATAGGATTGTGCTCGAAGTCTTGTCAACTGCATAGCGGGGAATTCAATTAGGTCATGGAACTGCAGAAGATTAACCTTTTCTTCCACTGCCATTTTCCCAGCTTCAATTCAAACTCTCGCCCAGCTGTTTGCCCCAGAGAGAAAAATATTCAGGTGCCAAAGAGTAGCTTTAGAGGCAAATTAAACGATGGGGTGGGTGGGTGCCATGAATGAATTTGATTCAATTTGGAGGGCCCCACGGTTATTTTTAGATTTCTTTTTATTTTTATTTATTTTTTATTTATTTGTTTGTTTAAAGAATTTATACCCCGCCTTTCTCCCAACAAGGGCAATCAAGGCGGCTTCCAATAAAAACGTTAAAATACATATATACATTTAAAATCAAGAATTAAAACAATTAAAACAAACAGCCCCAGTGGGTCACCTATATTTACATTTGTTAAAAGCCATTTATTAAAAAATTAAAGATTGATTGCTGTCTGTCCCATCTAGTTTGACCTTTAGAAGTTGATCACCAGTCTATTCCCCCCCCCCCACACACACACAAGATTCTTCCTTATAACATTATAACAACATTCACAAGATGTTAAGGTGCTGCTTGAATGTTCTGATTCATGGGAGTGGAGATGGGAGGATTACTAAAGTGCAGAATATCCTCTAGTACCCTAGTCTCCTACTTTACTGAACGATTTGAATCTTCCATTTTAGCTCATCTGTGAAGCAACAATAAGTTACAAAGTTTCGTGTTTCATCCTGGAAAAGTGTTTGTGATTAAGCAACTCTGGCTCCAGATGGAGACATATGCAGCTGCTATTTGTTCTTTGGCCTGGCTAGGCCATGGGTGCTTTCGCATTCTCAAACATTTACATTAATAATAAGCAAACAGCTCAGGGCCTAATGGACGTATCCAGCAGTGCTGTTACGGTTGATTGACCAGATGCAGAAAACATGCTCGGGGAGAGCAGAAATGAAGAGGATAATGAAAGAATAGAAACACAAGTGTCTCCAAGAGGTCAGAAGATGCTCATTATATGTATTTGCTTTCCTTGTGCCTTGTTGCTGCCTTCCCTTGACCCCTGACAAACAAACAGCTAGTTATTAAAAATTAGCCAGCAGTACTACATTAATAAAAATACTGCTATGATCAGGTGAGTCATCAACTAGGAACACCTACAGAATCCCAAAGGATGGTTTAATTTTTTGCTGAGTGTGTGGGGTTTCCCTCCTTCTGGTGAATCAGAAATCACAGTACTGGAGCAACAGTATATCAGGCAAACTGAGCAGATGGTTAAGGTGCTGGGAAAGAACCATCGAGAGTGGTTCAGCCTTCTCAGGCTTCTTTTCATCCTCAAGGTTTACATGCATGGTAGTTATTGTCAAGGCTGAAAAAATATTTTCCAAATGCTGAAAGTCAACATCAACTGTTAATGCACAGGATTCTGCAGGGTGCTCAAAATATGTTTAACATTATAGGCACCCATTAAATTTCTAGGGGCATCGATGTCCTGGTACCTGGGATTTTCCAGATTCAAGACACACATTGGCTAACTCATGTTGTAATTTCCATAGCTTTTTTTGGGGGGGGGGGAGGGTTAGCCTTGAAAAAATAGCACACATAATCTTAACTCCTGTTCTAATCTTTCATAGAGCCCTTCATTCAAGATGTTACTTTCACAGTCCAGCGCTCTCTCTCGCTCTCTCTCTCTCGCTCTCTCTCTCTCTCTCTGGTGTTCACCTCAGCACGCTTCAGCTGCTCCACTCCCCCACAGGGCTCTGCAGCTTATCAGTTCGGTGTGCCAGCAGCTCTCCGACAGACTTCCGGCCATCTTGAACTGCTGTCCTGCAGATCTCTTCAGGCATTTGTGAGACGAACGCTCTAACCAACTGAGCCAGACGCCCTGCCTGTACTGTGTGTGTGTGTGTGTGTGTGTCACACACACACACACACACACACACACACAAACACACACACACACACACACACACACACACACACACACACAGCTAAAAAAAATAAAGGGAACACTGAAACAACACAATGGAAGTCCAAGTCAATCACACTTCTGTGAAATCAAACTGTCCACTTAGGTAGCAACACTGATTGACAATCAATTTCACAAGCTGTTGTGCACATGGAATAGACAACAGGCGGAAAGCATAGGCAGTTAGCAAGACATCCCCAATAAAGGAGTGGATCTGCAGGTGGTGACCACAGACCACTTCTCAGTTCCTATGAATGCTGGTGGTGCTTCCACTCTAGTGGTAGCATGAGACGGTGTCTACAACCCACACAAGTGGCTCAGGTAGTGCAGCTCATCCAGGATGGCACATCAATGCAAGCTGTGGCAAGAATGTTTGCTGTGTCTGTCAGCATAGTGTCCAGAGCATGGAGGCGCTACCAGGAGACAGGTCAGTACATCAGGAGACGTGGAGGAGGCCGTAGGAGGGCAACAACCCAGCATCGGGACCGCTACCTCCGCCTTTGTGCAAGGAGGGACAGGAGGAGCACTGCCAGAGCCCTGCAAAATGACCTCCAGCGGGTCACAAATGTGCGTGTGTCTGCTCAAACGGTCAGAAACAGACTCCATGAAGATGGTATGAGGGCCCGACATCCACAGGTGGGGGTTGTGCTTACAGCCCAACACCGTGCAGGACGTTTAGCATTTGCCAGAGAACACCAAAACTGGCAACTTCGCCACTGGCGCCCTGTGCTCTTCACAGATGAAAGCAGGTTCACACTGAGCACATGTGACAGACGTGACAGGGTCTGGAGATGCCGTGGAGAACGTTCTGCTGCCTACAACATTCTCCAGCATGACCGGTTTGGCAGTGGGTCAGTAATGGTGTGGGGTGGCATTTCTTTAGGGGGCCGCACAGCCCTCCATGTGCTCACCAGAGGTAGCCTGACTGCCGTTAGGTACCGAGATGAGATCCTCAGACCCCTTGTGAGACCATATGCTGGTGCGGTTGGCCCTGGGTTCCTCCTAATGCAAGACAGTGCTAGACCTCATGTGGCTGGAGTGTGTCAGCAGTTCCTGCAAGACCAAGGCATTGATGCTATGGACTGGCCCGGCCGTTCCCCAGACCTGAATCCAATTGAGCACATCTGGGACATCATGTCTCGCTCCATCCACCAACGCCACGTTGCACCACAGACTGTCCAGGAGTTGGGGGATGCTTTAGTCCAGGTGTGGGAGGAGATCCCTCAGGAGACCATCCGCCACCTCATCAGGAGCATGCCCAGGCGTTGTAGGGAGGTCATACAGGCACGTGGAGGCCACACACACTACTGAGCCTCATTCTGACTTGTTTTAAGGACATTACATCAACGTTGGAATCAACCTGTAGTGTTTTTTCCACTTTAATTTTGAGTGTAACTCCAAATCCAGACCTCCACGGGTTGCTACATTTGATTTCCATTGCTAATTTTTGTGTGATTTTGTTGTCAGCACATTCAACTATGTAATGAACAAAGTAATTAATATGAATATTTAATTCATTCAGATCTAGGATGTCTTATTTCAGTGTTCCCTTTATTTTTTTGAGCAGTGTGTATGTATGTATGTATGTATGTATGTATGTATACACACACACACACACACACACACACACACACACACACACACACACACACACACACGTGTGTGTATATAGTAGTATACGGTATAGACCAGGGGTGGCCAACCTTCCACCATTAGGGCCTCTGTGTTCTTAAGAGCTGTGCAGAAGACAGAATCTTGGCAGCTGCAAGTGCTGATGGTGCTGCTAAAGCAGCTGCACCTGCTGAAATGCCCTCACCTATAGAACCATTTAAAGGGCCAGCATTCATGTTGAAAGGTTGGCCACCACTGGTATAGACTATACTGTATAGTCTCTCTCTCTCTCTCTCTCTCTCTCTCTCTCTCTCTCTCTCTCTCTCTCTCTCTCTGTGTGTGTGTGTGTGTGTGTGTGTGTGTGTGTGTGTGTGTGTGTGTGTGTGTTCTCCTAGCTACTACAATTAATTAATTTCATCCACACACAAAGGGAATGAGCATTTTTTTTAGACTGTCTCATCTTCCAATGAAAAAAGACAGCTAACTTTCTAAACAGTGCTTGCTGCAGGTGTTCTTTTCTAGCTTATATTGGTTTTCCTCCTTTCTTCTTTACACATTACAAACTTTCACATCCCAGATGGGACTTCCTGCAATGCCTTCGGCATACACTGACCTAGGGTTTTGCACTCTGTGATAAAAGAGAAAAGGTATGGAAAGACTGGTTGATTGCCTTTTATGGCTCATTTTGAAGCTTGTATCCAACTAAATACAAGTTTGGGGAATGACTGTATTATTTTGTTACAAAAGGTAATATGCCAGAAAAAATAAAGTATTATTGTCCTAAACATGCAGCACCTGAAGTATAAATACTAAACTCATGAACTTTTTCTTAAAATACGCAGAAATCAACATCACTTTGATTGCTGCTATGCAGGCATTTTAACACGTTTTTATCGATCATCATCATTTTGACCCTTTATGCTGCATCTGAATATGCAGCTCACTGGCCAAAGAGGAACCTTTTAAAAGGTAGCTGTTCTAATATTTAGCAGTAAGAGATCAACCCTATTCAACCCAGCATGACATCCTTCCAGTGGCTGTTGCTGGTGTTTCCTTTGTGTTTTTATTTAGATTGCAAACTTCTTTGGGACAAGGAAGCACCTTCCCATTCCCTTTGCTACGTAAACTGCTTTTAGAACTTCCTTTGTTGAAAAGGAGAATAATCATCATCAACATTGTTTGCTAATAATAATACTGTAATAAGCAATAACAAGAAACAATAAGATATCAGACTGCCAAGCAGGTCTTTGGACTTTGCTCATGCAAAACTCTGTATCCCAGATTACAATGAAGTTATCCCTTGAGAGGAACAATTCTGCAGAATTTCCACCACAGGTAACTCGGTACTCAGCAGTTCGCAGGAAAGAACAGTTCATGGGAAAATATCTATGCAGCATCAGAAAAGCAGGTTCTGCCCCAATCCTATCCTCTTGTTCTGCCAGCAGAACGCATGTTCCACCGGCAGAAGTGATGTTCCACCAGCTTGTATCTATAATAATACTATATTACTATAACACTAAATATATAATACTATAATACAGAATACTTAATCTCAGTTGTGTCCTGCCATGGACACATTATTGAGTGTCCCGCCATGGACCCATTATTTTTAATGGGAGGGGGGAGAAGCATATATTGGCTTTTGGTTTGGATTGAAAATGTGGTAAGGGGGAAGTACTAAAGGCTCCCCTATCCTTCCTCTGTGGCTTTAGCTCATTGTATTGTCTTTTACATGCTACTTACTAAAAAAAACCCTCACCAAAACTTACTGGCTTACTGACATATTTAGGATCAGTTTGACCGAACACAAATGTATTTATGACATACAGAAAATATATGCATGTTTGAATATACTCAACTTTACCCTCAAATCTTGGCATATTTTAACCAATCTTTAATTTAAGATACCCCTCTACAGCAAAAGCATACAACAAAGAAAAAATCTCCCGACAACATTCTTCTTATTTACTTGGTTTACTACTGAGTTCATGATGACTTGTTTTCTTGTAGTTATATCTGTACTGTTTGACAGATTACTGTGACAAGGTTACCCTTAAATTGATATAAGGTTTGATGGTGTTGATCCATTTGTCAAAAATGTCTGGCATCGCGCATAATGGACTCTGCAGTGTGAGCGTCACTAGCACTCCAACCTGCTATTTTCTATTCCATGTGCGGTACATGCCACAAAAAGCATACCATTGAGATGTAAAAGTGTCAGGAGGTTTAAAGAAGAACAGCACATCTCAAAAATGAAAGTCTACCATCTTTCAGTCTCTAGGATCTAATTAAAAAAATCACATATCAATTAAGGTCAATGAACGGCCCAATCCTATCCTGGGTTGGCCCAGAGTGTGCAGTGGTACTGATGCATTGACACCGACGCAATGTACACTGACACATCTATGCAGCATGCCATGAGGTGGTCAGTGGTGGAGAGATAAGTAAAGAACTTTTAAACGAACCTATTCCACCACTCCTTGGTCCCCAATGGGCGTACTTGGATCTACGGTAGACCAGCTCTTTTGCTGGTGTAAATCCAAATAAGTCTAAGGGGGCATGTTGGGCCCAGGCCGGGGGCATAGGATATTGGAGCCACCACTGCAGCTGAGATCCACCCTGGCCCATGTTTGGGAGTCAACTGTCAGCCCATTCCAACCCAAGGGCCAAGCAGCCCAAGTCAGACCTAAAGTCAGCCTAAGTCGTTTAGGGCAACTTTAGGTCTGGAACGCAACCATTTAGGGCGAAGTTAGGTCAAACTTAGGTCGAAGTTATGACCGATGGACTAAGAACAGGCCATTCCAACCCAAGGGCTAAGCAGCACAAGTCAAACCTAAAGTTGACCTAAAAGTGGGCGGACCATGGGCGGACCGTGGGTGTAACGGGGGTGGCAACCAATTAACATTGGATTCCAGACCCTGGCAAGCACAGACACGCCCCCTCCAACACAAATGCTGACACAAACTTTAGGTCGACCAAAAAGGTGGACCCAAATTCGAGGAGACCCATAGGAGCCATTTTACCTTACCCAAGCCAGCCCTCTCCTGAAAATTTCTAACACCCTACTCCTGAGTTAGGTCAGAGTTAGGACGGAGGTCTGGAAGGTCTGGAAACCGACAGAGTTATGCCTAAGATAGGGAGCCTATCAGCACCCAGCCCCACCCAGCCTCTTTCCCACAAAAGCCCAGCCCCAGGCCCCCAGTCTCTCTCTCTCTGAGCACGTGGCGTGGGGTTCTGTCCCCCACAGCCACAAAGTGGGACTTTGTCGGTGGAGGGCAAAATTCACAAACATCCCACTTCTCTCTTCTCTTCTCCTCTCTGCCCCCCTCAAGGGCAGAGAGGGCTGTGCCGCCTGTGGCCAAACTGTTTACTGCTGTGCTTGGGCAGCTGTCTCCATGCAAGTGTTTGCTAACCCATGTCTTTCTCCCAGCCTCTCCCCCACACACACACAGGCAACAACACCAGCAGGTAAGTGCAGGTAAGTGCAGGTAAGAGCAGGGGTTGTGCTGACATGTGTTCCGACATCTGCCTCTTTGCATATAGAAATATAGGTAGGATACATGCCTCTATACCAATGTCTTGTCTTATAGCTGCCTGCACAGCCTGCCATGATATGCCTCTTTACCAATGTCTTGTCTCATAGCTGCCTGCATAGCCTGCCATGATATGCCTCTTTACCAATGTCTTGTCTCATAGCTGCCTGCATAGCCTGCCATGATATGCCTCTTTACCAATGTCTTGTCTCATAGCTGCCTGCATAGCCTGCCATGATATGCCTCTTTACCAATGTGCCCTCTCATGTCTGCCTGCATAGCCTGCCATGATATGCCTCTTTACCAATGTGCCCTCTCATGTCTGCCTGCTATGCCTTCTCTGAAATGCCTCTTTACCAATGTGCCCTCTCATGTCTGCCTGCAATGCCTTCTCTGAAATGCCTCTTTACCAATGAGTAGTCAGATGCCTGCCTGCAATGCCTGCTTTGATATATCGGATACATGCCGCTTTACCACTATTGTGTCGGATTGCCGCCTGTTGTCATGTGAGCATACAACACCACAAGTGTGATGGTGCTGTTAACCGTCTGTAGACACCAGCTGTCCCCCCCCCCCTTTTTCTCCACAGGGTCAACTGACAGGTCAGTATTGCTAGGATTGCCATGGTTGTGACCCAATATATGTGTTGGCTTCTCTCTCTTTGCCCCTTTTCCCTTACAGGATCATGCTCGCCTTACACCCGGGTAAGCAGCTCAGACCATGCTATGTGTGTCACACCTATCAGCTGTGTTATTTCTCTCCCTGCAGGCATTTGCAACCGGCACACTGGCTTGTCTTCACTGGCGATTGCTACCACACACCAGCTGCCATGTAACACCCCCTTGTTTTTTGTCTCCCCAGGAACATCCACTACCACCTACCTTCCTGGAAGCACCCCTGGGCCCGCAGTCTGGTTGCCCCACGGTCCTCTGCCTCGCTGCTGCCAGAGGTCAGAGAGCCAGCCCTGCAACCCTCCTCAGCTGCCGGCGCTGCTGCTGCTCCACCTCCCTGGCTGCCTACTTGCTGTCCCTCCCCTTTCTAGGGAGCAGGCTGTGGTTCCACAGGGGGAGAGCCTGCGTCTCCAGGTCCATGGGGCATGCGTGCTGCTGCTGCTGCTTTCATATTGGCTGCTGTGACTACCCCTGGCAGCCTCGCCTGGCCATCTCTGCTAACGTTCCAGAACAATAAAGATGCCCCTCGGGCAGAGCCTCCTTGAAACATATGTGCCTAGTGTTACACAAGCATTGCCCTCCACACACAGACAGCCCCCAGCACTGAAGCCCCTGCATGAATCCCTTCCAGGGACTGCCACTTCCTTCCCAGGGAGAACACAGCAGGGAGGCTGCCAGACCCCCATGGGACAGAGGGGGAGGGGGAGTTGGGGGGGCCTCTCAGGCAGGCAAACAGTGACAGGCGCCACGGAGCCCATAGCGGGGCTGCTTCTGGCCGCTGCATCTGTGTAGTGGCTGCTCAGGAACCGGGGATCTCGCCAGCCAGGGCGTCCGCCTGTAATGCAGCCGCTTCCGTCGAAGGTCCGCCCATAATGCAGCCGCTTCCGTCGAAGGTCCGCCCGTAATGCAGCCGCTTCCGCCCACAGTCCGTCTGCATAAGAGGCGCCTGTTTCTGCATTGCCTTCATCTGTGGAGCAACCCCTGTGTCCCTATTGGTCTCTGCAGACCCCTCTCTCGGAATCTCTCTCCCACCAGCCTTGTCGTCTGTCTGTCTGTCTCTGACCCACCCGTGCCCCTCCCCAGCACCCACTGTCTGCCTGCCTGTGTGTCTGCCTCCCCTCCCACTCCCTGATGATGGCTGCTGGCCACCCCCCACCCTGCCAGAGTGCCTGCCGAGAGGCGCTGTCGTTGCCCCATCTGGGGGCATGATGAGCTGCGTGAGCCCTTCACGCTCGCAGCAGACAAGCCCAAGGCATCTCTCGGTCTTGGCCGGGGCACAGAGCAGAACGCACGCCGGGATGCCTTTTTTGTGGGCATTGCCCCGCCCTGGAGGTCCAGGGCTTCAGGCAGCGCATGGGCAAGTCATGTCAGAGGCAGTTCCAGACATCATGAGCCCCCCCTTGTGTGTGACGTTCCCACCCCCCTCTTTCCCTTCCCTCCCCGGCTCCCCCCATGACTCCCACGTGCAGCCTCAACGTGGCATGGGGGTGGCATCGCCTTCTGCAGGAGGGGGGACGGCCACTCTCCCCTGCAGCAGGTGGCTGATGCACAGGGTGCCCTGTGGCAGCTGGCTTGGGCACCTCGCTCACCTGTCACCTGCCCTGCGTCCACCACATGACTGGCGCAACCCCCCTGCCTGCGGTCAGCCCCTTTGCGACCGGGCTGAGACAGACACTGCAGCAGCTGCCATGGATGGACGCTGACACGTGCAGACACACAGGCCTGCACATGCCCGAGCCAGACACCGAGCCTGGAGAGCCTGCCTGCCTGGGAGGTAAGTGTTGCCTGGATCCTGGGGTGGTGCTGGGCCACAGAAACTGCAGCCTGCCTAACTCAGGCATACCTCTGACCTAACTCAGACATAACTTCTGCCTAACTTAGGCTGCACTTAGGCCACACTTATGCCTGACTTGGAGAGGAGTTGGGTTGGAATGGGCTGTGTGTCTCTACTATTATATAGACTGTATTGCAAGACAAGTCAAGGATAGGACCGTAGTCCAGTGGCAGAACATATACTTTGTCTGCAAAAAGTCCCAGGTTCAATCCTGGGCATCTTCGGTTAGAGGAAAGACCCTTTGGTGAATCAGTGTAGACCAGTGATCTTCAACCTTTACCTGAAGGTAAAGGTTCCTGTAAGTCTTTGTGATGGCATTTCCAGGTTCGTGTGGACAACAACTAAGTAAAAAAGGAGGGGGTTGGACCTAAACGTCTGTGTCATTGGCGAGATCACGGGTTGTTTGGTGTCTCCAGCCACCACTGATAGATAAGTCCCCTTTTTTTATTTAGGTGGTGGCGGTACAAACCCAACAGTGCCATCGCCACCGTCCTGACGTCACCACCAAGTCGCTACTCCCCTTAAAGGAAAAGATGTTGGCTCTCGCCAGACCTTGGAGTCACGAACCTGTGTAGATAATAATGATGTAGCTGGACCAAAAGTCTGACTTGGTGTAACTTTGTATGTTCATTTTTCCCTCCTTTATTAACAAAAATGAAAAAAGAGCTTCATGCATTCATAATGTATGGGTGTCTGTGCAAGCATCTACTTCATTCATCAAACATGTGTCCAGTTTGCAGTCCTAGGTATGCTTGCCTGGGAATAAGTCCCATTAAAGTGAATAGGACATCTGGATAAACATCCACAAAATTGGGCTATATGGAGCTGATAGAAAATTATGAAAGTGGGTATTTTAAGGACTCTAACAAGAACTTACAGAGGGGCAGAGGGGTCTGGCTCAGTCGGTAGAGCCGCAGAAACACCAGACTGCAAAAGGATACCACCTGGAATGTAGTTGTTCACGAAAGAGTGGACATTTATATACTGTAAAAAAAACCATTAGGGGGGTTAGGAAAGCCTCCCCAATGACCAAGAAAAGCGGTATATAAATACTGTATATTGTTATATTATTACAAATTACAGTGAAGTGTGATGATTGCCACATGTGATCCGATGGATTTGAGTCATCCTGTAGAATCATAGCAGTCCTATGGACAACAAGGCTCGTGTTGAGCATACTGCAGAACTAGAGGACTGAAAGAGACCAAAGACCATCAATTTCAAACTTGTAGTAGGATCTTTCACAGATCAGCTCTCCACCTCTTACATCCATGAGCCTTCATTAAGACATTATACAGTTTGTCACAGGCAGAGAGGATGAGCACAAATGGTAGGCCATAGCAAGATGCCTGGGGTAGACAGTTACAACTTCATCAGTAAGCCATGATGGGGATAAGCAACCTCCTGGTTTTAGTAATAGGCTATCTCTTAATGCCAGATGTAAGGGAGTGGCAACAGGATACAGGTATCTTCTTGTCTGGTGGGGCCACTGTGAGATACAGAATGCTGGACTAGATGGGTCTTTGGCCTGATCCAGCAGGGCTCTTCTTATGTTCTTATGACCCAACCAGAAACGCAAAGCTATACAATGTAGAGGAAGACCAACCCTTTCAAGGTTCACTATCCAAAGGGCCCCTGGCTTCAAATTCCTTTCCTACAGGGGTGGATGGTGTCTATGGGACTAGGGGAACCTCAAGTTCCAGCTAGGCTGCCATGCCCATCCCAACACACCCCCTCTTGGCGTCACTCATCCAAAGTTCTCTTACCTGCTTCATTCCATCTCTGCTTGTTGGCCCTTTAAGGGGCGGGAACAGTGGGACAGCAGCGGCAGCGATCCCGGGGATCATGCCACCATCAGGGGAACCTTCTTGTCTTTGTCAGTCTCTAACTGCATGCAGTCTTTTCTTCCATGTATGAAAGGTGACTTCCAAGCAGTTAAGAGGAGACAAAAGATACGACAAGGTGTTGTGCCAGTGGTGTCAGTTCTGAGGTGTCAGCGAGGCACGTAGGAGTTGTATGAAAGCTGATAATTGGTGCTTTCTTTCCTTCCTTTTCCAATCATTGTGATTCTTGGGAGGGAACTATGAACATGGGAAAACATATACGTGTTTTTTTTTTCTCCACCATGTGTGAGTTCTCTCTTGGAGAGAAGTTTGTTTCAAGAGCTTCTGCCATGTTTAAATCAATATGTTCTTTCCCATTCCATGTTCCTGAATTATCCATTCCTCTCCATCCAGCTTCCTGGTTTCCTGTGTGTATAATTCATTTATATTTTTCTCTGTTAGTGAGTTCCCAGGACACAAACCCATACACCCAATTCCGATTTCAACCCCACTATTTCAGATCACACCACATCTCAGAGCCTGTGTTAATTTTTCTTTGACTCAGCCCTTAAAACTGCAGTACGCAGCAGTATTACACGTTACCATTCAATATTGATTTCTTTGGGAATTCCTGCATCTAAGTTTCTGAAACTTTGCAAGGAACTTTCCTAGATTTGGTGCTGCATTTTCACTGACTTTGGTGCAAATCGGGCAGAAAACAAGATGATGACAACCTCAAACATCAAAGACTATATTTTTGCATGTTAACTCCTGAACTCCTGCACCTATCTTAAAAAAAATAGGAAGGATCTTACTTAAGGGCATCTCTACATTACCTGTACATTTCATGAAAATTGGCTGTAAAATACTTGGCAGGAGCAATCAAAAACTTTTAAAATTAACAAACTCCAACTGTGCTTTGGGTTGGGTGCTTTGTTGGGGTGACGTTCCACATTTGCTACTACTCTTGAGCAGGGAAGGCTGGAGCAGAGGCTAGCCTCCCCTGCTCCGTCGACGGAGCGCCCCACCAGGCAACGCCAAACCCAGGTAAGGATCTGGCGGTTGGGAGGGTGGCTCGCTGAGCAGGGGAGGGGGCCCATTGGCCCAGGAGGGGGTGGGGAATGGCCTGGGCCGTATCCTGACCCCAGCAGGTGCCTAGACTGTTACACGGCCTCCTCCTACTTCTGCCAGTGATTTCGCTGGCGGAAATCCGAGGAGGCCAATAGGGCCTGCCCTATCACTCGGGGAAGGGGACGAGCGTCCACTTCCCCGAGTAGACCTCCACCGCGGCGGCAGCCTAGCCACCGAGGAACAGGATCCGGCATGGCCGCCCACCGGATCCTTACGTAGGATTGTACCTGCAATTACATCAATCGGGGCGCTCCAGCACCGGAGCAAGGGAGGTCAGCCTCTGCGCCGGCCTTCCTTGCTCATGAGTCGTCGCAAATGTGCTTTCCGGCATGTTTGTGACGTCTCCCGGCGCGGGAACACTCGTTCCGGCGCCTGGGGCAGCTGCAGGATTGCGCTGGCAGTCTGGCATTCTGCTCTGTGTCACTGTTTGATCAGAGTTGTTAAATTTTTCCTTTTGGGGGGTTGGGCCCCTTATGGTCAGTTTTGTTTATTAGCAGGGTATGGTTGGGGTTCTTATAGTTTTTTTGAGGTGTCCTGCATAAGTGCACTTGTTCTTTATTTTAAGAGAAATGGGGTGTAATTTTAATGGCAACAGAGGTTTAGTAGGGGTTTCTTTAGTAGTTGCTGCAGGGTTGGTGGCTCACTGCCCAGAGGCAGTGAGTGAGCTAGGTAGGCTGGGACTGAGCCTAGGTGAGGGATTTCCCCTGGTCAGCAAGGCCTAAGAGATTGCAGGATCTTATGGATCTTGCTCTCCTGCATCAGTGGATCCCTGAAATTTGTATTATCTGGTCTGATCTTTTACAGCATAGGATTTGGTGTGTGATTGGTGATTATGTTTGGATAAATAGGGCTCGGAGTTAATAGGGACCAGGAGAGGGCCGTGATTGAGTCAGGTGGGGTAGTCAATGTCCATCCAGGCATTGCCCATTCACAGTCCACTCTGTTTTGAAGTGATGAAGTCCATTTATCTGTGTCTGGAAATGATATTTTCTTGACCAACCTGCAGCGTGGCCTGAGGGGCCTTGTGGGGTGGGGTGAATCTAAGCTCCAGGTTAGCCCACTTTGTGGAAGGCTTGGTACGGGCCGGGGTCAGGAGTAGGGATTTTAAATTGGTGGGTAAAATAGCACTGATCCCTAGAGACTGTCTGGCTCAGGTAGGCTGACTGGTGATTTCTTATGATTGGATTGCAAAAGCTTTCCAGCTTGGGGGAGGTGGTACAGTCCAGCTTTGAGGCAGGGTGGGAATACCCTGGGGACTTACCGAAAGGGGACTAGACAATTGTTTGCTGTCTCCACTAGGTTAGATGTCCACACTAACGGGGAGAAGTTATGAAGCAGGGTCGGCTGTAGGTATTCAATTGGCTTCAATCAAATGTGGCCCAACTTATAGTCCAAGCAACACACCTCACATATTTATTGGGGAGTGCAAAGACAATCAAAACCCCATCACCTATTGGGATGACATTTAGCTGGCTTTATCCCCTTAGGGAGAGCTTCCACCCCTATAAATTACATCCAATTCTGGAAAGTAAGACTGAAAAAATTACAATGAATGGAATTTTTCCCATGGAAATCAATGAGGAACAATTAAAAAAAATGAATCAAAATGGAAACAAAGCAGCCACCCAACTTGGGAACAAAATGAAGCAGACGCATAAATGAATGAAAGGTCACCAGATGAAGCAATGAAGTGAAATCCAAAACAATTACGGGGGGGTTCTGCACATCCCTAGATGTAGCCAATGTTTGGTTGCATGAATACTATCTTTCACTGTAATCTCTTCTAAGATTCAGTGCTGAGAACTACACAGAAATAAGAGACGCATACACTTCAGTCCTACAGCTTTATGCCGAATAAGACGATTCTGGGTGGCTCTTATTACAGACAATTAATTTTGGTCCAGCATGCTAATTTGGCAATGTCAGGGTTTCTATTTTTAGAAGTCACTCCAACAATAACATTGTGGGGACCTCTGTTGTCTTCCGATCATATATTCTCTTTTTCCACCACAGCAAGTTTCCCTAGCAACCACTAATGCATACCCCACCTGGGATCAAGCAGCAGCCTTCTCCAAAAGACTCTGCAGGTCAAATTATGCTTCTCCCAGCACTGGTTGTCAGGAAGATTTTTATCACACTTGAGCTAAAGATTCAAGTTATCCTTTATCAGGCGTTCGCCACTGACAGCCATACCATGCACCTAACTACTTCATTTGCACATAAATAAACCTGCCTGTCTGAGGTTCGGAGCTGTTTGGGACAATTTGTCCTTGTAAACGGGAGACAGTCGAGCACATGCATTTCAGGGTGAAGGATAACAAATCACTTTACTTACGGCTGGCACAGCTTGATAAGGTCCTGGTCAGTGGTGCCGGGTGGAAGGCCTCGGATGTACAGGTTGGTTTTACTCAACTGTTCACTGCTGCTGCTGTTGCTGTTGTGGTTGCTACTGTTGGTGCTGGGGCTGGGAGGAGCCATGGGGTGGGGAGCTGGTGCATAGGAATGCTGAAAATGAGAAAAAAAAATATTGGAAAAACACACACACACCACCACCACCACCACCAGTGATATAAGAAAGTAAGAATAGCCCTGCTGGATAAGGCAAAAGGCCGACCAACCAGATGCATCTTGGAAGCCCATAAGCAGCACAGTAGGTCAGCTACAGAACCATTTTTTTTTATTTGCACAGGCATTCAAACAGACACCCATGCCAAATCTAAAGTACATTGGGTAACAAAAAAAAAAAAGAGTGAATACCGCCTTCAAAAATGACCTTCAAGGCTGTTTACAAGGTCAAAGGTCACCGGGTGGTACAGGTTAGGATACTTTCAGGAAAATGGTTGCATCTCAGACCAACATGAACCAATTTGAAGGTAAGGAGCTGGACTATAAAACAAACATGGCAGTGGAACTGCATCTGTGATAGATCGATTGCTATAAGGGCTCGAGCAACACACACACACACACACACACACACACACACATATATTATGGCCAAAAAGAACAGACATTCCATTTTAACTACCCCATACAGCTAATTCAAGCATATCATGTATTTCTTAGCCAGCTCGTTTCCTACAATTTGATGTATGGCATTTCCAAATCAGATTAATGCTGACACAGTACTGACCAAAAATAGGAGACACAGCCACACTCCTTAAGGCAGGTACAAAGGGAATAGCACATGCTATAAATAGCATGTCGATAGTGATTTAACCATTCCTGTGCCAACATGCCTCAACACTACAATTCCAGGAAAAGTACTTTCTATTCTGAGGTCCAGAACAAACTGGGAACCCAAGCCAGCTATTCCCAGTCTCCGTCAAATATATCCCTTTGAATTTATTCAGATGACGAAAAGGAAAGGATCATTGCAGGAGACATAGCAAAATAATCTCTTAAAAAATGCTCTTAGCTGAGTCCAATAATGCTGATGAACAACATGCCAGATTCCTGAAAGCCACGTGTACAAAAAACGAATTCATGTTGTCTTTAGGCCCCAGAACGATCTTTGGGATACCCCCAGACATGCAAACTATATGGCCATAGCGTTGACCATAGCTTGACAATGTGTACCCGTTTGTTCAGTTGCATCTTGGAGAAACAAATGCTTTAAATGAACAGTGGGAGGAGAATAATGGTGGGACCCAGAAGATACACAGCATTGCTCAGGACAGTGTGCATGCAGTATTCCTTGGTTGAAAACTGATATTTAAATATATGGGTCTTGGTTTTGCTCTACAACAGGCAACATGGTCCAAGGACTTGTAGAGTTGATCCATGCTGCCAACCACGCCATTGGTACTGACCCAGTAGAACCAACAATCACCATAGCCCAGACAATTGTAGATATACTCGAGAAAACTGGATATTTACTATATTTCAGACAATGTCGTAGAAAACTGAACCGTCTACTGTGTGTTTGATAACACAAATGTCCTTGAATTTATACAGACAGAAGAAATGCATTCCACTGCACTCAGATAATAGTGTGGCAAAGAGGCCCTCCTACTCCTGAAGTACACTGAAACTTAAAGAGAGGCAGCCAGCAGATGTCAAAGGCATACACTGTTTCAGTCTGATTCTCTATAAGCATTTCAAGAAATTCACCCAGCCTCTTTAACATCTGGTAGAAAACCCAAACCACCATTGCTGCTATACCCTCATGTGGGAGGGTGGTTCAGCAGCCTCAAGAAAATGAAACACACAAGGCTAACTGACACGGACTGCGTAATTTCATGGATTCACGATGGAAATCCATCAGTTCCATCTCGACAAGCATTTAATGAAATGACCTGTGCCGATCTGCAGCCTTTACATACATGAGGCATATTACCCATTCTTCAAGCACCAACTGATGATTATGATACAAGAACTACAGATATTTATCACTTTATGAACATCTCCCAACATTTGGGAGAGAAATTCACCATCAAGGAAGCTAGATTGTCTCTCTTCCCCACCACACCTCCTCATTTGCTTCTGTGGGACGAGGAGCAGTGGAAGCAGTAGTTGGCACACTGCTGGATAGGGGGGGGGCAGCATTTAGCACACTGCCTCAATTAGTGTGCCTCAAGTAGGGATGTGGCACTGATACCATGGAATGCCACAGCATAGTGCTTTCGATAGCGCATAACTGAAATTCAGTTCAAGGGAGACGGCTTTCACCTCATTCTCAGTGATAAAGCTTTGGCTCGAGAGGAGGCGGTTTCAGAGTTGCCGCTCAACACACATCCATCCTTAGGATAGCACACCGTTAGGTGTAAGGTCCTTTCATGGAGGATCAGTCCATCAATGATTACTAATCATCATGTCTTTGAGGGGTGAATTGCTGTAAGGGTTCAAGTGACAAACCTCCCAGAAATTATGGTCAAAACCGAGCGTGGAAAATGGCTTTGGACTGAAGAAACATTTTAATGATCTGTATAGCTAATTCAAGCACATCAAATAGGATTGAGTCTCACAACGTTATGGCCAAAAATAGAACACACAGCTAAACCCCTTAAAGAAAGCAAGTACAAGGGGAATAGCACAAATAGAGAAACAGAAAATGTAAGTTGTATGCAAAGAATCATGTTGAGTTACATGAAGGCACAAGGTTCACAGAAGAATTATGCATCTGGTTGTCATTTAACATAAAGTGACACAAAAAATATAAGCAAACTGTTGAGCAACAGTACTGAAACTGTTGCATTTCAAATGCAAAACAGAAAAACAGGCGGGGGGGACCCACAGTCCAGCAAAAACCCTTATATATGAAAATATAGTTTACGAAGGGAACTCGTTATGAAATTTAAAAAAGTTTTTTTTAAATTTCTCATTAAAAACTGCAGACAATGGGGCCATTCTGTTTCCTCTGAGAAGAGAGTTCCATGGATACCACCATCTCTGGTACCTGCCAGACATGTCTCTATCAATAGCAGGCCAGAGAGCAGGGTCTCAGTAGCAGACATCAAAGGCTGGACAGGGTGATATGGGAAAGGTTGAGCAGCTGTGAGTCCAGTCAAGGGCAGGATGGGAGACCAGCTGGGAATCCCATATACACCAGTTTGAGCCCCACAATGGGAAAGAGATGAGATGTAAATGTAATAAACATTCTCTCAAAATATGACCTTGGCACAGAATGTTTACCAACATCACTTTAAAAAAAAAAGGAATAAAGTCACAGCATATCTAGCATTTTCAGTCAAGCTACCTCAAAATAGACTTGGCGTGAGAGTCTGTAAAGAAAAATACAATTGTGCTCTATATATACAAAGAAAAGGAAAAGGAAAACTTATTCTATGAAGAGATCACATCCTCCTTTCTTTGGATTACTAAGAAAGTTCTTTGGATGGAGAAAGGGAAGTGGAAATAATCAATCAAATTTATTGTCTAGACTAACTGTCATAAGAAATAATATATAAGCTCCAGCCAAAGTTCAATAAAATAATAGCATTATAAAGCCTGCATCATTGTTTGTCATGGTAACAATCAGCTCTGTTATCGGGAAATAATCCTAGGTTGTGAAGTGCTAGGAGTTAGAGGCTGTTGTGATGATAGGAATCAATGAATATTATCTTCTCCCTTCTTCCTCTCTTGTCATGTCTCATGAGACTGGAAGTCTGCAGGCAGAGTTTAAATATTATAGCGATGATGATGATGATGATGATGATGATGATGATGATGATGATGATGATGATGATTGTGGTGTTTTTCAGGTTCTAGTCTATAGAATGTGGGTTGGAGAGGGCTGAAGAATGTCAACGAGCAACAGTGGATAGTCATGATTGATGCAAGAAAACATATCCTGTATCGCCCTGTGCAAGAGTTGGCACTCTTGGAAATGTCTTAACCACTATCTGCAAATGTCATAACCATTGCTGTGTAATTACACTAAGCCCAAACTAACCAACTTTCCAGTGCTGATGCAACCATACCAGCGGGGGGCGGGGGCAGTTCCCTTGCCTTGGAGCTGCGCTGGAAAGTTGGTTAGGATTGAACTGTAAGGCTACAGAGGAGTAATACGTATGTCCTTGTTAAACAGTATGCAACCAGTATCTTTTGTACACTTTGTATTCTATCATCCTTTCCTTTATTTCCCATGGCATCAAAATCTCCTCATTTAACAGCCACCCAGAAGATGCACATTATTTTACACCATTTCTAAGCAGATTCTTAAGCAATGATTTGCACGATTTCAAGAAAAGAGTTTTGAATAGCCTTAATAATAAAGGAACGCAATTTCTCATGCTCACCTCAAGCATTCATATTTTGCCCTTGAGGGCACAACGACATGGAGACATAGGAGATCCGTGATCAGGATTTCACATGGTTTTTCAAATTTAATGCATTCATGTGGAAGAGAAGCGATCTGAACAGCATCACGGTGGCCCCCTGGCTCCTTCTTTTTCCAGCACCACCACGATTTGCTAGTGACAGGGTTGATGCTCCTATCCTCGTCTCATTCACTGTCATCGAGCAAGACGTGGATCGGGGTGAAGCTGCAAGGGGAAGCAGCTGGGTGTGATAGGTCAGAGGAGACGATGGGGAGGTGCCAGGTGAAGCAGCTGGTGTGTGATAGGTCAGAAGAGATGGAGGGGAGGTGCTGGGTGAAGCAGCTGGTGTGTGATAGGTCAGAAGAGATGGAGGGGAGGTGCCGGGTGAAGCAGCTGGTGTGTGATAGGTCAGAGGAGATGGTGGGGAGGTGCAGGGTGAAGCAGCTGGTGTGTGATAGGTCAGAAGAGATGGAGGGGAGGTGCCGGGTGAAGCAGCTGGTGTGTGATAGGTCAGAGGAGATGGTGGGGAGGTGCAGGGTGAAGCAGCTGGTGTGTGATAGGTCAGAGGAGATGGTGGGGAGGTGTAGGGTGAAGGGCAACTGCTCATAATTTTGCTGCCTCCTCCAACCAGTGCTTGAAATAGATGCTTCACCCCACCAAATAGGTGGGCCAGCACGGACTTTAATAAACTGAAATGTTTATTAGACACTGTTGAAGAAGCAGCTCTATTTACCCTGTTGCACAGAACAAATGAAAAGTCACTCATTTTTACAAGACACTTGATATCTTAATGTCTCAGTAGAGTTGTTAATAATGTTAAAGCATTCGTTCATGGGTAACATGAATCTATGTTTACTGTATGCACAGTACTTCAAATTGGGTCCTTCTCTCCCGTTACACAGCAGCATCAGATAAATTATATTGACAGGAAACTAGGAATAACAGAAGGATGAGTAAGGCTAATATTGTAAGGATGAGTCAGATAGTAATTGTATGTTGATTAGAGCCACCTTAAGATCAGCTTTAGATGTTTAAAAAAATGGATCAATCCAAAAATTTAATATACATGTATAAGAAATTTCTCAAATTAATAGAGGAATACTGATCCAGGAAAAAAAGTAGACACCATTGACACCACCTGAATATATTACTGCAAAAAGGATTGAAATGCACTTCAGCATTAATTTTTCAAGTAATCAAGACAGATTAAGTATTTAATTTGCAGACTTCATCATTCAAAAAGCTTAAATATAAAATGAACTGTTTTCATTTTTATTGTTCTGAGCAACTCATTACTTCAGTTCACCTAGCTAATGGGATAGCTCTTCATCTTTGAAAAAAAATGATCCAAATTATTTCCCCCATTATTTCCAAGGCATGAAAGCCTACTATTGGATATACACCTGGCTACAGACCACCAATCAGATGGCACGGTAGTGAAGAAGAAGATACAGTATTCCATCCAAGCATTCTACACTAAGAGAACTGGCCAATGAGCAGAAATAATCAGACAAATTGGTTTTTCTCATTTAATAATGACCCATAAGGACTGAAAGACTCCCAGTTTTGTTCCAAAAAACAAACCAACTCATCTGATGGAAAGAAAATGCTACAAAAGCTGTTTTTTAGTGCACATTTCATGTCATGAATCTTTGGTCTGAAACATTTTTCTTTTCCTACTCATTTAAAGCATAAGCTCTTTTTACAAAGGACAAAACTGCAAACATTTTGCTCATATACAATTACCTTTGGATGGAAATCTCAGCTCTCATGTGAAATTGTAGATATTGCTTGCTTATGAGCAGCTGTTTCTTGGGCAGATCTCTTTATCAGCTGCACTTTGATTTTGGAGGGACGCTGAATACAAAATGTGCCTTCAGACTACTTTTCTAGGAACTTAGGGTGCAATCCTGCGCAACAATCTGGCGGCGGATCGAGCACTCCGCCACCAGAAGCTGTCGCAAACGTGCCGTAAAGCATGTTTGCGATGATTTTGTGAGTAAGGGCAGCTGGCACGGAGGCCAGCCGCCCTCACTCCGGCGCTGGAGCGCCCATGTGGCTGCCAGAGGAGTTAACTGCAGCTCTGGCACGGGCAGTCCAGGCAGCAAGGGAGGCTGGGGGTTGGCAGCCGCCATATCCCGCCCCTTCCTGGGCCAGATCTGCCATTACACGACCTCCTTGGACTTGCGCCAGCTAAATAGCTGGCGGAAATCCAAGGAGGCCAATTGGGGCCTCCCCGCGCTACACCCGGGACCACCTCAGGGAAAAGGGATAAGATTCTGGCGGGCGGCCTGGGCCACCAGCTGGATACTTAGTAGGATTCGGCTGTTATTTGTCTTCATCTATGAGACAGCCTTATGATCAAACAACAGCAAACTAAAATCACTCCAGAATATTGTTAACAAGCATTGCTGAGTCTAATATGTATAATCTGTTTCTTGACCAACTGCATCTGGTTGGGGTACAGAATTTATTGAAAAGGGAACCTGAGAAGAAATACATTCGTAGGTTATCACAACGCACCCAAATCTCCGAATTAAAAATCTGCATAATGCCGGGTAAACTCTGTCGCTCATAAAACTTTTTTTTATTAAATAAACAAGATGTTAAAACCAAACTTTACGTTTCACCCCAAACATCTGGGGCACCTAGTTATACTAAAAACCCCAGAGCCCAGGTGTAATTTGCACTGGTAATCAGCAAGCAGCTGACTTCAAACTAATTAATACGTTCCAGAGTAAAATATCTTCCCCTCATCAAAACATTCCAGAACAACTTACAACCACTTTATTTTATTTATTTCTGTATTTATATATCACCTTTCTTATCCTCTGATTGCTCTTCAGATGTTATTCAAGGCGGTTTACATAGGCAGGCTTATCTAGATCCGATAAGGATCTTTACAATATTGTTCTGTATAGAACCCTACAATTCCAGCTGGTTTCCTCCATGGTGTAGTCATCTTCACTAACTGCTGAACACAAGCCGGGAGCTCTCTGCAGGACGCCACAGATCATGCTGAACAGGGAAACATTTTTCCAGTTGTCATCGCTCTGTCACTGACATTCTCAGCATTCCAGTCTGTTCTCTCACTGCACCACGCAACAGCGACTCCTCTCTGTCACCACTTGCAACAACTTACAACAATGATTGAACATTACCCCCCAAAAGCTTAAGAATTCTAGATTGTAAACGTTACAACCAGATCCAGTGACATAATGCATAATGCAGTTGTTGTTGCATTATGTCACTGGATCTGGTTGTAACCTTTACCTGGCGGTGTGGGAATGGTTGTGCTATGGAGGGGGAAGGGAGTGCCAGATAGCGTGTTGCCTCCCTAGAATTGTTAAGCTTTTGGGGGAAATGTTCAATCATTGTTGTAAGTTGTTGCAAGTGGTGTAAGTGGTTGTAAGTCGTTTTGGAATGTTTCGATGCAGGGAAGATATTTTACTCTGGAACGTATTAATTAGTTTGAAGTCAGCTGCTTGCTGATTACCAGTGCAAATTACACCTGGGCTCTGGGGTTTTTAGTATAACTAGGTGTTCCTCAAGTTGGCTGCTTACTTCTGATGATGCCCCAGATGTTTGGGGTAAAACATAAAGTTTGGATTTAACATCTTATTAAATAAAAAAGTTTTATGAACGACGGAGTTTACCCGGTATTATGCAAATTTTTAATTCCGAACCTGAGAAGATCACACTTATTCTGTATGTAAAGAACATCCCCAGAATTAGTGGAATCGTGACGATATTTCTGTGATGAGTCTCTGCTCTACCTTCAAAAAAGGAACAATGTATTATCTCTGTAGTGTAGTGGATAAAGACATCACATAATGGGTAAAGGGGAAGAAGTCATATTCTGATACCATCTACGTGGGAGTAGGGGCTTTTACTTTTCTTTAACAAAGCTGACGGGATTCTAACAGTTCTCAGGAAAACAATATTCATCTGTTTCAGCATTGACAAGCATCGTGCTACATCCAGATACTGCTAAAACCAAAAAAAAAAAAAATTGGAAGAGAGAGTAGAGAAGCCCTTTTTGGGCAAAGTGTTATTTTCCCCTAGGAAAAATATATTTGAAAGTGTGCACTTTTCTTGCAATCTGGAGCATTCCAAAGGCCAGCTGTTCACTCTTCATAGCTTTAATTTAGAAAGAGGGTCTCTGGCAAGCAGGATATCGTGAGATCTAGGTAAATGTGATTCATACTCAAGTCATAGAAAACCGCCTATTGACAAACACATTGATATGAACTACTCTGACTTGACACAGAGGAGAAGAAGCAGTAATCATATGAAACCTTTCAGCCTTTTACTTGCTGGGATTGCTGGCCTTCACTGATAAGCATTAGAAGCACATTGCCCAGCTTGAAGCTCTCTTACAGTATATAAATAATTAGCTTTAATGAAGTCCAGTCAAGACAGCAGAAACTGCCTGAGAAAAGGGCTGCCACTGAAAGAGAGGATTTACTTCAGGATAAACAGAATATCATAATGTGTCCAATTGAGTTCAGTGACCAGCAGCAGGATCATCAACAGGATTTGAACCCTGAACTTCTGTTACCGCTTGAATTCAAGGATGACATTAATCATGGATGAGTAAAAAAGCTATTATCTTGGAGAGACATTAGCTTTCCTGACCAAAACTGTCCCTTCTGTCCAGCGAGAAGAGTTTTCATTCTAACTTCTGTCCTAGCAAGGCTTCCTACCTCAAAAAAATTATTTAGAAAACATCCTCCCCCCAAGTGAAACAGATCCGTTTATCAAAATGTCTTGAACAATAAGATGCAGATAGCGCTAGAAGCAGCTGCTGATGGTTTGAGAATTATTGTCCTAGGGAAGACAGAGTACTGGGACTGTAATGCTCATCTGGGGAAAAGAAGAGGAGGATGGCAACAATGTTTTCCTCCAACTGTTCAGCCATCTTCTAGACACTTCTAATATTCTGTCTGGTGCAAAAACATCATAAGAGTACACAACTGAATGAGCATGAAATGGTCATTTGTAACACTTTGACTGTCGAACAACATATGGCATAGTCTAGTTTAATGGAGTTTGAGAGGAAAAATCTCTTCTTGGTTCTAAAGTTATTCCACGGCTTAAACAAATAATGAAGATATGACCATTCATTGAAATGGCTTTTCTAATCCCTTACAATGCAAAGTTCTAGCACTGCAACCCTATGCATGTATACTGAGAAGTAAGCTCCATTAAATTCAATGGGACCTACTTCTGAGGAGACAGATATGTTGCTTAGATATAGTAAACCACCACCCTTTGTTCCTGTTCATATAGTAATTGCACATACAGCAATACCTTGCACTTTCTTCTGGTTAGGGACCAGAGCATGAATGAAAGTCAAAAATGGATGAATGTCAAACCACAGCCTTATTTAGCTTGCACATGTATTTTGGTTGGTGAAAAACATACATTACTAACTATGTAACACATGAGAATGTGTGCGAAACCTAAACAAACAGAAATAAACATAAACATAAGAACATCAACGAACATCGTGGAAGGTTGGATTAAATCGAACGAAAGAGGAAAGCGCGTGGACAAAATTTCAATTGAAAACGGCTGAAAGAGCAAAGCAATGAAAATCAAGGTATTGCTGTACCTGAAAGCACACCCAGGAAAACTTTGGTCTATCTTCCAGCCCATGTGCAACCCCAAAAATGAATTCATAGAAGTTTGCCAAATATTCAATTCGGAACCATTCAGATTTTTTTCTCCAGCCTATCTGACCTCAAGGTAGAGTGAAAGTCACTTCCATTTAACTTTGATGTATCAGATTTGAAGACATCAAAAATGTAATGAGTTGCCAAAAAAAAAAAAAGCACAAATGTCTTTTAGGTGCTTGATACTTTATGCTTTCCAAAAACAGACACCGAGGAGGTCAAAAGCAGACACAGATGGACAAGTTCTAATTCATTTTCTGTTCTTGGACACGTTATGTGCATAGGTTATGAATATGCACTTGCACAGCAAATATGAGGCAGGAGATCATGGTATTCATCTGTGGCAACTCCCATCATGTTATAGCCTGGGAAACATTCACAAAATCTGCCGCAGTCAATATACAGTACAATGAAATTTTGGCTCACGTGCTATTTTTTTTTTAATATAACACACAGACCATTCTGCCATTTGCAAGGATAATCTGAGTCAGTCCCAAAGCTTCAAGGAAGTTAAAAGCAATTACACCCCACCGTTCTAGAGAGAGCTCTTCAATTGACACCACAAAAACAGATACAAGATCCCTAATGGATGATTGTACTGAGCAAGAATGGGCAAAATATGTCAAAAGGAGCATTTGTAAACAAAATATTGTGCTTAGGCAGTCCATCCCCTAAGAGTCCTAATCAAATCTTTATATCTCACCATACTATAGTGATCAACATAAGAAACTGTAGTAGGGCTAAGGTCACTAGATTTTTCTTTTCCAAATTCAAACCAGCAAACACAGAAAAATACAATAGAAAGTCACCAAAATAACCACTGTCTTGGATCCAAAGAATCATGAGAAAATAGAAAAAAAATGCTTTCCTGTACATTTCTATAATTTGCATTTCCCATATAAATCCTGGTACAATGTCATTTGTATAACATATCAGGGGTCGTGCTGCACAAAAACATAATAAATAAGGGAGGTACATACACTCTAGTGGACCATTAAAAGGCCTTGAACAAAGTATGCACAAACTCTTGCTCAAGAGTTTGCACAGACAGAAGAACTCTGGCTTTTGGGTCACTTTTTCAGGCTATGCTCTTCCACTGCCAGGCAAAGCACCTTTACATCCAAGCCATTATGCATGCAAGAGGGATTATAGTCCCTGTGCAGTCAATAATTTTTAAAACTATTTGATAATTCTGCAAACTATTCAAACAAAAATGGACCATCTCACCGGGATTAAAGGTCATATCAAACATATAGTTTACTGTTTAAAACAACATTAAAAACAATAAAGATCTTTCAAGGAATTGAAGCTGACAGTTTCACAACTAAAAGGAAGGGTAGTTCCCGAGGATGACAGGTTGGGGAAGACTGATTGCGTCTTCGGTGAAAACTCTATCCAATGTCTTTCAACAAATTTAAATATTTGCGTCACCCCTTTATGATATTACTAGAACGGGTAACAACTGATTTGCGCACTGAAGCAATTCTCATGTAGGGAGTCCTCCAAACGTTCAAGCTAGAGGCTGGAGCAAGACACGAGTAACTATGTATAATACCATGCTGAGATTCCATTAACCCAAAATCACACAAATATTTCACTCAGTTCTGCAGAATAGCACCTAATCATCCCTGATAAGCATGCACTTTATTTTCAAATATTCTCTAGAATACTTCTTCCAAAAAATATCTCATTCATGTATGATATTAATCAAAAAAGGTGGCTATGTTCTCCAACACTTGTCAGATAAAAATAGATCCTCTCAGAATCTTGGATATATTAATTTCAAAATATGCATCTTGTTGTTCCTAGAAAACAGATGTTTTACCGTAAAATAGCATAAACATGTACATTTTTCAGCACACCCTGCCAAAAGAGCTAGATGGGCAGTCCAACCCTAAATAAATTCCCGCATGGCAATGCAGCGATGCTAACATGGTTTCCGCTGTATCCCACGGTGGATTTTTGGCCACTGGAGGCCTCCTCGGGGTAACCCCCAGCAACTGCCATGGGTCAACTTGGACCTGCGCCAGTTCTATTGCTGGCGCAAGTCCGAGTTGATCTGTGAAGGTGAATCAGGCCCAGGAGTGGGGTCAGGATTTGGCGTGCACCACCACCACCAAACCCACCCCCTCCCAGGTCCGCCCCCCCACCATCGCTCCCATTCTGCCCACCCCGCTTCGTGAGAGTTGTTACAGGAGACGACAGAGGAGCGAGCGAGCTAGCGCGCAGGGGGAGAGGTGAGAGAAGAGGCCACTACTAGTGAGGGGACCTGCACAGAAGGGAAACACATCTGTTCTCATGTGTGTTTGTTTACTACTAAAGCCACAATATTAAATGTCAGTAACTACAAAATAAAACCAGCAGAGCGGGGGGGGGATGCAAATGACAGCAAGTACCGCTAGACGCATTGGAGAAAAGGATGGAGCTTGCTGGCTGCCCTAGGCACATGTTTCAACACTGTATTTCTGGATTGTCAAAAATCCTTCCAAGTGACAAAGGTTTGAAAACAGCACGCTCGTAGTTACTCCAAGCAGGGAGAAAAATGGCTGCTTTACTAAAACATTCTGCCCCTCTTTCCCTTTGATTGACTTTGGCTTCCTCCCCTTTGATTGGCTCCAGCTGCTCTGTGTCCTGCCCTCAGGGGGCTGGAACACGGACAGAATGCGAAAAATGTTCCAAAAGCTGGGAATTGCTGAAGGGAGGCATCGGCACAGACGTGCCTCCTGGCAGCTGCCGCCGGACCCCTTTTTTGGTCCAGGGGCATGTCACACCGGAGGTTGCCGGACGCAACCTCCGCGGCGCACGGAGAATGTGCATGCTGTGTCACGGGCTTTATCCTCACCAGCTTTTTACTAGCCCTTTTTTTTAAAAGTCTCTTCGTAGACGTGTCAGTATTCGTTGGCCCCATCACTAGGGAAGTGGACACTATAGCCAATAGTAACTCTTTTTCTAGAGTTTTTCTTTCTCTTTTTTTTTGAAAGGTGGACCCCAAGTCTCCAAAAAAGTTCACTTCTCTCTCTATGCCTAGGTTGAGGAAATGCCTGTAGCCATTAAAGCCCATGTGACACATGGCTAACTCCATTTGGAAACAAAAGGACTCAGAACCACCTAAGCTTTGGGGAAGGTATTGATTTATTTATTGTTTTAAAACATGTTTATCCTGCCTTTTCCTTTTACAATAAAAGGCCCAAGGCAGCTCATAACAATAAAATACAATACAGTATAATAAAAGACAAAAGACCTTGCCTGGTATTTCATCCTGGTCAGACAGTTTGGGGTGGCTTTTGCCTAAGGAAACTTGTATTTTTCCTCCCATAGAATACTAGAGTTGGAAGGTGTCTTGGAGGTTATCTAGTCCAACCTCCTGCTCAGTCCAGGCAACTAGAATATGCTTTGTTATGCTTTTCTGCTAATACGAGGGATATTTCTTCCTTTTATGTCTACAGCGTATATGCCATGTGATTTCTGATTAAATAAACCAAATATCTTTTTTATTACAGTATTGAATCTTGATTTCCTCTTCTACCCGCTCACATTAACTGCTTGGGTTGGACTACCCAATGGAGATAAATCGATAATGGGGGGGGCACTATTTTAATAAGAGAATACAAGCCTCTCTGGAGAACAGTTAGAGAACAGTTAGGGTGGTGGTGGTAAAACATGGAAAAATTCTATGGGAAACGACAAAATAATTGATAAAAGTAGCAACATTTCTCAAGAGAGACCCCTGCCTGAGTGGGTAGTGTCTCAGATGCACTAAGGCATCAATCAAGATGAGCTCACAAAATCTAACACAGTCAAACGCACACAAAAATAGCATAATATTGACTATGACTAAGGGGCCGTGGTGGCTTAGTGGTTAAGACACTGAACTGCAGACCGGAAGGCCGGTAGGACAGCAGTTCAAGATCTGAGTGCCACGTGACTGAGTGAGCTCCAGTCTCCTGTCCCAACTCCTGCCAACTGAGCAGTTTGAAAGCAAGAAATTGCAAGTAGATAAATAGGTACCGCTGCAGCAGGAAGGTAACAGCGTTCCGTTAGTCACGCCGGCCACATGACCACGGAAGTGTCTGACAGCACTGGCTCTTCGGCCTTAGAAACAGAGATAAGCACCGCACCCTAGAGTCGGACACGACCGGCTTTCGAGCAGGGGGTACCCTTACCTATTGACTATTACTCAGTTTTACCAGTAGCAAAGGGTCTTGGGACACCATTAAGACTTAACAGCTTTATTGTGGCTTGTGTTTTTGTGGGCAGTAGCCTGGTTTGTCAGGCACCTCTGGTGACACAGGCTCTAGACTATGAAAACTTATGCCACAAGGAAGCTGCTAGTCTTGAAGGAGCCATAAGACTCTTTACTGTTTGGCTACAGCTGACAATATAGCTACCTCTCTGGATTCAGTACACACATCATTAAATGTTTGACTTCTAACAGTGACAAAAACTCAAAAGTAATAATTAGCAAAAGCTGAGATTTTTTTTTCAAGCAACAATGGGAAAAGTGCCATTTCAATATTTTTATCCAGATAATCTGCAATTGGAAAATTATAGTCTCCGACATCAATGCAAGTGACACTACAGATGTCAAAGTGGCAGCAAGATTAGACTTTTTATCCTCATTTGATATTTGTTTAGTTTGGTGCTTTGACAGATTTACCTTCTAGGCGTCTTTATATTAAGCCATCATATACCCGCCTCAATTTTCTTGAGACAAAACAAGTTTTCGCCCCCAACAGGTGACAGCATTCTTTGCTGTTATCAGTCTATTAGCAAGCATTTAGCTTTGATGATTTGCATAAACATTGTCACCATGTTAGCATTCACTTCAAAACTGCCCTCAGTGCAGTGATTCATGGAGGAAATTGGTAGCAATGATTTTTAGCAGCAACAATGCAGGAGCAGCCAGCTAAAGACATGTGTTGCGCTGAATGCAAGCATTACGTGACATCAAATTGCGCTGAATGCAAGCATCATGTGACATCAAATTGCCAGCACTACTTGGCACGAGTTGAAAAACTAGTGAAGGAGCCAAGTAGTGATGGCAATTTGATGTCACATGATGCTTGCATTCATGCATGAGAGCATGCGTGTGTGCACACATGCAAGCAGATCACAGCCTGGAACCCAGAGTTAATATAGACCACCCATTGATTTCTGTGTGGAGGATTCTTGTTTGAAGGATTCTTTGTTTCCCTGTACGAGTACGGTGCTGCTACTTCAACACATAGAAGCACCACAATCTTACAGGGGAACAAATAATCCTCCAAACAAGAATCCTTGACACAGGAATCAGTGGGTGGTCTATATTAACTCTGGGTTCCAGGCTGTGATCTAACTGATTGACAGTGCAATCCGCCTTAACTTTTGTGCCGGTTTAACCAGCAGCGCAGCGAGAATGGAACGGAAAAGGGATTCAAATCCCCTTTGAATTCCTCTTTTGGAGGGGATTTGAATCCCTTTTCTGTTCTGGGGCCTCCCGTTCTTGCTGCGCCACTGGTTAAACCGGCACAAAAGTTAAGTCGGATCACACTCGTGTGTGTGTGTGTGTGTGTGTGTGTGTGTGTGTGTGTGTGTACACTCAAACACACACAAACACATACACACACTCATGCATGCAGTGGACAGAATCCAAGTGAAAAGCCTTTTAAAACAATCAGCATTCATGCAGATCAATTATCCAGCAGGGAGAGAGAAATAAATCTTGTTTCCTCCACTGCTCCTACTATACACGCACTCATTTGTGGATTTTCATAAAATCCTTAAAATAATAATGCAAAACACCTGTATTTGTTGATTAAGATTTTATTAGCTTGCATAATAGTTAATTAATGGGAGTGAATGTGTCTCAGAACTTCACAATGATATTATTCTTCCCTACAGTTCTACAACATCTGCTAATTATTGCCATCTCTGCAATTTTCGAGATCTCACCTAACCATTTCCTAATTGTGGAAATTATTTTCTAACAAGGATAGGAACTATGTTGACAACATAGATCTGCATGCCTAGTTCCTCATCCAGCTAGGGAAACGTGCCTGGGAAACGTGCCTAAAGCTGGTTTCCATGTGCGTATGCCCTCGAGTTTGGTTTTCAGGGTTGCTAGGTAGACATCGTTTCATCTCAAAATTACATTTCTTCCTTGTTCCTTGGTTCCTCTTTCTCCAACAGGATAATGACAAGAGTTTTACATGCAAACATAAGCAGCAGGGGGTATTTTACCATCAACCTGTCTGCATATACAGACTAACACTTTTGGAGAGTGTCATGTTCTTATCCCACTGACCCACACTAAAGAGCCTTTCAAATTGTTTGACATAGTTTATTGCTTCTGAGAAACTTAAGGACAGCAGCTCATGCACTCCTTTTCTGTACAAATGGAAGGAGGGAGGAACCTCTCTTTTCTGGCCATGCTAAAAAGTGCCATTGTAGCAGTAGTATACAGTAAATACGAGGAAGTAGTGGTAGTAAATAAAAATAATGGCAGTAAATTGTGGTTACTATCTGCAGGCTTCTGTAACAAGATCACTCCCTCCTCCGTTGTCTTAAAAAGAATACAGCTAAGGTTTTCAAAGGATGAAAATTAGATTCCTAGCTCACATGAGCCCTGCTCACCCACCCCTATCACTAAGAGTTGGGACTAAAATTTTGAAACAAATGAAATTCAGAGTGAATTGTAAGGCTCCTCCCAAGGTAAACAGCTAAAAATCTTCAATAGATGCAAACTTGGTTTTGTAAGACAGGCGACATTTCTCAGATTAGTTCTCCACATCACTACACTCACTCCGTGAATCCAAGGAGAGGGGAGAGGGATCGATTATACCCACTTGTCTCACACCTGGCATTGCCATGTCTGCTGGTCACATCTCCCAATGTCCATGCATTCAGCTAAATGCATGAAAGTGCCCCCTGTGCATTTACAACTGCATAGATGTTGAGGGCCCTTTTATGTTTAAACAGAGTTTGAGATGACGATAGCACCAATGTACAACAGTTCACTCATAGAGGCTCTGAGTGTGCCGATGTTGGGGCTTGACAAGCCAGTAATGGTTCTACTCCTCCATGTGTTCACTGAATCTTTGAGGGGAATGTGTGAACAGGAGTCCATGAAAACTGAATGGAATTGTATATGTTTGCAATGGAAATCTAAAATTCTGTTTGAGTTGTACTAGGAATGACAGCAGCCATCTTGAGCACAAGTTTCAAACTTGTCTGTTACATCTGTACCATCTTGAAAAGGCTGTCGTTCAAGACAGTCTTGCTTATATAGCAAGAGACATGCAGACAAAAAAAATACACAGATGAGTAATGGTACTATTCCACTGCTTACTTTTCTCAATAATGTATTCACCATCCAAAACAGTCAATGCAAAAATTCATTAAATTTGCCAGCATTTCACAATGTTTTATTTTCAGTGAGGATACTGTAATCTGACCCGATGCATATAAAGTTTGTATCCCTTTATTCCCATTTGAATAGCTAAAGGGACTCATTTCTGCAAGCAGGCGGTAACTTCTGTAACAGATTTGTAGTAAGTGGCTAGCAAAGCTCTGAAATGTCTAGATGGGACAGTTTTCTCCTTCTGGTGAATGTGGATGCTGCTGTGTATGTGAGGTTACAAATCTGCCTAAAATTCAGCTTAATATTAAGTACCACTTTATCCCAACGGAATTTAGATTATGCAAATACAGTACATCCTGATTTTTTAATATTATTAATAGAATAGGCAAATAAATAACTTTGTTTTAAGAAAGGATCAACAAAAAATATGTTGCTATTATTTTAACTGTAGTCCCAAAACTGATGCAAAGGTGAATGTAAGACATTCATTGATTCTCAAAATACGTGAACATGGTTTTTAAAAAAATGATTTCTAACTGTTTCTAACATGAAATATCTGTACTATCAAAATGGCTCTTCGCAAAGGGAAAGAAAAACATCTGTAGAATGGAAAAGGAAACCACCAAAGAAGAGAAGACCCGCTATCAACAAAGATACAATAATCACAGGCACCTGAACACATGAAAGTTTGACTAGATGTGTTTCCTACACAATTTTATTCAAGCTTCTCACACATAATTGGGAGGAAATTAAAAGGAACTTCTGTCAGCCTCAAAGAGATATTCCTCAAAATGATTGTCTGTTGATAAGATACAGCTTCACTGATGTAAAATGAAAAAGTGCAATCTTTTCCTCTTTTGATTTGATACTGCCCCAAAAAAGTGCCAACATTTCACTTTCTACCACTTACCAACTAATTCTACCAGATTGCCCATTGCAGTTTCTCCTACTGCACTATTTATATCTAGCTTTCGGAGGTGACTGAATAAAAGCTTTGTTTCCATCTTTCCTTTGTAAAAATAACAAAAGCATCATCTTTTGGGTAGAAAAAGTCAAAGCATCTAAGTGGGCTCCTTTCTGACTGTGTCTCTGTGGATTTGCAGGAAAGGTACAGAATTGCTGTTACTGCTGTAACTTGACTCTGGGGATTCCATGCTGCACACAGCATCCTTTCGAGCCAGGAAAACAGGGCTGGGCCTGTTCAACATGGACTCTTTCAAATCCTTATTTCTGCTTGCCGATCATCAAACCAACATCAGCAAAGGTCTTTATAAACGTGCACCTTGAAAATCATGTTCATTAGTTGCTACTAGGGTTGCTAAATGAAATCAACCCTGACTGTTCCCTGGAAGGACAGGTACTGAGGCTGAAGCTCAAATATTTTGGCCACCTAATGCGAAGGAAGGAGTCTCTGGAGAAGACTCTGATGCTGAGAAAGATTGAAGACAAAAGGAGAAGGGGAAGGCAAAGGATGAGATGGTTAGACAGCATCACCGATGCAACCAACATGAAAATGAGCAAACTCAGGAAGATAGTGGAGGACAGGAAGGCCTGGCGGGGTGATGTGTGTGTGTGTGTGTGTGTGTGTGTGTGTGTGTGTGTGTGTGTGTGTGTGTGTGTGTGTGTGTATCTATCTATGTATATCTATATATGTGTGTATATATCTATATCTATATCTATATCTATATCTATTAAAGTGAAGGGTATATGGGAATGGTCATGTTCTTTAACATGGAAACCCTGCTGTCCGAAATAAAGACTAATGCTTCAAAAGCCAAAAACCGGAAGTGGGCTTCGTAACGCAAGCAGAGCCATTTGGAGCCTTGGGGAGGCCTACAGAGGTGGCAGTGGGCCCCTTGGACCCTTCAGAGAGCTGGCAGGGCAACCTGTTGAAAAAAGTGTTTGTGTTGGTGGCGGCCACGATCCTGGAGCGCTGATAGGATCGCCAGCATGAATGGTTGTAGACCATGCAAATGCCACCGGAGATTCCAGCCATTGCTGGAAGAGGTACATTGGCGATGGATTTGGGCAGTGGACGGGGAGCGAGATGAATAGGGGAGGAACTGGAGGCATGTCAAGAAGCGAGGGGGTGGATCCAGCGGCAGTCACACGTGCCAGATCCTATCCCCCATTTTTCGGCCTGCGCTACCCCCAGCTCTCCAGCTGCATAGGTCCAAGGAGGCCCATAGGCTTTCAGGGGGCCTATATAGAGGTAAAGGAAAATATTTTCCCTTACCTCTTGCAGACCTCCTGATATCCCCCCACCACCACAGCATGCAGTGCGCGTCTCCATGCCACACCAGCATGCTACAGCGTGGCAGGGGATAGGAATGGGCTGACTGGCCTTTCTATTCCAAGTGAGCCTCCAATCATTAAGCATCTGCCAGTTCTCCCACTCTTGAGTAGAGGATCCCTACTCTTAAATCACTTCCATTCCACTTGGAATCAATATATCCGCCACTTTTCTTTCTTCACCTTTACATAAATATTCCGCTATTCTTCCAAGAAATTAAGAATCTCATTCAGATTCTGATCTTCAAAAGAAGAAGAATTTAACAAGAAAGCCAACTTAAATTAAGCATCCAGATAGTGGAGAATTCATATCATTAACCTGTTGCTTGTATTCCTTGGCATTATTTTTCTAGCCAAAAGAATGTATTAGCTTTATCAAATAAATAATGTCAAGGAATGGGAAAATTGCTATAAAAACAATCTTTTTTCTTCTACATTTTGCTTCGTGTGTGTGTGTGTGTGTGTGTGTGTGTGTGTGTGTGTGTGTGTGTGTGTGTGTGTGTGTGTGTAAAAAAGAAAAGGGACCACATATCACCAAAAGTGTCAGGGCAATAAAAATGTATGACTACTTCCTTAGATTCTGAGAACATTAGACACTAGAGGAAACTCATCTGTCTGGGTATCTCAAGGACAGTTTCCCACATGAGAATCTAGGCTAGAAAATGTCACAGACACTGACAGATGGGTTTCCCTAGCCTCGAACAACCTAATGGAGCTTTTCGTCAATTTGCATACTGGCTATCGCTGAATGAAATTGGTATGTGTCAAGGACATTAAGCAGGCCAAAGTGAAAGTGTAATAGCCTTGTACACAATATCACTCTTTACCGTTAGCTGTGTATAGGCTGGGGTGGGAAGACATAAAGGAATGTTTGACTTGACAACTGCTCCGAGGCCATAAATCTACCCTCCTTGGAATAAAGCAAGGCATGGAGTTCAGCTTCATTGCTGCCTGAGCTAAGTATTACCGCTGCTATTGTTTAAATCTATTTTCTTTGCAAATCATCCATTGGACTTGCACAACGCTAGGTAGATAGGTTCTCCTCATTAAATTGACGCCTGACAAATGAGAAGCTCAAAAATAAATGTCGTACATCTGAGCTGCTGGCAAGTTCATGGTGGGGGGGGGTTGTCACATTAGAAATATGTAATGAGCCAGAGGGCTTGGGCTCATTGGAATTTTTTGAGGTGCACAAAATCAACAGCGTCATGACATTATAAGAAATAAGGCAGAGACCAAGCTGCACTTGGTTTCCATGGTGCTTATTCAGAAACAAGTATACTCAAATGAATAAACCCTGAATCAGCTGTTGAAAAATGTTGATATGTGGCCATGGAAATAATAAACTGGAAAGCTTAATTAGTTTGTTCACAGTTTGCAGTTTGTGTTGCCGGAGTAGATGTCTCTTTGCTATAATATGTTCAAACTTACTTTACAAAAACAAGGAACACAAACATAATACAAGACACAGGTTTTATGGGTGAAGTAGCCATGTAATTAAATATAAATGCAACCGATGTTTCGTCTTATTTCCTAAGACATTATCTAGGTCTAAACAGCCAGTTTGATGAACACAAACATGTTTTTTCTTAAAAGTTACATTGAATCTTAAGGCAGATAAATAGGCCCAAAGGTGACATTATGTTCTTGAACGTTGCAAGGTGATCTTAGGGATAATGGAACTTAGGGCAAGGGATAGCAGGGAAGGATGTTACCTCCTTGCCTGGCCACGGAAACCCTTCATGCTCCTTGCTTCTCAGGAAAAGGCAGTAGGAACAGCAAGTAGGATGTCTTCAACAAAATTGAAGGCTCATAGGGTTCTGTTATTTAGGGCCAAATCCTATGCAACTTTCCAGCGCTGATGCAACTGTGCCAACTGTGGGACGTGCGCGGCATCCTGCAGTGGGAGGGGGCAGCCATGTAGACTTGCTCAAGATAAGGAAACATGTGGTCCCTTACCTCGGGGCTGCATCATGCTGGAAAGCTGGATAGGATTGGGCCTTTAAAGTTCTATTACTCAGAGCCTTCCAAATTCTGGAGCCAAGACCAATTCCCTAACAATTAATTCTGGATTTTATCACAAGACCCTGCAATATTTGCAACCTCAAATTCTTAATTAGACATCCTTACGTACTCTCATTAATTTGCATAAAAGTATGACTTCTGAATCAGAACATTTGCCTTACAAAATTTGTTCTCTCAGCAGAGTGAGTGAGTGAGAGTGTGTGTGTTTTAAGCAGAGTTCTTAGGCACACACGAAAGACAATTTAAAAAGTCTGATGATACCTGACCTTCATCTTCCAGTATTTTAAAAGAAAGTTCTGGTGATGAAATAGTGCCAAGCTGTGAGATTTCTTGAACATCTGTTGAGCAGTCTTAACTCCTATTCACTTCAGAGGGAAATATGACTGTTCAGCACATTGCACGATTGCCCTCGTTAATATCAAAATCACATTGATGGCTCCTGCTTTCCATTTCCCCCATGCCACGATAGAGCAGCGCCTACTGACTTCAACAGAATTGCTTGCAAGATGCCGAATAATTTCAGCCCCTAGTTTTCATATATGCAGTGGCTTTAATTAAAAAGAAGCCTCTTAAAACTTGGCTTAATTATCATGCCGCCCCACTAACTACACATTTATCCCTTTCACCTTACATCTTGTGTTCCTTGATGGCATGCCATTGTTTAAACTTTTTTAAAGACTTTCGAGGCATCAGATTGAGAAGTGACTGTGCAAACTCTCCCTTAGGAAAGTGAAAAGATCTAGCAATCTGTTTATATGCATAAAGTGGGTCTCTATCAGGCCATCTGAACAACACAGCAGAAAAACAGTGAAAGATATTTCTAATGGCAAATTAGTTGAGCAAAATGGGCTTAAAAATACAGTCCATCTGTAACCACAAATCCCACTGAACTTACTTGCGTAGTTGAATTAGCAACACTTAAAATCACATTGATTTCAATGGCATTCAACTTCATCAAAACACACTCTGAATTGCTGCTAACGCAAGGCGCATGAGGTTCTGATCCATATGTGAAGATCCATCCAAGCAATTGCTCCCTCATATCACATCAATGCTGAAGAATTCTATGCATCAGGCCCAGCTGTCCTTGGGCAGCCTGTGGGGCTCCAACACCCTGGAATAGCCCACCAGAAACCATTGCCAATTACCCCCAGGAGGACTGTGGGAAAGTCCAGTCCAGGACATTGTGGGAAAAATGACATCCCCTCAAATGGTGATAGTGGCAGAAACATAAAAGGAAAGACTAAAAATAAAAACCCCTGCAACCAAGACAACCCCCTGCTCAACCTTTAGAGACCTAGCAGAGGGCACTTCCTGAGGGTCCCCCCCAAACCTGGAGCACATGGCCGTCACCACTTTGAGAAGAAGGTAGGATTAGTTATGTTCTAGTTTCAAAGAGTATCAATGCCACCCTTATGGATAGTGTTTTTATCTTATGTTTATGGCTACAGTACTGACAAGTGGTGCAAGATAGAGGTCATGAATGAATTCCAGAACATTTCTCACATCCAATACATTTTTTAAAATGAACAATGAGTTCTGCAGCACTTTTGAGATTAGCATATTTACTGTAGTATAAACTTCCACGTACTAGAGCCCACTTCTTCACATGCAGCAAAAATGCATTCCCAAATGGACACTTCAGTAGCTCTTCAGCAATGGTTCTGTTCACAGGAGTGAAGGGAAGAATCACTCTTGATCAATGCACAACACATTCTTTAGTCGTCTTCCATGATACCATCAAAATTCTGTACTTGGCAGACAGGTGCAGGGCACGGGGGGGGGGGCACCCATCACAGAACATTGCCAACTGCTCAAAGATCCCCCAGGAAGACTGGATCTTGCTATGTTTCCCACAATGCCCCTAGCCTAGCATCAGTCCACAGCATTGTGGGAAAAGTTTTGTTTCCATTCCCTAACTCTCCTGAAATGTGATTGTGACCTGCAATGAATAAATGTATTCAGAGTTCCATAGGTACAGTTGCAACTAACTTTTTTCAGAATAGTTTACAATTCCATGATATTATTACAATAGAAAATGAGGAGGAAAAGGGCTGCAGATATTATGTACACACCATTAAAAGGTAGACTGACATGATTCCAAAAGTCTAACGTATTGACATGCATAACAATAGCCTATTTTTAATAGGACAATGCCATTATTACAAGACTGAAATGTAATCTGAAAAAAAAATTGCCGTATTTCCTCTACAGTCACTACCGCAGAAGGGGAAGAAATTAAACTTCTATCAAGATCAAGTAACAAATAATGAAAGACTGGCTTACTTAATTAAGAATGCAAGAGCAGCTATGTTAGAATAACTAGCTCCACCAACTAATTTAAATGCCATTTGAGAAGTATTCATAACCATTAGTAGGAACTAGAATTAACCACTATTTTAAAAGCTTCAGTGCCATAATGGGCTTAAAAAAATCTATCAGGTCACCACTGTGCCCAAGACTCTTTCCTGTGTGCAGTCGTACCCAAACAACTTCCAACACGGTAGAATTAACGAGACAGGCAACTACCACCGTTGTTTGGAATCCAGCGCTAACCTTGTTCACATGTTTTGTCGATGGCTCTACAGCTGCAGAACTGTGGCAAGACATGGACACTAGGATTCATCTCACTCACTTTGACTGCCTTAAGGAGGCATTTTCTTTCCAACACATATTTCTCTGTTATGTACCTGCCTTATGGGCATTCCATAAGCACCAAGTCTTATTGATTTATAGGCTTGCGCTAGTAGCCAAGAGAATCATTTCATAACACTGAACGTCTTGTATATTTCCTTCAGCAGACCAGTGGGTCACTGGTATGCTTGATGTCTGTACTAAAGGGGGAAAAAAATCTACAACAGGACGGATGCCCCTGAGATTTTCACGTCCATATGGCATGACTTTCAATATCCCTTTGAGCAGTGATGCGTCTGGTATTTCACTTCACATATCACTTTGTCTCCACTATTTCTGTGTCTGCCCCTCCCCCTTTCTGTCCTTTCCCTCCTTTTCTTTCAACTCTTAACTTTCCTCTTCTTTCACATATGTCTGGCTGCTTTAGCTGGCCGCCTTCCTGTCTCATCATTTTTCTCTTTCTTTGAGGGATGGGGTGGGAGGATAGGATTTATCGATAAAAAATACTTTTAAAAAAAAAACCTCACCAACTGACAGCAGCCATGTGGTCATGTATCAAATGCACAATTCAAAGGAGAAAATAAACCATACTTATTTGTGCTGGCCCAAACATTGCAGTTTCCATGAGGAGTGGACCATAACGTTTGAAACTGTCTTAGGAATCATAAAAAGGTAAAGGTGACCCCTGACAATTAAGTCCAGTCATGTCTGACTCTAGGTTGTGGTGATCATCCCCATTTCAAAGCCGAAGAGCCAGCGTTGTCCGAAGACGCCTCCATGGTCATGTGGCCGGCATGACTCTCCTTGCCACAGCGCGTAGCATGCAGCTGGAACACGGAGCGCTGTTTACCTTCCTGCAAGCGGTACCTATTTATCTACTCTCATTAACATGCTTTGGAACTACTAGGTTGGCAGGAGCTGGCCAAGCAACAAGAGCTCACCCCGTTGTGGATTCGAACTGCCGACCTTTCGATCGACAGCTCGCGGTTTAACCTACTGCGCCATCATAACAAGGGACAATTTCTCTACTGTGCAGACAAGAGAGCCAGCCTGCTGGTGCGGTAGCAGACTGGCAGAGGCAAGAGTGGGCAACATGCGCTCCCTGGCTACTTCCAATGTCTGCCTCACCATGCCACTAGCTGATCAACCTCTGCCCTCCTTTACCTGGCATCGCTTTATGCCACTGCTGGGGCTGCTGCTGCTGCTCCTCCTCTCCTGCTCCCTGTCCTTTCAAAAGGCAGAGGATGGAGCAGAAGGAAGTGTGGAGGATGCTGTAGTCCCACCACTCGACTCCTCCACACTTCCTCTTCATTTCTTTGCCTTTCTATGCCTTTTGCAGTGGTAGCACCAGGTAGTGGAGAGAGACGAACACACAATGTGCTCTATGTTCCGAGCACCATGCGGAGAAAGACTGGAGGGAGGGAGGCACTATCTGCATTCTGTATGCCATGAGAAAGATCAGCATGTCGTGTGCTGTGCACAGGAGAGGAAAAGGGGGGGGGGCATTGACAGATAGTATTTTGCCATTGTGATGTCTGAATTACCGTAAATGTCAGGTAGTTATCACTGCTAATGACCATAGTCAACCTAATGATGTGTTGACTTAAAATAGCATTATAATAATTAAATAATAATAATGAAAAGGCCTGCGATGTAATCAGGTCACAAACCCAGTAGTACCAACTATTTTCTCCAAATCCCTGACATTTACTTACAACACTAGATAATACAAAATTGGCCCCGAAATGAAAAGAGCTAATCTGTACTAATTTCAGCATGCTGAAAACGAAAACGACAATAAAATCTGTCCACTGGCTCTAGTTTAGGAGAAGCAGTTCTCAATGCGTACATAGGTGTTGTAAGTGCAGTCAGGCATTTACCAGTACATGCCTATATTGCGGATCTCTCGCAAACCATAGCCAATTTTGCATTTTCATTGTCATATTCATGTCCAGCACCTCACAACCTATAAGAAATGACTAATTTAATCTCAGCATGACCTTTGTTAAAATTTGTTGTCCAGTGTAATTGCTTCAGTGTTGGGTATGTGCAGGGTGCAATATGTCTCAGGTCAACAGAAAATGGGCAAACCTGATTATTATTCATGCTGTTCACAGTAGCATACAGGGAATGTGGTGAAGCAATCACATGACAGCACCAATATAACCAACTCTGTACCAAACCAACATTTTTACAGTGCTGGATAATGGGGGGGGGGGATTAATTAAACCCACAAGCCCTCCTGACCCCATTCCCCGCAATGCAACTGTACTGTGGCCACTGTAATCTTCTAAAACAGCAGCTAAGGTACTGGAACAAAAAGCTAAAAGGACTGGACACCTTATAATTCAAACGCTGCATTTTCAGCTTGGTCATGTGAATCAGGTCTTAATCCTATGGACTCACAGGCCAAAGGGAGTAATAGTATCTGGTCGCAAGAAATCATTAAAGTGACGATTTCTGAATCAGAGACCAAGGAGGTCCGCGCTGGAGGCCCCCCTATAGCAAACAAATTCATTCCACAAGATGTTGGAAAGGAAGGGACCTCTCCTCAGGGGTGGTGCTGAGGTCCGTCAGAGAGCCCACCTGGCTGGGCTGACCCTTTAACTCTCAGAACTGGTGGCAGTGCTCAATGCGACATCAGAGGAAAGAGACCTACATCTCATAAAATTACTGACAGAAGCGCTATGAACTACAAAGCTGAAAAGCATCGCTCACCAACTGCAATTTCTAGAAGGGCTTTGAGATGAGTAACTTGGCTAGCATTCCCTGTTTGCATCCGGCATTCTTGGGTCGGAGAAGTGCTTACAATGAGGTCTAGAGCATCAACATGCAATCCACAACGCTTTTCCGTCTGCCCTGCTCCCCAGACCACCCATTATGCTGGTTGGGTTTCTTTTGCATTATAAAAGTGTCTGTCAAACAAATATCGCAGCACCAAAACAAGAAATGAAATGAAAGATTCCAAAATATAGGCTAAAACCCAGTGTTGCGTCATTCAAGGCCTATAAGACGAATTCATAGCAGACTATAAAAAGAAGGGTAGCGTAGCTGGCAGCTCTCCACAGTTCTTTACAATTAACAAGCTAGCTCATTGTCAGGGTTGTTATCTAAATTACAGCCTAGGCTTTACTGCTAACATATTTTCCGACTTTTAAAAACACTATATTGTACAGTGCTTAGCACAAAGAAGCCTTTCTTTAATGCACATTAATTCACTGTTTTCCTGTTTTAAAAAGTTAACTGCTGTAACTATAGCCTGAAGCAGCAAAGAAAAGCGAATGACTAGACTGAACTGCGAGGGAGGAAAAAAGGAGCGGATATTTTTGTTATTGTTTGTCTTCTTTTGAAGCGCTGGCAATACAGACGGGATTTGACTCAAAGGTTTTATTTGTGACATGCTTAGATCATAACACCCACAGCATCAGGACTTTGGGAAAGATCACAGAGAGGAGCACATTTGAACTCTGGAACACCCACTAACCACTTCTGATTAGCTCACACTGATAAGCTTGATACGAACCATTTGCTGAATTGGGATTTCTGCTCATGCCTCAGTAGAATATGAGCCTTTCTTAACAAAAAAAACAAAGACTAAGAGTCACCCAATATCTACTTACTTAGGGTATTTATTTCCCCCACTATTCGCATTCATAGCAAGACGTATTATTTATGTTCTTTTATATTATTGGCCACTTTACCACCAAAAATACCCCCCTCAGGCAGCACACAACAAAATAACAAATATACAATTAAAAAGTTATACACGAACGTATGTACGTACAGTACATACATATCTCAGTAAAAACCTGAAATTAGTTATTACTATTTCCAACTAATAAAAACTAGAAACTCTCAACCATCCTTAGAGATCCTAGTTCTAACTAGTCAAAACTAGAAACGACTGGGTGTTTTCATCCAGTACTTTCTAATTTTTCCTGGGTAGAACTAGGATTTCTTACAATGGGTAAGAATGCCTAGTTCTTCTAGTCCAGAGATGGTTGGCATTTCTAGTTTTTACTAGTTGGAATTAGTTATGATTGAATTTTGGGTTTTTAATGTAACATATACACACTTTTCATTTTCATTTATTTATTTATAAATGAAAATAATCAAACAAAACAAACAGTGACAGTAACACCATAAGGTGCGGCGGCCCGCTTCACGGAGCCGCCGCTCGTTGTCCTCTTCAGCCCCTGCACGCCGACAGGGGCTTGTGGCAGCAGCCGATTGGCTGCTTTGTATCCAAGGGGCGGGGCCGAGGCGGGCAGAGCACGCGCTGCGTGCTCTCCTCCTTCAGTCCCGCCCTGGATCGCCGTGCAGCAGGAGCTCCGTAGACGAGCTCCTGCCGAGGCTGTAGGCCTCGATTGACGGTTGACGGGCGGGAGAGCAGCGCTTTCTGGCTTTGAGCCAGACGTCAGCGGCTGCTACCAGCGCGGACGGACAGCCCTCCGGGGGTGCGGCGAACTCGCCCCCCCTCTCCTTCGTCCTTCTCCCTCGTTGAGGGAGCGACGCATGAGGGAGTACCACCCCCCTCCATTGGGGAGCAGCTAGTGGGGCGTCCCCCCCACCATCGCTGACATCAAGTGAGGGTGTGGGATTCGTTTCCCCCCCACCATCGTTGCCTCTGTGGGGCTTGGGTTGGCATACCCCCCCCAACAACGTGCATCCTCAGTTTAAAACAAGAACACATACACATCCTCAGTTAAAAAAAATAGAACACACATTCTCCCCTTTTATCTCATTTGATTACGGTTCTCTCGTCACTCAAAATGTCCAAGAAAGGTCAGAAATCGGGCGGTAAAGCCCCAAAGCGTGCAGCCCGACGCCCCCCCTCCCCTTCCTCCTTATCTGAGGACGAGGGGGAGGGTGATTGGAGAGCCATGCTGGCTAGATTGGAGGCACTTGAAAAAGAGAGGGCTTTGAGGGAAGCTGGCATGGGTGATGGGGGCGAAGTCTCGGGGCAACTCAGACGCTCTGCGCGCACGGGCGCGGGCGCCAAGAAGCCCAAGAGCAAGGATATTGACAAAGCTGATTTTCTTTCCAGGCTTGCAGCCTTGGAGCGCCCCCCTGTCACGTTGCTGCAACCTCGGGCCACTCCCCAGGCGGCGCCTGCTGCGTTGCCTCCCAGGCTCCCCTCAGCTGGGGCGGAGCCTTCAGGTGGGTCTGTGTCGCCTGAGGTTTCCTCCGTAATTGAGGTGTGGGAGGGTAAGACTGGGGCAGGTGCTCCCAACTCAGGTCATGACTATCCTCGCCATTGGGTTCCGCCTTATTGGGGCTGGCAAGGGATGGGCCCCCTTCCCCCCGGGCAATCATACCTGGGTCCATCTCCCTCGGGGGACCAGCCTCCGAACCCGCCGCCTATGGCTGCTGCGGAATCTGAGGTGGTGGATTATTCGTCCCAGCCCCAGTATTGGGGATTACAGCCTCCCCCTATGGGCGGCTACCCGGGTTGGTGGCCCCCTCCCTATTGGGGTTACGTCCCACAGCCACAGGACATGGTGGAGCGTCCTCCTACCTCTTACGGCGATATGGCCCTGCCGCTGGGAGGGCATCTTGCGCTTTCCGTCAAGGAAAAAATTTGGCGGAAAGAATATGTGGACATTTTCAGCTTGCTCCACGCTGAGCCCGAGCCAGTCCCTAAGGTTGGGGACCCGGCTAGGGATCCTGAAACTGTCAGGAAACACAAGATCGATAAGAATTGGCCTAACTGGCTATGTGGGTATCTGATCTACATGGCAGTCATGGATCAGATGCACCCTAAACAGACTGGGCACCTGATTAAATATTTAGACATCATTCATAGGGCATCCCGCGATTACGCTGGAACTGCGTGGATTTCCTACGACCAGCATTTTCGCCTAAGAGCGTCACACAACCCCTCCATGGATTGGCGCGTCCCGCAATGGGAGCTCTGGAACCAGCTGGTCGTCCCGTCACGGCCGGTCCAAGGGGACCGGGCCGACAGCTGTCACCTGATTTCCAGAAACTCCTCTGTTGTGCCCAGGGCAGGGCAGGGGACTCAGGGGGTTCAACCCCCCCGGATTTGCTTTGAATACAACTCTTCAGGCAAATGTTCCCGCCCCTCCTGCGCATATACGCACGCTTGTGCGGCCTGCGGTGCAAAACACGCCGTCTCCGCTTGCGCCCGTGTTACTGGCGCACGTCAGGGAAGTCGGCAGTTTGGGGGAGGCAAGAAGGGCGCCTCCCCCGCAGCTCCGGGAAAAGGGGCCAACGCTGATTAGGCTTGGGCCCCGGGTGGAGCTGCTGCGCTTCTATCCCAACCGGCAGGCAGCTTCATTCCTCCTTGAAGGTTTTTCCTTGGGTTTCAGAATCCCATCCCCCACCCCTTCTACCCCCTTTTGGGCCCGAAACCTACCCTCAGTTCAGGGAATGGAGGGGGTTGTGAGGCGCAAGATTGAGAAGGAGGTCCAGGCCGGCAGAGTTGCCGGCCCGTTTCTTTCCCTACCTTTGCCCAACCTGAGGATTTCGCCCCTTGGTGTCGTTCCTAAAAAATCCCTAGGTCAATTTCGCCTAATACATCACTTATCTTATCCCCGGGGTTCTTTGGTCAACGACGGCATCCCGCAGGAGTTTTGCTCCGTGCGGTATGTGTCGTTGGACCAAGCGGTGGCCCAGGTGCGCTCTTGTGGACCTGGCGTCCTATTGGGTAAGGCCGATATTCAGTCTGCCTTTCAGCTTCTACCCATTCACCCCGACGATTTTTGCCTTTTGGGGTTTCAATTTGAGGGACACATCTACGTGGACAAATGCCTTCCTATGGGCTCCTCTAACTCGTGTTTCGTTTTTGAAGTTTTCTCTACCTTTTTGCAATGGGCCCGCCAATTTCGGTCCGGCTTGAGTTCTGTCATCCACTATCTGGATGATTTTCTCTTTGTCGGTCGCGCCAACTCTGGGGAATGCGGACATCTTATGTCCGAATTCTCTAGACAGTGCGAGGTTCTGGGTGTCCCCTTGGCTCAGGAAAAATCAGAGGGCCCTGTCTCGAGGCTTACTTTTCTGGGGGTGGAACTAGACTCCGTTGCTGAGTGCTCCAGATTGCCCAGGGACAAGTTGGCGACATTGACAGGGTTGCTCGCCTCCGCTGTTTCAGCTCCTCGATTGACGTTGAGGGACCTTCAGGTTTTAGTCGGTCATCTCAACTTCGCGAGTCGAGTGGTTGCCCCTGGGCGTGCCTTCCTCCGACGTCTCTGCGACGCCATGGTTGGTTTGAAGCGCCAGCACCACCGTATCAGGGTTTCCGGTTCCATGCGTGATGATTTGTGCATGTGGCTGGACTTCTTGCAGGATTTCAATGGGGTCTCCTTCTGGCGTTCCGAGCGGCTCTTGGAAGCGGAGCTTCAGATCCACTCGGACGCTGCGGGGACCTCTGGCTTCGGGGTGTATTTTCGCGGCCGCTGGTGCGCAGCTCAGTGGCCGCCTGGTTGGGTAGCTTCGGGGGTCACGGTTGACCTCATGTTTTTGGAATTATTCCCTATTGTTGTAGCTGTTTATCTGTGGGGCGAGGATTTGGCTAACTCCACTGTGCGTTTCTGGTGCGACACCCAAGCAGTTGTTTTTGTTGTCAACCAGCAAACCTCTAGGTCTAAGAGGGTTATGCGCCTCGTGCGGACATTTGTTCTCCGCTGCCTCCAGCTAAACATTCTTTTCGTTGCTAAGCACGTGCCAGGGGTCAGTAACGGAATTGCCGATGCGCTTTCTCGTTTTCAGGAGGAACGCTTCCGGCAACTTGCCCCCTGGGCCCGCCAGGACCCGGACCCCATGCCGCAGTGGCTCTGGACCCTAGGTTTGCCAGAGCCTATGACGCCATCTGGTCGGCTTTAGCTCCCAAGACTCGGCACAGCTATGGGGGTAAGATACAGGCCTTCCGGTACTTCCATCAGTCAGAGGCTTTGGGCGAGTTTTGGCCCGTTCCCCTTGAGCACATCACTTTGTTTATGTTACACCTCTATGAGAAAGGCTTATCTGTTCGTTCACTTAGAGTTTATCTGGCTGCTCTAGCCTTTTATTCCAGAGCATGTGGCTTTAAGGACCGCTCTTCAGATTTTCACATCCAGAAGATGCTGGAGGGATTCCGGAGGGGGCGTCCTCTGGCGCCTGACACCAGGAAGCCTGTTACCCCCGACGTGCTGGAGCGTCCCCCTACAAGGCCATCCTTTTTCGGACTGCCTCTTTGGTCATGTTTTTTGGGGCCTTCCGCCCTGGTGAGGTGTTGTGCTCCTCCAGGACGGACAGCTCCGGGCGTGCCTTACAGCTGAGGATGCCGAGGTTTCTACCAGCTTGGCAGTCATTAAATTGCATAAGTCCAAGACCGACCAGTTGGCCAGGGGGCAGTTTGTCTATCTGCGTAGGGTTCGTGACTTGCCTCTCTGCCCGGTAAACGCCCTTGAGCGTTACCTTTCCTTGCGGGGGCCCCAGGCTGGCCCTCTCTTCTGCCATCGGGACGGGTCACCCCTATCCCTTTTCCAGTTTAGGGCTGTCATAGGGCGTTGCTCCTGATTGGCCTGTCCCCTGCCAATTTTGGCCTTCATTCCTTCCGCATTGGGGCGGCTTCGGTGGCAGCACAGGCAGGCTTACCTGCCACAACGTTACAGCGTATTGGAAGATGGCGCTCTGTCGCATTTAGGGCTTACGTCCGGAAGTTTTGATTCCTTTGCGTGAGCACAGGTAAGTGGCCTGTTGGCCGTCGGCTGGGGCCTGTCAGCTCCACGTCGTATGGGGCCTGCGGGCTCATTACCTTATGATATGGCCTCCGGGCCTTTTTGTGTTGCCGGCCTGCGGGCCCGCGAGTTTATTGTTGGCCTTCGGGCCCCAGTATGTGCGGCCTGCTTGGCCTGTTCCGTGACTGTGGTCACTTTTGTTCCCCTGTGGGGCCCACCCAGTTGAGTGTTAGCTGTAGGGAGTTAGGCCCAGTTAGGCCTTTTTTTGCCAGCATTTAAGACATTTAGGCTGTGTCTTTTGCAACGCTGGCCTTGTATTTACACTCTTGTTCTTTTTCCCAGGTCCCCGTGATGCCAGGCCCGCTAACGTCCTCACCTGCGGCCATTCCATTGTCTTTTGGGCCAAGAAGCGGGCTGCCTCTTCGCATTTCGGCACACAGTTGGGACTGGGCGATGTGGCAACAGTGCGCTGGGCCGCCAAGCGAGGTTTGCTTTGGGGCCAGTTGCTCCCCTTGTTGCACGAATTTTTGGTGGTTAACCCACCGCCGCAGGTACTCGTTCTTCATCTGGGGGAGAATGACCTGGGTCAGAGAACTTCTTTATCTCTGAGGCTCCAGGTCCTTAGGGATCTCCTCCAGATTAGACGTTGGCTACCGGGGATTGCCATCCTTTGGTCTGGCCTTCTCCCTAGGAGGGTTTGGCGGGGGGCTTTGGACCCCCGTAGGGTAGACCGTGCCCGCAGAAGGTTGAACGTGTACCTGCGGCGTTTCATTTTTATGATGGGCGGCGATTTCATCCCCCACCCTTCTATTGTTTTCCAGGATTCCCATTTGTTTCGCAGCGACGGAGTCCACCTTTCGGTGGCCGGCGCTGACCTTTTTCTTAGCGATTTGCAGCAGGGCATTAGGAATTTTTTGCTTTGTTGGGCGGTGGGGGTCATGCGCTAGGCAGACCCCCCCCGTGTGGTAGGTGGGCGTGCAGGTACGGGTAGCCAGGGAGGGCTTAGTTGGCATACACCCTGAGGTAGCAGGGCCTGGGGGTAAGCCAGGACCGCTCAGCAGGTGCCGCACCAGATCGCTGAGGCTGGCTGGCAAACCCCCAGGCTGGAGTTGCAAAGATCAACATACGGAATCTCTGGAGGTTGGTCTGCGCTGTCCAGCTGCCTCGACCCTTATGGGTTGGCAGGGATAGGTTGCTTGGTCGTGGACCAAGCGTACCTTGAGCCAGGATGTGATGCCCGTTTAGACCTTGGGGGAGGCAGACGGCTAGGATTCCGTTTCCCCCAGCTTAGCTGCCTGCACGCCAAAAGAGGGGTTTTTTTCCCCATAGTTAGTGCCCTGCTGCATTTATTTGTTGTGTATTTAATAAAGCGGCCATAAACTCCAAGCACTTGTCTGGCGTGTTTATTTGGGGGGTACAGGGATAACTAGCACAAAAGCAGGAGAAGATATAACCACAATCGGTTGCATCAGTACCAAACACCGATTAGAGGGACTACTAACATGATATAGAACATGCTTCTAAAAAACCCCCAAAATGGCCTTCATGACGTGCTGAAAGGCTGACAGAAAAACAACCAGATGAGCCTCTGGGGAATAGGGGTTCAGGCCTGAACCTGACCCTTTTCACCCCATTTCCGGGTGCCTGAGGCCTGGAGGTTGCTTCCGAGGTAAAATCACATGGCGAGTATGTTTCCACATCTGCTTTTATTTTTCAAGAGGGACCTCTACATTCCTAACTTTATCAATTGTCTGGAACACTTTATTCTCATTTCTTCCCCCACCCTTTTATATCATCTGACTGTTATGTAGTCATTAACATTGAAATCACCATGCAAAAAAAGGAAAAAAAATCCCAAGCAAACAATATGATCATAGATAGGAACTTTCAATGATTTTATCATGGAATACACAGGAAATAAAGAAGAATACCTCAGGAAGAACTTCATCATAAAGATGTATGCCAGATTGAGAGACAAGGTGGTGCACTGACTTCGGTTACTAGACTTGAAGACCTGGGTAAAAAAACCCACTCAGGCTGCAATCCTATACAGTACACCTTTACCTGGTAGGATGTCCCACTGAATCCAACAAGGCTTACTTTTGAATAGACATGCATAGGATTATGCTGCATGTTATGAAGTCCATTGAGTAGACCTGGACTAGTTACTATTTATCACAGCACAATCTTATACATAGCTAAGTCCCACTGAGTTAAATGGGACCTATACCCAGGCGAGTGTGCAGCCAGGCAGCCTGATTCTGCCTAAGATGTGGCAGCTGGCCTAAAGCGCCAGCCGCTGCACCCTAGGCAGAATGCGGGCCGCACCAGCATGGCCCGGGCTCACCTCGGGGGAAGAGGACACCCATCCCCTTACCCCGGGCCCCGATGGGCTTCCTTGGATTCCTCTGGAGCTGGTGCACATTTGGGGAGGTTGTGTAAGGCCGGCGCAGCCTGGGAGGGTGAGAGGGATATAGCGGAGCACGCTGCTATCCCTGCCCCCACCCCTTCCCGTGCCTGGCTGACCATTTGGTCCCTCCCCTGCCACCCTGCCCAACCTCCTGCCGACCGGTGCAGGCCTTACCTGTGTCAGCCAGCGCAGGTCAAAGTAGATCACGGAGTAAGCGGTGCTGGCCTCCGTGCCGGCACCACTTACTCCAAGGGAGCTGCAAATGTGCTTTACAGCATGCTTGCGACTCCTTGGGCTGGCAGAGTGCACGCTCCGCCGGCCCAAAATGCGCAGGATTGCACCATTAGTCTAGTACAATGAAATGGAATAATCCCCACGTAACACAGCCTTCAGCTCCTTGAAGGCAGTACAAGATACAAAAGAGTATCTTTACATTATCTTTACATAATACTGTACATACAGCCTTGAGAAAGGCAACAGTGCTTCCTTCTTGCTCCCCCTTTTCAGCAACCATAGTAGAACAGAAATGAAAGTCCTAAGCTTTATTACTACTCACATTTAAAATAGTGAATTAAACATATTGGTAATACTTAGAGGGACCAACGATGACTAGAAGATGGGGGAAAGAAACGGCTATGGTAACAGGCGATCCAACTGTCAGCCATTAATATCGCATCCCCATCAAAACCTTAACATTTTCTATAGGAGAATTCTTTTATTAAAGAAAAGAAATCAGAAACACTGGTTCTTTCCTCACATTTATGCACTTCTCTGTAGTGCCAGGGTCACAAAACATTTAAAAATTAAAACTCAGATTCCTACAATATTTTTTTTGTGAACTTCCAGTTTTTAAGACTGTGGAACTCTTTAAAGAATGAATGATTGCTATATCCCATGCCTTGCTCCGTTCTGCCTGGGAACAAGATCTGAACTTCTGTTCAGGGATCATAACTGCAGTAGACAAAGATACTTAAAACAAAACAAAAAAACACACACCTTATACTACGTGAAACGTCTGACACCTTATACTGATAATCTTCAAGCTTTTCATATATTAATGCTCTAGTAGTTAATACATGGATTTACAAATGTCAGATAAGTATCTCATGCTTAACATGATCAAGAGCAATGCAGAGGTTAAAATGTAAATGTTATTTACCTATTTCATTCAAACTAATGTCTAGATTAGAACATCATGTAGACAACTAAAAAACATCCACAGACCAGATTTAAATCCTCTTTAAAGAGGGATGTAAAGGGGATTTAAATCCCCTTTCCCTCCCAAAGCCTCCCATTCTGCCCTCCAGCACTGCTGCCCCAGTGAAGGAGCTGGGTAGGATTGTGCTGTAAGGCTCATTATACTCAATAGGACTTACTTCTGAGTGGTATGCAATATAATCTTGGTAGCAGGTGTCTGAAAGATGTTCCTGAGCCAATTAATAAAATAATAATAATATCAACAATATTTACATGCCATTTTTCCAACAAAGGTTTCCATAGGCTTTAATGATGGGGCAAATACCCCCAGCACAAACAGAAAAAAGTCAGGCCCTAAGAGCAGAAAGGCAATTAGTGAACTTGAGTCTAGATCCAAACATCTAAGTTCATGGACTACTAGTCCAGCCTTAATATAAAAGTGTTATTTAAATGCACACTAAATTCATCTGGTTCTAGAGCCCATCACTGCTGGTGTCAGAATATGTTGAGTCTTCGTAACATTTTACTATACACATATTCTGGAACCAAGTTCTTAATCATTTGTGCTGCTAATGTACATGAAATGTGATGACAGAGAAGAGAAAGCACTAATGTAATGTTTAAGATTCCACCATCACTCATATAAACTGAAAGGGACAGTCGGTGCTCAGACTTGATGAGACCTCCCCTAAAGAGGAGAAGCAGGATACCGCAGAGGTCCCTAACACAGATGGGAACCCTCGGAACACAACACCCCCTGAGGCCACACCCACAGATGACACGACCTGAGAGGACATCAGTATCAGGAGACCCAATGCTTCCCATCAGAATCCCCCAGCCATAGCTCTCGAACTTCCATCATTGTCCAAGGACCTCAAAGAGCAATGGCAACAACTGGCTCATGCCAAGCCTCAGGTCCAGCAACACAGTATCCATTTGGCAATCCCTCTATCTGGACTACTCAGTAGGAGGAGACATGCCCATACACGGCTCCAGGTCCTGAACAGATCCAAATCTTTTGCTGAGCTACTACCATCAGCTGCTTAGTGACCGAACACCTTGCCCTGCTTTCCAGATACAGTTTTGGCATTCCTGCTGTACAGCTCCCCAGCTGGTCCAGGACTCTTGCTCTGTATTTGCTCCTCTTGCTTGGGTCCTCCTACACTGCAATAGTCCTTCCCCAGTGTGTTGGCGGAAACTCTCTCTCACCTCTCCTCCTCCTCCGATACCCATGGCATATTACCTATTGCCTCCTTCGTCCCCACTGACAGCAGACACTACTGATCAGTTCTCTCTCTGCATTCCAAACACTAGCTGTTCAAACTGACCATGCACTCTTTCAGTAGATGTAATTGTTGACAAGCTCTCTCTAGCATCAAGAAGGTCTCTAGTTTAAATCCATGATCATGGTCCAAATGATGAAAACCTAGGCCCCGATAGTTTACTATGTGTTGCTCAATGACACAGAGAAACAGACAAAAAAAAATGAATGAGAGCATTTTTTCCTTCTATCCCTCAGTTTTTCTTTCTGCGTCACGTGTAGCTTACTATACATAGCAAATACATCTTTGTAATGTGTCTTACTAACAAATAAAATCCTTAAAATTAATCTTGTTCGAGAGTCTGCTAAAGCGTTGCCTCCAAGGAAAATCCTCTTTCTTGCCTATCTTTTTTTTTCAGAGCATGCAGCCAAACTAATCTTGCTGCTTCCATTACATTATTTTGCCCCCTTCGAAACAGTAATGCTTGAAAAAGATTAAGTATTCTCTTATGAAAGCTAGACTATTATTTAATTTCTTTTAAATATCATCTCCCTCTTCAGTGTCTCAAAAATGCTGGGAACTTCTTATACAGTAAATTGCTCTGTAATACTCTTTTACTACATGGAAAAGAAACCAAAAATACCTGCAAGTGCAACCTTGCAAATAAGTCAACAAATAGAGTTACTACTTCACAAAAAATAATAATGCAGCTAGCCACACATACCCACGAGTGGCACACTTGACAACATGAAATCACAAACTGAAATCTGATTCATTCTGGTCCCCAATTGCTGATGAATCCATTATCAAACTTTCTGAGAAACCTGATGAAGATTTATCTGCAGATAAATTCTCAGTTTCAATGGGTTGTATTCTAACTCCTTTTGCTAATGGACAGCACTTCTGTCCACAGTACAGGATAGGGCAATTTTCACCAATCATCCCTCAACCTCTGCATCCCATCCAGTCCTGTTCCAGAGGGTTCCTTGACCCGCCAGAGTAGATTTGGGGGAGGTGCAAGTTATTGTGCAGAGCAAGAGGGAAGGGTTCGCTTGTGCAATCTTCCTGCTACTCGCACTCCTTAGGTGAGTGACACTGAAATGTTACTCGTCCCACTGAAATAGTATGGTCATTTGTTCCTACACATACATTAAAACAGTCTATCAAGCACGGCTTGATATCAGGTAAAAAGAAGCATCGATAATATTTGCAAATTTGACTTCAATATTCAATAAATGGCGAATAAGAAGCCTTAGCAATAAATATGAAATACAACCACTGGACCATTTAACAAGGGCCGAAACAGCAGAACAGTTACTGCATACATTACGTGTTAGCCGAAGAGCCAAACCGAGCTTCTGCAAGCTGGGTGTCAGTCACATGACAGGTGGATACATGCAGCAGACTGACAGAACAAGCCTATGCAGGTCTACTCAGAAGTAAGTTCCATTGTGTTCAATGAGGCTTACTCCCAGGAAAGTGTGTATATGATTGCAGCCTGAGATGCGAATGAGGTTGTTCAGTTCTGCGGTGGGAGAACAGATTGCACCACTTCAGACTGCATGTGGGGGACCACTTTCCGAATGTTCCCCAACATGAAATACTCCCTACAAATAGAAAAAAAAACCAATTCAACAGGGAATGAGCTGGCTAGAACCCTTCTCCCCGATGTGCAATGTTTATTTGCAATAAGTTGTTTCAATACAGAGGACCATTCAAAACTGGTGCTTTTACTACATATATTCTGAAATGGTACGGTCTACTTTAACAGCTCAGGATTTTTATCCTCTCACCTTCTTGCATGTGACAAAGCCTTTGCCCCATATGCATTTTAGAAAGAAGTTTCTCTCTCTCTCTCTCTCTCTCACACACACACACACACACACACACACACTTTATTAACGTTTATAAATTAAAGAAGAAAAAGATAAGATCTTGTCTCTCCACTTTGAACTATTTATTTCCCTTCACTGTAGACTAGGCGTCCATAGCTGTTTGCACAGTTGTCCATGGCAAGTAAGATATGCCTCCAGGCAATCAAACAGGGAAGCTTTTTGTAAACTCGAAGAGAGTGGCTTCTTTCTACTGGAGCTGTCAATGTGTCAGAAATGAATAACACAGCTATAGGTTTGTAAGCTGGCTAGTAAAAAAAGAAAGAAATGGAAGCAGGTTGCAACTTTTGAGAAGTTATCTGCAAGTTTTTTTGCAGACTAGGGCTGGCACCTGACTAAAGACATTGTCGTAAATTGATTGTATGAGTTTAAAGCCCAATATTATCCTCCACCACCACCCCAGTGCAGCCACACCATATAGGAGTAAGTTGTATCCAGTGGGGGTGGGGCAGATCGGGAGACTTTGGAATCCCCTTACCCCTCCATAATCCTCCCACTCCGCAGTGGGTCTCCCACTGCGCCAGCTCGGTAGTGCAAGTCTGAGGAGAAACAAGGGGTTAGCGAGGCTGCAAAAAGGGAGGATAGGATCAGCATGCACCAAGGCCACCGGATCCACCCCCTCCCAGAGCCTCACCACCCCCATTCCTTCACCCTCCCTGCCCCTTCCACATCCTTACTTATCTACTCCATCGGCTGTGGACAGGTCCACCAACAGACAAGGAGCACTGCCACTCTTAAAGCAGCACTCCCCAAAGGGACGCCGACGGAGCGCTCTGCACTCTGTCAGCAGCCACTTTGCGACAGCGGAAGTGACTTCTGCTGTTGCAAAGCACTGTGTTGTAAAGCCCAAACCTGCATAGGATTGCTGGTAATCGAATGATTAAATCGGTATAAAACATTTGCTGAAAAGAGCATTTATATGTACCAAGTGGTTTCAAGACATTGTCTTAAAAGAGGCATTCCCTCATGTGACAGATAGAAAAGGGAATGCCTTTCTCCTAATATGACTGAAATGCCTCATAAAATTGGATCACACATTCTGTAACCCTTAAGATGTTTCTAATGATGTCTGTCTGCACCTTTATCTGTCCACATCCATAGCTGTCTACATACGTTCACGTTTTAGGGACATTTATTTATTTTTAATTCCACCCCACATTTCTCCAACATGGCACTCAGGTCAGCTAACGACATACAAATATATCAATATACAAAACTTAAAAACTTAAAACATACTTAGCAAATAAGCATGCAATCACTACTAGGCACATGCCATACATCCGTGCAAGAGCCAGGTTGCTGGCGATCACCACTACTGAGGGTTCAGAAGTCAGCCTGGTGAGGTGGACCCTCTGATGCAAGTGTATCCTTAGTCGGTTCCCAGCCTGGCCAACCCTGCTACCCACAGAAAGTACTTGTCTTAAGTTGCCCTATGGAACGGACAAAAAGCAAACATGGAATAATGTTTACGTGGATATTGTGGAAAGGTCTCAATACTAAATGATCCTAGAGGCAATTGAAATGGCATTTCTCCCCCCCCCCCTTGCTTTTTGTTTTATTTATTTTTCATATTTTTCTACCACCCTTCCTGCAAGAAGCTCAGGGTGGTGCATATGGTTCCTTCCCTCCTTTTGTCCTCATAACAACCCTGTGAGGCTGAAATATAGTGACTGGCCCAAGGTCACCCAGGAAGCTTTATGGCTGAGCAGGGATTTGAACCTGGCTCTTCCAGGTCTAAGTCAAGCTCCCGAACCATTACACCATCCTCTCTCTCTCTCTCTCTCTCTCTCTCCTTTTTCTTTATATTGTTTCATTAACTCTTTCTGCAATTTTTTAAAAATATAGTTGGCCCATGGTTTGAGACCTACAGTATTAATCAGCAATTAAAGGGGGGGGGAGCTATTCTTAGAATATGCTCAATCTTCCAACCTCTTCCACTGATTTTGTTAAAATCTAGGAACACCCACCACTTTGTAGCAAATGGGGCTTTTCAACAGCTCCCTTTCTTTACACAGGCGCACTACAGTCGGACCGCTCCCCTGTGCAAGGATAGCTTTATAAACCTTTGTGTTTTTGTTACAGAGACAGCAGACACCTATCCTTGCATCTGGCTTTCAGGAGAGCAGCACAACAGAGGTGGCCCTGACAGTCAGACCTGTGATAACAAGGGAGAACAGCTTAAGGAAAATCTTCATTTACCCAGAATGAGGTAATTTGAGCTAACAAGAAAACAATTCTTCCCCTTCTCCCTGCTAACAGCCCTGAGGACTCCTGACAACACTCGAGACTATAAGCTTCACCCAGAAAGGGCTTGTACGCCACGGGATGCACAGCCTGTTTCACAGCTCTAACTGACGGGAACGAGAGCACCCTTTCGCACATTTTCATTTCGACTGCAGCTTCAGAGATAGAATCTCACTACCTATATTAATACAGCCAAGCCAGCATAGTATTATTATCACAGCTTCCAGTGGGGTGTAACGGTGCTGTAACAAAGAAGAACATTAGCTGCATGGCGAATAAATCCAGCTGGAAGGGAAATACATCAAAGGTCTCACCCTTCAATAGTGCCAGATATTGCTGTTTCAGAACTAACTCGTTCTCCTTCCTGATATGAAAAGATTCTGCTTTAGGGAAACTCTCTTTCTGTCCAAATATCATTTACGGGCTCATAATAGCCCGTCAGCCAGCCACATTCCTGATCACTGCATTGCCCTTCTCTGTTCTGCGCCTCCACCCCTCCCCTCAAATTTCATCCTGGGGGTTTAAGTCTCAGTACATTTAACTTGTAACCTGCATTCATTTTTAAAATCAGTGTGAAAAGGGTCTGGCTTTGCAGATCAGTTTACAGGAGCCAAAGACGGAAGGTCATACATAGAAGAACTATCAAGGTTTCCATTCAAGTTACAGGCTGACATCCGGTGGATGTAGAAAAAAGAAACAAAACATCCAACAAGAACAACAGTATCAATACCATTAAAAGGCTGAATAAATCTTTCAATGGTTTATGAACTGGTGATTGGATACGGCTTCAATTTACAGCTGTCCTTATCCGTATAATCCATAAACGGAAGGATCCAGGTTTCAGGTGATCTTCAGCATACTGCCCTTCATGGGGCCTACCAGGTAGGGTCACTCCGCTACCCCCACATGAATGTTATGGAGGCAGCGGTGTTTCAGCTATCAAGAGACAACCCTTGACTGCTGTCCAATGATGCTGACCTCAAACACTGCCCCTGAAAGGATTCCTATATTTATTTATTTAAGAATATATTTACTCCACCTTTCCAGTTAAAAACTGCACAAGGCAACTTACAATAAAATCAAAATAATATCAATTAAAATAAAACACAACAAACAGGCAGTGATAGAACAACAGGCAATAAAACAGACAATAAAATAGAAACAATAAAACAAGCAATAAAATAGCAGCAATAAAGAAATAAAATATCCCCAACAAAATACAGGGAGCAATAGCAGAAAATAGCTCAATAGTTATAAGACGGCAGTGAGGCATCCACTTACCCTCCCCCCTCAAAAGCCAATTGAAACAAAAATGTTTTTAAGCATTGTTGGAACTGCTCCACAGAGGGGGCTGTTCATAGATCCTCTGGAAGCATGTTCCAAAGGTGCGCTGCCACCGTAGAGAAGGCCCTGTCTCTCACCACCATCATTATCCATATAATCCGTAAACGAAAGGATCCAGGATACTTCAGATGGTGGTGGAACTCTTAGCAGGGATCTACTAGCCGACATGAGAGGATGAGCCAGACTTTATGTATCTCTGAATGCCAGGTGCAAAGGAGTGACAACAGGATACATGTATCTTGTTGTCTTGTGTGCTCCCTGAGGCATCTGGTGCACTGGCGTCACTAGACGCGTGTCACCCCCCCTAGGGGCGCGACGTTATAGGCGCGGGGGGAGGGGCCACCCGGCTCCCCCCCCGCATCGCGTCGCCCCCCTCCGGACGCTCCGAGACCGGCCCGGGAGCCGGCCTCGGAGCGTCCGACCCCGTCGGCGCTCCAGGGCCTTCTGAAACAAGGCCCAAACAGCGCGTCAATCCAGGTATTTTCCGGATTTTCGCGCATGCGCAGACCCATTTTGAGGGCTTTTTAACCCTCCCGGGCCGGCCTCGGAGTGTCCGGAGGGCAACGCGCGTCACGGAGGTGACGCGCGAGGGGGTGCGCGCGTCACCCCATGACGCGCGTCACCCCATGACGCGCGTCACCCCATGACGCGCGTCACCCCATGACGCGCGTCACCCCATGACGCGCGTCACCCCATGACGCGCGTCACCCCATGACGCGCGTCACCCCATGACGCGCGTCACCCCATGACGCGCGTCACCCCATGACGCGCGTCACCCCATGACGCGCGTCACCCCATGACGCGCGTCACCCCATGACGCGCGTCACCCCATGACGCGCGTCACCCCCTGGCGGCCCGCCCCCCCGCCACGCCCCAGTGACGCCCGTGATCTGGTGGACCACTGTGAGATACAGGAAGCTGGACTAGATGGGCCTTTGGCCTGATCCAGCAGGGGTCTCCTTATGTTCTTATGGGAGTAGGCGGTCCTGAAGATACCCTGCTCTCAGGTCATATAGGGCTTTATAGGTCAAAACTAGCACCTTCAATTGGGCCCTGAGATGAATTGGTAGCATGTGCAGTCGCCGGAGCAGTGGCCAGACAGAATCAAACCACGGAGCCCCAGTAATCACATGACCTGCCATTCTGGAACCAACTGCAATTTCCAAACCTTTAGATATCTGTACAAATTCAATGCCAGTGGCTATCACAAAACCACAAGGTGCTTTCTTTTGTTCTTCACTGTCTTAGTACTTCTGTGATTTATTGATGCATTTATGAATAATACATTTTCAAAAACACATGAATTTATAAATAAACGCATCCTGTGTGGACCCCCTCATGGTCCACATAGCTTAGTTCTCTCCTTGAAGTCCAGCCTTCTTAGTCAGCCGACTGCCAAATGTTCTCACTGCTATCAATCTATCTTCCCTTTAGTCTCTCCTCATTTTGATTATTCTTTCCACAGGGGGACACTCTTCTCCAAGTATCTTCAGCTGGGGAGGGGTGGGAAAGCTAATTGGCCACTTATGCTGCTGCTACTGTACCAAATGCCTTGCCCTGGCAGCACTCACACTGTAATCACAGCACATTGTGCATATCAAGAGGTATCCACAGATTTATATAGAACATGTACTTTGCATTATATACACATCAATAGGTCTCAAAGAGTTGGGTAGGCTTCTTTAAAGATGCATGAAGAATTGCCAAACTCTTTATATGGAAGACATTTCCAAGTAGGAAACACTGATCGATTTAAAATACAGTATCCCACCTTTCAACTTCACAATGGCATTCCAAGGGTGGCTAACAATTTCGAGAAAAACATTAAACACAACAAGACATCATAAAACAAACATAAAAAACACAATACACAAATGTAGCAGGAGTCAATATATATTCAGACGTATATAGTAGCGTTCATCACTGAAAGCTGCATATGAACAAGACAGTTCTTAGTTGCCACTTGAATGTGAGGGTTACTTCCACACCAGTCCTTTTCCTCTGGACTTGCATCCTTTGTTCACTCACTGTTTATGGAACATCCACACAACATTATTACTCAAGTACTGAATTAGTGTTTTCTGAATTGTCCCCTTTTTCAGATCTGATTTTTGACCATCTTTTTTCCTATAAAATAAAATTGCAGCACCAGCCTATCTAGTGAAGACAGATAAAGTGGTATTGGGGGTTTTAAGGAGAACTGTTCCTTTACATTGAAGCTCCTTGTTTGCAGGTTCAGCTCATTCTATTACTTCCCTGGTCAGGGTGGCTGGAGAACTAGGGCTAAATTGCCCTTTAATTTGCCTTTATTTAGTCAGCTTTAGTTCCCCAAAGTGTATGTCTGCATGTGAGAAATGATCTCTTTACATTTTTTTTATCTCTATTAGTTTGACGAAATAGTGCTATTTTCACCAAATTTTAAAAAAAGAAAGTAAACCAATTGTGGGCACCCACACAATAGGGCACAAAACCTTAAATTTGAATAGCTGGATAAGGGGCAATTAAAGGATAATTCAGCACGAACACCCCAGCTGTACTGACCTGGGAAGCAACAAGGCAGACTGAACCCGCAAAAAGTACACTTTTAATTCACCTTGGAAAGAAACATGGTTGAATGGAACTTACTCGTGGATAGACATTAACAAGATCTTGGTCATGGGAAAGGACATTGTTGAATAACATAGTGCTACCAGACCCCTGCATAATAGTGTAAACAGGGGTTGGCAACCTTCTCCCACATAGGGGCCAGACAGCTAGTATTCAAGAATACCTCGAATTCTTTTTTTTAAGACCATCGCTACGCTGCCCATTTCTTGTGTCTGTGCTTCTTTTTCCCACCACAGTCTCTGTGCTTCTTCCTCCTTCTTCCATCTGTTTCCTCCCACTTCCTTTGGATTTATGCTAAAGCCTCACCTCTTAGTCAACCCTGACCACCACTTTGAATGCCACATTGGTTCAGACTGGGTCTGCACACAGTCTGAAATATTCACTCAGAAACACTCTACTTGTTTCTTGTCATATAATTTCATATTATACTGATAAAGAACGCTACACCCAAGCTCATGTTATATGACAACAGAGGTAAGTCTACGACTGTGAAAAACCAAGCATTTTGATCTCCTCCAACTTTGTGATACCATATAATATTGTAATTGGTTTGGTCTAGCTCCCATTCATTCACGATCCTTAATTTCCTTGCAGCCCACATTTAACTCCTGTTGCGTATATACACCTGTGGGCAGAAAGGGTTTAAAGGAAGATAAGCGTGCTGACCCAGAAGCTGAGAAAAACATTATGCTACAGGTCAATAAAGTCATAAATGTGCAAAGTGAAAACCAACACCAAATTCTTTAGATATCACACTGGGGGGGAGGGGGGAGCTCTTACATTATATATATATAAAAAAAACCCAGCCATTTGATATGCAAGTTTTAACAAGATGACTTTTTCATTCTATATATTTACAGCAATTAGTGTTTAAAATATGAAAAATAAATTTCTTTTAAGGCTTCAATGACATTCAGGGTGAGAAAACATATACCGGTATTACAAATCAAGGAAATAATGAGCAGCTTGGAGAAATCTTATTCGTTTTGTTTTTTTTTAAATCTGAGGGCACACTCTCTCTCCTTTTTAAGTTAACTTATTACTGACAAAACAGCTGACATCATTGCAAATGCTCCATGTAATGTCAGCATAAACAGTGCTATGAACAACTGCAACTTGGAAACGGTTCTGCTCTACACTTGTGTATAATACTTAGGATCAGAAGAGCATCTTTGTAGTCAGTAACTACCTTTCAAATGACAGAGTTCTCCTTGTACCGGCTTGTATCAGCATTTCTGCAAATTATTCCTCTACAGAGTAGGTTATGAAACTTCGGAAGTACCAACAGAAATGCTATTTGGATCAGACGAACAGCACAATCCTAACCAACTTTCCAGCACTTATGTAGCCATACCAACAGGGCGCACACTGCATTTTGCTGTGCAGGGGCAGTCACGGAGGCCTCTTCAACAGTAGCGTCACCAGATATGGGGCGGTGGGCCCCAGGACGTAGGGGCGCTGAGGCTCTGGGGGGGCGCGGGCCTCCTTAGATTTTGATTTTTCCCCTTTTTTTTCTTTTTTCGGGCATTTTAAGTGTAAAAATGGGATTTTTAACGTGTATGTATGCTTTGCAGGCACTTATCTTGCATATGGGGAGTTCCAGGACGTTCCTGCGATGATCTTCTTCCTGCGCCCAGGCACAGCTTCTCCCTGCGCCCGGGCGCGGACTCTGTACCGCCCCCAGCAGCGCTTTCCGGAGTTTGCGCATGCCCAGAACGTCCCTGGAAACTCCATGGGTCTGCGCATGCACAAACTCCGGAAAGTTGCTGCTGGGGGCGTTACAGAGTCTGCACCCGGGCACAGGGAGAAGCTGTGCCCGGGCGCAGGAAGAAGATCATCGCGGGAACGTCCTGGAACGCCCCATATGCAAGATAAGTGCCTGCAAAGCATACATACACGTTAAAAACCTGTTTTTTACACTTAAAATCGCCCCCCAAAAGAAAAAAAAACCCAAAAAACTGTCAAAAATAGGTTTTGAAAACGAAACCTAAAATTTTTGACAGTTTTATTGGGGCGTCGGGGGGGTGGCCCCCCATCGGGGGGCGCCTGGCGACGCCACTGCTCTTGAAGGTGAGGGAACATTTATTTCCTTACCGCAGAGCTGCGTTGCGGCTTCACCGGTGCTGAAAAGTTGGTTAGGATTGCACTGTAAGTTAGCAGGAACTAAATTGACTTGGATTTACTAATCACCAAATTTACTAATCATCAGACTAATGTGATGTCTGGACAGAGCAGCTACATTGCATAACACTGTGTAAAACAAAAATTGTCTAAGTTTATTTCTAAATGTTTCTTATAAATTAAAAGGTGCTGATTCCATCGGTACTCTCGGATTTTTTGAATCATCAAAACCTTTTTCGTTATCTTAAATTTTGTGTTCGTATTGAAACAGTCATTCACCTTTACACCAGGGTAAACATGGCCACGACAAGAGGTTGTAAGCTCTCCCCGAGTAGTGTAAATTGTGGCTGAACTATTGATGCTGTGCCAAAAATAGTGGCATTTTTTAAATCCTCACACCAAAACGAATAAAGATACAACAAAATGTTCAGCTAAACACGAAACTGTTTGAATTTTGTTACAAACTGTAATCATCAGAGCCACCTCATTGCAAAGCACAATAAGCTATTTTAAAGTGGCTACATAGAAGAGCTAAGCTGGAAGCAGGCTTCTGAATTGATTTCACTTTGTCATACCTGGTGCAAAGGCTGGAAGTTCTGTTCAGCACTTCCAGACAGAGCTGTGGGAGAAATTCACCCCAAGTTGGGGACAGGGCATCTGGCTCAGTTGGTAGACTGGCTGCCTGACATGCCTGAAGATCTGACGGCAGTTCAAGATGCCCAGGAGTATCCGTGAGCAGTCATAGAACTGTCGGCACACGGCTGACAAACGGCAGAAGCCTCTGTGGGAGAATTCTGCAGCTGGCACGTCAAGTCGACGCGTGTGAGGCAAATGCCAGAAAAGAGGCCAGACTGGGAAGGAAACCACGTGGAATGAGCGTCCTATGAAAGATTAGGACATTTGAAGTATTCAAAAAGTGCTTTGGTTTAGATTGCCTGCACATGTAAACCGCCTTAAATTAAAGTCAGAGGAGAAATCCGATGACCAGAGAAAGGCGGTATATTAAATACTGTATTATTATTATTATTATTATTATTATTGACCATCCATATAACTTGAGAGAATTGTTGCTGGACATGTAGAGATTATCTTTCGCAGTGAACTCAAGAGGGTCCAAGGTTCCTGGAGTTCTTTGGGCTCTAGTGCGCCAACCAAGAACATGGGAAACTGTCGTATAAACAAGCCCACAAAAATGTGTACTATAGGATCCATTGAACATAAAAGACCACCCAAACTGTCATAAGCTATTGGTGGATAACTCTGACTTTTCTTCTTCCAACATACCGTAAATTAACTCCTGCAAGTAAACAGAGAACATCAAGGATGAAACAATGTAATTAACCAGTTATGTGTTAGTTGCACCAGGCTTTAAAAAAAAAAAAATCAGACCACTACAAAAGCCTGTTTGGAACTACAGTAATAGTATGGTTACAAACAGAGTGTGTACATCTCTTTATTCAATTTAACTTGTAGTACTTCATCATAAAGTTAATCATAAACTGATTTATAGAAAATGTTACCCACCACATGTAGTCAAAAGAAAATTAACTTTATTAATGGCTTTGGAATTTTACCTGTGCACAGACACTATCATGGCTTAATGGACTGATTAATCAGCAAGATAGTTAAGCAATAAAAGACTTTCAGTAGCAGACACATCTCTATTTTAAAATGCTTACATAACACTTCAATCACAGGTAGTTATTTGATTTCTTGCTGGCTGTTCTACCCACTGAGAGTTATTCAAGCCACTATGATATTAGGAAGGATAAGGCTAAATTGTTACACAAACTAACCTCCCAGGAAGGTACCCAAATAACAGCCCAATCCTATTTAAAGCCCCGCGATCCAGAGGCCAGAGGTCTCCTCGAGGGAAGGGGACAATCCCCCATGTCGAGCCCCATGTCGAGTATGGGGCTACTCGAAGGTGCACCAGTAAAATGTATGGCGCAGTTCCGAGAAGTCCCATGTTGGGCTTTCAGGCATGGAACGAGGGATTGGATTTGATGGAGGACTTCTCCACCCCCCCTCCTGGGCCTGATCCACCCTCCTCCCCGCCAGCCGGTGGAGAGCTTATCTGCCTCCAGTGGGTGTAGCTCCTTCACCGGCGGAGGAATTCCAGCGTTGGCTTCCACGCCAGTGGAACAGGCCTCCGCGCTGTTATGGCACGTTTACAACAGTGCGGAGCCCAGTCCCGCCAGCAAAGGCTGGCATAGGATTGGGCTCACAGTTACATTTTTCTTGAAGTGCACAGCTCCCAATCTCACTCTGAGCACAGCTCATATGCAGGGCAAACAACAACCGAGTTCTTTAGTTAATTAGACCCCGGCACATGCTTTCCGCCAAGACATTCCTGAAAATGTTAAGAATGCTACCTGTAAATCTATCTAGAGAGGAAGGGAAGATAAACCATCTTAACTGCTCATTCCTGAAAATAAATACTAAACAGCATTATCTAAATGCCTTTGCGATTACTCATCCTCAAACCCATCATCTACATTCAGTTTCTTTCCTGTTACCCTGATCAGGTTACATGAAGAGTTGTGGAATGACTGAGTCTGAAATGTGAGATTTCTGAATGCTTCCTTGCAGCTCAAAGTCAACCACCACCTTTGCTTCTGAGCTGCTTTGGAGCTGTGCTACTTGCCTGACTGAACCCTGTCAAAGCAAACAGTTGTTCACCCTGCTGTCCTGGGAAGACACAGCTCTGGTGCTGCTTCACTGACCACATGGTCGATGGAATGATATCCAGCAGCAAAGGAGCAGCTGAATCCCTGTTACATGATTCGGACTTGGCATTCATGCCAAGTGCATCGCAGATTCTGGCTGCTCACACTACGGGCATGTTTACATGAACAGCTACTTTACTATCTATAAAAACAATAATAAGTTGCTTTCATTCCTGGCTTTCTTTTCACTGAGAGTAAATTTCAAATGACTAAGCAGTTGTTTGGAGGCCTCTTTTATCTCATTTATGGGGTGACTGTTCCATACCGAGAGCCGGGGCAGTCCCAGTGGCTCTGATGCCTGAATTGGGGGCAGATGTGCAACTCCTGCCAGCTCCCTTACCTCCCACCAGTACTTTCTCTCCCTTTTTAAAGTTGTGCGCACAATAGCATGCACACACAGATCACCCAGTGAGCTTCACGCCTCCTCAGCCCTAGTCCATGCCTCCTTTCCTCCCAGATAATGTCTCATTTCATAAATCTGAATTCTGCTTCCCTCTCCACATACATTCTCCTCCTTCATTCTCGCTTCCTCTTCCAATAGGTACTACTTACACTTTCACCCCTCAAACCTATAACCCGAGTACTATCTTTGGTTCTTCCCTTTCTTTCTCCTTATGTACCAACTCAACTGCTAAACCCTGTCATTTCTACTTCACCATAAATGCCATGTTCAGGGGTGTGCCAAATGCTGTCCCCTACCCAATGATGTGCCAGCCTCTGCTCCTCCCAATCTCCTATGTTCTAGCTCAGCATTCTGCTTCCCTCCACATGCCCTCTTCCTCTCTGTTCCCTTTTCTAATCCAGGGATCAGAAGGGGGAGCAGTGGAGGGCAAGTAGGTGAGCAGACATGGGTAGCCCCACCAAGCTGCTGCCCGAGGCGACTGCTTCACTTGGCCACATGGATGGGCCAGCTTGGCCATTCCTCCCCCCTCCCTTTGGATGCAAATCTTTGTTCATTCTCTCATTATCTCTTGCACTGACTACTGCAGTACGTTTCTGCTTGGCCTTTCTGCCTTTTCACCCCAAATCTCTTTCCTCTGTCTTGAATATATTGCTTGAATATATCAGCTTGCCTAATCTGCTCTACTCATCACTATATATTCATTTTTTGTTCTCTACAAAGACTCCTCTTTTCTCATATTATATTTAAACTTCTATTAACTTGTCAGTGTTATAATCATCTTGCTCCCACTTATCCATGTGCTCTTCTCTCTAGCCATGCCCCATCATGCTCACCTCCTGTACTGTTCTCCCCCATAAAGCCAAGATTATATATTTCATTTCTCAGCGATGCTTGTTCTCCCTTGCTGCCTCTGACTATTGGAACTCTTCACTTCCTGACATCTGTCTGGCGTCTTCGAAAACACTTGATAAAACCTTCCCCTTTCACTCTGACAATTCACTGATCCTACACATCCACTTTTTATCTCCATTCCATTTCCCTTGGGTGTCTTGTCTGTCACAGACTATAAGCCTGAGGGCAGGGCCTACGTCTTACTTTGGTTTCATGTAAAGCATCTAGTCTCTTGTAGGTGCTCTAGAAATAAGAAGAATGCAGCTGGCTTGACTGTTTGACTCTACCCTGAGATTGGGAAGTGCAGAAGCAGCAACTATGGGCTCCAATGATCACCCAAACGATATACCCAAACACAACACAAACCCCAGTTTCTAAACTATTTGCTCATGTGAACCAGAATACGAACATTTTCACCAACTGTCAGGATGCGTCCACCGTCTACAGTGGAAGAACTCATGTCTTCCGCTCTGGAGGGAATCTTGGAATATCCCCACATGGCTGACCCTTATGGTGTTTCCATGATGGGGAAAAGCATAAGATGTGCATGTAAGAAATAAGGCTCTTTGAGTAATGAGGAGAAAATGCAAGTAAGGGTTGTAGCTCAGCGGTAGAGCTTCGTATGCAAGAAGTCCCAGTTAGTCTGATCTTATCTGCCTTTCCAGGATCAGAATGGATCCATGCATGAGTGCAATGCTGTGCACAGCAAAAAGACATAATTCAAAACATGTCCACTATCCTTTATTGGACAAGCCTGGAAATCAAACTTCTCTCCTCTCCCACCAGAAAGGCACAATGTAGGATAGGAGCTTAGGTAGCCCAGTTAGCCAATTATGGCATAGCGATGACATATATACATTTCAGCACAGGAACCTTATACCTCACATATACATGGTTTGTGGCTTCACACCATAAGTTCCCTTGTCCACGGCACTTGGCTGTTGTCTTCTTTTCATTAAATATAGACAGGGCCATGAACTTACCAGAGAGCTTCATAATGTGCCCCTCTGATTCAACACTCTGTAGCTACTTACACTTTCAAATAAGTTTCCCTTGGACTTAAGGCTGCAATCCTATGCACATGGAAATAAGTTCCAAAGAATACAACGGGACTTACTTCGGAGTATGCATGCATAGGATTGCGCTATTCATTTAGTTGTCCAAAAACAAGCTACAAACTCACGAACTGCAAAGAGGTATCCATAACGTACAAAGCAAACATCAACTGTGGTTGCTTCCGTGTGTGGCAAGAGATTCCTCAAAGCTTAAATATTTGTCAGTATTTGCTCCATTTCATATGTTAACAGTCTTCTCTTTCCAAATGAGTTAACAGCTACTGATAAGAGCTGACAAACAAGAACTGAGGTTTCTCTCATGGGTACCAAGGATTTTGTTTTCCTCCTATTAGTAACTGGGAACAATCCGAGTCTCGTTTCCTTCCCCATTCCCTTAATTACTTCAATTTGTTCTATTTTCATACAATTTATTTTACCAAATCACCACTATTCATCACATATGTGCAGCCAGGGGGCTAGAGAGAATACCCAGCTGGTACTGATAGGGAGCCAACATTATTTTCAGAAAAATAACATCATCATCCTTGGTTATAAATTTACATTCCTCCCGATCATGCCAAATTGTGAAGAATTTCATATTAGCACCAGGTATCTGCAGACACACACAAGATAAAAGAACACTACGGCTCTGGGAATGGGGACATGATTTTGTAAATAACTCTTTCCGGTGTTATTTACATCCAGAATTGGACCTAGGGGAGAACTAGAGGCAAACGTTTGAACAAGACACTTCAAGGCTCACTTCCAGTCTTACCACTGGATCCAATCCTATCACAAAATCCTGTATCAATAGGCCCTATGTTAGGAAGAAACAGAACATTTTTTTGTCATGTAAGATGGAACCAGCAGTAGCAGTTATGCACAAATGTATTGGCTGAATCCTAGAGCTTCCAATTCAATCCTCCCCTTTGTGACTGGGATGGTCAATCTACACATGATATGGGAGCAAATGAAGGTTTGGCAACCAAGTGCACATGCAACTAGAAACTAAACCAGTATATATGAGTGTACCTGCATAATACATGTATTTGACACATTCACATGTTCCATTTTAGTGTGTTACCCTAAAATGCTCTGCTTACCAAAACAAACAAACTCCTCCTCCTCAGAAACACAGAACAACCTTAGCTAGGACATGTGTGTACACAATAATCAATTAGCCTGCTCTGCAAATAATAGCGGCTTCCAGTGTGTGGAATTTTGTGATCATAAGGTACCAACAAATATCGAGAGGAAGCTTCGATACTGGTTTGTATCCAAACAAAACTTACATGACTAAGCACCGAAATCAAGTTAGTGGCTAGAGACGCGTTAGTCATTGATTACGTTCAAATAAATGTCAAAGGGATTTAGTCATAGCTACCTTTCTTTGGCTACAACCCACTGACTTTACCCCTCTGACATGCAGCAGTCTGCAAGCCCTTTGTATTTTTTTTAAGGAATTTGCGCTGCTGACAGACTTCCTATAGCAGGTAGCATGCTTGCTACGTACCAACAACAACAATTACTGGTCAGTCAATAAACTTCGGGTGAACACAGACAGATCTTCCAAGTGTGGTGAACATTACCTGAACATACTTTCGCTACCCTGAAAACAAATGCATCAGAATACAACGAACATCTGTTCTCCATGCTACACTACTGCATTTTTATCTACCTTCTTCACCCTCATTGCCTTTCCATTATGGCAACTGCAAAATTTTTAAATCTTGGGAATATTTCTTTGGGCTCGACATTCACATTCTGAGAAATCTAGCAGATGCAAGACAAAGGGGAAAAAAATTCACCTGATCAACTTATTACTCTTCATGACATCTAAAACACAGTATGTTTCCACATTTCCTGTACTAAGGGGGAAAAAGAAGCTAAATCCTCCAGTTCGTTCTCACACAATAGTGGAGCCTTTATCTGATTAAAGAATGGACTGCCCTGGAATCTAGACTAAACATGAAATATTTTCTTCAAAGTATTTTACAATACTATATTCAGAATGTTCTTTTCCAATTGGTCACACATGCCTCGGGTTGTAGGATGCGAGAGAAGTGGAGGAAACAAAGAGAGCTGGCAAAGTTGGGTCCCTTCTGTTCCAACCATAAACTGAAATCTTGGGCTCAAGACAAAAAACAAAAACAAAAACACGCTATTCGTGCTTTAAAAGAAAACGGTGCCTTCCTGCAATGGTGAGCCAGGGTCTAATTATTTTATCCTCTGCCACTAAGAAAGACACCTTGTCATAGCGTGCTCAGGGAAAACTAAAAAAAGCTGTCTGCTTTACATTATATGCTTTCAGATGCATACCTCTCTCCCCCCCCCCAAAAAAAAAGGATCTGTAGTCAAATATCTGCAATAATTCCAGAAGCAACACAGAGCCGGCAAACAAGATGGTTATTATTGCCCTAATCTTTGATGCGGAGCCATTAACTTGCATAACAATGGAAACGAAAACTCATAAGCCACAGCCGCTACAGCCGTCCTACCGCTCAAGAATTTTTATGCCCCTCTTTTAAAATGTCAGCTGCTTCTGACAGCTCGTTTCCAGACATGCAAGGTAAGAAATGTTTCAATCTATGTATCCCTGTGGTCTCTGTCTGCAGTGCAACTTATGACTTCAAACAGCCTTCAGTAAACAGTCTTCTCATCACTCCAGCCTGGACTGAATTTTAATCAAGGTCCTTTAAATGCCATTGAACAAATCCATATACTATGGATTGCTTCTTATATGCCACTGGCCAAATGCTATTTGCTGTGTCATTTATTATGTTTAGAAAACCAAAACAATTTTCTTGTAATAGTATAAGTTATGACCAGCCAGGCGCCCAAATGCACCCATTTCAGATGAGTTACGCTTCTATCTGGATGATTTAGACACCAGTTGGCATGGTGCTTTTAATTATGCTTTTAGCAGCCTCCATTTGAGACATTCCATCCATAAGCTGCTCGAGAGGAGGAGTTAAATTTCCCCCTTACACAATTATGGCCACAACTTTTACGCTTGGACGTTACATGTCAGTTTTTAATATGTCTCTGACCTACTCAAGTCCCGTTCTAAAATGTCATTGTCAAAACCACAAGGCATGGCTATTGAGAGCAAACCTGGAGAGAGAGAATAAAAACGAAGACAGTCAAGCATTCGCGACAGGATGATAGAATTTATGGAAACGTTATTGTCGTCTCTGAATTCCTCCTGCACTCCCGAGCCCTGAATCTTACACGGGGCTTGTTTTTCAGTTCTAAAACAATTAATGAGTATCAAAGAGATCGACAGTCTCAGCATAAACTTGTTAGACACTCGAGCTGGGGGAGGGGAGGAAACATGGACGTCATTTGACTGCTCTGTTATAAGAAAAACTATATCAGGAAAGAGGAAGCCAGAAGACTGCTGACTGTTACAGTTCTTTCTCTCTCCCCGAGATAAGTCAATTAATCAAACTTCCCCTAATACCTGTCAAGAAGCCAGCCTGGCCTCCTTTGCTGAAACCAGGAAAGGAAGCAGGGATTTCTCTCTTGTACTATGATTTACCTCTCTTTGGGTAAAGAACAATGCCAGTCATTCAAAGGCAACATTAAACAGTGTGAAATGCTCTTATTTTTTTTCAAGCAGTCTCATCTACCCTTTCCTGCTCTCTCTCTCTCTCTCTCTCTGTACTTATGAACACAGGTGGTTTATTTCAAATGCAAAGGAATTTCACTTAGAAAAAGAAAGAAAGAAAGAAAGAAAGAAAGAAAGAAAGAAAGAAAGAAAGAAAGAAAGAAAGAAAGAAAGAAAGAAAGAAAGAAAGAAAGAAAGAAAGAAAGAAAGAAAACGGTTGGGATACAATGCACCAGCCAAACATAGCTTTCCACACTGCAACAGTCGCAACCCTCGACATCCGACACGTTTCCTCCGGAACGCCACTGCCACAATGCTGGATCAAGCCCCACTATGTAACAGTCTGTGGGTTTTCGCATTAACTGTGGAATGGTCTTTAAAGCACAGTACGCCACATTGGGTGCACACTCATTCTGTGGCTTCATTGTGTTGCTTTCATATCCTAACACCACAGCCTTGGGTTTGGATCTGAAGCGAGAAAAAGTGTGGTGAAAATCCTGCTTAATGCTCCCACATACCCCACCATCCTGGAAACCCAAACACTGTGGTTTACCATTTATAGTAAAGGCGATATAGGAGGGCGAAGCCAGCTTTTACACTGTCAGGAATGCCATACGGGCAAATCACAAAGGTCCAAATTCTCTCTCAGTGTGCGTATTCTCTCTCCAGCACAAAATGACTTAAACGGTGTCACTTGGATCCAGCTATTTCTTGCCAGCCCAGATGCTCACAGAGAACCTGCTCACCCCAAGAGTTTTCCAATCCCCTTCAGCGAACAGATCTATGTACACATCTCTTGGCACACACCACAAATTGCTCCTTCCATTGAAGCACATAGCAAGTCACACTCATGCAGGGGTTCCACATATAAATCTGGATGCTCTGAATAGGGACAGCAGTATAACAGTCATGTCTGAACTTGTCCCATCACCGAGATGTAGGCGCTGCCATGTTCAGACATGGCATAATTGCATTACATAGCATAATTCAGACAGAATGATAAACCATGGTTTGTAATTAAACAAGATCAAACTGCAGCAAGCCTCAGCCTCATGCACTGCTCTTCCCCTCTTCGCCTCCTCTGTGTGTGAGAGGAGGATATTTAAAGTTTCCACTACAAACCACACTTTATCATTATCCCAAACTCAGGAGACTGTGGTTCATTCTAAGAGTTTATAAACCAGGATATGAACCAAACCATGGTTTGATCCTGTTTTCTTGGAACTAACCCACAGTCAACAGGTTAGGTTCTCTAGATGAGTCAAGGTTACATTTATAAAGCAATACAGACATAACCAAGTGAGGAGAGGATGTATTCATTTATTTACAATATTTTTATCTCGCCTTTCTCCCCGAAGGGACCCAAGGCGGCTTACAACAACAACAACAACAAATAGAAAAATACATATAGATAATTACTTTTTAACACGGTAAAAACAGTTAACAAAACTAATAAAAACATCTAAAAATTGATTTAAAAGATTACATTTAAAACAAGATCATAAAAAAAACAGCAGCACCTCACCCGTACCAACAAGAGTTACTGTTCTAAGAGTTACTTCTCAAAATGTGCCTATCGAGTGGGGGCTACTTCAAACTGTCCCATAGAGCAGCTGAATTGGTCAAGCTGTTTTTTGTGTATATCAGCTTGTCAAATGGATCAGCCTCCACTGTGTGGCTGATCACCACAAGCAGCCACGCTGCTGAAACCTACCAGAGGGACACTTTTGAAGCAGTGCAGAGACAAACCACATGACAGTCACTTGCTGCTGAGATATGGACAGAAATATGAAGAAGCCCAAACTGTGACGAATTTCACCATCTCTGTGGTTTAAGCAAGTGAGATTTTTGCAGCTTGTTCAAAGCATTGTGGCAATAGTCCAGACATTCAATTCATGCCGTACTTATGGTATTATGGGGTGTTGCTGGCTACATGGGAGGAAGAGCTGAGGCAACAATCTCCACTCCGGCAACACAATTGGGATCAACATCAATTGGATCCTCCCTTCCCAAACACTCTCCCTTGGCATTCAATCAATCAATCTTATAATTATTATAACCATTATGTAACAACTGGTACCTGATTTTTCTAATTTTCCACCTCCCTCCCTTTTCCCCCTTTATATCATGTCTGTTACTGTTAGACTGCACAACATTATTTTCAGCTGTAAACTGCCTTGAATGTACTGGCAGAAAGTTAGTATATACATGTAGTTAAAAAAAAAAAATCCAAAAGAGAGAAGTTTCAAAAACCCACATGACGGAGAGGAAGGAGAGACCGGTTATTTTAATCCACTACTAGCAAGCTTGAGAAGGGCTGTACCTTGGGCTTTGAACATCAGCTACAAAAATATGGCATTTTATTAATCTAATATTAAATAATGTTGAGTCAATTCACGTTGGCTCTCATTCAAATCCAACATTCAATTTTCCTTACAATCAACCCCCAGAGCTGGATCCTTGCTAACACGGTCGGAGCAAAACATAATCAAATCTAAACACATACTTGTTTTGGGTTTGAGTGACTAACCAGTTTTCAGTATATCTTTGCTTTTACTAAAATGGGTTTCACGGTTTTTAGTTGTTACAGCCAAGTATTTTGCAATGAAACAGCCACAAACAAACAACCTTCATCATTATTTGGAAGATATTTAATGCTATGTTTACTTCTTCTCTTTCAAAACGATCATGTTTTGAGTGTTCAGGGTGGTTGTTGTTTTTAAATTACTAAAGCTATGTAGGGACAATTCTTATTTTGAAAAAAATGAAAATTTATTTTATTTTTCACATTTTTATACCGCCCTTCCTCCAAGGAGCTCAGAGTAGTGTACATATTTCCTCCATTACACATAATGTACATGTCTTCCCTCCAAGTTGTGCTACTATTGATAGGAACCCAGAGCTCACATTGCAACTGGAAGTCACTGGTTTAAAATGTGATTCCGTCTCTAACCAAACTCTCCATTCCTGCGACGAGACTGCAGTGTGTATGTGACCAGGTGACTGTCACAGGCACCTATCTGACAGCACCTGTGATGTCACTGATGACATTCAACACCCCTCAGACATACACATCATGTTCATGAGATGCTTTTGCTTTTGCATGTTTCTTTTGTAAGCGCTTCACCAATGTTTCCCCATTGTACCGAATGAGTGCATGTGTAAAAAAAAGAACAAAGTAGTAATAGATAAGATATTTTTGTAGATTTTCACGACGCGACCATATCCTTGAATTAAAAATCCGCATATTGCCGGGAAACTCCGTCGTTATGGATATAAAAAATTATTTCAAAAAATAAATTTCACAGGTGTTAAAACATACTTGACGTTTTGCACACGTAACATTCGTGGCATCATCAGAAAAACGTGTGCGAAACGTCAAGTATGTTTTAACACCTGTGAAATTTATTTTTTGAAATAAATTTTTATATCCATAGTAATAGATAACTTTGCCGGGGTTCAGATCAACAGCCCAAACCTATCCACCGCCAGCCCAAACCATGCAGCATCGCTGACAGAACATACGCTACATGCAAGGGGGGGGGAACGACGACCAGACTTTACCTCCTCATAGGCTGCTTGGCCTCCTCAGACCTATAGCAGCTATTTAGCTGGCATAAATCCAAGGTGACTCAGAGCAGTTTGAGGCAGGGAAAGGAAGATAGGATCTCGGAGTGCACAGCTTCCGTCAAGATCCTCCCCCTCCCACCCCAGCCTAATTTCCACCCTGATCTGCCCCTGTTGCCAAACTACCTGCTCCAGCAGGCAATCTGCAGCCTGCCACTTATGGCATGGGGCTTCTCGGCTGTTACATCACTGCTAGCAGGCCACAGAATGGCGGTGAAGCTGGGACAACGGCAGATCATGAGATCCATCAGCATATAATGCCCATGGGATTGGGCAACAAATCAGATTAAGCTAATTCAAACTGATTCAAATGGGAAGAAGGGATGGATTTTGGATCAAAATCCAAACTGAAGTAGAATCAGGGTTACAATGCTCACCTTGTATTGAAATCAAGTGTTATGAGTTCCCAAGACCTATTTCCAAGCCAGAAAACTCTTGGCACTATATAACAAAAGCAGCCTATTTGTTTTCCCCATGCCCTGTATTTGTAAGCACAGCCTCTCCACAAAGAACTTTTCATTTTATTTTTTTATTTATCTTTGCAGGGGGTGCTTAAGTGCAAAACCAACTACAGTACTTCCACTTTTTAGAAAAGGATGCAAAGATGCTTTCCACTTCACAGCCAGGCTCTCTCCCATGTAGCAAAGCTTCAATCTACCCATACCCATTTCAATTACCGTTATGGGACCAAAGATCAAGCCACAGGAATGGTCAGTGGGCAGAGGGAAGGATTCCATGGGTCTCAAATGTTGCCATCTGGACACAGGCAAAGTGAAAATTCTCCAATAAGAAATAACATTCTACTGAAGACAATATACTAAGCTGAATTAATCCAATGACTGCCATAGCACACCAAAAATTTGCTGAGTCATCACTTGGCTGAATACCTATGCATATTTGTATAACCTTCCTCGGCCTGCAAAGGATTACTAAACTAGACCACCAGAACTGTGTTTCCTTCTGCATTATAGTTATCAATTCAAATATTATAGTTATCAATTCACACACACACACACACACACACACACACACACACACACACACAGGAAGCATTTATTGGGCAAAAACTTAACTGGATTGTATGTTGTACTTGTCCATTCAGTTATTTTTGTTTCGGCCCCATCCAGAGCATGGTTGCTCTTAGGTATTTTTGCGATGGGGGGAAAAAAGAAAAACATTTGAGCGCACACGCACATGCACACACCGGCAGGCAAGTTTTATTCAGTGATGCACAGAGATGAGCAGATACCTCTCTCTTTTGTTGCAGGCGATACCCAGCACCTATACTACAACTAGGAGAGCCCAGGTAAACCCAAGGCCAGAAAATGGTCTAGATTAGAATCTGCTGCCTGAAGTGCCTGCTTCACACTGCTTTGGGAACATCTCTGAACAATGAGCTGTCCAGCTGATGCTTTACATGTGTACTTGCACACATGGGATGCCATTGTACTCAGTTGCCCCCAAGCCACTCACTCCTTCAGCAGTGTGGGAGCAGCCTCTGCAGTGATCGCATACCAGTGGCGTCGCTATAGCAGAGCCAGGGGGAGCAAATGCTCCCAGATGACAACCGAAGTGAGCCGTGGCGGAATTTTTGAGCTCCGTGGCTGGGTTTTTTGCAGCCAGAGGACTGCGTGAGCAGCCACGGAGCACAAACACACCAAAATCGTTGCATTTGTGGGTCCCTCCCACCCTCCCTGAGTCCTGGGAAGCTTCAAATGAAGATGCAACTGCCTCATACCAGTGTGTGTGTGTGTGTGTGTGTGTGTGTGTGTGTGTGTGTGTGTGTGTGTGTGTGTGTGTGTGTGTGTGTGTGTGTGTGTGAGAGTGTGTTTGCACACATGCAAGTGTGTGAATATTCTAACCAAGTGGGCATTCCACATTGTGGTTTTCAAGAACTGCATTTTTCCCATAAGCTAGCAAAGAGCAGGGAGACTATCCAATAGCAACGCATGCTCTCGCTTTTCCACATAACCCTTGCAGGGATAACTGGCCATTTCCAGTCTCTTAAGTCTTCAACTGAAGAGCTGAAAAGTAGAACAGAGCATAGGAGGAGTTTTCACCTGAATGTTAAAAAAAAATGCCTGTATACATAGAAACTTAATTTATTATTCTAATGAGTTTCACAGCATGAGAGTCTCACTGGGAGACATGGCTGTATGCATTTAATAAGACTGCAGAGATTGGGACTATTCCTGATGGGCATACTGAATCATTTCCAAATCATCTTTTTATAGCAAGCAACATATAAATTATGGAAAAAGGCATTTAAATAGATACCAACTAGTCTACTGGGCTGTTAACTCCTTCCCTGATACAAAAGTCAGTAACACTGGAAAGAAACCATTCTTAACGGCAAATCCATGTGCACATATTTAGAGATAAAAGTCTACTGGCTACATACAATGAAACTACTCATCAGTCTTTTTAAGAACCTAACTGCCCTGTTGGGTCTGCACAAGGTCCACTGAGCCCAGCGGCCAGTCAAGAAGTGACAAACCGGGTACAAAGAGGCAGAAAAATAAGACTTCGCTTTGGGATGGCACCTGCTGAGAGTACAAAGTGCTTCACGCATATTGCTTTGATGTCCTTGCAACACCGCTATCAAGTGAGTAAGTAGTACTATCTCATATTGCTCCTGGGGAGCTAACAGGGAGTGGCTTGTCTAACGTCACATCGTACGTTCACTGCAGAGATGAGATTCAAACTGGAAAAGTCTTGATTCACAGCTTCGTTTCTTAGTCCCTTTGCCCCATCAGCTCTCACGGCTCAAAGCTCATAACCAGGGATAAACTGGTGGTAAATTTTTGTGTAGTGTAATGTAATGGTAAATTTTTAAGTGCAAGAGCTCATCATGATACCCCTCCCCTAGCCACCCCTCCAGAGCCATGTGTTCAGTAGGACTTACTCCCAGATACGTTTGCCTAGGATGGTAGCCTTAGCATAACTTGGACTGCATGCTGTCTCTCAGGCAGTATCCCTTGGGAAAGACAATGTTCTAGACCAGGGATGTCATAACTTGTTTCGTACAGCGAGCCAAATAGGATTCATGGCACTTGCTGCATGCCAGTTTGGTACATCACATATGTACAATGACTAGCAGAGTGGGTAAGGCAGTACGTCTGGCTCAGTTGGTAGAGCGATCATCTCATATATGCCTGAAGATCTGAAGGACAGCAGTTCGAGATGGCCAGAAGTGTCTTTGTCTGTCAGAGAGCTGCCGGCACGCCAAGCTGATAAGTTGCAGAGCCTCTGTGGGGGAGTGGAACTGTAACTGCACTACTTGAGTGAGAGTCAAGGTTGCCCTGTCAGCTGAAGCATGGTGAGGCGAACGCCAGAGAGAGAGAGAGAGAGAGAGAGAGAGGAGCTGGACTGTGAAAGAAACATCTTGAATGAAGGGTTCTACGAAAGATTAGAACACTATTGCATTGTAAAAACCCTTTGGGGTTTAGAAAGCCTGCCCATGTAAACTGCTTTTGAATTAAAGTCGGGGGAGAAATCCAATGACCAAAGAAAAGGCGGTATATAAATACTGGCTATTATTATTTATTTAATAGATTTCTACCCCGCCTTTCTCCCAATAAGGGCAATCAAGGCGGCTTATTATTATTATTATTATTATTATTATTATTATTATTATTATTAAGTACTATTTATAGCCATTTTAAGTTATTAAGGTTATATCCACCTATATTCCTATGGTGCTGTATACTGATTCAATATTGTTTCTTTGTTAAGCCATACGTTTGACATCCCTGCATTACTGATACTGAAAACTAAGCAATTTTGAAACTATAAAATATAAATCAATACAAAAAAAAAATCACTATTGTACCATGTCCCTTGTCTTACCCAGCAAACAGTGGTGTGATACAGCAATTTTCCAGAAGGCTGTTGAATTCCTTGTGGTTAAGACCTTTCACTCATATAAAATTAACTCTTTATTACCACATCCATAACATTATCCATCTTCAGTGTTTTACTGCACAAGGACCCGTGGTGTACTGTAAAATACAATGCAAATGACGAAATTCTTGCTCCGAATTCAGACGAAGCAGTTTTGCCTTCCATTTTGCCGCTACCCCAGCTAACTAACAAACTCAACATTGACCAACTGGAAGTGATGTCTCTCCAGGAAAGGACGCACCAGGCTTCTCAGAGGGTCCCCATCGTGATGCTGCTCTTGGCAGCCAGGGGCAGTGATTGGGGCTGATGGAGGATGAGCCAAGGTTTACCTCCCTCTCTTCCACAGGTGCCATGGTCTGAACAGGCACAAGCAATGCTCTCACTCGGCTCCTCACAAGTCCAGGTGGGGCTGCGTTAGAAGAAGGTCGGGAGCCGAATGACACAAGTGGTTGCCAGGGACAAGATCTGGGGATGGTGCAGGGGGTCACTCGAGCAGACTGCATGGAGGGGGGCAAGAAGCCAATATGCTTATCCCCCCTGAGAAGAAACAGGAAGAGGGGAAGAGTTCAGAGGCCAGGAAAGATTTAAAACATCTGCATGTGGCCGAGGAGAAGGTTGGATGGCCTGAGGGCACGGAGGGCTCCTGGTTTCTGCGAGGCGGGGATCCCCTCGCAGCCCAAAGAGGGAACGTCCAAGGAGGTGGAGGAGGAGACAGAGTTCTGGAACTCCCTCCCCACCTCAGTCTCTGAGGCCACTGCGGACTCCACTGCACCAACCCATTGGGGAAAATAGAGCTAACCCCAGACAAAGGGCTCTTCTCTCAGCATTCCACCGCTCCACTGCCCAGAGGAAGAGCTTACGACATCATTAAGCAGGCAACCAGAACTTGAGAAAATAAGCAAGATAATACTGTAAGATAATTGATGGTATGGCGGCATAATACATGTTTTTACTTAATACATCACTTTACATAGGCAGATTAATTCATTGATTTAGTAATTTTAGTCATCAGTGTGTTGTTAGTGCTAGTTTACACAGTGTATAATTACAGAATTTAGCTGTAGCCAAAAACCCACCTAATCATCATATAGGTTAGATAAATAGTTTCTGCAGGCTAGACATAGCCCGTAGGCCATACATTTAGCACTCCGGTCTAGAGACCTTAACTTAATCCCCTAGGCAAATTTCTCAGTTTGTGAACTACTGAGCCTGGTGCTTTTTCTCAGTTCAATCCCTTGACAAAAGCTTCAAAGGCAGCACTGCTCCTGCTCCGCTCTCCCCCATTCCCCCTCAACTACACCCAGAGGGATAAAGAAGAAAAAATTATACTTACGCTAACATGTATCCTTATTATGAACTGCAAAAGCCACAGTATCCCTAAACACCGAAATCTACATCTCTCCACTCAATACGTTATTCTGAAATTCTACGCCACTGTCTCGTCCTGATTTTAGCCCTTGATTGAAGTTGTTGTTATGCCTCTGTATAGTAATTGTAAAAATTATTCCCACTTGACCCACTACAATAAAGTATGGGATCTCACCCCAAGCCTGTTTATAAAAAGCCATTCTTTTGGCACCATGGCAACTCCACAATCTTTGAGCATAATAACGAGTCTTTTATACATGCCAAAACTTAAACACAGTTGATGGGGAAAACCTTCCTTTAATTGCCTAAAGCCCAGTGTATGGGAAAGGGTCGCCACATAGAAGCCGCTGTAAATGGTTTTTCCCCAGTGACAGCTGTCTCTGCATGCTGAACCATTTAAGCGCTAAATCACCGCTTGCAGAGATGTGCAATAAATGTCCTCCTCATAAGGCTGATGTTGTTAAAAGTTAGTTTTAAAAGACGCAGGTACCATTGGGAGACGGCAATATTGCGAAGCAGTGATGCGATAGCAAACAACTAGCCCACTGAGAACAGGGCATGGAAATTGAGAGCTGTTAACATGGGGAAAAGGTCTAACATTGTGTATTTTGGCGCACACACACAAATTTGGCACACCATTGTGTATTTTGGCACATACACAACTATGCTTCCAAGAATGTCTCTCCATTCGATCACTAATTTTGTTGCCAAAATTGTAAAATAATCAATATGCAACATATTCTTACATTAAAACATTTCTGGCTAAAATCTGACCTCCTTACATTTTGTGAAAGAGTAGCTGCTCATAGTGGTTCAGAAGGCAAACAGCTAAACCAGCTGTTTGTCATTATTTTGGGTATAGACCAGTCAGGCTGATTAGGGGAGGAACCTCAGCTCACTGGTGGAGCACTTTCTTTGAATGCTGAAGGTCCCGGGTTCAATCCTTGGCATTGTCAGGTAGGGATGGGAAAGACCCCTGTCTGAAACCACGGAGAGCACATGCCACTCAGTGTAGACAATATTGAGCTCAGTACAAACAATACTGAGCAGCAATGAGATGACTTGGTAGAAGGCAGCTTCCAACATTCACATGACTGCTTTAAGGGAACCAGAATTGTAGAGCAAAAAGTAACCTGTCAATCCGAATAGCTGCTAATAAAAGTGCCGCCTAGATGAATAAACCATATAATGATCATTTTCCAATTCCCACACAACGTCTCCCTTAAAGTACACAGCAGCAGCAATTCAGTCACTCATCTCCAAATCACAATGGCTTTTAGTTGACACAACCCAAACAGATGACAATCTAATTGCTAATAGCACGGTTCTGTTTTGCCAGCTAGCTCAGGTACAGTCCGATCAGATGAGGTTAAGATTTCAGGTACTATTTCGATATCTAGTGATTGTCCTTTCTGAAGAAGAGGAAGACGATTTGTCAAATTTCTGTAATTTTCTCTCCACTTTCCGTCTCCATCTTATGCATTTCCTTCCTTCCATAGTATCCAGGGTCTGCCACGTTTGTTCTATATCAAAATTTTCATAATCTAGGTCTTCTGGCTCTAGTGGTTGATAGTTCTCGCACCAGGTAGCACCAATTATAGAAATACTTACGGCTTTGCTTAACTTTGCAATCTGAAAACAGCAACTTCATTTTTTTTCAGATCAGGCCACTCTTATGTAGGAGTTTGAGTCCTCTTCCCATTAGCAACTGGACTACATCAAACAGCTACTAATGGTGGTGTTGACCTGTAGCTTCAGAAATAAATACCGGTAGGTAGTGAATCCTGCTTTAAGATTTTCTTTGCAATCTGCACCATTCTCTATCTGCTTCCCCATCTGCTTGAGAAATGGAGGACTTGTAGTGATAAGGCATAAGTTTAAAGATGCCTGAAATAAATTAAATTCTGCTGCTGTGAATTGGGTTATTTAATCGGCCCATGAGCTCTTCTGGAACATAATCAGTTACTGGGCTGAACCTCAAACGTCTTATTAGGAGACATTGGCATCTTGGTTGTACTTTCTCCAAATCCTTTCCTTTGATGAGAAGCAGGAAAGGTTTATTGTCTGAAAAGGAGTCTGAAGGACAGTAGACCACACAGGCATCTATAGTAATATTCACATGTCCAAACACTAGCCAGACATTCTTTTTTCTACTTGTGCATAGCATTTTTGTGCTAAGCTGTCTGCATCAGCACCAACCATATTCAACTTGTGTACAACATTAAGACTGAAATAACAGTCCCTCAGCCTTTGCAAAGGCAGCCTTCTTGACCAGTTCCCCAGAGCTGGGACGTGTTGGATTTCAGCAATAGGTTTAATGTTCATGTCCCTCTTAAGAGGTCTTGCGCGTCTTGGCCAAGGTAGTACACAAAATCCCAAAAGCACTTTGGTACTGTATTTTTGTTGGTGTTTTGAGCTTTGGGGTGACTACCTTCTCTAGCTTTGGATGTGTCCTATTTTCAGTAGTTATTTGCCCCAAGAGAGCCATTTCATTTTGGTGAAAAATACCAAAACAATTTTTCCTTGTTTACTTGTACTTACTTCAACCTTACTGAAGACAGAAGTAAGCATTTGTCATGTTATTTCACTGAGGTGCCAAATACTAAGAAACCATCCAAATGGATAACAATTCCTGTCACATTTCTGAGGAGTTCTTCTTTTCCTTAGAAAGATTCTCAGGAGCACTTGTTAGCCCAAGGGGAAGGTGTTGAAAACAGAATCACCTGAAGGATGTGATAAATGTAGTCAAGTTTGGCACTTTAGTCTGTCAAAAGGGGTTGACAGACTTTGGCCTGTCAAGGGCATTCTGCTTGGAGAATACTTTGATGCCTGTCGTTTTGGGGAGAAGGTCCTCCAGTGTTATTAGCACATATGCTTTATTTGGTGTTTTATGACTAGAGATTCATTAAGCTTTTAGGGTCATTCATTTATTTCTATGAATTTCCTATTCATTTTCTCTAAAGAAAAGTGTTTACTAGAGGCAAACTGTGATGAGTGTGCTCACTGGAAGTAATGTTCTCTCTTTCAATATATCTTCCCTTTCTGAAAAATAACTATCCTGTCTTCAGCCCAAGTTGATGCCCTGCTGCTACTTATTGGTGTCCTATGTTACCTATCCGAAGATGGTAACTGGATACAAACATTATTCCTCTGAAGATCTCAGAGGAATAAAGTTGAGCGACTGTAAGACTCTTTGTTTATTATCATATTTGTATCCAGCCCAGGGCCAGCCCATCAGTGAACCCTGTTGAGAGTACCAGTTCAAGCGGCACTCTGCATTTGTCTGTCATCTCTGCGGTCACCTCATTGCACCTCTGCTGCTCCTGCGGTTTCCTGGCAACTATGGTATCTATTCCCTGGCTGGCCAGGAAAAAGGAAATGGTGAGGAGGAGGAGAGTGATGGTCACTCCTCTTTTCAAATGGTAGAGCAGCAGGAGTAAATAGCCAACCAGGGAGAACAACACCAGGAATGCCTGTCTAGTGGTGGCAGAAACGTTGGGTTTGTTTTTTTAAGGGGGCACGGTGAGTTTGAAGGGAAGCCACAGGAAGAGGGTTGCCACCTGTGTACTTTGCACACTGAGGGATGGACGGGGATGGAGAAATTCATAGTGAAGGTTAAGTTATGGAGGACAAAGGGAGAAGAAATCCAGGAGTTTGGGGATGGCACCGAGATGCTGACTCAGGTACTGAAAGGACCTGAGCTGTGTCAGGAGCTATTGAATAATACAAAGACTCACAGTCCTGCTGATTTCCTATAGTATTATTGTATTGCTGTATACATAGTACATAGCGTATTGCTGGGGGAGACTACCTGCCTTCCTTCAGTTCCAGCCTGCCTTCGTCATGCTTGCTGTTGGCTTCCAAACTACCTGTCCACCTTCAGAATGACCACCTGCCACTCATTCAGTGACCTTTGTGGCTCAGCAGGGATTTGAATGCACGGCTTTTCAGTACAAGACTGACACCCTACTACGTTAGCGACAAGTGGATCAAAGAAAACCATGTGAAATTTTCTTCTCTCTTTCAGGATTGGATATGAAATCTTGCTCCAGACAGTTTTGACATTGGGTCAAAAGCTCTCGGGAACTACACCTGCAAATCCAGAGAAGATAATTAAACCTCAAATCTGAATGGCAGCCTGAACCTAATCCATATTCAGATCTGAACACCGCATCTTTGGCCCATCTCTAATTATGAGTAACTCTGATTTGATTTTTATCTCAGTAAATAGACAAGCTGGACGCAAACTGTTTTCACACCATGTCAGGAGACTAGATAATATGTATCTTGCAGATATCTTCCAGGAGTGTTCTTTTTCCCCTTCACTGCATGCTATTAGCTTTTCAAGGCATGCCCCAAAGTGAAGATCATGTTAAAACACTGGACACTTACTATTCTTTTCTCATCAAAAACGTCCACATGTTTCTGGTGTCAAAGATGTTTTGTCAGTTTACCAATAAAAGGGGCCATTATTCATAAAAGCTAGCTAAGCAGAAACTGCCAGAGACTTATGAATACATATCAGATTGTGTGAAAGTCACAGTCTTCACACTCCTGTCTGAGTTTCAGCAGTACGGAACTTCTGGGTGTCATTTGGCAACGAAAGGATGCTGTCATTCTTCCAAGAGGAGAAAGATAGCCAGACGGTATTCCTCTGTGAAAACAGTCTATTGACAGACCAATTTGACAGACCAAGGATCTGACACCAAGAAATTGTCTGCTGGCAACCACCCTTTTTCCTCCTTTATAACACTGAGATCAACAATCAAAATACATTTACTTGCTGAGGTTTATGAACCTTCAAGTTACCATAAGACAGTAGTGATCTCTCGGGGTCAAACACCAGAGTATTCGTTAAAGTCAGTGGCGTCGTTAGGGGGGGCAACATGCAGATGGGGGTACACAAGCTGCTGATTCGGTGGCAACGCAGCAGTGTGGGAGCGGCGGTGGCGGCAAAACTGGCCTTTTGGCAGGCTGCATTTCCAAAGATTAAGCATCAGAATCTCCCTCTGTACTTTTCCAAAATAAGCGTTAAGAGGTTATGAGCAAATCATGCTTACATTTTCAATTATGACTAATTTTGCTTTCGGCCAATTAAAAAAGTTACAAAAGCACCATGGCTAGTTAAATCTATTTCTCCCTGATGGCAACAAACTCATTTTTTCCTAAGGTTTCCCACTGGGATGAAGACATAACAGGCTCATACAAAGTGTTATGAGAGACAGTTTGCACAACAGATGTGCTACGAGTAATCAAAAGGAGAAACTGCCCAGCCCTAAATAAGACTGTCTTATCTCTAGCGTGCCTCTTTTCTCGCCTCTATTTCTTACCTCTAGGGCAGCTCAAGTCCCCCCCCTCACCCCCCCCCAGTTTTATTCTGATTCTCTATAAGGAAAGATGGAGGATTTCTGATCAGTTATAATCCAAACTATGAATCAAAGCAAAAAGTCAACTGTGTGTGTTTATTTTTAAGTTAGGAGAAAAAATCCATGGAGAAGTATTTATACATTCTGATGATTTCAAGATGTCAGTAGAAAGATTCTATCATGCAGTTATTGGAGAGGTTGAATATGTGTCATTCAAAGCTACATATTGTCCTTATATGGAAATATGTACTTTTTAAATATATAATATTTGTAATAAACATATCATTTGTAACTTTCCTTTCCTATTGACTTTCCCCATGAAAATTGTTCACTATCGTCACCTCTCATCCAGTGACTAGGTTGAGGGATGCTATATTGATTGAAATTTGAGAATCATGCTGGCTCCAGAAATATCACAAGGCTCATCAGTAAACAGTGGAAGGAGGCAGAATCCTGCAGCCCTTCAAAATGCCATTTGAAGTTTATTAAGATGTGAGGTTTTATGCAGAGAAATTGTCTTAGCCAGATGTTTTTGGTAGATGAAGTAGAGCTGGATGGCCAAATGATACCCCATTTACCATCCTGTTCCTTATCTGGAGAATCAGTGTGGAGGAGCGCACAAGCAGTGCAGCGTACGGCACGGCACGGGCATCAAATGGAACCTACCGTCAGCAGCCGGCGTTGGCCTGTCGGAAGCCTGCGTCCCCGCAGGGGCAAAGTCGACCTAGCCTCGACTTTTGCCCGTTTCATGAATGTCCGGCCAATCAGGGGGGCAGTCCTTTGTACTGTGGGGGTGGGACACGTTTTACGTGGTAGCAGATGACAGGACAGATGTCACAATACAGTATACAGAGCAAAAAATCTTTAACCAAAAAAATACCCCTCAGGTTTCTATCAGATTCAGGGCGTCATTCCTATCCATTCTGTCTTCCTTCTCTCCCTTTCCATAGCAGTCTTCCAACGCTCTTTCCACTGCTCCTCCTCTACTCAAAACCAACCAATCCATGGGGACCAGCTTGTGTCCAATCACAAGTCACAACTGGAGAACATGTGTGGCTTTGTTCCGACTCGCTCCGGCTGCGTCAAACGCAGACAGAGCGCGAACGTTGACAGTGTAGCTCAGCCTTCACTCAGCCCTGAAATTCACTGGGTAGCCTCTGCCCTTGGGAGCAAAGAGGTGCACATACCTCATAGAAAGCATCACACTTTTTTCTTCCTCAAGTAGCTTACAGCTCAGCTCGTCACTGGGGATGAGAAAACATTATCTATGGGGAGCAGAAACGCTTGAACTTCCTCTGCCATGCCCCTCTTGTTCATATGATTTGGTGCTCGAACAATGCCTGCTGTGTATTGCATTCATGTTTCACAGTTCAGTCATCCAATCTTGGTCTTCACATCCTTATCACTTTTCCCTTCTCAACCTTCACTGAGATATAGTGAAGGTCAATCCAAGTTAACAAAATCAAACTAGAGATAATGGGGAAAGGAAGAACATGCCCACTTAAGGTATCAGATCTTGGCTATGAAAACTCATGCCATAATAGGCCATTAACTCTTTAAGAAGCCACAGGACTCAGCCTTGTTTGTTTTAATACCCTAACATGATGACTCTCTTCTGCAGTAAAATATCCCTCTACCTATCACTTTATGAGAGGTGGTCTCTAAAGGCACTTAGAAACTGCATAGCCTTCCAAATGCTCTTACCTTGCAGCACAGCAAGATGCGAATTTGAACAATACCTTTCTTACATCCAAAGCCTTGCTCCAGGAGCTGAGAGCTGCTCTCTCCTTTTATGTTGCAAGTAAACTAACAGACTAGATCAAACTGAGGAACAGAACGTAGACCTTTCATGTCTCATCCCAAAGGACGTGGAACTATCCTAACATGCTTCAACTGTGCAATTCCCGTATGGAATCCCTTTTCATATTACCAAGATGGAAAGTTCAGGGCCTCTGCACTGTTAGAACAAACAGCGTAACAGCAGTGCTGCAGCAAAGCCACACCCAGAAAAGGTATTTGATTATACTATTACTATTATTATTTTGCAAGGAATAGCAAAGAAACTCTCTCCACAACAGTGGCAGATATTCCGCCAAGACCACCCTTACAGCCTCTTTCCTTTTTGCTTCTAGTAGGAGTTTCTGAACTGGTTGGAATTACATAGAGTAGACACTTCAGTTTAGCATAATCTCCACCTTCTTGCTAGGATATGGGGAACGCACTGGCACCAACGTGATATTTATCATGAAGCTGAAAACAAATACCAAATGTTTGATTTGTACTTTGGATATGCTCCGACGAAACCAGTCCACACAGGAGCGCTTTCTGAATGATTCGAGTGGAGTCATACCACGAAAAGCTAGGCTGGAGTTTTTACCCCCATGGATTTTTCGGCAAAGAGCTTAGGAGAAATGAGGAGGGGATAATAGCCATTACCTTTAATGTTTTTACTTGTGAGCTCCCAGGAACATCTGACTGACCACTGCTGGACACAGTGCTACCGAACTAGATGGACCCTGTTTCGTAAGTGACAATGCAGGGGATATTTTTGCCCAGTGTTCAGGACTTGGAAGGAAAGAAAGGAGAACCTCAACACAGAAACAAAAGGAAAGAAAAAACCCAAAGGTACACTGGAAACATTTTTCCCCAAGGTGGTAGCCACTCATACAGTGTATCATAGTTTGGGGAGACAAAATTATGACAATTTGTGACAAGGAAAGCAAATTAATAAAACTGTTCCACCAGAACACGCTGTCGCAAAAGCACCGTAAAGTACTTTGTGACTGCGTTGGTGCCAGGCACGCCGGCAGGAAGGTTGGAGCGTTCCCTCTGGAGCCAGCAGCTGCAGGGGCACCTGCCGGAGCAGGTGAATCCTGCACAGGGGGCAGAATGGGGCATGGGAGGGCAGCAGGTGAATTGGGCCCTGGAGGGGGAGGGATCAGAAGTGCCAGCGTACATTATATCTATGCCCCCTTCCCAGGCCCAAGCTGCTTGCACAAATCGACAAGGACTTGCGCCAGTGCTATCACTGGTGCGGGTCCAAGTTGACCCATTGCCGCTGCTGGGGCTTACCCTGGGGCAAGGGGACAAATGCGCCCTTACCCAGAGGAGACCTCCAGCATGCAGAACTCCCCCATGGGTTGCAGCGTAGCCAGCGCCAGTACCACTGCAACACATGGGAGTTTAGTTAGGACTGGGTTGCTCTCGCTGTCCTTGGGTGTCCTCTCTATCCTCTCACAGTGCTGCCATTTGGGACACACTGTTCCCAATTAAGCCTGACGCATGTGTGTACACACACACACATACACAAGCATGCACGCACACATGCAAACACACAAACCTTGCTCACAAAAACAAAGGATCTTGTCCAGGAACAGAATGCATCATTTCAGAAGGTAGCCCAAACGTGCCTTAAAAATGAATGCATTTCTTTTTCACCATGACAAATTATCAAAATTCAAATGCATACCCAGTGAATTCACATCATGTGAGTTTGCAGTAAATATCTGTTACAGCTCTAGAAAGCACCTATAAATAAAAGACTTGCAATAAACCTGCAAAGCTGGGCAGTCTCACTGCTGGTTGGTTGGTTGCCAGTGGCAATATAATCTCAATGGCATTACTTATGCTAATGCATTCTATGCACAGAGGCAACAGTTTGCAAAATCAGTTCTTTAAGTTGTAAATTCTTTGGAGCAGGCAATTCTATCCACCACTAATTAAAAAAAAAAGGATTTTAGAAAAAAAACTATCCTAATTCCAACCTATTTTTGTTTGTAATCATTTCACTGGTGTGTTATATCAGGATACAGGCCACAACTGAAGATTGTACCTGTGTTTAAAAAAAATCAATTCGTGTGTGTGTGTGTGGGGTCAAAATAGCATTTCAAAAAAGTTTGCATACGCATGCATGCACCCACCCATGCACATGTGTGTGGAAGAGAGAGTTGGGGGCAGTGTTACTGTCATTTAAGAATAATTACTTTTCATTTTATTAAGTAAGTAATTGATTGAACAGTGTATTTATTTACAGGACACCAAAAGTATATCAGCTCCTCATGTGAAGCTGGTTGGGTCTGGATCCAAGGAAAGACAAATAGTGATGTGCACCGGGAAGTGGATGAGGCAGACTCCAAGTGGTTTTTTGTCTCAGCTCCCCTAAGCGCAAGGCTGGTTCGCCCATGAAGTGAACTATGACATTCACTGCAGCGGTAAATGGGAGGTGGCGCCACGTCCCCCCAGTTCTCCGCAGATGGAGCCAGCCTCCTTACCTGCCCCTTCCACTGTGCGGGCTCTTTAATCAAAGCAGGACATATGGCACATTTCCAGCATGCTCCACATTTCCTATTTCATTTAAAGAGCCCATATGGAAGGAGTGAGATCACCATGATCCAATCCTTGGAACGCAGCGATCTGGCTCCCTCAGTCTTTCCATCGCAGTAGTGTAGCCAGCCCGGGGGGTGGGTGGGGGGGGTGTTTGTTGTGCCCTGGGTGACAGCCATGGTCTCTTCATAAGGAGGAGCCGCCGCGGCAGCTTTCTGCTCTGCTGCTGCTTTTATGCAGCTGGAGCGGCTGCGTCTGCAGCTGTGGAGTGTGTTTGCGCCGTTGTCGGAGCTTTTGATGGTCCCACCCACCCTTGCTTCTGGGTGTGCAGGGGGCAGAGCGACGACACGGAACGCGTCATCTGCCTGCCCGCCCACCCGCCCCCCGGGGCATGCTAGCAACACCACTGTTCGCTCGTGTTTTTAAAGTGCACACTGCAGTAAAGAGCACAGTGTGAAGGCAGGGGGCCAGATTGCAGAGATCGCTCTGCATTTCCTGTTGTTTAAAAAGCCTGATTGAGGAATGAGCAGGATGACATCTTCCTCCGCACAAAGCAGGAAACAGGGACAGAATTGGGAGTGATCCCAGCATGCTCCGCATTTCCTGTTTTGATTAAAGAGTCATGGAGGAAGGAGCCAGGGAAGGGGTGTGCACCTGCAGAGTGGAGGGCAGCATTATTGGGCTACCTCAGGCATGTGTAACAGTGTTTTCTCAATCACTTCTTGTTACAACCCCACGTCCATTCTATGCTACGCTTGAGAGTCAGAGGACACCCTGGAATACTGCGTGATGCTGGGTAGAGGGCTGTCACTTGGGAGGGATGCCTTCTAGACCCAAGCTTTAGTCTTAATATTGTCATTAGACGAAGTCTCAAGAATCAACACAGAAAACTTTAAGTTAACACTAGGCATTCTATGTAGGTAGCCGTCATGGATGCACTGATGGAGACAGGCAGGAGAAAAAAAAAAAAGCAGCAACTGGTGACGGTCTTTTTTAAAACTTTAGTTTAAAAGTAGAAAGAAGTCAGTTACACTACTGAAAGGCCAAAAGGAAACTTCCGAAGTTCACTTGCCAAAGCTGCGTGTCACAGCCCTGCCATAAAGCGCATTGATGAGCTGCATAAATTAAAGCTTCATTTTCTAGCAATAGCAAACACAAAGTGTTTTGTCTGGCTATATGGGCCATGAAGAACTTAGAATTTTACAACATTCCTTTCAAACATCATCTGGGGATGGGGGGCGGGGAAAGAGGAGAGAAGGAGAGAGCAAAAGGTACTATTAATATATATTCTGATGAGATTATGAGTCTTGCAAATGGTTTTGCCTGAAATGCTCTAGCATGGATATCTCCTTATGGGAAATATCTTCAACCCCAATTAGTTTAATTGACAGGGAAGCCAAGAGAATAGAAAGGAAAGGACAGCAATAGACTTTTTGCAAGAGTGGCTTTCCAGGTTTCACTACGCACATTGTCACCGCTACTAGTGTTTGCAGTACATGTCCTCATTCCTGTGCCTTTTAACATCACTTCATGTATACAGTATTTTTAAACCTGGAGTCCTGGAGGCAATGCTAGCACATCTTAGAAAGGTTTGCAGCATAATATGGGAAGGGCAGCCAGGTTTGTCATTTTCAGGGGAAGCAACATCTCGACCACATTCTGTTCCCAATAACATTAGTTTGTTCTACAAAAAGAATGCATTTATGCTCCCCTTCGGAGATGGAACAAAGACAACAAATGTGTCTACCTTAGTTGATAAAAACAGTATGAACATAAGAAGAGCCCTGCTGGATCAGGCCAAAGGCCCATCTAGTTCAGCTTCCTGTATCACACAGTGGCCCCACCAGAAGCCTCAGGGAGCACACAAGACAACAAGAAACCTGTGTCCAGTCGCCACACCCTTGCACCTGGCAAGGTTTTTATGCCTGTGCCCCAAGCAGTAAATCAATCTCACATGACAGTTGTACCAGTGACACTTTGGAGCCCCTGTACGGGGGAGAGAGAGAGAGAGAGAGAGAGAGAGAGAGAGAGAGAGAGAGAGAGCGCAACCCTGGGAATTTTATGGAATCTGTATAATTTACAATTTCCTGCAATTCATTAAACTTCCTTCTTCCCAAGAGAAATTGGGCTACCACTTATTTACACACTGTGCACAAGCTTAACTCCGAAAAGGTCAGTTAAAAATGACTGATCTTTTTGTGGGAGATGCATGCACTCTCTAGCAAACACAAATCATGGTAATCGGCCAGAGGTTTGGTGCAGAAATGTAGTCTTAGCAGACTTGCCTGGAAATAAAATGGTTTGAAATCAATCCTTGTAACTAAGGACTTCAAACCACTACAATGGTTTGGAAAAAATATATATGTGCAAACGACTACAAGTTAAGCACCTTCAAGTGCTCTTCACTTAACCATGCTCATTTCATTTTATTGTGCCCTATGAGCAGGATTCAAGGGTCTGTGGAGCTCTAGTGCGCACACAGAGCTCTGAACATATGAAGCACCTTTCTACTGAGTCAGACCATTGATTTTTCTAGCTCAGAGTTGTTTGACTAGCACCAGGTTTTCAGAGGACTTTTGCAAACTACCGTATTGGTCTGAGTATAAGACTCACTTTTTTCTCCTAATTTTAAGTTTTTAAACTAGGGGTGTGTCTTATAATCAGGCTGTTGCAATTTAATGCAAGTGATTTAATTAATTTTTTTAATAGCACCAAACTTTAAGGGTGAGTCTTATAATCAGGTGCGTCTTATACTCGGGACAATACGGTATATATAACTGTATATACCTGCATATCTTCCTTTCCCATCACCTGCTACATAACCCTGTTAACTGGAGAGGACCAGAATCAAACCTGACATTTCACGATGCAAGCTACCACTGCTCTTGGGTATACAAAACAAGTGATCTCATCAGTAAAATACTCAAATATCACTCTCTTAAGTGACATTACACATTAAAACAATGTGGTGCGCATTGTACTGAAAAAAAAAAGTCCCCTTAGTTGATTGCATGGAATTCAGTTTCGTAACGATAAAATGTAACAGAATTCTCTCACTGTGCCACAACTGTAACCTTGCAGCGAAGTTCGCATTGTCACAAGAGGGAAGTTAAAAAAGAAACCAGCACTAGTTAATCTGATATTAATACAGAGAACGGATTGGGTTTTTCTTCTTTTATTTCACATAGGGCGTTCTCAGATTTCCTTTTGGGAAGAGAAAGAATTCCAAATATGCCTTAGTGGAACTTCTTGAACAGTACTCAGTCTAATGTACAGACTGATTCCAAAACATAAAGAAACGTAAACAGGAGGGAGTGCGAGAAAAACTCCACATACGGCTGGAATAAAAATGAGTAGAAAGTAGGGAGAGAGAAACCTTTTGGAATCTCTTTTACAAACAAATATATATTTAACGGAGGAAACATCAACAGAAGAGGGGATTTGGTTTCCTAGCACCAATTATATTCGGTATACCCTTCTTCCCTGCAGACGGCAATTCACTCTGACTAGGGCTAGTACTAGCAAAAGGGGTTGTTGTCTGGAAGAACCCAACAGATTTTTATTACTGCATGATAAAATCTTAAACACACATTTGCAACAGCCACTATGGACAGCAAATGCATTCCAATCCAAGACGTCTCTTCATTCATCCTTCAAGATTTGATTTGTTAGCCCTTCTTTTTTGTTTTTTTAATAAGAAGCAGATTGGATTTCTACAGACATTTCAGCCACAGTGTCATACTGGATGTGTCCTCTTTCTCACCGTCTGCAAAATGGTCTCTCCTTTTCACTTTTCTGTGCTGATCAAATGTATTGTCCTAGCTTTTTATGTTTTTTTTTAATTCGTTGACAGAGTTTCTCCTGCCTTAAATTAATCATTTTAATTATGCTGTCAACAGCTGCATTAGGGCTTCACATAGAATCTGTTTCTTTAATGAGATTCTGTAGGCGAACATTTTTATGCATACCCCTACGAGTAACAGCAATAGTTACAGTAGTGTTAGGAAAACTAAAGAGCAATGAAGGAGATCTTGCACGGCAATTATATCTAAAATATGATATATTAAATTATTTCTTATAGTTCACAATCCACCTTTCTTACACAAAGGAAACCAAAAGGTAGCTCAATAGAACTACTAGAGAAAGTATATCAAAAGATATTTTTATATTTTGTTTATATTAAAACAATAAGAATTTTTTTAAAAAAGACTATCAGTTTTTCAACAATACCTGTCCAAATGAAAAATAATAATGTATATGGGTAAGCTGCAAATTTTGATACAGATGTCACTATGTAATTAAAAATAAGCAGATGGTAGAAAGAAAATACTGAAAGTTGTGTGCTGTAAGGTAAGCACTTTTATGTCTGACATTGAGTCCTTGTAGAAGTACTGAAGGAGGGGGGAAAATGTGGATCATAATGGTGTGTGTGTGGGGGGGAGAGAGAACACAAACCTGAATGACAGAAAAAAGAAAAGAAGAATGAGCAGGCACAATGCATACCCACAGAAGCAATTTTGTCTGCTTTCTTCATGGCATGAAAAATATAGCTTCCTGTTTCTCTGTTTGCCTTCGCAAAGCAGTTCCAAATTGGTAGAATTTCAAAGCAACAAAAGCAGACAATAATCAGATCATGATTTTGCTCCACTTTTCATTCACCTGTGATGTTTCTTTTATCCTAACAAAGAACCCAACAAAGGCACCTGCAAGGAAACAATCACAGAACAAAAGGATGCAAATTGCCACCTATTACCTCTCAAGTACTTTTCAAATAATAGAGGGACTCAGATAAATGATAGGATTCCAGTCAATAGCCGACTTCTGCTAGAGCTCACCACTCATTCACCAAGACAAATATCCCTGAAAGTTAAGTCAGTGCTACATTATGGAAGCAGAACAGACGGCCCCCAAATAAACCACTTCAGCTCAAAAATAAGAGACTCCTCCTTTAATATTGTATTTATTGCACACAGGGCTAGTTGGAATCATGGTGGTATTTATCGTGGTCTATGGCCATGTGCATTGTGGGACCCACAAGACCTAGCAGGGGCTTACCTTAAGGTTAGAAAGGAATGGTAGTGACGCCATTATTTTATCATCAATAATGCAGTGTCAATGACCTGCAGCACCCGGACCCACGACCCACCACCTCTCCCATCTACCGAGCTATTTCTGCCCTATGCCCTGATCCGGGCCCCCAGGGATGAGGATGCAGGCGGTGGCGAATGCTGCTGCTGCTGCTGCTGATCATGATGATCAGCTATTTCCCATCCTCTCTCCTAGTCAGTCTGGGGGCAGTATGGACGCTGCCAACCCAGGGCCGTTTCCATTATTTATTTTTATTTATTTATTTATAGAATTTATACCCCGCCTTTCTCCCACAAGGGCAACCAAGGCGGCTTTATATGTAGCAGGGTGAGAGGGTCTGGATCTGGCCCTTGGTGGGGGCCTGGGCTCCAGTTATTCCAGGCAGCACAAAGGCTTCTTTAAAACCATTGCTAAAGCCATCAGCACACAGAGTTTCCATCTGCATATGAGTAGGTTTACCATCCATCCAGGAAAACCCTGGACCGTCCCGGGTTCCGGGCTCCGGTCCCAGACTTTCCAGGCCCGTTGGAAGCCTCTGCCACTGCCGCTTTCAAAGTGTAAAAACTCATCTTTTTTCCGGCGGCGCCATCTTGGATCTCGCAAAATCTTGCGAGATCCAAGATGGTGGCACCCAAATCTTGTGAGGGCACATGAGATTACTGCCTCATGTGCCCTCATGTGATCTGGGCACCGCCATCTTGGAACTCGCGAGATTTCGAAAGATTCAAGATGGCGCCGCTGGAAAAAAAAGATGAGTTTACACTTTGAAAGCGGCGGAGACTTTGGGGGAAGCAGAAGTCCTGGCCGGCTCGGATGCCGCCGGCCAGGCTCCAGAGGAGGAGGAGGAGGAGGCCACGAAGATGATGACGACGTGGATGGATGGTGGCAATGGCAGAGGTGGTGGCTGCCACAAAGAAGACGATGACGACGACGTGGATGGCGGTGGTGGCGGGACAGGTAAGTAAAATAATTCATTGAAAAATAAATAATTTTGGCAGCCCTCATTTTTTATTTTAATTAATTAATTGATTGATTGATTGATTGATTGATTGATTAATTGTTGGGGTATCCTAGTTTACAGTTGGGAAAATCTGCTAAGCCTACGTATGAGGAAGGCTTGGGCCCACTCCGGAAAGCTGCCCAACATGCATTGAGCACTGGCAATACTGAAGATCGAAGAGATACAGAAAATCTCATTGTTAATCACCCAAATACGAGGGCCGAGTTTGAAAATTGCTGAGTGCAAGAGTCCCTGTTGTCCTCATTAGTAGCTTTTGGGGGCTCAGCACCTTTTCAAATCAGGCCATGTCCCTAGGTTGCTATATTACAGCTGCATAGTAGTGAATCTGTTGGCAACGGCTACATCAAATATTTTCTCTCAAGAAAGAATGTGTCTCCTATCTTGGGATATACAGAACATAAAAGAGAAAATGTAAACTTCACAGGAAGTGTCAATGGAAGCACTTCTTTTCTAACCAGATACAATCAGAGCTGAATGAGTTGATATGGGATTCATTTCCAAGTAAGCGCGCATAGGATTGCCACCGTGGACATTGATTTGTAACAAGTTAATGAATGCCTCTTCTCACAATGTGCTATCATTCATTTAATGTACTATTACTATTCATGACTCTCAGTATTCATGAAAAGGACCATGGGGCATGGTCTGAAGGCTCACGATCAGTGCTGGCACCAGGCTGCTGAGGGCAAAGCGCTGGGTCCCTTGTGGTTCCCCCACCCCCTGATGATACATTGGAGTTACCTCTGCCACTGGTACTGAGGGTCCAGGCGATGGCCTGAACAGGGTGAGCCCTCTTGATGATTATGGCCAGTGTCTGATTTGACGCCACCATTGCACATGATGCAATAATCTTGCATCATATCCTAAGTTATATGAGAGTTAACCTTGAACAATTTTACAGCTGAAACATACTAGGTTTATTTCAGTTTACACTTTCCTAACTCTTAGGGTTGCCAGTTTGCCCCAAGATATCTCTGTTTCTCCAGCTTCCCCGTTTTTCCCCTCAGGCCAACAGGCCACGATATTTAATCTCACACTGTTTTTGGACCATCACTGGGCTCCACCCCAGTTCTTCCCTATTTTTCAGGAGCTAGCAGTCATGTGACATCACCAGGCTCTGGTGACATCACTGGAAATCTTAGGTTTTGGGATGTATCCAATCCAGCGTTTTGGGATGTATCCAATCTGGCACCCTTACCAGCACTTCTTGCAGTCCTCTCTTCTTACTCAGTTTCCCAACCACGTCAACATCATGTCTATTCTGTTGAAATAACATTAGATGCCATTTTCCTAACAGTTAACCCAGAACAGTCCTTCTGAGGTTACACTGAAGCAATAATAATAATAATTTCCCCACCACTGAAATATTCTGAAAACAAATTATTAAAAACATAGTATTAAAGAAAATGCCCCTTTCTGTAAACACCATCATTTATTCACAGCTCTAAGTGAAGCTATAGTGAAATCTTACACAAAAAAGGGAAAAAAAATACCATTATGAGAACTGGAGCCAGTATGAAGAATAAGGTGGGATACAGATGAACAACATAAAAGTATCAGTGAGGGAAAACATCGTCTGTAATCCTGTAATGTGTACATCCTTGCACATGTACACAGGCATCTCCTGTGGAAATATTATCTCCATGTTGCGGCTGGGGAAATGAGGCTGAGAAGCAGCGGCTTCCCTAGGTGTACCTAGATAACTCAGGGCAGAGGTGAGATCTGAACTGGGGAAGTCCTAACCTGCAGCTGATGTGCTGCTTTAACATAGAACAAGCAGGTGGATTCTGCAGCTAGTGAAGGCAATTTGATGTTTAAAGAACTGTCAGTAGAACGCAATACAGTACAGAAATGTTTTGAAGCAAAATTCTCTCAGAAACTAGAAACGGTTGACATTTATGGTCAGCGTGAAGCAATTACCTCATCTACCTCCACATCACACTCATAGCCATCCTGAAGGACAGTTAGCTCTTTAGCTAGTATACTATGCTTGCCAATCATGATATCAGTTCGAGTAAGCTGATGTTTACAAGTGTGGCTTATGCAGGTAACATAACAATTTGGTCCCTTAGCACAACCACTACGTTCCTCCTCAAAAAGTTCGACATGAACTGCAAAACTAACAAACAAAAGCCTGCATGTGGGACTTCTTTTTGGTAAAAAAACAAAACAAAACAGGTAGCTATTTCTACGGAGTCCAGAAAATACTATTTCTACAGAGCTATTTCTACGGAGTCCAGAAAAAAAATTCCTTCTGTATTTATAATGTCTTTCCTTTGAAAGTTCAAGTTATGTGAACCACAACGGCATATGGGAACACTATAATGTCTGTTTAAAAATAAGTTAGCAGATCAACAACTCTCCAGCAGGGAGAAGTAATGGAAAAAACAATTATATGCGATTCTCAAGATGGTGGTAACATTTATGCAGATCCATAGCCTCGAGTTCTATTAATAGAATAGCAAATGACAGGGAAGTTAGAACCTGAGCTTTAATTTCTGTGAATATCCCACAGGTGAACCTTTTATAATGAACTAGTTCTATTTAGCTTGGTAGAAGAACGAATGTTGTCAACACTGGCTCCCGAATCACAGCACAGAGACAACCTGTCCAAAACAACATGCAGGCTCAAGGTCTTTGTATGTTGACTCCAAAGCACAGTGGAGTATATTTCCCTTCTAGAAGCACAGCCAGTAAGGGCAGCTTGGTCTCCAATATATGATGCTACATCATACCTATGGAGTATGATAATTTGTTACCATTTCACTTTTCCTGGACAGTCAGCTCTGAAGGCGGAATCAATGCAATCCTGAAAATGAGAGTGCATGCGCGCATGTGTGTGTGCACGCACACGCGCACACACACACACACACACACACACACACACACACACACACACACACACATACACACACACGGTACTGTACACATCTTTACAGACTTTACCACACCAAGGAGAGTTTTACTGTGAAATAGGCTCTCATGGCATCAGAGCTTATTATGAATGACTCACATGAGTTGATCCTCTTCTGCCCTGACCCCTTCTGGGAGAGACAATGAGCCAACTGCTTGCATCATTCCATCTCCTGACTCCCTCCTTTTGCTGAGTTTCTGGGAGATTCCCTGTCCTCATGAAAGAATGTGGCAGGACCCACATCTTGACTGGCCCTGCAGTCTCCTGAGATTTCTGGGATCCAGCCTAACTTGGAAGCATTGTCATGAAGGCAGTCATTGTTATGCACACCACAGCCATTCAAGGGTGCAGCAAAATCTCATTTGAGAGTCACCTTGTTACACAGCACAGGATTTTTCTATAGTGCAGGCTTTAAAAAAAATGCCCTCAGTTCCAATATTTGATTTGATCATGCTTTTGGCAATTCTCACAATTGACATTCAAATTGCTCTCACATGAGTCTTCTCTGCACAGGTCAGAAAGAATATTCACACATGCTATGTTCACATGCTATGTTCCAGTCTAAGGCTGCAATCCAGTACATGCTTTCCTGGAAGTAAGCTGCACTGAACACAACGGTTCTTAATTCTGAGAAGATGTGCACAGGATTGCTCCTTAAGATGTGAAAATGCCTTGAAACAGTTCCTAGTTTGATGACTGTACACCAGCAAAACACATGTTCTAGGCAGCAACCACAGAAGTTAAGAGAAGCAGAACGATAACAGTCACACAGCAAAATCCATTAAAAATGATTACAAGATATACAACAATCCATGAGATTAAAAAAAAGTGGCTTGTGATCTGGCACAGAGAACCTTTACTTTTTTTACATCTATACACACTCCACTCCTGTGTGCACAGACTAAGGAGCCCTTTAAATATGACCCAAGGTCTAAGAGGAAACTGCTCATGGAAGATGGTCTCTCGTGAAGTTAGGTTAATGACCCGGCCATGTGAATGGGGACTGATCGCATGGCTTACAACTGCAGAACTGAAACTCCATGAGAAGGAATGCTGCTGATTCTGGAGGAAAGCCTTGTGATCTCTCTCTCTCTCTCTCTCTCTCTCTCTCTCTCACTCAAGCTTCACCCCAGGCAGAGAGGAAGTGCTTGCAGAACGACCAAGAGACCACCCACAAATTACTAGTCTTATTCAATTGGGTTTACCACTGTTGGTGGTTGGCTCTTAGGATTTCTTCGCTACTTAGTTTTTGGTTTTGCTTTTTTATTGATATTGTATTAATTCAATGCTGTGAGTGGCCCTGAGCTCTCCCACTCAGTTAGAAAAGGCAGGGTACCAATGTTTTAAAATAAAATATGTGCACATTTTTACGCTAGCTCCTTTGCTTTTTTGATGCATCTTTTATAGCTCTGGGCCCATCATCAACATTAGATTGTAATTCAAAGTTGATTCTCCTTATTTCTATCAAGTTATATTGACCAGATTCCAAAGAACCCCATGTTCACAGAGAGCTTCTGAGCATGCCGGGGATGTGTCTGTGTTGCCATGTGTCTGTGTTGCAACTGTTTCCTTGCCCAAAACAGCTCCTTCTTGCATTCTATGTGCTGCCATGAAGTTATTCCTGAACTTCATGAGTGGCCTGAGGAGCAGATGCAAAGGGAAGGAGCCAGAAGGAGGACCGTAAAACCCCTGGTGTACAAGCGGAACACCACGAGTAGTCCTTTGAGACCCAGTCATTAAATATAGTCATTGATATGATTAACAAGAATGCTTGTGTTTTATTTTCCAGTTCAACTTGGCAGGTGACTGAGTAAAATGGATTGTTGCATATTACTCTTCTTTATGATGTGGCACTGCTGAGAGCTTAAAAAAAAGGTGAACCCCGGAGAACACAAAAGCAAGATTGAAAAAGGCAATTAAATCTATGCATCATTAAACAGTTCATTCAGTACACGATGGTTTTAATAAATGAAGCATTTTAATATTTAAAAAGTATATTTACAAATGTTGAGGATCACATACATTACATCTCAGCAATTTGCAACTTCAAGTCTCTCAGTTTCACATTCATTAACTCAGGGAGAACAGAAAACTTGGCATTTTCAACAAAGCTCAGTTCACCACAGAAGCCCTTTCCAACTGCAATTTCAATGCTGGCAAATACTACAAGACTATGAACTATACATAGAAATGTTCTCTCCATCCATCCTGGAGGAATGTGATAGCCAAAGCAAGTCCATAAATTTGAATAACTGTAATCCCAACTAAACCAATGGAAACGGAAGCAATTTCATTTGAACATTTCCCGCAGATAAGCTTTTATCCAAGTTAGGACAAAACTGCAATGCGCAGACACGAGCTACCATAGATTGACTTAGTACCTGCCACTACTAAGGGCGCATCTAACAAGAAACAGACGAAGATCAACGGAAGAAACATACTGTTTTGTACAAGAGTTACAATTAGAGAGCTTAATGAAGTCAATATGATTTTCATTAGTTTGGAACTATTCTATATATTATGCAGAAGGAGGTGATAGGCTGAAATAGCTGAGTTCTGGACTTTATAACTTCAGGGAAGATATATTTAATGCTCTGTGCATGTATGTGATTAGCACATCGTGAATGGGGGAAATGCTACACTAAACTCCTCTCTCTCTCTCTCTCTCTCTCTCTCACACACACACACACACACACACACACACACACACACACACACACACACACGTAGGGGAACTATCAAACACGCTTACTGCAATCTGAAGTACAGATTCCCTGCAATACAGAATCCTTGCACCTTGGTCTATCACTTACTGTAATTTTATAATGTGGAACTTGCTCTAAATTATGGCACAATCTCCTACTCAAAGCCCCGCGCTGAAATATAGCGGCACCAGGGCAGGCTCCGCTGAATCCAGCGCAGGGTTGGAGGTCTCCTCAAGGTCAGGTAAGGGGACATTCTAGGGGGCTACTCAGATCTGCACCAGCTAAATGGCTGGCGCAAATCTGGGCAGCTCCGTGTCAGGCTGTCACCAGCACCATGAGCCTCCGTGCTGCCGCAACGTGCCTTACAGCATGTTTGTGACAGCGCGCATGCTCGTTCCGCTGGCGAAGGCCGGCATAGGATTGGGCTGCCTGTCAGTTACATCACTAGCATTAAAAATGACATTCGCTTGTATTTCTACACCTCTTGTTCACTGCCCCAAAACACTTATGAGATTTTGCTTATGAGAAATACTCTACATACCTTTTTTAAATGCACCTTTCTTTGACTATTTAGAGCTGGTACGATCTAGTGGCTGCATTCCAGATAAGTAGACCATAGGAAGCTGCCTTCTACTGAGACAGATCATTGTTCTATGTAGCTCAATATCGTTTGCGCTGGCTGATAGCAGCTCCAACATTTCCAACAGGAGTCTTTCCCTGCCCTACAGATTCAACCTAGGATGTTTCTGCATGCAAAACATACACTCTGTCATTGTGGTACAGTCTTTCCCGATAGTTTCACAAGGTGGCTGTGGACAAGCTTCATTAACAGCAAGGTACACGGATAGCTAAAAAGTCTATGCAAATTCTATTTTTCAGGAAGGGGTTTCATTGTTTTATTGACTTTCCTTGTAAGACCTAGATCAAAACACTTTGAGCCATAGACCACATTACAAATGTCTTCCTCCAGAGTGCTCCTGCAAATTACTCCCATTTAGAAAGTTGTAAAGTATGAAGGATTTATACCCATAGTTGCTGACACGACAGACACAAGCTTGCTGCGAACCTTGGTCAAACAAATGTCAGAAATAAGAAGACTGTAAAGCCAAAAAAGAAAAAGAAAAAAAATAACCTGTCACTAATATTCATGTCGGCGGCTAAAATCCATTGAAACTGCATGGAATATCACACATGGGTCCGGGGGGGGGGGCGCCTCTGATTATTTTAACCCTTAATATCAAACCCCCACCCCTCCACCACATTTCCAAAGATCATTTGAGTTTAAAAAATAGACCCAGTGCTAAGTGAAATAAACCTACTTACAGGGTCCTGTTACTTATGGCCATAATCGTGAAGGGATGAAGGCAGGATTAGGCACGAGTGACTAGATCTTTAAAAAAAAAAGTCTGAAACATTCAATTTAAAACCTTTAATTTCCCCACTGAGTCAAGGGCAATGTATTTACAAACGAGGGAGATTCTTTTCCTGCATAATCTTGAAATTAGCTGAGCGTTATCCTCTGGCCCAACCATGCTTCCTAGTGACTGATTCACATGACAGCAGAGCCAAAATCTGTGACCTCAGTCTGACTTCCACACCGCAGAGAACGGCCTCTTTTTGCCAGAGAACGGAGGCCTAAACAATTTCATTACGAGAAATAATCACAACAAATGAGAAAATATGCTCTCCTAACACAGAACAGCCTATGCTGTTAATGCAGAACCTAATTTATGGCGTGGGATCGCTGTGCACACCTTTTCTTGTTTGTTTTTTGCAGTCTCCACACCACACAAAATGGAACAAGCTGGGGGTTTGCGCAAGGGACAGAAAGAAAAACAGCTGCAGCACTGATAGCATAATTTGAACATTTACCCATTCTAACAATGTCAAGAATAACTGGAAAGCACACTCTATTTTCCAGTGGATTACAGCTGAGATGGAAACCAATGGCTAGGGGTATAATATATACCATTAAAGCATAATTGATGGATGTTAGGAAATGAGTATGTTTGTCACCAAACAATACTTTTATTGTAAAACGATTCCAGCCCATGCATGAAAGATCCCAAATGTTCGTTCCAGTAAAGCATTCAATTTGATACCAAGATCTTTATCATATTACTTCATGTGAAGAAGAATTATATAGCCAATCTGACAGCTTTTCATAGGAAGAACAATTCTGGAAAGACAAATATGGCCAGCTTATTAAGTTACCATTACACATCCCAGCTCTAATGTCTGGGAGCTTAGCAGAACAAAATATATTTAAATTATTTTAAAGGGCTGAGTTGAGGAGCTTGTAAGCCAAGTGATACGATTTTAATGAAAGCTGAAATTAGGGTTGCAGTTAGAGGTTATTTACCATATACATATAAGGAAAGCACCAGCAGTCTTTGCTTAGCTATTCTACTTTTTTCCAGCAAGTTTTTTTTTTATTTTAAAGTGGCAGTAAATATTTGGTTTTTATTTGCAATGATGATGAATTGTTTAAAACTTGGGAAGCGAATGCTGAACACATCAGGGACATTTTGTTCATTTTAAACCCAGGATAATTTCATGATGGTTCTTAAACAGAAGATAAACCAAAGACTCTAAATTAACACTGCAGTAATTTGTTGCAAAATAACTCAGAGGATTAACTGCATATGGTTTTTGATCTAGGCTTACACTTGCAGTTCTGCAAGCAAATCCTTCACATGACCATTAACTCCCTTTGCGGAACCAAGGAGAGAGGGTTCCCTTTGCTATTCAACAAACAGAAATACCCTTTCAATTTATGAAAGGTCATAGGGAATAAAAATACTAAATCCATTTAATGACATGACCCATTCTGTATCATCCTGGCCTGAATTAAATGTTCCCCGACCAATCGAGCAAACTACAGAAACTCAAAGTGACAGACACGCCAAGGCCTTTGCAGTATACAGTACACTCTTGTTTGTCCCAGTCTGCTTTCTAGTGACAAAAGAGCTGCATTCGTGCTGGACAGAGGCACCCTGGAAAAGGGTACAGTAAACCCAACACTGGTATTAACTGCAAGAAACATCCGTTTGAAAGTAGGAGTACCAAGTGGAATATGAACAAATTGCCCCTTCCTTGCTTTAACTTCACAAAAGCCAGTCACATTGGATCCCATGATTGGGGCACCTCACATTTTTCTTTTACAAAAGGCAGGCAATGGGAGGGATGATCTGCAGTGGCAGGAACAGACTTGCTGGGCATGGGCTGAGAGTGCACATCCACAAAAGGGATGACCTTGGAAGGAATGGCTGACCTTGGAAGCAATGCGACTAGAATGGTGGCAGTGCAACCCCTCCACTACCCAATTTGTTGTCCCTGCTAGGCACCAGTTATTTGCCCAGATGGGGAAAACTTGCATATGTTTTGCATATTACAATAAATTGCAGCATCAAGGGGCAATTTTGAGTGAGCATACAGAGCGGAAGAAAAGGTTTAAAACCCCTCCCCTCCCACTATGCTGCTGTCCAATTCTGGATGGGGGGGCGAAGTAGCGGTTTTTTATATATATATTTTTAAAAAGCTTGGAGTTTGAACGATTGAATGTATATACATATACGTTATATACACACACACACACACACACACACACACACACACACACACACACGATAGGTATATACATATACATATATACATATGATTGTAAAAAAAAACATTAGGGGGAGTTGGGAAAGCCTGCCCATGTACATCTCCTTGGATTAAAGTCAGAGGAGAAATAAAATGACCAAGAAACGCGGTATATAAATACTGTATATTATTATTATTATTATTATTATTATTATTATTATATACATAACAGGATACAGTAACAGACACAACAGGAAATGGGTATCTTGTTGTCTTGAGTGCTCCCTGAGGCATCTGGTAGGGCACTGAGAGATACATGAAGTTGGACTAGATGGGCCCTTGGCCTGATCCAGCAGGGTTATTCTTAAGTTCTTAATCATGAGTTTTCAATATGCTCTCAAAATAATATCTACTTTGTCCCTGAGTGGGCCATGTCATAGAAACAAAATCGGTGTAATTCAAATCGGTGGCCCTTTAATGGCCGTATAAGTGAGGGCTTTAGCAGCACCATCAGCACTTGCAGCTGCCATGATTCTGTCTTCTATAAAACTCTTAAGAACACAGAGGCCCTAATGGTGGAAGGTTGGCCACCCCTGGTCTATAACAACATGGAGGATATAACATGTGACCTAGTCTGTCCCTTGGATCTGTCAAGTCATAGAAGAATGGCCCTAATAGGCTAGCCATTAAATGCCAACTGAAAAAGTCACTTTTGACCGAGCACCAAAATGCAGCAGAGCAAGATGTACTTTCATTGCCAGAGTATTCCACAGAGAGCATTTCACCAAGGATAGCACTTGGCTCCATCTCCTTAGAATTCTTACTTCTGGAACAGCTGGGACATGGAGCAGCATCTTTCCAGGATGGATGTCAGGAGGGTTCCCAGCCAATCCCTGAGGCCACATCTCTCCTGAGGCACTGGCTCTCTCTCAACCTAGTAGCAGTTTGGGGGGGGGGGGGTTTGATGGTGGCTCCACCAAAACACTATTGAAAAATGGAGGAAACCTGCAGTGACTGATTGGTATGGAGGGGGGACTTCAGGGGGGTTGACTTGGCCAAGTGGACAGTCTGATGGGCACAGGCCCTTAGCCAGCCTGACACTGCACCCAACCACAGCTGAGCAATGCCAATCTAACTACACAAATAATTCCTCAGTGAACCCAGGAGTTAAAATGCACAGAGTGTATGCCATTCTTAAGTGTGAATGTGGCATAGGGCTCTGAAGACTATTCAAGACTGACATTGTCTTATGAGTTGTGATGGGATTCTGACAACCTCCTTATCTTTTATTGGTATGTCATACATGGCTGGATCCCTTTATGTTTGCATTTCACTATGAAACCAATAATTACTTGCCTTTTCCCCAGCTAGTTCTCCATTACATTCAAAACCATGGAACATAAATATTGTTTTCAGGCAGAGTAGAAGACTTCTGAACTCTGCCATAGAGAAGACCACAACAAAGCAAGAGAAGTCAGAACCAATAGCATGACCTACAAGACCATTATGTAGGATGCATCTGAATGGCTTAACCCATTTGGTCCCGCGGTATGACCTTCCCAGACTTCCCAAATGTTAGTTTGATCGACATTTGTAACGAACCCCCATGTAAAAAGAATCACCCGCAGTAAATTTCACCGGTGCACCTTGCACCTGGTCTACAGGTGGTGCTTTAGGGACTCAACGGGACTTAAGGTCAACTCAACTCGTCCATTTACTTCTATGTAAAGCATGGACCTGAAAACACAAGATTTCAAACAAAAACATAGTTGTGTTTAACACATAGCTCCAGGGCTTTAGGGGTGTTTAGGGGGATGTCTCACCTAAGTGTACCTCAAGTTTCAAGTCCCTACCTTCAAGGGATTTTTTTTTATGGCCTTTTAAATTCTTGAAATACGCAGATTTTGTTGTGAGTCCAGCACGAAAATGCTCAAATAAACATAGTTGTGTTTAACACATAGCTCCAGGGCTTTAGGGGTGTTTAGGGAGATGTCTCACCTAAGTGTACCTCAAGTTTCAAGTCCCTACCTTCAAGGTTTTTTTATGGCACTTTAAATTCTTGAAATACGCAGATTTTGTTGTGAGTCCAGCACGAAAATGCTCAAAAAACATAGTTGTGTTTAACACACAGCTCCAGGGCTTTAGGGGTGTTTAGGGGGATGTCTCATCTAAGTGTACCTCAAGTTTCAAGTCCCTACCTTCAAGGGATTTTTTTATGGCACTTTAAATTCTTGAAATACGCAGCTTTGGTTCTTTTTGTGCATTAAAAAGACCACTGAGTTGTTTGCGCAACGCGTACCCATAAAGTCCCGTTGAGTCCTTTGAGGTACATTTGCACGTGTGTACAGCTGTGTACAGCTGCTCCCCTGCACCTGAGGTGCTCCACACAAGGTGGATTCAAAAGCCAGGGCCCTGGCCATGAAAACAAAGCCAGAGTTTCATTTTTAATTTCAGTGAGGAGGGGGGGGCAGCCCCCCAATTCCGGGGCATCATTTTCCCTAAAAACAGTGATCTTTGCTCCTCTGGGGGGGTCAGTGGGGTGACTCTAGAACTCTGACAATTGTTTTAAAACATAGGTCCATCTGTCTACTTTCCACAAAAAAAAATCCTGGAACATTGGGGGAAAGCCATTTTTTTAACTATTTACTTTTCGGCCGTACCTCTAAGGACTCAACGGGACTATGTAATGAAGGGTATTTTCATGTCCTCTGTATACTCCTGTCCTGCTGTCCATCTTTATGACATTGGGCAAGACGAAAAGGGATTGTGTCAGCAGTTTTCGCCACAATTGCAGTAATAATGATGTACTGCTGGGGGAAGAAGAATTTAATGAGATGCAAATCATTGCATACACAAATCTGAAAGCCTGCTATGTGGCAATATTCATAATTTTAGTATTTATTTACTACATGAATTGTGAAAACCAACAAGTCTTCCATTATGCTGCAAACGTTGTCTTTATGGAAGTCAAAGATTAAGATGAAAGTTTCACAGAGTTTCTGAACAAAACGTCTGTGTTAAGTCTCAAAATGTGTAGGGGGGGGAAGAGAAAAACTCTACTTGCAACAACAGCTGTGGAAGAATTAAAAAGAAGGCTGTAGCTAAGAGTAGGTACGGTTTGTTTGGCTTTTTGTTCCTCCTGTGGAGTGTTTGTTAAACTCAAAAATGAAAAGGGGGGAAAAAACCACCCTTCATCTTGATTCAAGTTTAGCACTTATGAGGTGTTTGAAAAGGTCTAGCATAAAGTGGCCCTATTGTATGTGAAGATTTGACACTCTGCAGGAACCTGCAGAAGGAATGACTGGCTGTAATTGGTGTGCTGAGAATTTTAATAAAATCTTGAAAGCAAAGCAAATGCTTTTTAAGGAATGGGACGGGATGCAAAGGGGAGGCAAGCAGAAAATGTCCTGCACATTCTTTGGTTGAATGGGTTAAAAGGACAACCCATGACAACTTAATTCCTCCCAGGCTTAACACTTCTCTACCAAATTGTATTCTCATTTCCATGGCAAAAAAAAGAGAGAAAAAAAAGAAAGAAATGACACTTATAACTTCAGGAATACAAACACTTAGCAATTACACTCAGTTGCTCTTTAGGCTTTCATTCAATCATTTCGTTTTGGGGTGATTACCTTGAATTGCTTTTTGAAGCTTTTTGTTTATTGCAATATATTTTTGATGATTTTATTATTACATTTTTAACCGATGTGAGCCACCATAAGGACTTCTTTGGGAGCAGAAAGTCAGGATATAAATTGCCCATAATAAATCAATAAACATGAATGTCTTTTCATGAGGCATGAATATTATAGATTCACATTGCTATGTGATGATGCTCCCAGCTTTAGGAAACAGGAATTTAAATAGCGAGGGGAAGGAGCCGCTCAACCCCACAATTGTTAAACTTGTCAAGCCCCAAAAGATGTGGTGGGAAAAACTGGTCAGACTAAAGAAGCCAGAAGATATGAAAAAGAAAGTAAAGGAAGGCGCACTGAGGTATAGAGTGGGCATTCCAGGGAATAAGGAACCTCTTATACATGCCAGAAATATGCCAAACAACAAACTCACAAGAAGCTCATGTGCTTGTCAGCATATCAATCCCGGGAGACTTAATGCCTTGGTTTGTCTCTGGGCTAACCCGGAGGAAGAGTTCTGCAACTGCTATTTGCTAAAATGCTTAGCAATGGATTCGCGAAAAAGCAAAACATAGCCACAGGGAAGAAAGGCACATGATACCAGCATATTTTATATTTAACATTGTGGTATTTCTAACGATAAAAATGGAACACTCTTCCAAGGATGTGGAATCTAGCAGCTCTTTCAATGATCACATTTTGTCCCCCAGTGAAAATCAGAAACAGCTCTATTCAAGTCAAGGAATCAGTGGAAGAGAAGAGTTATGGTACAATCCTACTCGCCCCATGGGCCGGTGCAAGCTGTCGCAAAAGCGCTGTAAAGCACTTTGCGACAGCACAGGAGTTTGCTGGGCCAGCGCAAAGGCCTGCACCAGCCCTCACGCACCAGCTCAAGGAGCAGCACGCCCCGGACCTGGTAAGTTCTTTGCCAAGTGGCGTGAGCACAGATCGGGGAGGGGTGTAACATCGGCGAGGCTTGTGAACGCTGCATCCTATCCCCCTTCCCAGGCTTGTTTTCCTGACACAGATTGCCTCAGACTTGTGCCACCGATTTAGCTTTCGCAGGTCTGAGGAGACCCACTGCCGCGGCTGGGGCTTTCCCCAGGGCAAGGGGACAAATGTCCCCTTACCTCAGAGGAGACCTGCAGCCTGCTAACTGCCTTTGCTGGCCTTGCTGCATCGCTGCGCAGAAAGTAGGATTGGGCTGTTAGATATACAGGTGGGCCCCCATATCCGCTGGGGATATGTTCCAGGCCCCTCCGTGGATACTTGAAACCGTGGATAAGAGCGAACACCCCCTCCATGGTTTCCTGAGGGCCCCACCACCCTGCCTCCCCTGCAGGCAGGCATGCTTGCCCCCCCCAGCTCTTATTTTTCTTTCAGCAAGCTTTGTTTCTTCCTTAAAACAAACAGAGAAGCAGCCTCCATTGCAGGCAAGTAGAACGAGACTAAGTCCTAGAGAGGCTCTGCAAGGTTTCTGTTAACCTTGCAGAGCCTCTCTAGTACTTAGTCTCGTTCTACTTGCCTGTAATAAGCAGCCAGAGGCTGCTTCTCCTGTTTCTTTAAGGAAGAAACTAAGCTTACTGGGAAAAAAGTAAAAGCCTGGGGGGGGGGTCCCCACGATCCGTGGATAACTGAAACCGTGGATAGCGAATCAGTGAATATGGGGGCCCACCTGTATACAGGAAAGCCTCAGGAATAGTTTCAGCCAGCCGAAGCCACATAGGGAGCTCTTCATACAAGAAACTACGGGTGCAGCTGTCTGCCCCCCTAATTTAGCTTCTGCACAACAAGCAACCACACAACCAGGAGACAGTTAATCTTCTGGTTACTAAAATCACTGTTTGCTTGCATTGAGTTTGACTCGCAACTTACAAGTTATACGACTGTAGTTATACAGCTTACACCATCAGCTACAACAAGGCATTCCCTCTGATCTACTTACTTACAGGCAGCCTAATCCTGTCTAGCAGGATGCAGCGGCACAAATAAGGCGCCCGCCACATCCCACACAGGACTGGGCCTGCACCAGCACAGCCAGAGGCCTCCTCGAGTTAAAGGGACGCTCGTCCCCTTACACCGAGTAAAGCCCCAGCTGCCCCAATGGGTCTAACTCAAATGTGCACCAGCTATTTTGCTAGCGCATATTCAAGCTGGCCGTGTAATAGGCTGGCGCATATTCAAGCTAGCCAGGCCTGGGAAGGGAGATAGGATTTTTGCAGAGCGTGCAGCCGCCGATCCCTCCGCCGTCCTGGACCTGGCTGACTTCCCCCCCCCCCCCGAAACAAGATAAAATTTAAGACATTTGGGTCATTCCGTGTCAAATCAACCAATGAAAAATCCTTGACGTCATGGATTTTATTCATTTTCGGTACATTTGTAGCTTACCATGAGATGTTTAAAAATTATTTTTTTCAGATTTTTTTGTCCATCCGTTTTTGAGATATTGAATGTTCAAAATTGCCAAAAAAGGCCAAAATCCACTTGTCGCCATACATTCAAACGCCAGTTACAGGATAACGATGAATGCTACAGACATGGGGCATGCGTTGTTTTAAAGCTTATGAATAGGGCTTTCATTTGATATACAACATGACAAAATTGTAAATTTTCAAGAAATTCAAAAATATTCAAATAATATTAATTTTGAAATTTTGAAAAATTGAACTTTTTTAAAATTTTCAAAAAAATCACACTTAAAGGTATATGTATTGTAGTCATTCAGTCAAAATTTCAAGATGGTATCTCAATGGTATCATACAAAAATTAAATTTTCTTGTTGGCAGTGACCAGGAATTAAACCCCTCAAGTCCATTTTTCTACAGTTTACATTGATAAAATTAGGTGGTAAACTGAAATGAATCCAAAAATTTATAACAGGAGTTATAGAGATAGATTTATAGAGCATGAATTCACTTTCTATTCTTTTACAGGATCAGCTTTTTGGTAAAACTATCAAAATCATGAGCTTTTTACTTCTGTTCGTAGTTCTAAAATTTTCCTTTAGTTGCTGAATAATTTCTGAATCAGCACAGTGACATTTTTCCTCATCTAAATCATCTTCAGAAGTAAAAAAAAAATTATTTGTAGGTCCTTTTAATCTTCCCCATATTTTCTTTGCACTTTAGATAACTGATGGGACATATAGAACCTCCGTGCCAACGCTGGACCTGCCATTGATCAACAATGCTATGGACATGCTGGCAATTTCATTTCAGATCTAGGAGAAAATGCGAGTCCAAAAAGAATTGCAAACTTGGATGGCGTCCCAAATGCCTTGAGTTGGTGGTGCTGCATTTATTAAACAGTGTCAATGTACCTACAATTATGTCAGTACTGGTAACAGCCTCAGCCTCGCCCTAATCTCACCCCTTCCATGCTTACAGTCACATGAGCTGGGGAAGAGGGATAGGTTAGGACAGGGGTTCTCATCCAGTGGTACTCGTACCACCAGCGGTACTTTGGCCAACTGCTGGTAGTACTCGGACCGCCGGAACCCCACTCCGACATAGCAATTCTGGTGCCACGTTTTCGCTCCCAAGAGGCTCCTGCCTTTGGCCAAGCCTCTTGGGAATGCCAAGAAGGGCCTACCACCTGCTTAGAGCCTCCTACCTGTGTTTTCTGGCCTCTGAAAACCCAGAAGTAACTGGCAATGATGTCATCGCCAGTCACTTCCGGTGGTACACAGCAGGAGAGTGGTGCCAGAGGTGGTACTCGGCCGGGAAGGGTTTGAGAACCCCTGGGTTAGGATATATAAAGCCAAGGGAATCTACCTAGGCTTTAGTTCCGTTTAGGTGGGGATCTTTCTGAGCTTGGTCAGACAAACAGAGATCACACAGCTCCTTTGCTCCGCAGGCTCTGAAGATTCCCAAATTGTGCCCTATAGACTAGCTCAGGAATATCGCAGTTTGCTGAAGACGTAAAAATTAACATTTGAGGACAATTGCACACCTCTGTCTGCATTGTGATTAACATCCAGGATTTGGATTAGAAACAGAGGAACATGTTTGATTTCTGTGCAATTTGCTTAGCTGTTTGATGAAAGGTTCTCCCTTATTAAAGATGCAAATTTTAGCAGGAAAATCAAAACTCATGCAAATTTAGCTCAGTTCTGGTTACATCCTATACAGGTGACTTTAAATAAAATTTTGGCTTCAAAACATTGATGTTATATCATCTGAAATACCAATGGAACTCCTTGAGCCATATCAACCACCCCAACAAATTATTATGTATATATTCCTTTTCAACAAAAAAGTTAATGAAATGGCTCAGATAACAGAAGGAATGAGCATACGATTCCTTCTCAGCATATGATTCCTTTCTCCTCCTTTGATTCTCAAAGGGGCTCACAATCTAAAACAAAGAATAAGGGATACACCAGCAACAGCTCCTGGAGGAATGTTATGCTGGGGTGAATAAGGGCAGTTGTTCACTCTCCGTTGAACCTAAGAGACACATCATGTTTAAAGGTGCATCTTTGCTCAGTCAGTGGGGAAGGGTGTGTGCAAAAACATTCTCACATTCTCTTACACCCATATTGGACACATATTTACTCTGATTTCAGTGGAACTGGTAACTATCTTTAGAATGACAGTCAAAGAAGTGCAGAAACCATCTGTTTGATGGCATACCATTACATGAGCATGCCCAGAATATAGTCAAACCACCACTATGTACACATAAATTTAGTCATGCAGCTCTTTTTAGCTTACATAGTGTCCAGAAGCAGTATTGCCGCCCCTGTCCTTGAGTTCACCAAGCTCATGAGAGGCTAACACCCTACCACGTAGGATATGGGGATCACCATGTGTAGTGATCCCCATGCCAGGGTCATCTAGACAATGAATGCACTGCTATCCAACCAGTCGCTAACTCCCAGCCAGCACTACAGCCAGTAGGTGGAACACACACACACACCCCGGCAGGTCCTACAGCTATTTATGCTTCTCCCAAGGCAGGATTCCTGGTTGCTGGGGCAACAGGGACACCAGGGAGAAGGTGGGCTAGAAAGGGGGTGGGGTCGCACATGGCCACAAGGCATGCCTCAGTATAAAGGCTTCAGTCAGTGCCAGTAGATAAGGCAGTAGCAGCAGGATGCAAGGCTGAGGGCTCTGTTTCCATAGCCCCAGAAGGAGACAGTAGCCTGAGGACGCTGTCTTGGGAAGAGGTGGAGGAAGTGGGTGATGTATAATAACCCTTCTCCTCTCTCTAAGCCAAACTGAGGCAACAGGGGAAGTTTGTCCAGGTCAAGCAGATCCTTCCCAGATGGATAAAGGATCGGTGAGGCCCAGCACAGTGGAACTATGAGTTTGACAAGGGAGGAGCCCCCCAAACTGGGCCAGGGGCTGGGGAGCCCCACGTGTAGATATACTACGCCATCTTTCTCCTCTTTCCAACACTCCTTTTCTGGTGCATCATTTTTCAATATGCATTGGAATATAGTATTAGGTGTGCATCATCATCCAGTTTTGTTGCATTTAAACAGCATTCTATTGATAATTGTTAGGGGGGGAAATGAAGGATGGAATGCAAAAAAAACCCTGCTTCATAGGGACTAGTTGTAACCTCCCTTGAAACCAACAGAAAGACTAATCCATTTTACGGTCCTTGGATCCAAAGCAGAAAAATGCACATAACCCAAAATGCTATTCCTATCTGAAACATTATTCATAAAGATTGGGTCCTTGAAAGAAACAAAAAATAATAATCATTTAATTCAGTACCTGGGCTTTCCCTCGCATCCCAGAGAAAGTGGTAACGTTATAACAAACATTTGCTATGTCAACTCAAATGCACTCTATTACGGTGTCAGAACAGCAGCACTAATGAAGTCAATCTGAGAGCAAAAAAGGAAGTCGTTGATACTGGGGAAGTGGCAGGGTATTAAAGGAAGAGCCAATGTGAAACTTAATTGTCTTTCTCCTTTGCTGCAGAAGCCAGATTCATTTTTCACAGGATCATTATTATTCTCTTCCTGGAATGAAATGACTTTCATTCCAGGAAATAATATCAATGTATTATTGGAGCAGTACTAGAAAGAAGAGAGGGGGAAAAAACCAGCAGTCATAATTGGGTTTGGGGATCAAAAGAGCGGTATCTGGGTTTCATTTCACCAGTTATCAAGTCTCAAATTGTCCTTCTAGAATCCAAATTGCTCATGTAACTTCCAACTATGCAATAAATGAAGAGGCCTTTTGTAGAGAGGAAGGCTTGATCTGTCTCTGTCTGTGGTAATCTAAGGAGGAAAAATGTGTGGGGAGATGATCCAGGAACTTATGGCGCATAACTTCTTGTGTCATTTGACACAATTAGGTACATGTAATCTAAAGCATTAGGTTTGAGGAGTGCACTTCACAGAGCAGACGTGAACGGACCACAGAACAGTGGTCTAAATGGACAAAGTGGTGTGTCCATTTAGACCACTTAGTCAAGAGGACCACAAACAATGGTACAGAAGACATACGTTTCTTGCAAATAAGGCTCACACCAGAACAACATCTCCTGGAAATATAATGCTTGTCAAGTCTCCTTAAACACACTTCCCATGGGAAGGAGTTCCACATGGAGGGGGCTATTACAAGAAGGCATTTCATATACACATATGATCAATCCTTCAGCAAAACCCACCCGCTGTGTCTTGCAGAAGAATATAAGACAGTGTTTCTCACTATGGTGGGTGCCGGCACCGCCAATCCTGCCCCCGGCCCAATCTGCCCACCCCCGCCCCATTGCTGGCCTCCCCCCACCCCTGCACTGGACAGTGCTGGACGTGCCTTGTCCAGTGGGCACCGCTGCATCTGATATCACTACCCGGAAGGCTCCGGCCTTCCTGCTAGTGCAGCAAGGCCCTGTGCTGTCGCAAAGCACTTTACAGTGCTTTTGCAACAGTGTGCAACAGCCGACCTAGCGTTCCGCTGGCGCAAGAGCTGGTTAGGATTGGGCCATAGGTGATGCACAGCATACCTTTGCCATGTGTGATCTGTGCAATATTTCTTATCTAGGTCATTGAAGCGGTCATTCGAATAATCAGATAGGGGGGTCCATCATCTTCTACCAAAGCTAAGATTCTTAGAAAACCTAAAACTGATTATTCACTGCAAGACACAAATAGTGCCCAACAGTGCTAAGAGAGACTGAAACTCTTTCTGTGCCCATGGAACAAAGATATATGCCTGCCTAAGTAACTGTCTTCAGAGAGAAAACCAGAACATGGATCTGGGCTTGCCTGACAATGCAGTAGATGAAGGTTTAAAAGAAACACATGTCATATATGCCCAAAAGGGACATCTTTATGCTTTGAAATGGCATTGTGCTGTGCTGATAAAGTGGTATTGTTTGAGTATAGCAAGAAGACAGATAGTCTACATGGTGGGTGTTTTATCTTGTACTGCAAGACACATGTTCACAAATGTTTCTTTCCCAGCAGAATAATAAAACTGCAAAAAAACTCTTGTTTGTGGATACACCAAAACGAATAGGTCACATACATGGCTGTAACGCAAAGGGCAAGTGCAAAACATTGGGGCTCCTGTTGCCTACTTCTTTTGCTCTTCTAATTTATTGACACATTATTGTCTTACTGCCCAATCTTATACATGTTTACTCAGTAGGAAGTAGTATTGAGTGCACTGGGCTTACTCACCAGCAACTATGAATAGACCTGCAGCATTCTTCACTACGATCTACATGCAAAAGGGATTTATGAATCTTAAAAAGAAACAGAATGATGCAAACAGGGGTACATAATTCAAAATTATTTTATACAAAATATGGGTTTCCCTTGTATTTCCAGAGTCAGGAATTCCTAGGGGAGAATTCCACCCCATGTGCCCAATTTATTTTTTACATTTCTACTCCACTCTTCCTCCAAGGTAGGGCCATCTATATGAGGCTATCCTTTTTCTTTTCTTTTTTTTAAATCCTTCCAACAACCAGGGAGGGAGGTAGATTTAGAGATCATGACATGCTTGAGATCACATAGTAATAGTTATGACTGAATAGGACTCTTCAGCTTAATACTGTATACCAGTGGTTCCCAAACGTTTTTGACCGATGGCTCCCTTGACCTACTGGGCTATTGGTCGTGGCTCCCCATTAGAGCACACTCCTATACATTGTATATGGTTTTTCATGAGAATTCCACGGCTCCCTTTTTGCGGGTATCCGCAGCTCCCTAGGGAGCCATGGCTCACAGTTTGGGAACCACTGCTGTATACCATACAACACCTGGTTTCCATATTGGTATGCAGTGTACAGAAATATGCATAAAATAAGCAAGTTGGAATTAATTCATAGCATTATCTTACTGTGGTATTCCATGAAGAGTAGAGGTTCGCATACCAACTAGTGCTTCTACGGTCAGGAGCATGTTCCAGGAACAGAAGCTCTGTCTATGGACCTATAGAAGGAGCTTCTGACAGTGGAAGAGCTACTTGGGATATGACCCAAGGTCACTTTATTCAGTTGCCGGTACCAGCAGCACAGCAGCTTGCCGGGGGGGGGGGGGGGAGAGAGAGAGACTATATGAGAATAATGTGGGGAAATGGCTGGCAAATGTATTTGAATGGGTACATGTTGGACGAGATCCAGAGATTCACTAGTTCTTCATTAATTTGTAGTCTGTGTGTGTGGAACGTACTAAGACTACGACTGCTATTGCTTGACATTGATCATTTGTCAGGGAGAGACCTGGGAAAAGGTGGAGAACTGACCTGAGAATGCTGCAGGAAGGCTACTCCAGATGGCAAGAGCTGCAGGGTCTCACACCAGCAGCGGCAGATTTGCGAGAAAGAACAGTCGTAGTCTTGCTCACAGTACAGTGCCTCTGTGAATTGCTTCTCCTTAATACAGCCTGACAATATGACTCCTCCATTAAAGAAAAGGCTTCTAAATGCACATATTTGCCGGAATTTTAATCAACTTTCTCCATTTAAAAGGTGCTTTCAGTTGGCTCCATAGCCTCTCCATTGTTTGTTGGAATGTGCTCGAAGTTATTATGCTGGTCTTTTGGAAAATATGGTCCCAGAAGCAAGAATTACATCTCTGCTTAATAGCATAAAAGGGGGGGGGGGGAGGGATGCGTGCCTCATCACCAGCAAGATCTTAGCTATTCTTTACTGCTATTACCACAAGGGAATCTGACGGGAACATTTTCCACTATAAAAGATTCTGAAAGCTTTTCCTTTGAGAAGCACCACCATGACTTAATTTGAGCAAGGCTCTGGCCCTGGAACTTGGTTTCAGCGCCAGTTAGACCTGGAATATGCAGTCAGAAATGAAGGTATTTATGTGGCTATTTCCTGCTAAATGCAGGTCCATTTCCCAGCACCTGCTAGCATATTTTTCAGGCCTACTTCTATCTTTAAAGGGTACACTAGAATAGAGGAAACAATATCAGATGTTTAGGCTGGTTTTATCCATCTAAGCTTATGTTACGAACAGTGCAGTAATCAAGGTGGAGCTAGGGGCAGGACAAAATGGCGATAACGGAATAAAAACACAGAACACCGCTTCCTGTGAAAAAAACTGCAAAAAATAAAAATCATGTCATTCTTCATCTACTGACACTGTACAACCTATAAAACCTATACCAGCTCCCTATTATACTTTTAAAACAGTTACAATTCATAAAAATGGGGGAGGATGAAATAGAAACACATAGCACCGCTTCCTGCTATTCCATTTTGGCTAAACACTGAAATCTGTGAAAAAATAAAACTATTTTCTCCCATCTCTAGCTGTAGCTCAGTGGGGGGGGGGGAGCTTTGCATGCAAAAGGCTGCAGGTTCAGATCTTGTCATATCCAGATTGGGAAAGGAAAGACCCATATCTAACAGCCTAGAAAGAAAGCTAATCAGTGGAGACAATCCTGAGCTAGTCGGACTCTTGATCTTACTAGGACTATCTACACCTTAAGTTATATCCACGTGCACGTGGCTGGATGCATCTGTGTGAATGACTCTAAGGGTTCATTTTAAAAGTCAACATGGGAATAGGAGCCCTCAAAATGTGCAGTGCCTGGATTGTGTGCACCAGTGTACGTCTGCTGAATGAAAAGTATACATGATTAAACCGCTGAACCATAAGCTGTTGATCGAAAGGTCGGCAGTTCGAATCCGCGACGGGGTGAGCTCTTGTTGTTTGGCCAGCTCCTGCCAACCTAGCAGTTCCAAAGCATGTTAATATAAGTAGATAAATAGGTACTGCTTGCGGGAAGGTAAACAGTGCTCCGTGTTCCAGCTGCATGCTACGCGCTGCGGCAAAGAGAGTCATGCTGGCCACATGACCACGGAGGCATCTTCGGACAACGCTGGCTCTTCGGCTTTGAAATGGAGATGAGCATCACACCCTAGAGTCAGACACGACTGGACTTAATTGTCAGGGGTCACCTTTATGTTAAGATCAAGAACAACACATACACTATACACAGACGGTACACATGACGGACATAATGAGCTGAATTCCAATTAGTACAAGTGAAACAGCACTTCTGCTTATGCCAGAGAACCACTTGTTCTCTGTGGTTCTCTGGATCCAAGCCAGCGTGTAAACAGGGCTAGTATAAGAGAATTCCATGTGTTCAATAGGAGAAAATCAGAACTTTGGACGGTACAGTCCGTAACAGGGATGTGGATGAAGTCTCTGACTCCAAGTCTCGAGTCAAGCCCCAAGTCTTTGCCCCCAAGTCCTGAGTCTTTGGTTGCGAGTCCCTCAGCGCAATCCCGTGTAACCTTGCACCAGTGTAACAGTAGATGCACTGGTGTAAGCGCACTTATGCCAGTGTAATTGCACTTACACCGGTGCATCTGCTGTTACACCGGTGCAAGGTTACACAGGATTGCGCTGCCTATCTATTTAATGGGGAAAACAGGTTTAAACTTTAATAAAATTTGACTTATCATAAAAGGCTCCAAGTCTTGAGTCAAGTCTTTCAAGTCTTTTACAATCACTGAGACAAGTCCGAGTCAATTGTACAAGTCAACTGTACAACCGAGTCAACTGTACAAAATGCAGTCAAGTCTACATCACTGGTCCGTAAACATTTGATTCTCATTATGCTAAGGGACCATTCTTTCCTAAAATGCGGGATTCTGGCAACCAAAAACACAGGCAATGTAATACCCTGATCTTTCAGGACAAAAGAGGCACATGGAGCTTGAGCCAAAGTACAACTTGAATGAGCAAGGAAGGACTTTGGTTGCATCTACTGTTTGCATTTCCTTTACTCTTGGTGCCTTTGTAAGCAAACTGTGTAAAAGAATTCAAACGCCAGAAGTTCCATGTGAAGTACGTTGTCCAAAGCTATCCAGAATATTATGCAAGCTGCCGTTTACAAATCCATCACCTGCTTGGCAACATCTCTATTATCAAGAGGATAAGATTCTAACTTGTGAACAGGCATCATGCCATCCTAACACGAAGACTGCCAGACCAGAATCTCTGGACTCCATCCATCTGTTCTCCGCAAATATATTAATTGCACCTACACTTATAAAGCACCTCATGCTATTTGGGAGAGAATGAGCACCATAATCAGTAAAATGTGTGCAGTATCCACTATGAAGACCACCATGTGCAAGCCATGTATGTATGTGCTAACTGCATACTTGCCACCACTTGAAAATTAGACAGGAAGATTTATGCTCTGCCCCTGACTATGCATCTACACCAGTATTCAACGTACAGTTCCCACAATAACCTGAAATTCCTGTTTACAGTTCTTCCTATCTTGTGGTCTATCCTTTTCCAGCTCTCCTGATTTCAGAATTCTTTCTTCAACTATAAGGGATTTGTCTGTTGGGATTGTAAGCTTGACTGAAAAACAGACTTGATTCGCACTTGATTGTGAGGAAGTTCCTCTGCTCTCAGTGGGACTTATTTCCATGTAAACATGCATAAGGTTATGTAGTCAAAATTAGGCTGCAATCCAGGACACACTTACCTCGGAGTAAGCCCCATGAAAACAATGAAACTTACTTCTGAGTAGACAACTTCTTCAGTAGACTGTAGAATTACACTGTTAGATATTGCACTTTTGCATTGTGACCGTGACATAAATAGCAGGTACAACTAGGGCAAGGGTCAAATAAGACATTCATTGGAATGGATATCAAAAAGTTATGCTTCCAATTGAAATATTTGTCAAATATTTGTCAAAACATAACATGGCATGGGGGGGGGGTAACACTTCCCCCCACCAACTTTACTGGTGATTTTTTTGGGGGGGGACAGCACAAGGGAAAACATTAACCCCCTCCCTACACACTGCAATCCTTCACAGGTGTACCCCCCTTCCACAAGTGTGGGAATGTTTTAGAAGAGCAGAGCTTCTGGTTGGAAGCACACACCTTTAGCGGGGCTCTGACTAATGCCCCCAGCTTGACCTCAAGTTTTCCAAATTGGTGCATCTGGCCAGCTGCTCCCCCTTTCGTTGATTTTATGCCTATGCTTACAAGATTGTACTGAATTAAAGCTGCCCATGAATATGATTGACTTTCTAAAGCTGGATTCAAGTTCCGAACATGGCAAAGAACCAAGACTAGCAGAGAGGTTCAATCATTGTAATGAATGGTCTGCTGCTTTGCCTGCTGTGAAAAAAAAAGACTCAAAAGTAATTTCAAATATGATTGATACAGATACTGTACCTATTTTCATATTTAAGAAGTCCATTAAATGGCACCTCGCCTTTCTAGCCTCTCCAGATTTTCTTCTGCTGAACCAATCCCCCTGACAAGTTAAATTCATAAAACGTGCATTTGGAGTTACTTTCCATTGACCAGGAGTTCTTTAAAATCAGCCCAGCTTGAATATAAAAATGTGTGTAGTTAGTTAAATGCATAACCATGAACCTAGAAGCTCGATTTGATTAATTCATGAATTATCTTTTGAAGTACTTGCAGTGGCATGCCATACCAGAACCCAGGTACTTATTGGAGTAATCAGAGGTCCACTCTCACATTCATTTCAAGAGATACTTCACCAAAGACCAAAAAGCTAATAAGAATGTGAATGGACTCAGCCGTTTATCTGCGCCAGTTTAGTTCCCAATGGTAGATTTAATATACCGGTAAGCTCTTTATATCCTAAGGATAGGATTCTGTCACATATAACAAAACTAATTTTGGATCCAAGGAACTGGGCAATAAATTGTGCCACCACAGGTTTAATACATTTTCCCAACAGGATTGTGCTTTTGGGCATTCCCACCAGCAACGGAGGGAAGTACCCTTTTCCCTATCAATCTTCCATCATAACTTAAGTAGCTAGAACATTTTCAGAGATAGTTGCCTGAATCATGATTCCCTACTAATGAATCAAAAGTTCTTCAGTTAGCCAGAATAGCTGCTACCCAAAGCACTGCAATTCTGCCTTTCCCCAAGGGTCTGGATGCAGTTTCTCCATACTTAATACATAGAGTTAAGGATTCAATTCTGGAGCCAAACACAAAAACAACACGATTTTAAGCAAAGGCACATAAAAAAGTAGCCATATGAAATTCCAGGAAGTCACTCTGGGCAAAATATAGATGATGATAAGATTTGAACTATTCCCCCCCCCCCGGGTTTGTCTAAATAATATATAATATACTGCTGGCCCGTTGAAACCCCGCTCCAACGCAGTGCTTTTGGCACTGTGTTTTCGCTACCGAGAGTCTCCTGCCTTTGTCCGAGCCTCTTGGGAACGCTGAGAAGGGTCCTCCCTTTCACCCACCCAGAGCCTCCCACCTGCAATTTCTGGCCTCCAAAACCCCGGAAGTAACCAACAATGATGTCATCGCCAGTCACTTCCGGTGATACGCAGCAGGAGAGCGGCACCAGAGGTGGTACCCGGCCGGAAAGGGGTTGAGAACCCCTGGTCTAGAGCATCCTCCCCATCAAAAATGCATTGCAAAACTAGGCTAAAATCTTACAGATACAACAGAGTGCTAAGCTCAGACCCTACTTCTTCCCTTTTAAGAAGCCACTGTGGAAGGGATGAGGCCTAACAGCTTTCCTCTGGTTTACCAGTGTTGAGGCACCATTGGTATCAGGACTCAATCGGTGCAGGACTCAATCGGTCCAGCTTGGTTCTTGGCTGCCTGCCTGCCTGCCTGTCTCTTTCAGTGCTTTAACTTCCAAATAAAAAAAATCTCAACTAATTTTTGGAGGCATGAAACCTCCATTTACATTTAAGGAGTAAATAGGTCTCCATTCAAATCTGGAGCTCCAAACCCATAACTCAATTACGGGGGATGTGATTATATGGTTCAAATTAAAAGTGTGGCCTTCCCTGGATCTGTGGCCTCTTGCCATCAGTTTTGCAAAGAGCCACATTACGGATCTGGCCCTTTGCTCTCCAGGCAGACACCTAGCACCAAATACATATCTTGAAATAAAAGAAATAAAAGAAATAGAAATAAAAATAATGGTTATAAAATAAAAATGAAATCCTCATGCAACACTCTTCCCTGTGTTCCACTGCCAGCAGAAGTTTGGCTGGTGGTGACAAGAGAGAGGGCCTTCTCTGTGGTGGAGCTCACATGTGGACCTTTCTAGCAGCAGAGATCAGAATCACAGGCAACAGCCTTGTAATGCATTGGATCATTGGTCCATCTATGTCAGTATTGATAACACAGACAGGCCACAGCTCTCCATGGAAAAAGAGCACGATTTTTTTTCTGCCCTACTTGGAGATGCCAGGATTGAACCTGGACCCTTCTGTTCCCCCTCTCCCATCATTCCACTGAACACCCTGCATTTTAGGGATCAAGTTTGGGGCTTAGTTTTTTGTGCTGTTTTGAAATATGTATTTTTTTCTGGTTTTGCATCCTTATTTGATGCTTTTACGATTTTATATTGCCTTTTTATTTAAATTGATTGTAAGCTGCCTTGAGCTCCTCATGGCTGGTTGGGGGGAGGCAGGATAAACATATTTTAAATAGTCAGATAAAGTTTCCTCTGATGAAACATACATGGAATGGTAATAACTGCCATTGCGAGGAAGGCTTGTCTTCGAAATTGCAAGGGATTGTGTCCAAGACAATTGCTGGAGTTGTGCATCTCCCCAGCAAGCCTCCAAAGCTTGAGAGGATTTCAATTTGCTGTGAAAAGCAGATTATTTTGTTCTCTCATGATGTATGAGAGATACTTACAGCACTTAGAAGTGCCTTGTAATACCTTATTACAATATATTGTAATACCTTATGGTTCTTCCTAAGGGCTGTTTCACACATTCTATGTTGCAAGTTCTGACTAGAACCAGCTCCCCAACATGCCTTATTGTGATCCGTTTTATTATTGTTGTTTTTAAAGATGCATCTGCACTCAAACGCTACAGCTTTAGCAGACACATAACACTGGGCAATAAAGGCGCGAGCGAGGGGACTGGACGTCCCACTCGAAACGCTGCCTTGGGCTTCACTAGTTTCTTCAACGCAAATAGTCCCTCCTGATTGTCCCGCCTTCTAATAAAGCTCAACACTCATTGGCTGAAACACAAGTGCGTTCTGACTGGCAGAAATCCCCCTCATCCCATTGGTCTAACAATTAGCTCCACATCCTGCCCTCTCAAATCATGAGCATGGTTCACAGGAGATCGCAACAGAACTCAGGAGAGCACAGCTCTCCCGCGTTCCATGGTAATCAATGGAAACCACACAGCTCCACACGCGCCCGGGACACGCTGGAATTAGTGTGGTGGAGGTCAGCCTTAATGTGTATTTGTTTAACTTTAACGTGTGAAACAACCCTAAATAGGAAAAAAGGCATGGATGGCAGAAATACCAGTGCAGACAGGATGAGGGGTTAAGAAAGAGCCGAAGCCCTCACTTTTCTATGCTTACCCTGATTTAATAGCCTGCCCAGTTTCTGAGCAGAAAAGAAAGCAGAACAGGATCCTTGATCCTGAACAATCACAATTTTAAGGCTACAATCCTATGCATAGTATTCAGAAGCAAACCCCACTTAATTCAGTGGCACTTAATTTCAAGCAAGCATGCACAGGATTGCACTGTTAGTCATTGATCTGTATTGCAGTTTAAAGTGGTCCAACGTCAAGGTGTATCCGTGTGTCCTGCTAATATTCGTCAGTATGTTTGGTAGCTTAGTAAAGTCACCGCAGTAAAAGACTCTGAAAGTAACCTGAGGGTTTTCACTGCAAAGTTGGAAACAAAAATAACAGAGAGCAAACAGATGTCAAAATTCCTCTGGTGGGTCTCCTTTGTCAAAACGTTGGAAATGACCACTCTAGAGTATTCCCGTAAGCTCTCACAATATTCCACAGATGTCATCAGTCTAAGAAAGGTTCAACTGTTGACTCATGTGTTCCTTTTCAGTCATTTCTTTAGTAGTCCAGACACGCAATACACCCACTCACTCACACACATACAAACAGGTATAAACAATTAATTTAGCCCTCCTAATGGCCAAAAAGAACATATCAGACAGACAGACAGACAGACAGACAGACAATTTCAAATCATGTCAGACCATCTGCATTAAACAAATATGAAACAGATATCCAGGATTCAGCAGCATGGCAACAGAGCATGATATAAGTTTTCAAGTCACAGACAACACCCCTCAGGGAGTGATGCCACAGCAGGGCAAGAACCCGCTTGGTTAATCGCACACTTGCCTTACCCTGTTTGTTGCTTATTCCAATTCCAATTCCAAAACCTTTATTGGCATCTTACATGTAGACACATACATTAACAAAGACGTAAACATAAACAAACATACAAACATGAACCTTAAATAATAATCTTGGCCAATATTTCATACATTAAAATATTATAACATCTCATAAATTAATAAAAATCTATACTGTAGAAACACGCTTTTCTCTCCTCTTAAGTATAGCACTCAGATAATAGGCCACCTTTTCTGTTAGCTCCACTTCAGTCCCCCCAAGGATAAACCGAACCTTATCAGGGTCAGCACAACCTGTTTCTTAATCAAAAGGTCCTCAAGGTAAACCTTGCGCAGGTCTGAATAGAAAGGGCAGTACAAAATAATGTGCTGCACTGACTCCACCCCCCCCCCAACAGAGCAGGTACAAGTCCTACTTTCAAGAGGAATACCCCTAAATCTGCCAGAAGTCACAGCTGAAGGAAAAACATTGTTTCTGGCTAGGGAAAAAGCCCTACGCTGACTAGGGCATTTCAAAATTAACAGATATTCTGCCATTTGTCCATAGCTGACCGCAAGATGTAACGAGAGAGGGGAACAGGTTTTATCAGCATCTCCCCACAACTCTTGCTGATCTATGTCTTGCAGTCTAGTTGCTTATTCAATTTTTTCAACCACAGAGTACATGTAGAACATGGATCTCCAAACACAGAATCCGTGTTTTTTTTTTAAAAGAGCAAAAGAGGTAACTAAAACCAATCTCCATTCCTCAAAAACTATCACATTCGTGAATACACTTTCCTGTAGATGAATTCTCACTGATTTCAGTAGACGTCTCTTTGAAGTCGCCATTCTTAAGATCACAGGCTTAGGCTGCAAACCTAATCTCACCTACCTAGGAAAAACAGTGACTGGATTTCCCAGTGGTTTCTTCTTTGATTAAATGCAGTCATCACAGACTGATTTAGATCATGCCCACGGCACTAGAAAGGGGGGAGATGACTCTTTCCCCACGCCTTTTTTCCTGGTGGAACCCCCTCTCCGGCTGCTATTAGCTGTGAGGGGGAAACATATAGACCCACTATTATATCTTGGGAGAAGAAAGGCTTCCTTAGGGGAAATAGTGTGAGGTGAACGGTTGAAACCCCTTCCCCCAGCACCATGGCTTTAATTCAAATCAAATGGTTATGGCTGTTTTTAAGCAAAGAAAAAGACAGCAGGATATCCAACCATGGCTCCCCTATGTCACATCTCGCTGGCCCTTAGCCTCATTGGGTTGGAAGTTTGTGCTCCATGAATGGACCGTTCACAGAAGTGGTGTTGCATTCAGAAAGGGGGTTATTTCATTGGGAAGAAATGTGTTCCAAATAAATAGGCATAAGATTGAGCTGTTACCCAGTAATTCAATTGCAATGAATTATCTTCACTATTTACTTATGTACATTTAGGAAACTAAATTACATTTTATGCTGAGTGCATCCCTAGTGCAGGAAATACTTCTGAAGGAGGTGGGGTACCTAATGTGTGCATCATAGCCCTAGTGGTACCTAGCCCCAGATACCACTGAAGACAACCTACTGGCCTCTTCATTCAAAGATGTTTTACTGAAATCAGTAGAATTAAGTACAGTAGGCAATGGAATAGTGGCAAATTCTGAAGTGCAGGAGCTCCCAAGAGACCCGCATGGTCACACCCTCATAGCTCCATGCCTCTAACAGCCCAATTCTAACCAACTTTCCAGCACCAATGCAGCCCCAGAGTTATGGAACAAACATTCCCTTACCTTGAGGAGACCTCAGTGATCACCCACCACCACTGAATGCAGTGTGTGTCTTGTTGGCCTGGCTGCATTGGCGCTGGAAAGTTGGTTAGGATTCAGCTTTAAGACTACAAGCTAGAAAATCAATGTTCAGTTTCTTCATTGGAGCATTGTCTTTTGGAGCATTGGAGCATTTATATCTTTCATATACTTTCATTCAAAGCTCCTGGAGCAGGTTACAATAGTATATAAAAGATATGTATTTTAAAAAATCCAAATAAAAATGGAAGGTCTCTTAGAGTGCAAACCTCTGCATATTTACGCCAAAGTTCCACTACAGTACTTCCACCATGTGTAAATCCTGGAGTCCTTCATCCAATGAAATGAAGTAAACAAGCCCTATTTCCATCTCTTGGGGAAAATGATCTAGTTGTACCTTCACTCCTGCCATCCATCCCTATCCTTTCTGTTGGGGGCAGGGCAGGCTGCTTCTTATCCTGCTTAGCAAATTTCACAGTTTGCCTCCTGCGGAGTCTGTTGGTTCTTCTTGGCTAAGATCCTGGGGAAAAAAAGTGTCCAAGCCAGGACTCTGAGCATCCCTGCTGATGAAGTCACTTCTACAGCTCCTGCAACCCTCTACATCAGTGGTTCCCAAACTGGGAGGCGTGGCTCCCAGGGGAGCCGCGGATACCAGCCAGGGGAACAGCGGAGTGCCACGGAATCCTCTCAGAATACAGTGCAATGCCAACTGGCAGGCATCAGCATAATGTAATGGGGAGTCATGGCCAAGGGTTTCCAAGGGTCAAGGAAGCCGCGGGTCACAAAAGTTTGGGAAACACTGCTCTACATATTTATGCCAGAGTTCCACTACAGTACTTCCGGCATGTATATATCCTGGAGTCCTTCATCCAATGAAATGAAGTTAACAAACCCTAACTCTAACCCAACAGGTCCTGCTGTAGAAGTCCCAGAGCTCTGTTTCCCCGGCTCTCCCCTTAACTATACCTCTAGGTTTAGGATTTTAAAGAGTCGTCTAAATCATTCAATGAACTTTGGAAACATCTAAGACGAAGGAAAAGAATCATTCAGCTCTCTTTCTCAAACTATTTATATAGACCCTTCGGTAGTTTGGATCCTTTTTAGATGGGCACAATAACTCAAATGAATTGCATTAAATATCTGAAGTTAGGGAACGTTATAAATAGAATCTCCAACAAAAAAAGTATAAAAATAAATATACTTTCAAAATATTGGGAATAGGCTGTCAATATTGACTTAATTTTTAAGCAAGCTTTTATCTGCAGCATTTGAACGCTAAACATTCTAACAAATTGTAAGTGACTTAAAGTGGAAAAACATGCTTCTATTTTTCCATATGAGTAAAGTTGCGAAATGGAAGTGAAATTGGCTCTGTGTGTGTGTGTGTGTGTGTGTGTGTGTGTGTGTGTGTGTGTGTGTGTGTGTGTGTGTGTGTGTGTGTGTGTGTGTGTGTGTGTGTGTGTGTGTGTGTGTGTGTGTGTGTGTGTGTGTGTGTGTTTTGCACGCTTTGTGATGCATACTGCTATAGGATTATTAAAGTGATGCTTGCAATATCTATTCAGACATCTAGGCTTCCTGCTTTATAACCATTTTTTTTTCATTCCGACAGCGTGTCTTTGTACTGCTTTCCTCTCATTTTAGTGCAAGTATTTACAGTTTTTTATTTGGCAGTTTAAGATTATCTGGATAACACCAGCCAGACTTTCAGAAACAGGCATGCATGATAGGTCTAAGTGGCTCTGCCTGCCTCCCATCCTTTTCCATTGATCTACCCAGCATTATGTTGGGATGTGCGTGAGCTTTGCAACTTGATCCCTCTTCATTCTGTCTGAGTAACAATCGAAGGCTTAAACCATTTGCTTCTTGATTTGGAGGAAGCTTGCTGTGATAACGTGGGACAGCCACTGAATTTACAGTGGCCACATGTAAAATGGAGATCATCTCCATCTCTTTCTCAGCTCTACAACAGTGAAAGACAATAGAGCCCAGTGGCTGCTGTCCTCAAAACTGGCTCATAAACGTTTCTCCAATTCCTTTATCTGGCATGTCCATATACTTCCCCTGTCCCTATTTACTAACAGCGCAATCCGTCCCAACTTTTTTGCCATTGTAACCAGCGGCCCAGCGAGAACGGGAGGCCCCAGAACGGAAAAGGGATGCAAATCCCCACCAAAAGAGGAATTCAAAGGGGATTTGAATCCCTTTTCCATTCTGGGGCCTCCCGTTCTCGCTGGGCGCTGGTTACAATGACAAAAATGTTGGGTCGGATTGCGCTGTAAGGAAACTTATTTTCTGGTACTTGTCACTAGCAAATCATAGTCTCCGTCCCTGCCTTCTGAGGGTGCCTTCTTAAAACTGCTAGCATTGCTAGTAAGTAAAATTGCTAGTAAGTTGCTAGCACTGACATTCCTCAAAGCTCAATCCCCTCTTTTAACAGCCTCCCCACCCCCTTTTTCCTCTCAGACGTGCACCAGCTGAAGAGCTGGTGCAGGTCCGAGGGAACCACTGGCAACTAGGTAAGGGAAAAATTCCCTGACCACTCCCAAGACTCCCAATTTCCTCCCCCCCCCCACACACACACACAAAATGCAGCAGTAGCCTTTTTGGCACGGCTGCATCGGTGGGGAGGGAAGGATAGGATTGGGCTCCTAATGATTGTGCAGTTAAGTTGTACCAGAACTTGGCTCCGACCTCATCTGAAATAATGAGAGTTCAAAGACATAGTGAAAAATTAATGCCAAAGAAAAGGCTATAATGAAAGGACAACAGCAGAAGTTGTCAGTCCTGCAAAAAGGCTGATGGGCGAGGAGCAACTGAAGACATGGAAATAGATGAAACAGACATGGATAGTTTGTCTGAACAGACACATCACAGAAGTTATTCAATCAGATCCCTTTAATGTTTCTTCCAACCACTACAGGTACTGACACCTGACAAATCAACGTATCTACAGGAGTCTCTAGCAATCTCTGCACTCTCAACGACACTTTTGTGTTCAAACTATATTCCTGCAGAAAAGTATATCCCTAATTACAGTGGGGTGCTACCACTGAGCATTTCTGGGTCAGTCACCCAGCCATTTAAGTCGGGACTAATTGGCTAGAGCAGAAGCAAAGCTGAGGAAACTACTGATCAAGCGATTGAGATGTAAGTCGGAACTGTGAGCTAAACAGGAAGATCAGCAGCAGGACAAATCTCCAAACGAAATGTTCTCCAGCATTTGATAACGACTCTCGGTTTGCTTCACATTAAAGCAAGCAAGTGTTGTAGTGGCGCCATGAAGTGAACTGAATCCAGCTTGGAGGCTTGGCAGGAGCCATTATGAAATGCTAATTTTAAAACTGTATCATCATGCCAGGTATGGCGCACATGTAAACATTTCAGTTGTGACCATTCCAAGCATGTTAAACAAAAAACCTCTCCCCTGATCACTCACTGGATGTCAAACAGTGGGGGCATTCATAGCAGGGCCACTGAAGATTATATCTTTAATTAATCAATATTGTTCCATCTATGTGCATGGTACCTTAAACAGTGTGAGAGGGTAGATCCCTGTCCACAAGGGAGATAAACAGAGGAAGTGGGGAGAGGTAGATGCAGAGAAAGACTGGGGAAGAACATGTACTTATTTCATGTACTGTACTCAGTTCATGTACATTTACTTAGGCTTAGTTAAGATGCTGCATGAGGATCACTTGAATGATCAGAAAGATCTATATGGGAGTAGGAAGTCTTTGAGATATTCTAGTCACAGAGCACACAGAAATTCACAATAAATCCATTTTAAATATTCAAAACTGCATAGTGAACATTCAAATTTGATACACTATAGTTACATTTTTGAAGTATAAAATTCTATCTCCATCATCTGCTTTACAATCTGCTGTTTCCCATGTCTTAAACAAAGACAGACTCGAAAGGTAAGTGAGCTCTTATTGTCTATAGCTATTCATCTAGATGTTTTTAATATTGTGAAAAGCATGTATATTGTGTTGACTAAGTTTGTTTTCATGCAAAGCTTACTGAATCTACTCACAACATGCTCACTTTTCACTGTCAATATAAAAATCTATGAACCAAATATTATGGAGAAAAAAAGAGTGAAAAAGCCGGGTGGGTGGGTGGGAGAGGGAGAGAGAAATCCTAGCAAGATGCACAGCATGTGAAATCAAGGAGCAGCTGGCTGTAATAATTTCTTATGTATCTAATGTTGCTTATTTAACACCTCTCAGTAAATAATTATTTTGCTAGCCTGTGTTATCCCTCCAAGTAACAAGGTATCACATACACTGGCAATTATCCTAGAGCAAACCTCTTCTGTTAATAAAAAATAATCCCCACATGAAATGTTTCTTAGTTTATGAAGTCAGAGGCATTTGTTCTTCCGACTAGGACCTAGCGCACAGTCGCACACAGCAGGAAGATGGAAGATGGGGATGGGAGCCCAGAGTAACTAAGCGATAAACTCCAGAAGAGGTCTGATGGTATCATCACAAGCTCTGATTCGATCATGCACTGTAATTGCTTGCAGTTTCTTTATCATATTGTGTACCCCTGGATTCCTTACCTTACATTAAAGGCTGAGACGAATGTTCATTAGATTCCAATTTTGTAGCAAAAGGTGCCATTTCAGATCACACCTTGTGGCGCTTGTAAGTATTTTTTTAAAAAAAATTCCCAAAAGAGCAGCAATCCTCATGGGGAAAATATTGCCTTTTCTTATGAAATTGGGATCCCTTCCCCTCTCTTGACAAAGCACTTGCCAAAGGGAAGGATGCCACCAAGTTCCTCCTATATCAGTACAATCTTCTTCTTAACATATAGCTATATCTGCATCTCAAAGTAGCTGCTGCAGCCATTTTAAGAGAGGAAAACAGAACATGTGGAGCCCGATTTGATCCTTCCTAAATCTCGTCAACCGAGGGGATGAATCGTACTCTCCATGTTTCACTGTGGCATAGTGGATCGCCCTCCTCAAAGTAGCTGCACCAATCACCTTAAGGGGGAGTGGGTCTCTTGCGAAGTCAATGAGAAGTTTGTGCTCCAATTTGTATTTTCAGAATAAGCAAAGAGTTTTCTCCTGTTTGTGCACTCCTTCTGAAAAAAGCCTGCAAAAACAGGAAAGCCTTTTTGTGGGGAGTGAACGGTTCCATACATTTCCATTTTGGCTCAATCCATGCATACTTACAATCTTCTGGACCATCTCATGCATCTCTTGAAGTGGGCTCCAGACTATGAATGCTCAAATTAAAACTTAGTCTTTAAAGCGCCACAAGACTCTTTTGTCTAAGCTACAGGCATGTCTATTGTTCAAATAATCATTTCAAGCAAGAACATTAACTTCCAATTTGGAAATCATATTGAGCACTGCTGCAAGCTTAAATCCACAGATTAATGCACCAAAACTGAAATGCAAATAGCAAACAAACAGACCCACACCCAAGTCCTGGAACTCGGGCTTTGCTCGTTTTTACACCCTAAAATGTTCTATGAGCCAATGCAGTACAATACAATAACTACAGTATTGTGTTTGTAAGAATTCCTGGTTGAAACCAGGAAAAGCTAAATAGCATTTCAAATTAAGGATGCAATCCTATCCACACCTACCTGGGAGGAGTATATGTGTATAGGATTGTGCTGTAAATTAACTATGCAAGTCATTTGATGGCTATCAAACACAACATCTCTCTCTCTCTCCCTTATCTTACACAGAAGTTTTAAGCCAAAAAGGTACTCCAATCACTGCCCAGCAAGGATGAATACAAATGTAGCAAATAAACACCTTGTATTTGCATTTCCGTTTGGAAACTAAAGATAATACATAATAGAATTATTTTAAATCTCTTTAGGGAAAATGTAAGTAAGCAAATGAGAAAAATGTGCTTGGTTAAACTTATTGCTTATATTATTCCAAAGCCCCAGCTATCCCTGTAAATCAGTGTTTGGGCTATTAGATTATTAGGAAAGGGACTGAAAAAATAAAACCCGTAGTACAGCAAGTACTAGTACTATACAAACCTCTGGTGGTGCAGCTATGCTTGGAATACTCTGTACAGAACAGGTCACCACTTCTCAAAAAGCTGGAAAAGTTGCAGAAAGGGGCAACTGAACTGTTTATTCACCCAGCACATAAGTAATCTGTAGGATGTGTTGCCATGGGACCTGGCAGCAGCCACTAGTTTAGTTTAGGTAAATTTGAATGGGGATTAGATAAAGCCATGAAGGAGGATACGTCTATCACTGGAAACCAGTTATCACAGCTATATGGAATCTCTATAGGCACATAAGAAGAGCCCTGCTGGATCAGGCCAAAGGCCCATCTAGTCCAGCTTCCTGTATCACACAGTGGCCCCATCAGATGCCTCAGGGAGCACACAAGACAACAAGATACCTGTTTCCTGTCACCACTCCCTTGTACCTGGCACAGAGAAATGGCTCCATGTTCTGGGGCAGTATACCTTTAAATATCAGTTGCTGGGGGACAACAGCAGGAGAAGACTACTGCCTTCATGGGCTTCTCAGAGACAACTGACCACCCAGTGTACGAAATAGAATCCTGAACTTGACACAGACCGTTAGTTTGACCCAGAAGTAGGCTTACCATATTCCCGGAAATGACCGGGATTGTCCCGGCCATCGCCCTTCGTCGCCCCGTCCCCCCCAAACTCTCTCTTTGTCCCGGCCCCGGCCCGCCGGCTGCATCGCGGCCGGGCCGGAGCTCTTCCGAGACTGTGCTGCAGCCGCAGCGCGTCTCTGTCTTGATTCCTGTAGTCTCGCGCAAGCGCGCGAGACTGGAATGTCTCCGAATTTGTCCGAGTGAACTCGGACATCTTCAGAGCGCGAGACTACAGGAATCAAGACAGAGACGCGCTGCAGATGCAGCACAGTCTCGGAAGAGCTCCAGCCCGGCCGCGATGCAGCTGGCGGGCCGGGGCCGGATCTAAAAGTAATAAAATAAAATAAAATAAAACGGAATAAAATAAAATAAAATAAAATACACAAACAGCACATAAAATAAACTACACAAATAAACTAAAATACACAAATAAAACAAAAGAGCAGTCTTAGAAAATAAAATACAGTATTTTACAATTTTTCCTGTGCCTCTGAGCATGTGCAGAGTGCCGTCGCTCTTTTCGTCCCAGCCACCTGGCTGCATTGTGACGGCCAGCACTGGCCATTACAATGCACCTGGCTGGCTGGGACAAAAACAGCGGCGGCACTCTGCACATGCTCAGAGGCACGAAAAATTGTAAAATACTGTATTTATTTTACAGTGGACACGCCCACTTCTGGTGGACACGCCCACTTCCAGCGGAAGTGACATCACAGTTTTGACCCGCCTTCTTGTGATGTCACTTCCCGTCCCCCTTGGAGGGGCCAGAAATCTGGTAAGCCTACCCAGAAGGGTTCTTCAGATGTTCAGATTTCTGTAATTTTGCAAGCATTTGCAGTTCCAGTAAATACCACAATTATGTCACATATACGAATGGCTGAGGGACAAAAATGCTACATATGATTTGCTAACGAGGAAAGTGAATCACATCACCATCAGGAATACTTCAGGTTCAACATAGCACAGCAAAGTTATTTGCAGAGTTGTAATATATTTTGTAATAACAGGCACAACTGTTTCAAGAGAAACATAATTATCGGAGCACTGGATATGAAAACATTCAGCTGTACTCTTTTTATGTTAATGTAACACTATTATAGGTGATTGTATGAGAGACTTTACTGGTATGATAATAGCTCATTGCTTTGTTTATGTGTTGCATGTAATTCTTTATGATACACAATAAACTTCATTTAAAACAAAGAAATATAGCAAGGACAAAATAATGTGATGCTTTTTAGGTGGTTACCTTGTCGTGGATTTGCAAACTATATCTGGGAAACTGTGAGACATGGACAAAATTAGGCATTAGTGAAAAACTTAGATAAAAAAGCATCACCATTTTGGTATAAATAGGCTTACCAGATCCATACCGGGACAGAGTGCTAGAGATTGTGCCTAAGATTGTGCTCTAAGGGTTTAAAAAGCTACACCTGCGCACATTCCTTCTCCTAAAGGTCTAGCACTGTGCCCTGGTATGGATCTGGAAAGCCTACCAATACATGCTGCTGCTGCTTACTCACTCCACTTTTATTGTGGAAAGTTTGTTCCACCAGGGCAGTGTCAATTCCCACCCCACTCCTGCAAGAGACACAAGTTGCAAGTTGGTGTGCTCTTAGTTAAACATAAATTCAAAATGAGAACTTTAAAGTCTCATAAACAAAAAATACAACATGAATTTACTTCCGCCCAATGGAAAAACACACCACTGCAATATCCTTGAATTTTTGACATTATCTTTTTTAAAAATTCTGTCAAAAGAAGACATTAAAAATTCTGTCAAAAGAAGACATTAAAAATATGTTGGGGGGGGAACAAAAAAAGACAGTTGCAAATAGCATGAACGCATTTGGTTCAAAGCAATGTTTTTAAAACTATTATAGCTCAGTCATTCTTCACCAGAATATTCTGAAATTTGGTCAACTACTCCCCCTCAGAAGGTAGATTCTACATGCCAAATATTCTATAGATAAGACAAATTGCATTGATTTCATAGTGAATAATTTTTTCAGGGTTTATAACAGTAGAATGCTGCTTTTTTACTTCACCTTAAATATAACAGTGTACACAGGACAAGCCCACCCATGAGGCCAACTTAAGCAGTCACCTCAGGCAGCGGATTGAGGGGGGGGCTCATCTCTGTCCACCTACGTGCCTCCACTGCTCCTCCTTCTCCTTCCACTCCCTGGATTGGAAAATGGACAGAGAGAGAAAGGAAATGTGGAGAGGAAGAGAGTGCTGAGCTAGAGCATCGGAGAGTAAGAAAAAGACTGGCACATCATTAGGTAAGAGGGGGCAGCATTTAGCATGCCGCCTCAGTCGTCGGGATGCCTTGAGCCGGTCCAGAGTGTACATGTGTGAAACAGTCCATAAGCACCTTGCTTTGTCTACTTGATGTGATGCTGAAAAATCATATGCTCCACAGAATATACATCTCCCTGACTTGCATACCAATTTAATATTAACAGGTGTAGAAGCCATGTTACATAAAACAAATTATAGTAATGTTTAAAGATCTTAGACCACTATGTTTCGTCCATTCACCATGGACCACATCAGGTGGAATACAGTAACTGATGCTGCAGAGTTGTTAAAGGGCTAGCGTGAGCCGTTCTGTTGAAGGAGAAATCGTAACCGCAAGTATAAAACTATGCGGCCATGAGAGCTTCAGACCTTATCTCACTGACTTATTTAGAGAACATGTTTTTTTTTTTAAAAAATGGATATTTTCTCTTCTACTGTATATCACTAAAAGTAAAACTGAGTACAAGCTTCTAGGTGCCACACTGAAGTCCATCAAGATTTGGCCACCTTGGCCTTCCAAAGCTATGTTCACAGAACTGTTTAAGAACATATCCTGCAGGTTCACCTAGATACAGCACATGCCTTCCTCAGACAGCATACAAAATTGTCACACCTTCATCTTAATTACCAATATGGAAATAGCTTCCACTTCTTTCAAAGAGGCATGTTTCCAGGAGGCATGTTTAGGATCAAAGCATCAAGATAGTTAAATCATTCTGGCTGTCAGCATGACCTGCCTGGCTACAGAGGTTCTTCATTTGATGTTTTTCAGAGGTATGTACAAATGTCTTCCAAATAGTAAAAGCAAGTCATTGTTATCAGTTTAACATATGTACTCTACAGAACTGTATAAGAGCAGAAGCCTATCCACAATTACCGCGGAGTAAGGTCCACTTAGTAGAACCTATTTCTGAGTAAACATAGTAGAACCTATTTCTGAGTAAACATGCAGGAGATTGTTGTCTCATGACTAGTTAGCCATTTTAGAAGACATAAAGGCCAAACAAGGCAGAGTATATAGCTAAATTACAATGGTAGGTTATTGACCTCTCTCAGCCAGAAAAGAGAGAAGGTTGTGAATATAGGCCATACTTCCCAGTGCTTCCATGTTTTTAGACAAAGTCTGTAAACTTTTCCAGGTGATGAAGACCAGCAGGGATTGTGAAGCGCTCCAGAAGGATCTCTCCAAACTGGGAGAATGGGCAGCAAAATGGCAGGTGCGCTTCAATGTAAGTAAGTGTAAAGTGATGCATATTGGGGCAAGAAACCAAAGCTTCACATACAAGCTCATGGGTTCTGAGCTGACTGTGACGGATCAGGAGAGAGATCTTGGGGTGCTGGTAGACCGGTCGATGAAAGTGTCGACCCAGTGTGTGGCAGCTGTGAAGAAGGCCAATTCCATGCTTGGGATCATTAAAAAAGGGATTGAGAATAAGACGGCCAATATTATTATGCCATTGTACAAATCGATGGTAAGGCCACATCTGGAGTATTGTGTCTAGTTCTGGTCGCCGCATCTCAAAAAGGATATCGTGGAACTGGAAAAGGTGCAGAGGAGAGCGACCAAAATGATTAGTGGGCTGGGGCATCTCCCTTATGAGGAAAGGCTACAGCGTTTGGGGCTCTTCAGTCTAGAAAAAAGGCGGCTGAGGGGGGACATGATTGAGACGTATAAAATTATGCATGGGATGGAGAGAGTGGATAGAGAGAAGTTCTTTTCCCTGTCACACAATACTAGAACTAGGGGACATCCACTAAAATTGAGTGGAGGGAGGATTAAAACAGACAAAAGAAAATATTTCTTTACCCAGCGTGTAATTCATCTGTGGAACTCCTTGCCACAGGATGTGGTGATGGCACCTGGCCTGGATGCCTTTAAAAGGGGATTGGACAGATTCATGGAAGAAAAGACCATCACAGTTTACAAGCCATGATGGGGAAAAGCAACCTCCTGGTTGTAGGAGTAGGTTTTCTCTGTGCCAGGTGCAAGGGAGTGGCGACTGGACACAGGTATCTTGTTGTCTTGTGTGCACCCTCAGGCATCTGGTGGGGCCACTGTGTGATACAGGAAGCTGGACTAGATGGGCCTTTGGCCTGATCCAGCAGCGCTCTTCTTATGTTCTTATGTTCTCACAATTTAAATGTAAAAACAAAACTATGGCATGTGCCAAAAAGCAAAATAATTTCCTGAATTTCCTGAAGGATCTGAATGTTTCTAACAATTTCCCCTTAACAGATTATTGTTTCCACCTTATCCTCCACCCATTTGCTTATATTACTAGTTAAAAAAAATCCAACACGATTATAAAAAATGCATACTAATCTATTCCCACACGTGGAATTCCCTCAGACATACTTGCCAACATTCCTATTTGTATTTTAATGTGTGCATTAGTCTTCATTAAATATGAAATCATGCTCCTGAATCACGGCCACATTAGAAGAGCTCCAGGCCCCACCCTCTAAATCACTTTAAATATTTCATAGTTTGTTGAGAGACGAAACAAGAGATCACTAACACAGCAAAGGCTCAAGATATCTTCTATCATGAATCAAAAGATTCAGGGAAAAGGTCGTCGTGAGCTAGCTTACTGGCAGCAAATCAACTGCCCTTCATAAAACAAGGAGTAGGGAAATAAAAACCGCATTCTCCATGATTGTTCGTCTTATAACAGCAGACTTCTCTTTGCAAGTTTCCAACAAGCTTAACCCCTCCATAAGCATTTTCTCAAATTAAAGGTCAGGCACATTCAAAGCAAAGCAGCGCAAAGCCGAAGTGAGGACTACAGATTTAGTTTCTGCAGCAAGAAGCACTTCCTGCCCTGTAAAGCAAATTCAGCAACAGCTTTTGAAGGCAAAAAGAAGAAATCAATATAAAGTCCACATATGAAAATTGCTTTGTTCCTTAACATTCAAGGATTCCAAGGCTACTTCTTAGTCAAAAGGATGGGATCAGATGCAAGGATTGTCATGTCAACGTAACAAATATCATAAGACAAATAGGCTGCATGCAGAGATAACACTAAACCATAGAACAAAATTACACCGCCAAGCAGCCACCTCCCTTGTCCTTTGCAGATAAAGGGAGGGTTTATCTGAATGCTTCCACTTCCAGTTTAGAATAATTGTTCTGTCCAAACTCAGGAAGCTGTGATTTCACATCCTGGTTTGTGAACTAACAGCAGTTAGAATAAACCAGTTTCCCGAGTTTGGACAGAACATGAAACTGGATGCCTTTAAAAGGGGTTTGTTACTTTGTTGTTGTTCAGTCATTAAGTCGTCTCCGTCCCTTCGTGATCCCATGAACCGCATCCCACTAGGCCTTCCTGTCCTCCACTATCTTCCTGAGTTCGCTCATTTTCATGTTCGTTGCATCGGTGATGCTGTCTAGCCATCTCATCCTTTGCCTTCTCCTTTTGCCTTCAGTGTTTCCTAGCATCAGAGTCTTCTCCAGAGAGTCCTCTCTTTGCATTAGGTGGCCAAAATATTTGAGTTTCAGCCTCAGTACCTGTCCTTCCAGGGAACAGTCAGGGTTGATTTCATTTAGGATTGACCGATCTGATTTGGTTTGTTACTAGTCTAACCCAAAAGCGGAAAGTTTCAATTCCCTCCCATTGTATGCAAAAGAAGAGGAGAGGAGAAGAGAGAGCACCCAAGTCCATAGCTGGACCATTTCTGTGCATGTAACTGAATCATGGCAATCATGTAGCATTAAGTTTGCATGTGGCCACAGTGAGCCTAACTAACAGCACAATCCTACCCAGCTCCTCCACTGGTGCAGCAGTGGTGGTGAATGGGAGGCTTTGGGAGGGAAAGGGGATTTAAATCCCCTTTCTCTCCCAAAGCCTCCCATTCTGCCCTCCTCCACTGCTGCACCAGTGGAGGAGCTGGGTAGGATTGCACTGTAAGGCTATAATTCCAAGCACACTTTACTGGAGAGTAATGTCACTGAACTCAGTAGGACTGTTTTTGCCTGAATAAATATGCTTAAGACAATGCCACATAAGATGTTTCAAAAATCAGTATAATCTCAAGTTCCATATACTTCTGTCGAAACAAAGTCGGTTTAGCTTAGCTGGCAAACTGGCACTCATCCTTGAGAGAAAAACAGGCCGGGGAAAAGGAAAGATCTGTGAAAATCCACTGTATGACTTCATGTCCTTAAGAAGGGGTCCTTGGGGAGTGGAAAGCACACATAGTAGTATGGGTTCCTTCCTTCCCCAGAATGGTCAAATCACACAAGTGGAACAGCATGTATCCCACACAACTATCCATTTTCATTGATCCACAAGACGCAGCACAGCTGAAATTCGTACACATCTCTAAGAAACACCACCATGGGGAAAAAAAATCACAGTTAATTTTTTTCTAATCATAAATGGTCATATAAACTCACCCTGTGATACCGGTCATTCCTATTCTAAAATAGCCCTGCAACTGTATACAAGTCCTTACGGAACGTCCATATGGAACAAGACATGACACTCTGCAGAGACACCAACCCTCCCTTCTAATGTTATGTTGGAAGTTATTTCAATTCACTTTAAAAGATGTTATGCATCTAATTTGGTTAATGTCTATTAAATAGTTTACCAATGCTATTTAGATACACCCATGAAAACACTCAAACACATTTGCATGATAAATTCACTTACACATAGAATTTGGAGTCACGAGTATTTATGCTGCTGAAGATGCCAACTTACAGAAGCATGAGCTATGGACAAAGCAATGCTTGATTCATATCCAATGGAAAGAAAGAAGTTCAACAACTAGTTTCTTATATAAATTTTAATCACACTGGAATGAGGTTATTCCCCCATGTAGCAACATAAAAATCAACATTCACCACAGACTGACAAAATGTACGTCATGGAGAAACATATCCCACCACAAAATAAGGAGAATTCCACAAGAGGACAAGCATACAATTGCATATACTTTATGACTGCCACTTGCATAAAGTCAGGTGTTGTCTTCTAGGCATGATAAATCACCTGAAGCTGAAAATGCAGCAAACGCTGTTCTTAAGCATATTGAATGAATAGAAATTTATCAATAGAATTTTATTTGAAACACAATCTAATTTTTACATTTCACTATTTCATATTACGACTACAGCAAACTGGATCCAGCCTTGTTGCAATCATTGTCATGTTACAAAACGATTATCCAAAACCTCTTCATTGCTTGTCAAGAATGCAGCCGTCTTGTAAAATTATGAATGATTATGCTAGCGGCCAAATCGAACAGAATGACATTTTCTAACAGCAAATTTAAGAATCTAACAACCATGCAGCCATTTCAAGACTGTACCACATGTGACTTAGCAAGCTAACTGCACCGTACTAGCCATATATTATGACCGTGCATGTGTGTCTTCTATTTTTGCAGGCTGCAAAAAACAGGAGTCTTGTTAAGCATCCGTTGGCCACAAGGCTGGTGGACAGCTTTTAACTTGGTGGGTCACATGTTGTGTAGACCCACAAGAACAACAATTAAACTTACTGATAGGCACACCATAAATAAATGCAACTATGTAAAATAACAGCTTGAAACCGATTTCACATTAACGTTTTTTTCCATCAAAATTACTTTCTTGGACATATAATGAAAGTTTTGGTGTATTTTACTCTATAGTCAGCCCTAACAAGGACTTTGTGAAAAATCAAACAAGACAAGAGACAGACAAAGGCCTTACACAATACTGCCTTACAGAGCCAAGCAACAGAATACCTGTACTATATTACCCGTACACAACACACACACCCAAATGAAGCATGCCAGACAGAGGCTTGCTGGAGTATAAAGGGCCACTTTATTGAACATATGGAGCTGTAGTCAAAGAAAGTTAGTCATGTCTAACTGCCCAATCCCACACCCGCCCACTGCCGGAACTAGAGTTCCAGCGGTGGCGTGAGCTTTCCGGCCACCACAAATGGCCTTCTGAAAGTGCGCAGAGCCATGTGCTTCCGGAACACCAGTTACGAGCCCGGAGCAGCAGCGCAAAATGGAGCAGGCACTGACCCAGATAAGTCAGCAAGGGAGTTGGGATGGGGCGGGGAGGGCGAAACAGGGCGGTGATGATGGGGTGGACGGCGGATCGGGTTCTGGAAGGGGCTGGGTTTGGCGGCCGCCAAATCCAAACCCCCTTCCCAGACCTGATCCCACAGCCCGGGTCCATGCAAACCTCTGCCAGCTATTTCACTGGTGCAGATCCTAGAAGACCCCTCTACACCTCAGAGGCTTACCCCCAGGTAAGGGAACAACTGTTACTTTACCCAGAGATCTCAGGGACCCCCACCTCCCAGCAGGATGCAGCACAAGCCTTTTTGGTGTGGCTGCAGCAGCGGGGGGAAGCATAAGATTGGGCTGTGAGTCTTAGCGAGTCTAATGGGACGTGAGATTATAATAATGTTAATAATAATACTATTCAGAAATTGCATACACTGCTTTTCAACAACAACAAAAAAGTTTTCAAAGCAGTTCACATAGCAAAGAAGACCGTTCCCCGTCTGAAAGCGGCTCCCACTCTAAGAAGAAACACAAGGGAGATGCCAGCAGCAGTCACTTGAAAAGATGCTGTGCTGGGATGACTACGAACAGTTGCTCTCCCTCTGCTAAATATAAGAGAGCCACCACTTTAAAAGGCGCCTCCCTGCCCAGTTAGCAGGGACAACTTGTCACGACTAACTTGTCTCATTGATTGAGCTACGCTTAGTCGTGACCAGCTTTCTTTGAATACAACCCACAGCACCTAGCATGAAAAAGAAAGGTCAGTGGACGACTGAACAAAGACATACACTTCTCAGCTTTCCACAACCAATAGTGGGAGCTTGCGCATGAAAGCAACTCCTGCACAAGGCTAAGAAAGGACTTACAACACACATTGTGACAATATAGGATTAGAGAACTGCCTGTTTTCTGCCTCTGCACCCTCCTGGTCTGGACAAGTATATTACAAAAGCTCTTGTGCACACATGCTTTTGATATTACTGTGCTTAATCACACACAGCTGTAGCTTATGAGCACTCTTCCAAAACAACATCTTAAGGCTGAGCTTGAAGCAAAGTCTGAAGAAATCTTCACTATACTTTCCCCCCCACACACACAAGGAACGTCAACTATATTTTTTATACTACCACCATACCATGTCATCACAGACACTATTAGAACAAGAAAAGGAGGGTGGTGGTGACGGAAACCCTTTACAATTTTATATGGCGGATGTCATGTGTGAAAACCTGGGGAGAAGGCAGATGTACACGGAAAAGAGGGTTACAACACTGTGAATGCACTTTTTTTTAAAGTGTGTGCATTAGCATGCTGGAAGCCCACACACACACACACACACACAAGTGTTTCCTTTCTTGCAGGCTACTGCTTTGTACATGCACCTTCAAACAGATTGCTGGCTGCTTTCTCCTCCTCCTGTTGCTGGGAAAGAAAACACCCCACAGTTGCATGTCAGAGATGGAGGCAGCCCACCTCAGGCAACCAGCTGTGGGGCGCTTGGTTCCTTCATGGGAGGGGGTTGCAGTGGTGGAGCAGCCAGTCAGTGGCTGTAACTACCAGGGCTTGATTTGCCGATCATCACAAGCAAATAATTATTAGAACATATATTTGTATTTATTCAGCACCATCTATGCACATGGCACTTTAGGGTGAAGAGACAAGTCTCTGCCCTGAGGGCCTTACAATGTAGATATTGACACAAGGAAGAATGGAGGAAAGGAAGGGGGATGGAGATGAGGTGAAACAGGGGAAGTGATTGCTTCAATTACAAACATACTTAAACTTAGTTTCCACAGGGAATGAGGGGATGCGTCAAAGACCGTACAGAAATCATGGGTTAGCTACAGCCACATTAAGAACGGAGGGCCCAAGCACATTCCTGGCACTGTTGAACTCCTTTTAAAATGTACGTTTTGTCTTCTTTCCTGGTGCACTTCAGATGCCTCTGAATGGGGTTGCAGATCAACTTAAGTTCTCTTTCGGAAGTCCCTGTGTCACAAAGTAAGATTAGACTACATCCTTTCAGGACAAAGTTAATATTGTCCAGTCTCAATTACTGCAAGACCTGAAATGAACCCACGTCGTTCTTTCCAGGCACCTGTCCCTATCAGGCTTTCATGCAAATCGACAGACATCTCTCCTGAGAGCTACTCTCCCGGTTCTTTGAATTAAAAAGTATCACATATCCTGTCTCCTCAATTGGTTACAAATGTACAGAAAGATAATTCAGTCCGACCCTTCTGAACATTAAAAAAAAAAAAAAACCAGTGCTGGTGAGTTCTAAGCATGTGCCTGCATAAAATACAACTGCACATTATAAATATTAATGCTGGATATTTGCTGGAGCAAGATCTTTATCCTCAACACCTCCAGGCCTGATTTAGCAAACAGGTACACATGTATCTTTTCTTCCATGAGTGAAGCTGCTAGTGTGCTTTGCAAAACACAGAGCCCCGATGGCAGGAGAAGCATAAAGAGGTTTAGAAGCCCCAATTTTCATCTCTGCCTGAACTGCACTGCACTGAAAAATTAATCTGAGAGAAGAATCACCGATAAGATTCAAAATTATTTAAAAATGCCATGCCCTTGACAGCAGCAGAAGTATTTTTAAGTAGTGAGCATGCAAACATTATATCCATGAATGAGAAACAAGTTTGTGTTTCTAAGGGAAACAATTTCAGGCTTTCATATTCCATATAAAAACAACTGGCATTAGGCCAAGGAGAGATATTAATTCAAATACTTTACTACAAGCAAAGGTCAATCCATTGTTATCCATGTATTTTAACACAATGCTCCCTCTCTCTGGCAGCTTCGAGAGATACTGGCTGGGGAAAACACTACAATTTATCAAGCCGAACAAAGACTTAAGGTACTGTATATACCAAGTTCATTCCTAGAAATGCATTTCTCGATATTTGCACATATTTGCCTCTACTTCAGCACCATACGGTCCAGTAAGACTTTTGAGCCCTGGCAGCAATCCAAGCTGCAGATGGCTTGAAATTCAGCCTGAAGCCAGTGTGTGGTGGATGAAAGACCCCTTACACCTGACCCTTACTTCACAACAGTCACAAAATACAATCTGAACACTTCCAGGCAGAGAAGCCTTTTCAGGCATCTGGGTATCTAGAACTCTTTCCTCAAGGTCCTCAAGGTATTGTGTAAGGCCAGGTATCCACAAGTGGGAGAAATGCAGAAAAACGAGAAATGACCACCTCATTTGTAGAGGAGAAAAGCAGGAAGGAAGGGGAGAGACCGTTTTGGGATAGTTCGTTTTATTTATGTAACTGATGCAGATATTTTGACAGGTATGGTGCTTGGGCACAGAATGAAGAGTGTGTCCATTTCTTTAAAAAACAGAAAAGTTAAAAGTCTGCACTTTTTTTTCATTCACACATCTCCAAATTTGACCTTTCAAATATCCAACCATAATCATCATTTTTTTGTCATCAAATTCACATTGATTCTGGGTTAAAGATGAGCAAAAGGGGTGAGAAAAACAATGTGTCAATATTAATATGTGAGAAAATCTCCAGCTTTTTTTCTTCTTTTGGGGAGGTCACACATCTATTTTGGTAACATTTTATCTTAGTATCAAAAAAAAAGTAATTTCACAGTTACACCATTTCATATATTCACATACATGCACGTTGAAGAAATAGTCCTTCCTATTACTCTTGATTCATGGGTATAAATGTAACTGTAACCTAAACATTTGATTCACTAGTTATATTACATGTACCCTCTTTCTAAGTCATCGGTCAACCAACCAGAAAGCAAAAGAAATACCATGTGACTTCAGATACATTCAAGGTATGCCATAAGCAACAATAGGTGAGAACCAAAAATGCAACAGAACTTATCTTAACATATAAGTGAGCCTAATTACTGTATATTAAAGTGCAGTGTTTCTTCTTGAACAATGCCATACTTCAAATTTTATTTAGAATAGAATATTCTAAGTATTCTCTCATAAACAATTATGAATTGAAAACAACAGCATCGATTTGGCACACTGTTGATATCAGTTACTCCCAGGTGGGGGGAAAAAGAATAGATTCAGCTCCAAAAACCAGATCGCAACACATTCATAATGTTTGAATAGAATCATTTTCAATATATAAATTTCCAGTCTCTTGGTCTTGTCCATCAGCCACCAAACAAAAGGGATATCTCTTGCCATTTTTAGCAATGATTCGTGGTACAGTTGAATATACTCAACATAGAAAGCATAATTAATAAAACTACAGAATTGTTTATCTAACACCATACAAACCACAACAATTGTGCATGTGTATAATACACACAGAGATTGAAAGAGAGAGTGCACATGAGTTTAAAGCATGCAGTAAATCATCCTGTGACTAGTGTATATCCTTTTAAAATATGGTTTTCCAGTTTGAGGTCATATATTCTACAATGGCAACAAAATACATTTGGCCGGAATCAGATTCGCAACATGCCTTGTGGATAACTTGGTCCTCTTTCAAAGCCTTGGCTTAATACAAGGTTAATACAATTCAGTCTAAAATAATATAGTCAGACAGTCCCACATCAGAAAGGAGAAATTGCATGCCATTTTCAGTCACTCATTAATCCATGGAAAACAAAGACATGTTTTTAAACATATGTGATCATTATGATTAGATTTAGATGTGCCCAAACATTTATATTTTAATTTCTAAAACAAAACAAAATCTTCAAACCCTGCGTACATTTTGCATTTTACAGAAGAACCCCATCCATATAGCAATGAGTTAAAAATGTAGAAAGAATCAAACATCAATGTTGTGCCTTAAACCCCGTAAGTCAAAATGCCATCAGGACACCATATAAGCATACTTTAAAAAAAAAACAGACCTGGGGTGCATTTAAGTGTATAGACAAAGCAAACATCTAGAGAAAAAGTTTAAAGATAGATTGGAAAAGCCAAACTGTATTCTGTATTCATGTGTTGCACATAAATACCTGTAATAACTCTGTGTGATTTCTAATAACAGTATGGCCGCTAAACTATATATTGATTTCCAAATGGGAGTTCATATCGGTACACCTTCTGATTGTATCATTTTGTTGAGCTCCCTGGAATTAATAGTGATCTTTCCAATCTAGCTGAAATCATTAGGTAATGTATTATCATATATTGTGGTGATAGGAATGATAAGTCAGCAGCAGCACACCACACAGTCATTTGGTTCCAAAATATTAGCTTGGCAGAAATGATGGCTCTAACTGCTTTCTAAAAAGTCCCAGAAGCTGATGGATAGCTTGGAGGTAACAAAATCCAGATGCTGCCTGTCTACACTGCTTTTAACTCCTTAACAATTCAGTGCAGAAACATATATACAAGTGTGTCAATTTTATTACTTATGATTTCTACAGGGCATTAAGTCTCCTCTTTTGTGTGTGTGTGTGTGTGTGTGTGTGTGTGTGTGTGTGTGTGTGTGTGTGTGTGTGTGTGTGTGTGTGTGTGTGTCCATCAATATATACGAAGGAATAGGAACTTAATGCTCTGTATATAGATTTCTGCACTACAGTATTAAACAGTTTATAAGTGCAGACACACACACACATACATATATACATATACACACACACACACACACACACACACACACACACACACACACACACACACACTGTTTAATTTAACTGCAAGGAGAAAAAAAGTAGCAAGTCATCTATAAAAGTAATATTAAGTAATATTGTAGAGCAATCCTATACCTGTTTATTAGGAAGTCAGTCCTACCATGTTCAGTGGGGCTTACTCTCAGGTGAGTGTGTATAAGATTGCAGCCTTAATTTGTAACGTTATTCGCCTTTTCAAAAGGCACTGACTATATTGCTCTCGTACATTTAGAAGGCAGCCTTTTTTAAAACAACAATAGCATTTTTAACAAGGCAGCCATCACTGCTATTAATAAAAAGACACCTAAAAATGTCCCCATGCAAAAAGCAGTTGTCAGTTTTGACCCATGCACAAGGTTGGATTTTGATAACGGAGTATTTTGCAAAGTGGAAATGAGTTCCAAAACGAGACTTGCATCATCTAAGCTACATGAGTAAAAGGCATGGAATGTCCAGTGTGTCTCATTAAGTACTTGAGGCTATTGTTCTTTCATATCCCCTCCCCCCCCCAAAAAAAAGTTGCCTCACGTCCTTGGCGTGCCAGGTTTTGAGGAATGCCATGTGTCCCATCCTCATTCCCGCAAACAGTTAAAGCTCTGGGCAATCTAGCAGTCAAGCTAGCTCCAGACTGCTGCTGAAGCAGCCGCAGCAGCAATATCTACTAAATGGCCACAGAGGTAAAATGCAATTTGAATCGACCTTGAGCAGAAAAAATGGTGAAAACAATTTTTTTTTTAAAAGACGCTAAAAAGTCTGATCTAGCACAAAGAAACCTTACACACTGCAGCCTACCAAACAGATTAGCGGTACCCAGGTTATAAATGAAAATGGTACCATCACACAGAGAGATCCTGATGTCTTCTCAAGCGTTAACGACTTGCACTATTGTTTTTCACAACTAGTTCCTTTATGTTATGCGAGATCAGACAATAAACACAAACTGAAAAGTAATTTCAGAAGCAACAAAAGTAAACTTGGCTGCAGAGAACTGGGGCAATCTCGCCACACCCGTAACCAAAAGTAACAATCATTTAGTTGCCAAAAAAAGCATTACACCCCCATGTGTTTCAACTGGGACTTCAAGTTCATTTTCCCCAGAAGAACGTTCACATGCTTGTTAATCCACATTTCTCAGATCAAACTTTAGAACGTAATTTTTTTTTTTTTGCCCCGACAAAGACGCTGGGGGGTGGGAGTGGAGGGCAGACAAAGCTTTATTTTACGAAGTTCATTGGTAAGGAAGGAGGGTTGAGTTCTGCTGAGGAAAACAAGGTAGCAGCATTAGGAAATATTTTCCAAGCATTCTTTAATTCATTTGTGGTGCATTGCACTTCAGCCTTCTTAGTAGAAGAGGGCCTGACTTGTCAAGAGCATTTCTCTCTCTCGCTCTCGCTCACATACACATACACACACAAAGATGATCAGAAGAGAAAGCAATGGTGAAGGGTGCATTTTCTCCCCTCAAGGTAGTGAACTCCTCTTTCCAAACCTTGTCAATGTAAACGTGGATGATCATCCCACGATCAATATTTAATGAAACATTAGGAAGCGCAATGTGCAAACACAAAACTCCCAAGGATTTTGATCCGGCTCTCTATTTGCCCTCCCCTGACCCTGGTGGCATTCACAGATGTCTCAGACTAAAGTTGGGAGCGTCCACAACGCCACCCCTAATGGCAAAATGCTTCCCCCCCCCAGTCCAAATACACAGCACCAAACAGTTCACCTCCAAACTCCCCTAACCTACCAGTCACATGGCCGACACTGTCCAGACAGATCGCCACCCTGAACATGGCAATGAGCGTGCTACCTGGGCACTACTGTTTCATTTGAATTAAAGTCACATATGCATACACCCCCTTCTGCAAGCAATAAAAGAAGAGCTGGACTAAATCAAACCATCACTTTTTCCTTTCTTCAAAAAACAAAACACACCACAGAACACTGACAGATACATTAAATTATGACCTTGCCCATTTCTCTCTCTCCCTCTCCTCCCCCCCCCACCTTATTAGTTCGACTCCTTCACGATCCTGAATTCAAGGGAAAGAAAGAGGGCGAGAAAGCAAGCCTGTAATTTACGCCAATCAACTATCTATCCATCATCCACCAAGTGCCTAATAGTCTCATATTTACACTGCTGGGTAGCCCCAGGAAGTCCTTTCTTGCAGTGTACACCACATACCTTGGTTTGGAGATAATGAGGGTAATAGTAAGTGTACTGGGGGTACATTGGCTGCTGGTCCAAGCGTTTGCCCATGTAGCTGGAATCGTTATCTCCGATGCAGGGAACTCGTTGACAGGGTGTAGTGCCCCAGGCCTTTCTTCCTCATAAACCACTATTCCTGACAGTACTGATGACTGAGGAGGCTTTTTTCCAGACTTCCTTGCCTTCTAACCGCTCGCCAGTTCCAAACACAGCAAGAGGCAAAAAGAAAAAAAATAACAAATTAAATTAAAAAGAAAAAGAAAAATCAAAACACAGGACGAGGAAAGGGGGGGAAGAGAGAGGAATCTTGCTTTGCTCTTCTCAACCCTCTTCCCCAAGCCTTTTTCCCCCCTCTGCCTTTGCTTTAGTAATGTCAATTGCCAGTGTCTGTGAAGGGGGTGGGGGGAGTCCTGTTGGAGGAATCAGGAAGACAGGGTAACTCCAGATCTCTGCAGATCAGCTTCCTTTCTCTGTCTCTCTATGTCTCTGAATCCCTCTCTCCCTCCACCCCTCAACAAAAAATTTTAAAAATTAAAAAAAAGGAAAAGAAAAAAAGGAAAAGAAAAAAAGGGCGCCTGGCTTGCAACAGCCTAGTTGTTGCTGTCTCCCTTACGGAGTGGCATGGTGTTTAGGGCTTGTCTTGTCTTTCATTCAAACCCCCTCCTTCCAGCCGGTGGGTGGAACTACACAGCCAGTCTCTCCCTCGAGAAGCAGACGCAGTCCAGAAAGCTGCAGTATTTCCTCCAAGAAGCACGAGCCGAGCTCCAGCCCCTGCCTGCTGCCAGCGAAGCCGAGCTTCCCTCTGCTGGCTATCGCGGAAAGCAAAGCCGTTTTACAACAGCGCTGCTGCTGCCGCTGCCGAAACGCGCATTTCGCAGCCTGCTTTCTCCCTCTTTGCGGACTCTTTCGAAAGTTACCCGGAAGCAGCAGCAGCAGCAGCGACGTACGCTTCGGAAAGAAAAGTCGAGCAAGTGAGCAACCAAAGAAAGCCAGAACCAAACCTGCGCGTGTCTCTTTAATGATACTCCCCCCCTCCTCCTCCCACTCTCTCTCTCAAAGGCGCTGAAGTCGGGTTTGTTGAAAAACTAGCGAGTCCTGTACGTACTCCTTTCACGTTAGCGCTAGTCCCTGGGCGAGGGGGACCCTCCCCCCCCCTGCCTGTCTCTTTCGTCCGGAGAACAAGAAGGACAACCACGAGAGAATCACAACGTTTTAGTTAGGGACAGCGGCGCTGCTCCACAGAGAATCCTTTAGGAAAGGGAAGCTGGTTCATGCAATTGCATCCAAAAGAGGCGCGACGGTGCTGGAAAGGGGCTCTTGGAAAGAGGAGCCATAAACGAAAACAGATCCTTGTAGAAGATTTCACGGGCAAATTTTAAAATGCTCCCTTCTGCAAACTGTTGATATACTGTACACCACAATCTCAACGCTACCCAGGGGTGGTCTAAGACCTCCCGAGGCAGGATACCAAATGCTTCCCCCCTTAGCCGATGACTGGCCAACCTCTGCTCCTCCCACTCCCCTCCCCTCCCCTCCACATTTCCTCTTCCTCTCTGTCCCCCTCTTCCTTTTCCAATCCAGAAGGAAGAGCAGTGGAGGCAATAGGTGGACAGAGACAAGCGCCCCCCCCCATATGCTGCCAGGTGACCTTGTGGATGGGCTTGCCCTATGTGCATCTCAGACATACATAGATACGATCTGGATAATTGGGAATGCCACCCTACAGTGGAACCTGCTCGTGCGCAATGCTGCCTAATGCACAGTTACTCAGAAGTAACAGCCCAATCCTAGCCCTCTCCACTCCATAGCATGAAGCCATTTGGGGGGGGGGGTGATTAGCATGAGAGGTAGGTTACCAAAAACTATTTTAATTACCTCACAGTAGGTCACCTAATCACCTATGGGTCTCCTTGGATTGGACCCACACAAGCTACTTTGCTGGCATAAGTCCAAGGAGGAGAAAGGGGCAGGGCTGGTTGAAAAACTGGGGACAGGATCTGGCTGCCTTTGCTGCCGAGATCACCCGTCCAGCCCACTCTCGACCCTGCCCTCCCGCAAACCTCCTGCAACCTGCCCCCTCCAACATCTTACCTCCTCCAGTACGATCTGGTAGGCTGTTGGTGTGTGTAGGGAGCCGCTGGCTGCTTCCACTACCAGCTCCCTTGCACTCAGCAGCGCCGCTCCATATACGGAGATGCCGCTGCATTTACGACAGTGGGACGCAAAATCCACTGTTGTAAACAGATGACAGGATTGGGCCATCAGTGGCACTGAAAGTCAATGAGCCTCATTCCCTCTTCACCCCAGCATGGTGTCTTTTCCAGTGGCTGTTGCTGGTGTCTCCATCTCTTTTTAGACTGTGAACCCTTCGGGGACAGGGAGCCGTTTATCGATTTGTTTTGCTGTGTAAACCACTTTATGAACTACTTTTTGTTGAAAAGCAGTATATAAATATAAATATTTGGTATTAATAATAACCATAATATTTCCCATGTAAGTGTACGGAATCATAAGCTTGCAGCATAATCTGATGAATGTTTATTTGGAAGTAAATTCCACTGTGTTCAATGGGGCTTACTTCCGGATAAGAATGCTGAGGATTGCAGCATCAGAGTCCATGTGGATGAGCAGGAGACCTGATGTATACAGGTGGTCCCCTACTTAAAGACATCTAACTTACAGATGTTCCAACTTATGGCAGCCATGTCACACTTTCACACAGGCGCAGTCCGTCCGCTCTGACAGTTTTGCAAAAGCGTGTTACAGCTGCTTTTTGAGACAGAGAGAGACACTGATTTTGAGGATGGAAAGAGACGTTATGTTTCTGAGAGGGAGGGAGACTCTGTGTTTTGGAGATGCAGGAGTGGTGGATAATAATGGTTAGCCAGTACTGTAATTAATTAACAGTATTTATATACCGCTTTTCTACAAAAAGTTCACAAAGCGGTTTACAGACAAAATCAAATGATTAAATGGCTCCCTGTCCCAAAAAGGCTCACAATCTAAAAAATGATGCAGAACACCACCAGCAAACAGCCACCAGAAACGAGACTGTGCTGGGGTGAAAGGTGGGCAGTTACTCTCCCCCTGCTAAATATAAGAGGAGCACCCATTGAAAAAGTGCCTCTTGCCCAGTTAGCAGGGGTTACTGTACTCATGTTTCTCTCCAACTAACGCAAATACAAATTGTAACTTCTTGTAAAATGCAAGTTGCAAAACGCAAATGCAGCCTTCCCCCACCTACGCTGCTCTAAGGCCCATTTTGTACATTGCACAACAATAAAAGCAGGGTTGCCACAGAGTGTACATGCACTAGGGAGTGAAATATCTTATTTTATAAATAATTTATTTATAGAAACAAATATTGCTATACTGTTTTTGAACCAGTATGGAAAGTTCACAATTTTGTCGCATCAATAAAAAATGTTTTAACTTCCATGTGTTTCAACGTAAGTGCAGACCTCTGGAACCTAACCTGTACTTATGTAAAGGACTACCTGGATTACGTGATTGTGCTGCTCCTGTTCATTATAATGGGACTTCTGCAGGAGAATTGCTTCATGAATTGGTGCCATGGACAAATAACGGTGAACCTGCTGGATACGATGCAGCCATTATCTTCACAGAAGACTTGTTCTCAGGTGTTCTAACTCAGGCCTACTAGTCCTAGCATACAGTTGCAAGAAAAAGTATGTGAACCCCTTGGGATTACATGGAGTTTTGCATGAATTGGTCATAAAATATGCTCTGAACTTCATCAGAATAGGAAAAACACAGTCTGCGTAAAATAATACTACACAAACATTAGATGTTGCCATGGTTTAACTGAACATAACATGTAAACATTCACAGTGTGGGGAGGAAAAAGTATGTGAACCTTTGGACTTAATAACTGGTTGGCAGCAATAACCTCAACCAAACGTTTCCTTTAGTTGCAGATCAGACCTGCACAACGATCTGGAGTAATTTTGGACCACTCCTCTTCACAAAACTGTTTCAGTGTAGCGATATTCTTGGGATGTCTGGTGCGAATCGCTTTCTTAAGGTCATGCCACACCATTTCAATCGGGTTGAAGTCAGGACTCTGACTGGGCCACTCTAGAAGGCGTATTCTGTGCTGTTGAAGCCATTTTTTTTGTTGAATTACTTGTATGCTTTGGGTCATTGTCCTGTTGCATCACCCATCCTCTGCGGAGCTTCAGTTGGCGGACAGATGGTCGTACGTTTTCCTGCAAAATGTCTTTATAAACTCTGGAATCCATTTTCCCATCAATGACAACAATCTGTCCAGGCCCTGAGGCAGCAAAGCAGCCCCAAACCATGATGCTCCCTCCGCCATATTTTACAGTGGGGATGAGGTTTTGATGTTGGTGTGCTGTGCCTTTTTTTCTCCACACATAGTGTTGTGTGTTCTTCCCAAACAACTCAATTTTGGTTTCATCTGTCCACAGTATATTTTGCCAGTAGTGCTGTGGAACATCCAGGTGCCCTTTTGCAAACTTCAAATGTGCTGCAATATTTTTTTGGGACAGCAATGGCTTCCTCCGTGGTGTCCTCCCATGTACTCCATTCTTGTTTAATGTTTTCCTTATTGTAGATGTGTCAACAAAAATGTTAGCATGTGCCAGAGATTTCTGTAGGTCTTTAGCTGACACTCTAGGATTCTTCTTTACCTCATGAAGCATTCTGCGCTGTGCTCTTGCAGTCATTTTTACAGGATGACCACGCCTAGGGAGAGTAGCAACAGTGCTAAACTTTCTCCATTTGTAGACAGTCTGTCTTACCCTGGATACATGAACATCAAGGCTTTTGGAGATACTTTTGTAACCCTTTCCAGCTTCATGCAAGTCAACAATTCTTGATCGTAGGTCTTCTGAGAGCTCTTTTCTGCAAGGCATGTTTCACATCAGACAGTGCTTCTTGAAACCAGTAAACCCAAAACAGGTGTGTGTTTTTAAAGGGCAGGACAGCTGTCAGCAACACATCCAATATCATCACACTGATTGGAGACAAGGTTGGCTCACTCCTGGCTCCAATTAGCTCTTGGAGACGTCATTAGGCTAGGGGCTCACATACTTTTTCCTCCCTGCACTGTGAATGTTTACATGTTATGTTCAATTAAACCATGGCAACATCTAATGTTTGTGTAGTATTATTTTACACAGACTGTGTTTTTCTATTGTTGTGACTTAGATGAAGTTCAGAGCACATTTTATGACCAATTCATGCAAAACTCCACATAATCCCAAGGGGTTCACCTACTTTTTCTTGCAACTGTATGACACTGCCGCTTCTGATGGGAGATTTAGGTGGGAATGGCGAGAGATTTAGGACGGACCAAAAGAGGTACTTCTTCATACTCTGGTACAGTGCAGCATTAGACTATGGAATTCATTACCACAAAATGTGGGGGTGGCCACTAGCTTGGATGGCTTTAAAAGGGGACTGGACACATTCAGGGAGGACAGGTTTATCAATGGCTACTAGTCAAGATGCCTATGTGCCACCCCTAGATCCAACAGCAGTATGCCTCTGAAGATCATTTGCAAGGGAAGCCATGGTGGAAGCAAAGTGGGCCTGCTTGTGGGGTCCCTAGAGACAGGCAGTGGACTAGATGGCCTTGGGCCTGACCCAGCAATGCTCTTATGTTATAATGTTCATAAATGGGCAGCATAATCCAGTGTATATTAACGATGACAGAGCTTCCATTCCGCCAAAGTTGGGTGTCACAAAAGTGCCGTAAGGCACTTTCATGGAACCAGTGGAGTAAGCAGCACCAGCGCCGCTCACTCCGCCACTGGACCTGGACCACATCGCCAGATGCAGGTAAGTCCTGCGCCGGGTGGCGGCGGGAGGGCATGGGCAGGGAGGGTCAGGGTGGCAGGGGAGGAGGTGATTGGCCATCCAGGCCAGGGAGAGAGGCAGGGATATCGGTGACACACTCTGCCGATATCCTTCCCAGGCTGAATGAATCGCAAGCCGGAATCAAGATTGCCGGGAGAAATATCAACAACCTCAGATATGCAGATGATACCACCCTAATGGCAGAAAGTGAAGAAGAACTAAAGAGCCTCTTGATGAGAGTGAAAGAGGAGAGTGCAAAAGTTGGTTTGAAACTCAACATTAATAAAACTAAGATCATGGCATCTGGTCCCATCAATTCCTGGCAAATAGAAGGGGCAGAAATGGAAGCAATAAGGAAGCAATAAGCAATAAGCAATAAGGACCACTGCAGACGGAGACAGCAGCCATGAAATTAAAAGAGGCTTACTCCTTGGAAGGAAAGCTATGGCAAACTTAAACAGCATAATAAAAAGCAGAGATATCACCATGCCAACAAAAGTTCGTATAGTCAGGGTGATGGTGTTCCCAGTAGCAATGTATGGTTGCGAGAGTTGGACCATAAGGAAGGCTAAGCGCCGAAGAATAGATGCTTTCAAACAGTGGTGCTGGAGAAGACTCCTGAGAGTCCCTTGGACTGCTAGGAGATCAAATCAGACAATCCTAAATGAAATCAACCCTGACTGTTCCCTGGAAGGACATGTACTGAGGCTGAAACTCAAATATTTTGGCCACCTAATGCGAAGAGAGGACTCTCTGGAGAAGACTCTGATGCTGGGAAAGATTGAAGGCAAAAGGAGAAGGGGAAGGCAAAGGATGAGATTATTATTATTATTATTATTATTATTATTATTATTATTATTATCATCATCATCATCATCATCATCATCACATTTTTATACCGCCCTTCCTCCAAGGAGCTCAGAGTGGTGTACATATTTCCTCCCCTCCTTTTGTCCTCACAACAACCCTCTGAGGTAGGTGGGGCTGAGAGATAGTGACTGGCCCAAGGTCACCCAGGAAGCTTCGTGGCTGAGCAGGGATTTGAACCTGGATCTTCCAGGTCTAAGTCCGACTCCCAAACCACTACACCATCCTGGCTAGACAGCATCACTGATGCAACGAACATGAAAATGAGCGAACTCAGGAAGATAGTGGAGGACAGGAAGGCCTGGCGGGATATGGTTCATGGGATCACGAAGGGTCGGACATGACTTAACGACTGAACAACAACAAAAAAATTATATACCACCTTTCTATGTCATCAGATTTCTCCTTGGACTAAAACCTGCTCTCTGCTCCTGATACTGAGTTGCATGGCATCCACTGATTCGGACTGAATGGTGAGTGAGATATGTGTGTGCACAGTAACACCCAACATTTAGAGGTCATTCTGAGATGGGAAAAGTCTGCCGCAAATGTTTCCCTTAGGTCCCCATACGCCAATCCTTGCAGTGTTGAAATTGACTAGAGCAAATTGACTGCACCAGAAACTGATTTTGCAAATACGCACCCAAACTTTCACATAATTTTTTAAAAATTAAAAATAAATAAATCTTTGAACATTTCCAAATGTTTGAGCCTCAGAAGATGGGCGAGGAGGAGAACCTCGACATTCTTGGCCTTGAGCAAATTATACCCTCAGCTCCTGAAAACAACATTGCCTGGAACAGCAAGAATTCTACCAAGATATCTCAGCAATTCCCAGGATCTTGGCGAGATCCCAAACTGTAGAATATAACCACCTAGCATAGGCTGTGATGAAGTCGCATAATAATAAATATTCTTGCTACAACACCCTGAAAACATATTTGACCAGAAACCATAGCAAGTGCAAAAAATGAATGTGTGCAGAGGGCAATAAGAGTTCTCCAATATCACTTTCCAAGTGCCTGGAAAGCTCCTGTCTGTTCTACAGTCTGTGTGTACAGACTTCCTTTACAACGTCACGCTGTTCATAGATCTATCTTCAGCTCTGCTGACAGTGATAAAAAGCAACACTGCAGTGGCTTCTTTTGTTTGTATTTAAATTGCACGCAATACTCCAGTAGGACTGTTGTCAGCTGCTATATTATAAAACAAATTGTGGGGGGGGGAGTCACTTTTTTAAAACAAAAAGGGATACTTCTCAAGGCTGGGTAGGACTAAAATTAGAACTGCCAGCTGTGTTTTGGTTTGTGGGCACATGACTGCACGTGATGTGGGCATGCAAACATCACACTCTGTTTCACTTTGTCAGTCTGCTGTTATGGTACGCAAGCATAGTATTGACTTGAGTATAAGATTCTTCATAATCGCCTAATATGGCTGTCCAAACCAGCAGAGAGGCAGGCTAACTATACGAGAAGCAGGCATACCTGTACTGCAAATACAAATGAAATGCACATGTTTGCACTGAACAGCAATACTTAAAATCTATCGTCGGTTTTAAAAATCAACTCATCATTTAATAAAGATTTTGGCATTCTGACTCTGAAGGCATTATTTAGGAATACGTTTCACAGAAATCAATAGGATTTTTTAAAAAGCAATTAATTTAGGATTGGGGTATATATATCATACTTGCGCAATATATATCATACATGCACAATCCTGGAAAAGCGGCCGGCGACGGAACGAGTGTTCCGTTGCCGGAAGCTATCACGAACATGTTATAAAGCATGTTCGCAATGACTCTGGAGTAAGGGAGGCCAGTGCAAGGCCGGCCTCCCTCACTCCGGCGCCAGGACGAGCATACAGCTGGCAGCAGAAGATGAGTCCTCCTCCGGCCGCGTGGGCAGTCCGGCCCGGGAGGGATGGGGGCCTTGGCCTAGCCGGTCCAGGAGGGGGTGGGGGATGGCGTCGGCCATATCCACGTCCCCGCCTGGTCGGCTAGGCCATTACACGGCCTCCTCAAGTCCGAGGAGGCCGATAGGGCCGGCCCTAGTTTACACCCAGGGAAGGGGACGAGTGTCCCCTTCCCGGAGTAGATCTCCGGCCCAATGGCAGAATGGAAGCCGGGGCTCAGGATCCAGCGGCAGCCCTGGGTAGAATTGTGCTGCCTGAGTTGTGTAGAAGACAGAATCCTAGCTGCTGCAATTGCTGATGGTACTGCTAAAGCAGCTGCACCTGCTGAAATGCCCCAAACTATACAACCATTAAAGGGCCAGGAGCATTCGTGTTCAAAGGCTGGCCACTCCTGGCCACTCCTGGATTAGAGCCTTTATTATTCCACTATCAGTGCCAGATGAAAACTTTTTTATTCCATTTGGCTTTCTCATGATTTAGTGCAGCTATTTGTTTGGCTTCTGTTGTCCTCACAGTGTGTCTGCTACTGCTATCATTTTTATTTTATTTTTATTTTAGTTTCTGCTTCTGATGCTTCTGATTTTATTTTAGTTTCTGCTTCTGATTTTACATTTTTATTGTAAGCCACCTTACAATACACCTCCCCAACAGAAGAGGAAAATGCAGAGTAAAAACACATACCTTGAAATGTCTGAACCAGAGACCTCACAGTTGCAAAGCATAGGCTCCACTGCTGAGTTCCGACCTCTTTCCTATTCACTCCCAAACTAAGGCTGGAAAATAATGACTTAGCTAAGGTCTTCAGAATACATCTATGACTGAAGTTGGATGCCAAGACCGTTTATGGGACCAGGGTTATATAAACGCTATTGTATTACAGACCACTATACTGGTTTGCCCTTTCTTCACAGACTGTTGCATTTTCTTACATTGCAAGTATCATGTGAAATGCCATTTGAAAGGTCTATGAAGAAAAACTCACTTCCTTCTACACTCCAATGCAACTGTACTAAACATAAGTATGAAGGGGAAAGAGACAGTTTTCTGAGTTGTGGGTCGGCATTGCTAGGTTTGTGCAAAATTCTATATCACTGAATTTTGTGGTAGCTAAAATATGTTACTATTGAAGGCTGAAGGAATAGTCTACCTGCCGTACAACCAGTGGCGTTGCTAGTGTACCCCGGGGGGGGCAGGGTGATGATGTGTTTCGTGTCATCGCCCTGCCCCCTGCACTCCCGAAAGGCTTTGAGTGAAGCCTTCTAGGACCAAGGGAGGGAATGCTGAAGATGCCATCCAAAATGCTGAAGATGGCGCAAAAATGGAAGATGCAGTCACTCCAGCCACAAAACAGCAGCTGCGGAGCAAGAAGCTGCCGCCGCGGCTCATCCTTGCAAGGAGACCCCGACTGTCGCCTGGGGCACAGCACACACCTCATCCCTGTTCTGGCTACACTACTGTGTACAACAACATTCCCCCTTTACTCCACACATTTCATTCAGCTACATCAGCTTGCAGGAGAACTTCAACTTTAATTTGGTGTTTGTCACCATTTGCTTTGGAAAAGCCCTCAGCATTTTTCATTTTTATTTTCTTCATGGTCTTGTGAACCTCCTGAGGATTACACTGAGGATCACTGGGTTAACCACATTTTACAAATCACAGTATCAGACTACACTGGCTCACAAACATTAAAAATACTATTTTATATTATTTACAGCGCAATAATAATATAATAATAATATGCAGTATTTATATACCGCCTTTCTCGGTCATTGGATTTCTCCTCCGACTTTAATCCAAGGCAGTGTACATGGGCAGGCTGTCCTAACCCCCCTTGGTTTTTTTTACAATATATATGAATGTCCAATCTCTCATGAACAGCTACTTTCTAGGTGGTATTCTTTTACAGTCTGACTTTTTTCTGCTGGCTGGCGCCTCCCACACTCAACCGACGCAGCTGGAAGCTATTATCTCTCCTCCTGGAGGCTTTCACAGCTTTTTGCCGGCGGCGTGTCTTGAACTTATCAAGTTCACCGGTCTTCGGGCTTGGAAGGCAGCAGCTCTCCCCACTACGCCAGACTCTTCTTATCCGACTTAACTTTTGTGCCAGTGTAACCAGCGGCGCAGCGAGAACGGGAGGCCTCAGAATGGAAAAGAGATTCAAATCCCCTCCAAAAGAGGAATTCAAAGGGGATTTGAATCCCTTTTATGTTCTGGGGCCTCCCGTTCTCGCTGCCCCGCTGGTTAAGTCGGATTGTGCTGTTAAGTTAGCTTTTCGGTTTCAGTTGGGAGCCTCAATATTTCTTCATTTTCCACTTTAAATCCCAGTTTCCCATTATCACGTTTGTTATCAGACAAGTTTTGCGGCATTATTTCTTATAAAAAGTAACAGTTCAGGCTTCAGGATACTATTTGACTGGTGAAAGCCCCATTGACATGATTTGTGCCTGTTCCCACAGAGCATTAAGAAGGATAACTCTCTGTGTTTCTAAAACTTATGGCTGTAGGGTAAAGCTGGAAAATGTGGCTCAAGTGTGTCATAGTTTCAGAACCCTAAAAGCTGACGTAAAGGATCCAATGTATATTTCTTTAAAGGCTCTGATCCTAAACAGACTCGTATTGCTGTCATCATAGTAGATCTGTAAGTTATCTAAATCAGAATGCTTCCTTGGGATTCCTGTCATTTAAGGTATCCTGCTCTAACCCAGTGTCCTCTGCATATTTTGCAAGAAATTTGCAGTACTTTTTTCTTGTGCCTGGCACACAACTTTCACATGTTAAACCAAATTCTATAATAAGCCAACTAATGAAGTAATGCACCATCTGCAACCAGAATAACATAACATATTTGCAGTATTTTATACCAATCTTTCTTCCATCAGAGAACTCAAGGCCACATATACAGGGGTTCCCAGGTGGTGGTCTCCTATCCAAGCACTGACCAAACCCAGAGCTGCTGGGCTTCAGCAAGGGGCCCTCAGACCAGACCTGGGACCAAATCAATATAAATGCAACATATCAATACAAATTAAATGACTGTACACAACATCCTTTCAATGACCACAACCTTCTGAATTGGAATCTCCCTTGGTGCAGAACCTAAGACGTTTGCCCCTAGACACCCTGTACCTTTTCAGCAGTGGACATTGAATTATGTCCAGCATGTAATTCATCTGTAGAACTCCTTGCCACAGGATGTGGTGATGGCACCTGGCCTAGATGCCTTTAAAAGGGGTTTGGACAGATTCATGGAGGAAAAGACCATCACAGGTTACAAGCCATAAGCAACCTCCTGGTTTTAGAAGTAGGTTTTCTCTGTGCCAGGTGCAAGGGAGTGACAACAGGAAACAGGTTATCTTGTGCTCCCTGAGGCATCTGGTGGGGCCACTGTGTGATACAGGAAGCTGGACTAGATGGGCTTTTGGCCTGATCCAGCAGGGCTCTTCTTATGTCAGTTTTCAGTCACCTTACTGAACCATAACCATATCCTGTGCTCAGGTACTAGGACTCCATTGACTCTGCCTTATAGCCAGGACCTGAAATCAGCAAGAACCCAATTATACACTGCTCCCATTATAGGTGAAGAAACTCACTGTTGCTTAGTTCGGTTTTGTTATGTAGGCAGTAAAGGATATGTTCCAAGCAATTGTCTCCATAGAGATGTTTAGCCCCAGGGGAAGCACCTGTATACATACTTTGGAAAAGATCTTGTTTCCTACAAAAATGTGGTTGTGTCAAGGGAATAGAAAATGCACATAGACTTGGACCACCTAACCGTTTTATTGTATGAAGTGGGTCCAAAAAGGGCCCATTTCAAGTATACTTTTTTGCTGCCATTCCCCTCTCTCGTCAAATTTCACAATAGCACCTTTGTCAGCACAGGCTGCAGTCCTAAGCATATTGATCATAATGGGACTCCCTTCCAAATAAATGCACACTGGATTGTGCTGACAGCCACCACTCCTTTTTGTGAGGGCTGAAGGCCAGCTTGAGAGCTCAACCTGGGGGGTCAAGCCCAAACCGCCAGATGATCTGAGGAACACAGAGCCGACCCTATATAAACATTGTCCCAGGCTTAGTTCCTCAGTCTGAGCAAGAGACTTGCCTCACTTCGCTTTGTCTCTACCAGATCACCTGACTATTCATGACCACAGCCGTCTGCCTCCCTTAAGCTCTACCTGCTCCAGTACTCCACCCAGTCTATCTTGACCACAGGAGTGTAACAAGCTGCAGCGGCACCCAGTTGCCGCGGGATCTTGCTGCGCCCTGGAAGTGACGTCACGTGACATCGTGTGATGTCACTTCCGAGTTAGCAGCGTGGGCTCTGTGAAAGCTGTTTCCTGGGCTGCGGCGGGTGGGGGAGGGTCCTCCTGCCCGTGCTGCAGCCCGGGAAACAGCTTCCTGTGCTCGGGCTCTGCCGGATCGGCAGTAACAGACCATATCTGTTGCTTCTGGACTCTTTGACCCTCATCTGTCTTCTCCACAATCAGACCTGCACAGCTGCAGCCTGTCTCCAAACCAGACCAAGGCCTGACAATTACCTTGAGGTTATCCACAGTAGTGTTGCTGAATTGCAGCCAAGCAACTATTGGTTTGTGATTCAGGAGCCAGGCACCTGATACTTTTATTGTGCAGGTGGAATAAAACTATACCAAAGTGAGAAAACAATCCAGGACCAAGCATTGCTCCCTGGAATATATAGCTCTTTGACCAAAGCAAACAATAAAAATCACATCATAGAAAACAAGCAGCTCAGAATATCAGCAAAAACATCAGTGTACAGTGTACTGATTGTAATTGACAATGATAAACTAGGGACAAAGTCTCTGATTACAGACACACTGTTGGATGTTGGTTGGGTGAAACATCCTATCTGTTTAGACCTGAGACGAATCAGAAATCACCAACTAGCAGAAAAATACACAGTCAACTATGAATCTCGTTGCTGGAGATGCAAATACTTTAGCTGGACAATTGAGAGGTGTGCACAAATTAGATCTGAATGTATGGTTTCTTAAGGGCACCAAAATGCCTCACAGCAGAGCTGGGATGGGGGGGGGAGAGGAATGTGGAAGGGAAAACACACAAATCAAGGTATTTTACTGATCAAGAAATAGGATCGTCAATATGATACTGCCCAGATATTTGGTGCGACAACATAATTTTGTTGAGCTATTACCATGTGCCAAGTGCTTATTACTAATTCAGTATTTGTCAGATCTTTTAGTGGAACAATACAGGTTCTGAAAGAAAAATGATTTGTGCCAAACATGATAGCCCAGGGCCTACAATGGAGGCAGTTCAGGTTTTGAGGCAGGCACCATCCCTTCTTACTACAGCACTCTGTTCCTCTTCTCTCCATCTTGATGCTCCCCCACAATCCATTTTCACTAAGCTTAAAAGCATAGTGGGTTCCATCAGTCTGATCTGGATCTGATCAAAAGTTGCAAAATGCCAAGTGGAACAATGTTAGGCATAAGAACATTCCACTTCCAAATACAGGCAATATCACTAAGGGCGAAATCCACCCTATACTTCCGGCACCGGAGCGAGTGCTTGGGTACCGGAACCTGTTGCACCTAGACTAAGGGAGTCCGGTGCATGGCCGGCCTCCCTCACTCTGGCGCCGGAATATCCATGCGGCCGGCGCCAATGGCGTCACTAGGATGCGCGTCACCCCAAGGCGGGGGATGCACGTCACCCTAGTGACACCGCCGGCCTCCCTCACTCTGGCACCGGAATATCCATGCAGCCGGCGCCAATAGCGTCACTAGGACGCTCGTCACCCCAAGGCGGGGGGCGCGCGTCACCCTAGTGACACCTCTGACTATGCACCCCCCTATAAAAATCTCGGCCATTTTTTTGGGGGGGCGACCCGGCTGCAACCTGCCCCGGGTGCCTCCCCGCCCCTTCGCGTCACCCTCCGGACGCTCCGAGGCCGGCCCGGGAGCCGGCCTCGGAGCGTCCGGCCCGGCCGGCGCTCCATGGCCTTCTCAAAGAAGGCCCAAAGCGTAAATATGGGTATTTTAGTTGTTTTGCTCATGCGCAGACCTTGGAGCGTCACAGAGGTGACGCGTGCGGGGGGTGCGCGCGTCACCCCGTAGCGGCCCGCTCCCGTCGCCTCATGGGAACGACGCCACTGGCCGGCGCTGGAAAGTAAGTCTCTCAGCCACATGGGTGGTCCGGGCGGCAAGGGAGGGGGTCCATTGGGCAAGCCGGTCTGGGAGGGGGCAGGGATGGCGTTGGCCATATGCCCGTTGGGCTGGCTTGGCCGTTACACGGCCTCCTCCGACTTCCGCCAGCTATTTAGCTGGCGGAAATCCAAAGAGGCTGATAGGGCCAGCCCTGGTTTACACCCAATTGTGCACTTAAGTAAAGCAGCAATACAAAAGTATCTCCAAATCCAGCAATGTCCCATCAGGACCTTGGGGAAATGTTTTAAGGATCCTAAACTTTCCCCTTATACTAAAATATTGTCAATAAATTGAGTGAATGTCATATACTGCCGAACAAACATATTTGATTCCAAAAAATACTGAGCATCCTTAACCTCCACTAGAATTCAGAGCCAGCCAGCACAATGTCCATGAGGCTGCCTGCATCAGTTGCCTGACGTGGTAGCTTGGCAGGAACTGTGTGCCTCTGCCTGCCTACTTCTCTTCCTCCTCCTCCTCTGACTCCCTGGATTTGAAAAGGAAGAGAGGAACAGAGCACAATAGGAAGTGTGTGGAGAGTAGTGAGCTAAAACGTCTCCTCTGCTCCATTCTCCTCTTTCTTTTGAATCCAGGGAACATGGGGTAGGAGGAGGGGTACAGTTGGTAGTTGGCATGCCACTAGGTAAGAAGGTGGCATTTGGTGCAGCCCAACACCATTCAAGGGGGACGGTGGCATTTGGTGCTGCCTCAGGCATCCAGAGGTTTTGCTGGCCCTGCTAAAATCACTTCACTGGATCGGGCCCTTTGCAAGTTGATAAATAGAATCAAAATGAGAAGGTGTTTGGACAAGAATGTGGAAGCCGAAGTGAAGGAAGGAGGAAAATAGTCCGGGAACTGCAAATAAAACAGGCACAAAAGCCCATTCAGATAACAGGAGCCTCTTGAATGCCGCCGGTGTTCGAAAAAGTAGAATTTCCATTTGTAAAATACAGACATCAAAAAGATCATCTCTGACTTAGAAGCACACTGCTTAAATAGCACTCCTTTCATTTTCTGGCCCATGCGTCTGAATAACAGAATCCAATCGTGGGCTCCAATAGAAGTTTGCCTGCAGAGTGTTAAGTGTAAATGCTTTGTCAAAGAAAAGACAAGCTGTTCAGTTCTAGTAAGTAACAGCTGGCTAGCCAAAGAACTTGCTTTTCCCCCTTTGGATGGTTAAGATCAGCTCAAGAATGACGCCACTCATGAGTCGCTCAGGAAGCAAAAACTAGCAAGCAGGCAGAATTCCAATGTGTTCAGCAGCACAATATATTCTAATTATTTATAGCTGTTACTATTTTAATTATTTTATCCCACTCTTCCCTGTTAAAAATGGGCGCAATGTAGCTCACAATACAAAACATGATTAAAAACAATGAGACATAATATTAAACACGTGATACAACTACAAACAATATACAAAGCCATCTAAAAACAAATACATATTACTCTGATCTAATAAGATGACAATCCAAAAACAGGACAAAAATAAAAAGGTCTTCAGCTACCATTTAAAAATCCCAAAAGAGAAAGCCTGATGTATCTCCTTCGGGAGAGAGAATTCCAAGGGAAATATGGAACCACTACCAAAAAGACACTGTCTCTGGTATCTGCCAGGTATATTTAAGTTTATTCCAGTATTCCAACAGATCAGAAAGTAGACTAATCTAAGACTAATGAATCTGCCCGTCCTTAAGGTAAACTGCCCCTAAAATGTTTAGCATTTAAAGCCCACAGGCTCAATTCAAACTAGAACTGACCATCAGTTTCATCAGTCTGACCAGTATCCTTGTTAGAGTCACCTTACGTCTTTTACTCATCATCATTTACCCAACATGGCATCCTCTGAACTCCTCTGTGTTGGTTGTGCAGTTCATGCTAGTTCTGAATTGGTCAATTATGTGGACCAAATGGAAAAACAGTATGGACAGAAATCAGTTACATGTGTCAACTGCAAAGGCTAGAATTAAATGTAGTGGTCAGAGTAATTTAGGCATGTTAGAAGGATCCACCAAATTATGTATGGGAAAATCCCTAAAGCAGGTACCTTGGACTGGCACACAAGAGGAAAATGTTTCCCCTGAGCTTCAGTTTGCACTTTAAATGCATACAGACTTGCTCCACAAGCAGGTTGCTCAAAGCTGAGAAATCAAAAAGCTATGCACACAGCTGGACTATGACATGTAGTGGCTGTCCCTTAGTTGACAGGAGGGAGTACACAACATTTAAAAAACAAAAACCTTGCTACATCAAGTTTATATTTTTCTATGAAAATATTGCCTGTTCTCATGTATCTGAATCAAGGCAGAATCTGAAGCAACACTCCCCTTCTGGATTTTAAAAGCAAACATCTATATTCTGGAATCATTAACCAGCATCAAAACAACATCAACATTGTCTAAATATGTTCATTTTCAGCATCAGAAAGGTATCTGACACCCAAACAACAATGATCTTGATCTTACATTTTTGACACCTTCTTTCTGCTTTTATTTATCTCTATTTAGAGGTGTTTTCTTAAGTTCATCGTGATGCCTGACAGCTTGTTTACAATGGGCTGCAAGAAGAATACAGATTTTATTGCAAGTCTTGTCAATGTACTCAATTTCAAGACTTTCAAACTTAGATCTATAAATGCAATCTTGGAACCTAGTCATTCATTCATCAGTTTGAAGATTTTTTTTTAAATCTGAAATCTGCTGGCAGCAACGTACAACAGGCACAAGGTTTCTAAAAAGTAAACAGCATATGATATTAGCGGTTTCTTAATAGTTAGGAAGATTGGTAACAAGGAGGGTGTCACTCGACAAACATGGGAGTTCTAAGTCTAGTGTTCTGGAAATACGCTCTGGTGTATTTTAAAATGAGGTACTTTTCTTTATTTAAGTGATTCTCAAACTGCAGTGCAGGGGGACTTGGAATGGGAAGGACCACAAAGTCCCAGGGAGAAAGAGAATCTTGAGATATGCAGTGCCTTGTTGGTTCCAAGAAATGTCTTCCAGAACCAGCATTATTGGCAAGAAAACATAACAGCTGCCAAGTTAGATCAGACCAAGAGCCTGTCTTAATTCAGCAACCTACTTCCAAGAGTGACTAGCTAGATGTTTTAGAGAGGCCCGCAAGCAGGACTCGAAAACAGCGACCCTCCCCTGGTGGTTGTCTTCAGTATCTTGTATTCAGAGGCATACTGCCTCGGCACTTAGCAATTTCCCTTGGTAGTCATGGCTAATAGCCCAATAAAATAAACCCATATTCTAATCCCAGAAAACCAGCAGGCACCAGGTCGTCCACCAGAAATTGGCCCATGGTCCAGTAGCGGCCTGCAATCTGTCTTCACACTCTAGGCATGACTATAGTAACATATTCTACATGGAGCTGTCCTTGAAAAGTATCCAGAAAATGCAACTGGTATGGAGATGGCTTGTTGGAGCATATTACTTTGATGTTGTTAGATCTACTTCGATGGCCTGTTTGTTTCCAGGCTCCATGCAAGGTTGAGGTTTTAACCTTGTAGACTTAAATGGCTTGGGACCTCATCGGGTTTCATAAGGACTGCCTTTTTCTGTATGTGCCATCTTGTGTGTTCCATTCAATATCAGAGGCCCGACTCTGATTACTTCTGGGGAATGAGGTGCAGCAGGTGTTGATTGTCATGGCCCTGACCTCAAATGACAGCTGGGGTTTGGAATTGGATAGGGATGAGCTCATCAGATATCTAATGCTTCTACTAGCTGCTGAGGTGCAGGACACAGTCCCTGATGATGATGATGGACCAGGCAGTGAGGAGCCCCAGAAACATGAACCTAACCCTCCATAGGTGGCCCGTCTTGAGACAAATGTAGCCAAGGGGTTGGACCCTGAAACCAAGCGGTTGGATGCTGGAAACCTCTCACCCTCCACTGCATACCCACCAAAGCAGGAAATAACTTAGGAAAGAGGAAAGTTGGAAGAGGAAGTTGGAAAATACCTTAGGAAATACAATAATAGTCCAATCCTATTGATTGCTCCGCTGGCGCACAGAGCCCTTTGCAACAGCAAAAAGCTGCTGTCGCAAAATGGCTGCCAACTGAGTGCTCCGTCGGTAGCCATTTTAGGAGTGCTGTCGTGCAAGGTGGCAGCACTCCAGAAGCATTGATGGAGTTGCCTACACCCACTGGAGCACGTAAGGCAGCAGCAGGGAGGGGGCAAAACAGGGCGGGGAGGCTGCTGGAGGGGTGGATCCGGTGCCAAAGGTGTGTCGGGAGGCTTATGAAGGGGTAAGGGGATTTATTTCCCCTTTCCCTGATGAAGTCTCCGGATCCACATACCCCACCACCACTGTAGGATGCAGCAGTTGCCATTTTGGCACCGCTGCATCGATAGGGTGTGTATGTAGTGGAATGCATTGGGCTGCAAATCTGTGTGTTTCAACTGCTGTGTCCTTAATTGGTTGGTCCTTTTTCGTACTGTTTTTTGTCACTGTATCGTAGTTTTGCTTCCCTCTCCCCACTTGCATTGTGACTGAGTGAACAATTGGTTGTTATTTGTTCACTGCCTTGAGTTTATTTCAACAATGATAATGTGGTATATAATATTTTAAAACCAATAAATCAAATTCTGCCTAATCTGGGTTTGCATCACTGGTGCTGCTGACAGATCGCAAAAGGACATGTTTTTTTTTGTCAAAATCTATTGTACTTCTGCTGTGTTACACTCAAGAACTGAAAGGTGGATGGTGCTTGCCCAACATCTTGCAAAGCCCCTTTTGTAAGGGTGAAAATCTTTCTAGGTCTGCATGCCAAAGTAGGTAAAACATTTTCTTGAAATCAGATTGTAATCAGGAAACACGAGGATATTGGGGTTGTAAGAGAGTTTATTGATGTCGGTAATAGGACGGTGCGAATGGGCTGCCTGTTTACTTACAGCAGTAGAAACATTTAAGAACGGAGCCAATTAATTGCCACTGAAAGAGTTTCAATGAACATGTAAGAGCTTAACTTCCTTTGTATCTATTTAACCTGCTGCTTAGAGAACTGTTTAGTAAGACAGTTTTCTGCTCCTGGCACAGAGCAATTAGGGACAAAAAGGCTTGGAAGACAAAACCCTATGAAGGTGTCTGACTACTCAGAAATGTGCATGTATGAGAAGGAGAAAGGGAAAATGCAAGGGAGAGCTTTATTCCAAAATCTTGAGAAAAGAGAGTATTAGGGCACTCAAGTATAACTTTAAAAACGCTTCATTTGATTCCCGTCTTGCTTTGTGACCTTTTCAACAAGGTTGTCCAGTTCTGTTGGCCATAAACGTTTGAGCCAAGTTTCTGCATTTATTCAGAAATTAAATAGTGTAAGTGAAAAGCCCCCGAAGAAGTCACAAATGTACAGCTCAACAAAGACAGAGTTCTGGGGCAGGGGAGGTTACATATACCCTTAGAATGGCTAAGGTGTGCTTATCCCTAAGCACATCTTAGCCATTCTTTTGTACATTGAGCCAAGATGGCAGAAAAGTCGATTTCTTTTAGCACTTAAAAAGGAGGAATAGTTATTGTATCACATGTGATACAGTTAATGTGAGAAGATACATGTGAATAGTTAATGTGAGAAGATTCCAAGTTAGTTAATACAGAATAAAAGACAGGGGCTAATATGGAGTGAGAAAACTATTCCATAAACATGGTTAATTGCAGTGAGTTTAAACAAGATTATTAAAGAGGAAACCGCGTTGCAGTGAAAATGTTTAAAACCTATAATAGACATTCAGATATAATAGACATTCAGAAATTCTTGCTAAGTAGTTGCTGAGTAATGGTAATGTTTATATCACACAAACATCCATCTGTAAAATATGGTCTACACTACAGTTTTCCATGATATGTTTCCTCTCAAATATTTAAAAACATAGGGTTGCAGCCAAAGGGTTTCTTCATCTTCATCCTATTGAAGGAGTCTTCCTCCAGAGAAAGAAACATTTAGATGCTACCTTTGTACTGCATCTCCAAAGCCATATCTTTTTTAAAATATATCCAGTCTAGAACCAGAGTGCAAGTAACATTTATTGAGCCTTATATGTTCTTCCCAATTCAATCTTTCTTAGCATATTTTTTTTAACCAACTATTAAACACCATTGCAGTTTTGCCTCCCAGGGCAGTTTATAGAACACTCAATTTCACTTACATACTTATACCACTTACTCTAAGAATAATGAGGACGGGGAGGACTACCCCTCTTAAGGGAGTTTTCACATATGTTTCTTGCTTCACTTGCTTTGCAAGGAACATGTAAAACCTAAATTGGCCAGAACACTTATTCATATTACAAACGTATCCCTCCCACTCTCTCTTCTGCAACAACAATGATTAGATGCTTACATGTGCAGCCTGAGGGGGGCTCAAAAGCAAATTAAGCCTACATGTGAAAAAAAAGTCCAAGGCTGCAATCCTATAAACACGTTCCTGGGAGTAAGTCCCACTGAATTCAGTGGGGCTTAATTCTGAGTAGACATGCATAGGATTGGACTGCAAGTGTTCAGGACTGTGAGAAATAGTCTACGTGCTATTGCAGAATCTGGCAACAAGTGCTGTTAAGGTTCATAGCCAAACTATGAGGCACAATGAAGACTGGGGCCCAATATTGGGGGGAATTTATAAAGCTGTCCAACATTTCCTTATAGTACCGTTCACATGTGGTTCACATCTATTTACTCCTCTGGTAGCTAGCTAGCGATAGAGATGCTTCTAAAATGGTGTCATATAGTTATGCGCCTTGCACGCATACAGGAAAGTGAATGGTACCATCTTGAATGGGACATTACTTTTCAGCTGCCACAGACAATTCAGTTACTTCTTACTGAAAAGCAACTGAAGCACTGGGAAAAGAAACAATGTCTTCAAGATGGTGTCATACAAGTGTGTCCAGGTCATGTGTTTGCAACGCGTGTACATATATGGTGACATTAACAATGCTGTCAACAATGGGAGGGGATCACTTGTGGTATATATGGGAGGGGAGGAGAATGGGGTGATGGTGTCTGGCTTGACCAGACGCCTAGGGCAAAGGGGTTGATCCTTCATTTTGAAGGATACTGACTGAGCCAGAGAAATAAGCTACCCATTGTCAGAAAAAAACAACCACATCAGAGCGCTACCAAGAAGAAACTTTTATGGCACCAAAACGAATTATTCAACTTGCCCAGGTGACAACTACCTTTAAACCTGTTGCTCTTCCTAGGAGTCTCTTCCTAGGAGAAGCATAGAAAAACCAGTCCTGTTCCTGGCTGCAATCCTAGGCACACTTTCCTGAGAGTAAGTCTCACTGAAGACAGTGGGACTTGCTTCTGAGTAGACAAGCCTAGGCTTGTGCACCCAGAATCTTCCTATGCCTGTGAATCAGAATAACCAATAGGGTAGTCGTCATACTTCACCTATTTCCCAACACATCTAGATGAGATGAGAGAGAGGGTCTATGGAACAGGAAGCATCCATGCTACGTAGCAGCAATGGGCAACTGCCAAATCCAAGTTCCATGCTTTCTGAGAGATCAACCCAAAGCGTTTGTACAGGATTGAAGAGGATTCTCTGGTTCCAGGCCTGCTACTGAGACATTTGCAGCCTTCACAAAATGAAGTTATCTGCCACTACAACCTCCCCTCTCCAGTTGCCTAGGTTAAAGCCTAGTCGCAAAGGCAGAATAGCATAGAGACAATGAGATACTGTCCTTGGGCTGTAGAGAAAGAAACACACTGCAGAATGTGGCAAGGCAATACCGCATTGGTCTGAGTATAAGACTCACTTTTTTCTCCTAATTTAAGTTTTTAAACTAGGGGTGCGTCTTATAATCAGGCTGTTGCAATTTAATGCCAGTGATTTAATTAATTTTTTTTAATAGCACCAAACTTTAAGGGTGCGTCTTATAATCAGGTGTGTCTTATACTCGGGACAATACGGTATATGCAGTATGGGCATACATGTGTACATGCGAGCACGTGGGATGATAGAACAGTCTCATTAAGTGGTAGTGGGGAGGTAGCGCTATGCCTCCAATGAAAAACTGCACTATCAGAGCAGCCCTAGGCATGTCTCTATGTAGAAGTATGTCCCACAGTGTTCAGTTGGAAACTAATCCCAGGCAGGCAAATTCCAGCCTGCCAATTTGTAGTAGTTTCAGCTTCAAGCCATTTGATTTCATTACACAATCCAACTGACAGATTTAAAGAGGATCTCTCCAGTTCCTGAGAATATAGGGTACTGGTCTGTCAATCCCTAGACAGAACAATCGTCACTTCTAGACTTTTGAGCCAATATTTTCACCCAATTTAAACTGTTAAATTTTAATTGTTGTACATGAAGCAGTAGTAACACATGCACACAATTTTTAAACAAGCATTTTTGTTTTAATTTCAAAGCCAGCGTTCTTAATGTTCAAAGGTAGCTGATTTCAAAGGCAATGCGTCCATTGAAATTTCATCTCCCCAATACACAGCTTACAGGCAGTATTTAAGGACTACCCATTCACAACTGAAAAAAGCCACAATATTAAAGCTTGCCTTAAATGGGGAACAATGAAACATCTAAGCTTGCCATTGTTCCCCAAACAGCACAACATTTCTCAATAGTGTGTAGGCTCCTCTATATGCCTTGTCATTCTAGCTACTAGGGTCACCAAAAAAAAAAAAAAAAGCTACTGCAAGTCCCTAAGCCTCTGCAACAGTCAGCCTGACTGGAATCCTAATTTGGGCTGTGTAGCAACCTTTGCTATGCAGTCTGCATGTTTATATGCATGTTGATCTCTTGACATTTGGTAAAAAGAAATTCTATTTGCAATAAAGAAGTCACAGCTTAAGGCAGGCTTAATGTAGTCTAGTAGCTGATCGCTGCCAAAAAAAATAGAAAAAGAGGGCCCACAGTCAGGGGTGACATTGCACTTCAGGTTATCACAGTCTTCAGCAGAGTTAAGGTCATAACTTTACATGAGGCATGGCTCATGACTACTGCATTACAGCATATGCAAAGCTATGCAAATACTAAATAAGTGTGTAGTCTTCCTTTCCTGTTTAAGCTTTTTTTTGGGGGGGGGACACAATGTTATTCTGCCAGTAAGGGGGGGGGGTCTTCCGCACTCACAAAATGTCCACATTTTGCACATATAAATGATGAAATTGCACCTCTCTCTCTCTCTCTCTCTCTCTCTCTCTCTCTCTCTCTCTCTCTCTCTCTCTCTCTCTCTGTGTGTGTGTGTGTGTGTGTGTGTGTGTGTGTTCTGCTCTGCTTCCAAGACCCACAATTTTCAAAGTGCAAATGGGTGGCCAGAATAGGTGTGAATTAAGGGTGGATAGAATAGAATACACTATTATTTGTTTATTTCTAAACATTTAAACTGCTTTTCCAAAGAGATACAATCAATTTATGAGACTTATGGTGCGATCCTGGCTAGAAAGAAAACTGGCAGAGTGCCGCTCCATAAGTCAGGTTTGCATCACACGGCAAGGAGGTGGAAGAGGAGTTTTCAGGGGATGTGAGGAAGGAAGAAATAAGATTAAAAAAAACAGGGAATTCCTTGCCTTGGGGGAGCTATATTAACCCAACACCTGGGCTTGAAGATACGTCGATAATAATACATCCTGTGCAGAAACAGCAACCGTGATGCCACAAGAAGTTACCAAGTTTGGAAAGAAAGCTGTGTTAAGGGAGTCACAATAGAGAAAATGAGGCTATAATCCTATCGCAATATTACAGTATAATATCATGAAACAAAACTCATAACACCACGAGCATCAGTTGATTTCCAATTGCTTATATCCATTCAACATTTGCTTTGTGATTGTAGTAACCATTGCATCACATGTGTTTCTTGTAACGTTTATACTGAGACCCCATAAGGCACTTACTATGATCCTTGATTTAGGATTATTGCTAATCCTAGTAAACCTTTATTAACTGTGATCTTGGTTGGATGGCTTCAGTGATCATCCAAAGGGGCTATGCACACCCAGAATTCCAGTCAAGCAAGGTCTTCCTGATTTACTCCAGTGTCAAAGGCAGCTGTACATATAAACAAACCATGATCGGACTGACGATATCTCAGAATTCTTCTGGATTCATTCTTAAGATATACCATAGTTCAAATTCACTCACTATAATATATATTTTTTCTAGGGCAGGAAAAAAACTGCAATGAACTTATTTTCAAAAATGGGGATAATTAAAATAAGCAGTGGGTGGAACGCGGAAGAGATGGGGACAGAAAATAGGGTTTACATTATTTGCCTCTTTCAAAGAAGACAGGAACCAGAGTGCTAATCAGCACTCATTAATCATATCTCTCCACAGTGTGGGAACGTCTTCCCCAGGGAAGTTTCACTAGTTTCTGTGCGCAATTCAAAACACTACTTTTGACCTACAATGCCCCAAATGGCTTATAGGTATCTGAAAAATTGCTTGCTTCTATATGAATCTGTCTGCTTGTTGCGATCTTTGGCAGAGGCCTTCCTTCATGTGTCCTCACCTTCTGAGATGAGGTGAATGGCTACTAGTTGTTGTTGTTCAGTCGTTAAGTCATGTCCGACCCTTCGTGATCCCATGAACCATATCCCGCCAGGCCTTCCTGTCCTCCACTATCTTCCTGAGTTTGCTCATTTTCATGTTCGTTGCATCGGTGATGCTGTCTAACCATCTCATCCTTTGCCTTCCCCTTCTGCTTTTGCCTTCAATCTTTTCCAGCATCAGAGTCTTCTACAGAGACTCCTCTCTTCGCATTAGGTGGCCAAAATATTTGAGCTTCAGCCTCAGTACCTGTCCTTCCAGGGAACAGTCAGGGTTGATTTCATTTAGGATTGACTGATTTGATCTCCTAGCAGTCCAAGGGACTCTCAGGAGTCTTCTCCAGCACCACAGTTCGAAAGCATCTATTATTCGGCGCTCAGCCTTCCTTATGGTCCAACTCTCGCAACCATACATTGCTACTGGGAACACCATCGCCCTGACTATGCGAACTTTTGTTGGCATGGTGATATCTCTGCTTTTTATTATGCTATCTAAATTTGCCATAGCTTTCCTTCCAAGGAGTAAGCGTCTTTTAATTTCATGGCTACTAGGGGCAGGGCCCCTAATTTCATGACTACTAGGGGCAGGGCCTTTTCTGTTGTGGCATTCTAGTTGTCAAATTACCTCCCATGCATGTTCATCTGGTGGCTTTCTTAAATTGTTTTAGGTGTCAGGTGGATATTAATTAGTTTTACGTTTACCCTCTGGGATAATGTGGTTTGTCTCTTTGGCAATGAGCGGGTGTGAAGTTGCACTGATTTTTGTATTGCTTTTTTAGAAATTCTGTGTAAACTTCCTTGGATGTAAATTTAATGTGAAGGTGGGATATAATGTTTTACATAAATAAAGGAGAACTAATTGGGTGCAATGAGAGCTAACCGTAAGAAAGTATATTTAATGAAGAACAGATTCAAAACTTTTTATGAGGAATTTAAAGAAATCCCACTTACAGATAATAAGGCACAGTATTTCCCCCTAGAAATAATTTCACAAAGCATTCTTAACATAAATGGGCTAATAAGAGGGTAGCTGAACAAGAAATGGACATGTATTTGGTCAGCGAACAGGCAATAATAGGAGCCTGTCCCTAGTGCTGGTCTGTATCTGTCCCATGTGGGTGGCCTTTGTGCTGTGTATTGCATTCACAGCTGTCATGACTGGCTGGACACACACTCCTTGTAGCTTAAACAACATTTTTAAGGCTTTTAAACAAGCACTGGGTGGTAACCTTCATGCATTACAGCAACAGAACGGAATGGAATATTGTCATGTCACAATGGAAAATGTTCCATCATCATAACACTAATTACAGATTTCATAGCTATTTAAATATGTATCCGTCTGCTATAAAATTAACCTTCTCGGCCCAGACTTTTCATTATGGTTTTAAATGACCCAGAACTTCCTTCTTTATTTATTTTAAATTATCACTTAGTATGTTAATATTTGCTTAAATCTTTTGCATGGAAATATCTGTGTTTATCAGATTTTATTTTCTTTATCAGAGTTCACAGTTGGAGTTGCAAAGCAGATTTCATGGGTTTTGGTGTGTGTTTCTTCCCTAAAAACAGAAAGGGAGCCTTCATTGTCCTAGACTACTTTACAAGGAGAAAAGGATATGATGCATGCTACTGCCAACTCAGCTGTCCATAAGGCTTTCAGCCCTTGCTTTCTCTTTAATATTCAATTAAATTGGAAGGAATATCATGTAAAATACAGTGTGTTAACTCTAAAATTCTAAACCTCCAAGGATTACCTATGGAACATCAAAGATACACAGAGAAAATCTCCATCTATTTGTAATAGGATCTCAGAAGCCCTTATAACAGTGCTAATTATTCTTCAATGAGCTGTTGAGGTTAATGAATCCTCATTTGTTTAGTGGCATTAATGAGTGATCAATAAGAAAGGGAAGGATTTAATTATTTATTCTCAGAAAACACTACAGCCAAGTTGAAAAATAATTTTCTTTTATTTTAATAATATCTCATTCTTTTCTTCAGACTGCCTTACGGCGCCGTCCTATCCTCGGCCGGCCTGCAGGGCACAGCGGTGCTGGCACAGCCTCTGCTGCATCCTGCAGGCTAGACAAGGACCATGGCACAACAGAGAGGTAAGTAAATGAAATTCTCACCATGACATGGTCCCCAATGGGTCAACTCAGATCTGCACCAGCTCTTCGGCTGGTGCAAGTCTGAGTGAACCCAAAGGGTTGTGGCAAAGACAGACAGGGGTCATCAGCTATTGGTGGCACCATTGCCACTGATAACTCCTGATATGCCTCACGGCAGCCCTAATCCCTGTCTAAAGCCCAACCCACACCGCACGAATTCCGGCGCGTCACAGACACGCTAGGCGCTTTGCCGAGCTGTGTGGTGGTGTCTGGTTACCATTGCGGAGGCGAGCTGAGCTGATGCGATCTCCCGATTTCCAGTGCATACATAAAGTCCTTTGCCCAAGTTTTGAGGGGGTTGCTTTGCGGAGCTACTGCAGCCAACCAATCGGATGAGTGGGCGGGATGAAAGGGGCTGTCAATCAATCGGAACTCACTCGAGTCTCCGATTTCTCATGGATCCATTTCTCCTTCTCACAAAAGTTAGCAAGATGAATTCTATTCCCGGCACAAACTGTTTTGTAAGTTTTCTCTCCTTCCTGCCCCTCTCTCTCTTCTCCCGTGTATCGGACCGCATTTGTGCTTAACCAATCACCGCTGCGCTTTCTAAGAAGGCAGGACAACAGGAGGGACAACAGGCGGGAAGACACTCCTTCTGACCAGCTCTGCGCGCGGAGGCAGAGGCCTCTGCGCCAGAGCTCGTGCAGTGTGGGTCGGTTTTTAATCCTTCCCCTCTCCGCCCCGATCCTCTCCCTCACTACCCACAGCACACAACCCACGCCAGCTCACCTCCTCCAGCAGTGGCTCAGAGCTCCGGTGGTGTGTGCGCAGCGCACCACCCTTTTGTGCTGGCAGCCCTGCTGTGTGCGTTATTGCTGCAACTGCAGCAGTGACAGAGTGGGCCTCCCAGAACTCACATTCCATCATGAAAACTGATCATGCCCGAAAATCACTGGTAGTCATTTCACCAAGGTTGCAGATGGGGGTCTTTACCAGCCCTATCTGGAGATGCCAGGTATTGACCTTCAGACTGTCTGTACTTAAAGCATGTGCTCTTCCACTGAACTACAGCCCCTCCCCAGAAGTATGGCCTCTAACTCAATGTGATTAGAGCAGCACAAATCCTAGTCTTTAAGTGTGATTGGGCTGTGTGCATTGCGCTGCAAGGAGCCTAACACCATTTTCATGCTTTTAAAAATATTCATCATTCATCATGCAGTTCCATTTCTCTATGTGACATACACCTGACTTGCACCTTTGCTGAAGTCAGTGTGTGTGCAAGCCAATTTACACCCGTTGAATCCTTGAACCCACGCACCTATGAATTATAAACATGCGCTCTATAGCACATTAACTTGCTCTTTGCAAAGCACGACAGCCCCGCAGCCTCGTACTACTAAATTTTAAAAGAACCAATTTGCGCATATTGAAGCGCAGTGTAAAGGAATCTCTTACACTTGGGCGACATGCTTCGAATACATACAAACGTGGTGTTTGTCATTGGTCATGCTGAGCAGGCAGGCCTCTCCTTTCTAATCTCATCAATGTCAGAGTGATTGTGAAACCAACAGCTGTGTCAGAGCAATTGGAAAAATAGATTCAGAACAAAGGGGAAGACCCATCTCAACAGGGCTTCTCCCACTAGAACAGAAGCTCAGCTTCGCCGGAACGTATAAATATTTCATTCACTGTTTTGTACTGTAGCTCTCCTAGATTTGGCTTCCTGCCCCCACAGCAACCTTTCGAAATATTTCCCTCCACTTAATGTGTGTTAAGGGATTAAACTCTTAAACAAAGAAAAAAAATGCACATCCTAAATGAACACATAACAATACCCTGAGATTGATTAATATAATTGCACACTACGCAAATATACCGGTACTTTCCCTCTGAATTATGGCATTTATTACAATACATTCCTTATCCTTCCTTACGTGTATCTATTATAACAATATAGAAAATAATCCATGGTTGTCATAGGCTTTGGAAACACAAAGTCAATTGGTTCTTAATTGTATTTTTAGCCCAAAGCTGAAATACATAGCCTCAGGGCAGTCTTTCCAGATGATTGTTTTATTGCACAATAGTGGACAGTCATTTGGTCGCTGAATGTGAAAGATGCAGATACCTTTTTCCAAGATGGTACTGCTTTTTCACATAGGGCCAGCCCTACAATGAAGGGGACCAGTGAATGGAGCCATGATAGTGGGACAGCCAATTCTCAGGCGCAGCACAGCAGGGCACCCAGCACCCCCTAATGGATGGCCTGCGGAGAAATGAAAGTGAAATGGCAACTTACTTGCAGCACTCAGATTGTGACTGCTGGAAAAATGGCATTTAGGTCTTCCACTAGCATGTTTATTGCAATTGACATTGACATGCAAAATTTGGCTGACATGGCCATATCTTGAATAGTGTCCATAGCATCACTACTGACGAGCAATGCATATTCCCATGCCAGCATCCTTTCATGAGCTTTCAAAATGTAGGATGTTGCGGGGGGAGGGGAGGTTGAAGTAATTTTTACAGAATTTTTAGGTCTGGAGCTGGTATAAGAGTCTGAGCTTTGAATTAGAACTCGCTCAATTCAAATCTCGCCTTAGGCAAGCTGCTCCGTCTCAGCCTAAAGAAAATTATGGTTATAAGCAGAGGCTTTTATGACAGAGGGAGCCATTAAATGGCAGAGGGAGGTGCTGTCAGTGGGTGAGAAGAGAGGCATTTAAAAAAAATCACATTTTGATACCATGATGGTGGGCCAGCAGCCAACTCCAAGGAGCTCAGGGTGGTGTACATAGTTCCTCCCTTCCTTTTGTCCTCACAACAACCCTGTGAAGTAGGCGAGGCTGAGCGATACTGACTGGCCCAAGGTCACCCAGGAAGCTTCATGGCTGAACGGGGATCTGAACCTAGATCCTGGCTCTCTGCTGCCTTCAATGACATCATGGAAGCAAAGCAAGCTATACACAATTCTTTTTTTTAAGCTATGCCAGAAGGAAATTTTGGTCTTATTTCTTCCAATGAACGGCAGCCCCCTGTGCCATATCACACAATGCTTTTGAACAACCTGTTGGTTTCAACAGCAGGTTTGCCATGTGGCAGGAAGAGCTACTCCTTGACAAACACACGCTAACAGTCCCCTGGGGCATATGTGAAACAATTGGTGTTGCCCTTTGGATCCTGGCCACTGTGTTCTATTGTCTTTTTTTCATGTTGCAATTTATTGCAAGTCATTTGGAGGGGTCATATTTTGACTGGAAAGCAGGCTAAAAATAGATGTAATTAGAGATAAATAATAAGATGTTACATTGCTAACAAGCATTCTGAAGTGGAGTGGCTCTAGCATCTGGAATCCTCATGAGTAATGAAACATCTGAACTGGCCCTCAGAGGCTTGCCAAGACAGCTTGACGCAGAGAACACCAAACAGCAAAAAGAGCTTTAGGAACTGCTTGAAAAAGTAATTTGTAACAATAAAAAGGGCTTGAGAGAGAAGGAATTACTCTTGTAGCTAACCTGACAGTAAACAAGAAGACTTCGAAAACAGACAAGGGGTATAGTGAGAGATCAATTTTAATGATGCAAATCGTGGTAAATAAATAGTAGTGGTATTTCAGACAGATGTACAAAACGCGGTTTTTGGTACTTCATATTTTATCTAACATGTGACTTGTTAATTGTCTAACATCCGAATTATGTGAATTATCCAACATCTAACTAACATTTAGATCCAGTTTCTGCAGAAGCAGAGTTTAGGGTGGAGACAGTACCAACAGCTACAACAGTGTAAATGTCATAGAACATATGAAGCAACCCTGTTGCAGCATCATTCATATTATAGCTAAATAACTCAGCACAACTGTTTAGGCGCATTCACCAGTGTGACAGAGCCCAATGCTATCCATTTCCCCCACACGCACACACACTGATACAGCCGCGCCAAAAAGGATTGAACACGCTACAATCATATGCATGTCTACTCAGAAGTGAGTTCTATTCTGTTCAATAGGGCTTACTCAAGTAAGCATATGTGGGATTGCAGCCTGAGCGGGGCTCGATGAATGCAGGCATTCATCAAGATACAGAGAACAATACAGTGGGGGGGGGGGGGGAGATGCAGAGAAGTAAAATGTCTGCATTACGCCGCTGTCAAAAAATGTAACTCATCGACTTACGTTATATAATTAGGTTTATTTTACACAGATTTTTTTTTGGGGGGGGGGGGCAACAGTTTCCAAGGGTTATCTGCGGTTTAATAATGAAAATAAAAAAATCATATCTGACTCAGACAGTTATACATCCCTATGGTTATAATTTTTATCTTCTCCTGCACTCCACCCTTTATCATTTCTCACTGTTATGAATTAAAATGAGTACTTTTTCTTCCAGTCCAACAACTGCACTTTAATTTTAACCCTGCACAAGACAATATTGGAAGGTTAAAGATTTTGTGTTGGTAGGAATTTAGAAGAGCAACTGGGGCAACACATTCTTTTATATGCTTAAGGAGAAGTCAACTATAAGAACATAAGAAGAGCCTTGCTGGATCAGGCCAAAGGCCCATCTAGTCCAGCTTCCTGTATCACACAGTGGCCCCACCAGATGCCTCAGGGAGCACACAGCCAACAAGATAACCTGTTTCCTGCTGCCACTCCCCTGCACCTGGCACAGAGAGAACCTACTTCTAAAACCAGGAGGTTGCTTATGGCTTGTAACCTGTGATGGTCTTTTCCTCCATGAATCTGTCCAAACCCCTTTTAAAGGCATCTAGGCCAGGTGCCATCACCACATCCTGTGGCAAGGAGTTCCACAGATGAATTACACGCTGGGTAAAGAAATATTTTCTTTTGTCACTAAACTATGCACTTTAGTGTCTTGACATGGATTCTCCTTGTGTCCAGTTACTGAAAAACCAACTTAGGCAGGGGGTTCATTTCCCTGCTCAGGTTTGAAGCTCACTGTCTCTCAGTCAAACCTGCCTCACCAAGTACTTGAGACTCTTACAGACCCTCATTGCATTCTCCCCCCTCCCCTGCCTGATTATTCCCAAAGAAAGGCATCCAGGTATATATCCAGAATCTCAGGACACCCTTGGGGTCCTCTCTGGCTCTTGTGAAGAATTCCTGCAAAGGTCTCAGCTGCATCTTTAATACAAACCACATTGGCACTTAACATAGAAAGATATAGGCCAAAAAAAAAAAATCAAACCCGTACGTACATGAATTTTTCAGAATGCATATTAATGAAGTTTTTAAAAAACCCAGTTTAGTAGAATGTTATTTTCTTTAAACAATGAAAGAACAATTCTGCTTTGGCCAGTTTGAATATGCATGTTTACTCCAAAGTAAGCCCCACTATGTTCAATGACTACGATAAGATGAAATAAGACAGCAGATACACATAAGTTGGTTAGTTTTCTTTTCCTCTCTTTCAGATTTTACCTTATGTTTGTCTTTGTAATAATGTCATTGATTGCATGGCCCAGTGTGGCTTCATGCATTCCAAACAAAAGTACCAGTAATACTAAATCAAGAGAAGGGAAGAGAGCGAGAGGAGCAGGGGCGTCGCGACACCCCTGAGCGGGGGCGCGCGTCACCCTTAGGGGGGAGGCGCCGCCCCCGCGCGTGACGTCACGCGCAGGAGCGGAGCGCCCTCCCCGCTCCGTTTTTGGCTCATTTTGGAGCCAAACGGACCCAGGGGAGGGCGGGCGGGCCCACCTTCTCTTCAAAACAAAAAAAAACGTAAGTGGGGGGAATCGCGCGTCACCCCTGTACGCACGACGCCCCCCGGCGGCCCGCCCCCCCCGCTTCCCCCTGTCGACGCTAGTGGAGAGGAGGATTGTGGCAGTGGGGCTGGAAGGGGAGGTAGGACACCACCACTGCTGTGATCCTCTTTATCTTTGTAGAAAGGACAGTGAGAAGAAAGAGGATTGTAGTGGCAGGAGACTTCGTCCTTTGGCCCCACTGCCATGATCTTCCCAGCTTTCTTCTTCTAAAGAGGCTGAGAGGGCAGAGCCTGGGGAGAGAACAGAAGAGGCAATCTTCTGCTTCCATTGTCTCTCCAGGCTCCAGCTGCCCAGTCTGACAGCCTAATCCTGTCTACAATTTAGAACAGCGGAGCACTGCTCTGTCTGTCTAGGATGTTGCAAACATGCCATAAAGCTTGTTTACAGCACCTGGCGCCAAGGACGGTGCCACTCTACTTACCCCAGATCCGTAGCTGCGCATGCTGGAGAAGGCATGTCTCCGCCAGGCTGCGGAAGGGCATGGGGAGGGCAGAACGAGACATTCCAGGGGGGTGAAATTGGTAGGCTGGGCCTGGGTCGTGGGAGGGATCAGCGGCAGTGTGCTCCGCCGAATCCTATCCCCCTTCCCGGGCCTGGCCGCCAGTACATGAACCTCCCAGATTTGCACCAGGAAAATAGCTGGCGCACATCTGAGGAGACCCATTCGGGCAGCTGGGGATTACACTGGGGGAACAAATGTTCCTTTCCCCCAGGGTGACCTCCCAGTCGGCCTCTCTACACTCTGGATGTGGCGGAGGCTGTGCCTGCCCTGCTGCATCACAGGGAGCAGAGTTATTGCACAATTCTGTGCAAAAAAACCACCTGCAGAGGGTGCGCTCCACAGGTGCCAGGTGTCGTAAACGTGCCGTAAAGTGCATTTTTGACACCTGGAGCAAAAGGGCCGCCAGTGCGGATGTCGGTACTCCTTACTCCGCCTCCCCCCAGACCCAGCATGCACCGGTGCAGGTAAGTCCTGTACTGGTTGGTGCAGGGGAGGATGGCCAGGTGGCGAGGGAGGGCGGCCATTTGCCAAACCGGGCCGGTAGGGGGCGGGGATAGGTGCGGTGAGCTCCGCCGATATCCTGCGCCTGGTCCCAGCCTAGGCCTGCCTTACCCCAGCACCCTGGATGTATGCCGGCTCCAGAGCCGGCGTACATCCGAGAAGGCCCATTACAAATTCCAGAGAGGTAGCCATGTTCGTCTGCAGCAGCAAAACCAACCAAGAATCCTGTGGCCACAGGACTCATAATACTTAAACACAGAGTGAAATGACAGTCCCTGCCCCGAGGGGTTTACAGTGTCGATACCGATGCATGGGAGACAACAGAGGAAAGAAAGAGAGATGGAAGCTGGGATAAACCAGGGGGAGGGAATCCTTTGAAAAGGTTTACTAGAGACAAAGGAATGGATTCCACATTTGCTACCATGATGTTAAAAGTTATGGATATAAAAACATGAAACCTTACTTGAAATCTCAACACATGATGAGCAATCACATACTACTGAGGAATATCACATTTATGTTTTTATTTAATTAATTAAAAATTATTTACAGTATTTAAAATAATTTGGGATTCAAACCTAAACATTCCAAAATCACAAGTAATTTTTCCTAGGAACACTGACTCATGTGTTTCTTTTGTTTGCAAAATATTGCATTCAACCCCCAGAGTGTTATACTGTACACAATTATGGAATATTTAAAGATGTGGCCAAGTTGATATTGATCCTCCTACAGTCTCTTGGCAGAGTCCATTTGTTCCCTAATGTTTAATAATGTATTGCATTCATGGACAAGATAATTTAACCTTTTTTGGCTTTATGTAACTTTGCAAGTATCCCTTTTTTCCACAAGAAACACCTCTCCAATAGCATGAAAAGGCAGTTTGGGACACCACCATAGAACATCTAACTGCTAGCTCATATAAGCCAAATAAACATACGTGGAATATTTTCAAAGAAAAAGGTAGATTTGACAGGCATTGGGGACTGTTGATTAATACCCTTGGATGGAATAATCTCTGGGACACCTGGTAAGTCATATGAAGTGTGCCAAGCGAGAATGTTGAGAAACTTCATACATACAGGAATTCTCCAGCTTATGCAAAGACTCATCTCCATTCACTGTTGGGTTAGGCATAGCTCTGTGGGCACATTCCCATTCTCTAATCTGCGAATCAGAAGTCCTTGCTTGCTGGAAGCTTCACAGTCTCGTATTGGAGTCCATTGCCGACATTTCTGTCAGTTTAAATAAATATCAGGGCTGAGCTAAACGGGGAGGTTGCTTTTCACAAAATGCTGATTTTTGAATAGCCTCAGGGCTTGTAGCAATTACTTATCTGATCTTTACTTATCACCTGGGACCCACCAGAAATCAGGTCGTGATCCACCAAGTGGGTCCCGACCCACAGTTTGAGAAACACTACTCTAAAGCATTCCACCTTTGGCAATTTGAAAGGTGAATTGCTTTGACTGAATAAGTATAACCGTGTAAAGTGAGAGTAATATCATACTTCCAAATGTGCTTTATTTATTCTCAGTGATGTTTGTACATGGCCAACTCTGATTGACTGGTGCAAGGAGCAGTGTCTTTACTCTCCGTTGGAATTGTTTGCCCTAATTGGCTTCATCATGTACCCAAATCTGATTATCTACATAGCCCTGTGACTCCATTCCATTCACAACATAATTCTCAATCGGCTTTGACCTCCCATATTGTTAAGCCAGGAATAAAAGGGCCTAGTAATTTAAGGAATAAAAATGGACCGGAAGCAGAACTCAAAAGGGGGAAATGATAGCAGTAAACAGATTTGGGGGAAAAGAGTTAAACATTTTCAAAAGGTTTGGGGAGGGGGCTTGTTCCAGGGACAGCTCAATGTTTGACTGTAAAAACAAAATGGATGACTATTAGGCACATCCCTTATAAATACTAAAACTGTGGAGTATTCAACAATATGCCTGCATGGTTATATCCTTAGGAAAGCTCGAAAGCATATATTCCATAACATCCCACACAACATTAAATATGGATATTATTTCATCAGAACTTCTCAATTCCAATGTCCTTCACTATAAGGCTATTTTGGAATATTGGTCCAGCAAAAATAGCAATGTTTTATTTATTTATTTACTTACTTACTTACTTACTTACTTACTTACTTACTTACTTACTTACTTACTTATACCACACCTTTCTCCCAATAAGGGCAATCAAGACGGCTTACAAAGTTTAAAACATAATAATAAAACATAATAAAATATTAAAACAATTAAAACAGGACAAAAACCAATGGATCACATAAAACAATTAACAGTTAAAAATGTAAGTTAACATGCCAATCCATCATGTAAGCTAGTGAACAACATCCTGAATAAAAAAGTCTTGAGGCCCTGCCAAAAGGTCTCCAAGGAGGGAGCTTAATTCCAAGAGAAGGGAATTCCACAATTGGAGGGCCACTAACAAAAAGGCTCTATTCCTTGCCACCACCCCTCTCTTGCGTCCCCTCAATGGTGGCATGGGCCCCCTCTGATGACCTCAGAGGAAGGGTCCGATTATATGGAAGGAGGTGGTCCCTCAAATACCCTGGTCCTGAGCTTTAAAAGTCAAAATTAGAACCTTGAATTGTGCCCAGAAACGAACTGGCAGCCAGAATAGTTGCCGGCTTGATGAGTCAAACCAATGAGCCCCCGCAACCACTCAGACAGTCACATTCTGCACTAATTGCAGTTTAGACAATCAAATATACATGCAGTGAACACACTATGCATACAGTAGACACATGTAGGGGCTGTGGAATCACAGAAGCAAGTCCCTGCCCCCCAACATACATATATTCTCTAGATTAGACAAAATGTATGCATACAGGAATTGTACACATGTTTGTAGGAAGCACAGCCCCTGATTGCGCAGCGCGCGCACACAGAGAGTGTATGTATATAGGAAAGTCCAGTGAGCACACACAGGTCAGGGGATGGAATGGATCCTAGTACAACAATCCAAGTTTACCGAACACACATATTGGATTGTCTGAATGGTGCTTTAGTGTACCCCAGACAAGTATATAAAAGCCATGGAATTTTATTTTTTTTATTATTTCTTTATTAAATTTATACCCCGCTTTATATTTCTGGTTTATACTCCTGTGCAATTAGAATCCTATCCTTTGTGTTCGCATCAGTTTCTATATAAACCTCTCATGGATTTGCAGAAAGCTACAGGAGCATCACAAGACTCGTCTCTGCAAGTTCACAACCATGATGCTCCTTTCAGGTCAACCACAGTCTCAAGAGATGACAGGATTGGTTCAGATGAAACAGCCTTTCTGCTATTTGCCTCTTTTTCTTTTTGCTTAGCAAGACACAACCTTCAACCCCCACCCCACTATTATTAACTTTTATCCATTATAGTTTGAAAACAAACATGTTTTCTGAGAAATATATCACTAGCTTTAAGCTAGCCACCAAGGGGTGCAGAGATGTAATGCAGTCTGTATCCTTCCCCAAGAAGCAATCAATTTTCCTTTGGCACAAGTTTCAACTGAGTAATATTTCTGTAGAGTCAACAATCTTACCACTTTTAGAATGACTTCAGTTTAACACAATCCTGTACTTGCTATGGGTAAAGTCTTGCCAAGACTTGAAAAGTAAGTTAATAGAGCATAACCATCAAGGACATTGACACTAGAAATTGTTTGCAAAAACTATTACTGATACTTTTAGATGAATCATGTCACCAATCTAATAGAAGATAATTGTATTTATTCCTAAAAGGATAGTATTCAGGTAAGTAGTAGTTAAAAATGGATACCTTATCGAGAGCATTCTCAGAGATTAGAGAATCCTAGCCAGTTTTGTGTGTGTGTGTGTGTGTGTGTGTGTGTGTGTGTGTGTGTGTGTGTGTGTGTCAGACTCATAGATGTTTATTCTCATGTTGCCAAGATCCTGATCTTAAACACAATTGACTTCAATAGAACATGTTCTTTTGTACAAAATCCATTAATAAGGCTGATGTGTTTGTTTTTTCCACAGCAGCGCATGAGGGGCGTGACATGGATCAGGACTGTGGCACCAGGGAGGAAGATTTAAGCATTTGCTCCCACCATAGTCCTGATCTGGATCAGCAGCACTCCCACAGCTCCTATGTATTCAAGAAAGAAAAGTTCGTAGCTCCCCTTCCAGAGCAAACAGTAGCTGTTTGGGGGACAGAGTGGAACCATGTTAGGGGTAAGAGATTTTTTTTTTTTTAAAAAAACACCCTCTCCTCCATTCTATGGTCCTGATTTAGACTAGACCCCCTCTGTGTGTAATTTTCGGGGGGGGGGGGGGAGAACCACAAACATAAGCTCTAACAACGAATTTAATGTAATGTGTAGTTTAGCCTTTAGAATAGTTCCAGATGCAATCAAAGTACTGACAGCTTGATGTGTATCAGTGTTGTGTCCTTCCAGTGTACTTCTGCAGGGTTTAATGCAAGATATTCAGACATGTACACAGCATGAGCATATCTGCTGTGCAAGTTTGTATTCAAACATTACTGTGGCAACAAAATGCATGGGAAACCCCAGGCATCTAGCTCACCTAGAAATCAATGCATCTTATTTTCAAGTACCTAGAAGTTAGGATTGCCACTATGTTTCTTCAGCCATATTCTGGCTATTTTACTTGTGCTTTAAACAGTTAAGTAGGAGGGAAAACAAAGTCTAAGGAGGCAGGAGAGGGAAACATGTTCAAGACAAAGCAGATGGGATACTTTACAAGCATATTCTGCCTATTCATTCATTCATTCATTCAAATATCCTGCTCTGTGGCAAAAGCTCAGGAAAAGCAATAGGGGAATAATTGTGTCTGCAATATCTATTCCCCAAGTACAGAAACCTCTACAAAACTATCTTGATATAGGAGGCTGTGTCAGTCTGAGCTGATTCTTGCCATGCATGTCACACACCCCAAATGGCTGCTCATGTAGCCCAGTGCTGAAATACATGCTTTGCTTGCAGAAGGTCTCAGGTTCAATCCTCGGCACATCTAGGTAGGGCAGAGAAAGATTCCTGCCTAGTGAGCTGCTGTCAGACAGTAAAGATAACTGTGTTAGATGGACCAATGCTCTGACTCGGTATTATAAGGGGGCTTCCTATGGATTAACAATAGTATGGACAGGAGGAAGCCCAGTGAGGGATCAGGCCATAGGCAAATTTATATCCCACCTCTCATCATGGAACTCAAAGCATGTGCATGGGGTTCCCAAGCAATCACCCAGCCAAGTATTGGCTAGACCTAGATCTCCATAGTTTCAGCAAGGTGGCAGAATCACGTACACTCAGACCATGCCCTAGTTCCCAGAAAGTATCAACATACACTGGGGGTCAATTCAAACACATTGTGTGTGTGGCAACCTAGGAAAGAGCTGGATTCTATTGCAAAATATTGCAAGCTCTGTTCTTTCTCAGAGACTTCAGGGACCTTGGCAACTCAATGGGCTAGTCGTTAACAACTGACGCCCCTCTTATGGAAAGCTGTAGCTAATTGTCAGTGACCATTTATGAAAATTGTCTTTTTTGCAGTCCACAAAACTATGTTCTTCTGCTCTTCATTGCATTCAAGGAAAGACACTTGATGGGAGCCCCAAAGCCCTGGTAACTGCTCCTGCACAAGCCCTATCACACCACCGTGTTCTTCTGGAAGCTTCCATTCATTTCAGTGGAAGTTTGCACAGCAAAACGTCCTGAGGGATTCTGCCCTTGATTCATTTGCAACTGCATAATGGAAATATGGATTTTCCCACCTCCCAGATTACACCGCTACACACTCTAAAATATTCCATAAAGATCTCTTCGTATCCCAAGGAGATTCAAATGTACTGAACTATCACACTTCAACAAATTACTTACCCGGAATTATTTTAATTTTTAATTTGCTGCTACAACACATTCAGCTCCTTTTCTTTGCCCATGTGTTGGTATACATAATAAACTTGTGTTATTTGCAGACTGTGCTGTTGCTTTTGACTTTCAGCAGGGTCATTTTTCCATAAATGAACCAAGTCCAAACAAGTTGTCTGATGAGATTTGCTTTCCTTATTTTATTACAAGTATATCTACTTGAAGATTAATGGAGAACAGAGGTTTTCGAAGCAAGCTTTCACCCTCATGTCACCTCTAATATTTCGAGAGCCACTACATACTGGACAGCCTAAATTCTCTAGGTTGGAGATCCAATTTTGAAAAGTTTCTGAAAATCTATTACTAACATATTTTGCTTGACCTGGTCATATCCTACCAGTGTCCCTGCACTGAAGCAAAAATGTGTTTGCAGTATAAAACCATCCTTCTTCAAACCACTTACTCTACAGTAGCCCCAGAGATTTCAATAGTGATATAAAAGGCAGTGTGACATAGTGGTTAGAATGGCAGATCAGGACCAGGCAGACTTAGGATCCAACCCCTGATCAACCATGAAGCTCTTTCTGGATCACACTGAGCCAGTTATTTATTTCAGTGGGAAGCCCCTCCTTCCCACTTGCCTTCTACCCAAGCCAGCAGCTTACAATAGCACAATTCAGATAAAATGTGACACAATAAGCAATTTAAAAGAGCAAAGAAACAATAGCAAATGTTATTTTACTATTTTCTCGGTCTAAGCTACTTGACAGCTTAGGGTTGTTGCTGGCAGGAAGGGTTAGTTGCGAGAAGGATACAGGTGGAGGGAAAACTATGTATGCCATTTTTTAACATTTTCATTTTCAACCCTGGTAGTGAGGTCATTATAAAACTACTTAGCTAACATAAGAACATAAGAAAAGCCCTGCTGGATCAGGCCAAAAGCCCATCTAGTCCAGCTTCCTGTATCACACAGTGGCCCCACCAGACGCCTCAGGGAGCACAATACAACAAGATAACCTGTTTCCCGCTGACACTCCCTTGCACCTGGCACAGAAAAAACCCACTTCTAAAACCAGGAGGTTACTTATGGCTTGTAACCTGTGATGGTCTTTTCCTCCATGAATCTGTCCAAACCCCTTTTAAAGGCATCTAGGCCAGGTGCTATCACCACATCCTGTGGCAAGGAGTTCCACAGATGAATTACACGCTGGGTAAAGAAATATTTTCTTTTGTCTGTTCTAACTCTCCCTCCACTCAGTTTTAGTGCATGTCCCCTGGTTCTGGTGTTGTGCGAGAGGGAGAAGAATTTCCCTCTATCCACTCTCTCCATCCCATGCATAATTTTATAAGTCTCAATCATGTCCCCCCTCAGGCACCTTTTTTCTAGGCTGAAAAGCCCCAGACGCTGTAGCCTTTCCTCATAAGGGAGGTGCTCCAGCCCACGAATCATTCTGGTCGCTCTTTTCAGCACCTTTTCCAATTCAACTATATCCTTTTTGAGGTGTGGTGACCAGAACTGGACACAATACTCCAAATGTGGCCTTACCATCGACTTGTACAAAGGCATAATGATATTGGCCGTTTTATTCTCAATCCCTTTTTTAATGATCCCGAGCATGGAATTGGCCTTCTTCACAGCCGCCGCACACTGGGTCGACACTTTCATCGACCTGTCCACCAGCACCCCAAGATCTCTCTCTTGATCCATCACAGACAACTCAGAACCCATTAGCGTATATGTGAAATTTTGGTTTCTTGCCCCAATGTGCATCACTTTGCACTTACTTACATTGAAGCGCATCTGCCATTTTGCTGCCCATTCTCCCAGTTTGGAGAGATCCTTCTGGAGCTCTTCACAATCCCTGCAGGTCTTCACCACCCGGAAAAGTTTAGTGTCATCTGCAAACTTGGCCACCTCACTGCCTATCCCCAACTCCAGGTCATTTATGAATAAGTTGAAAGGCACCGGTCCCAAGACCGATCCTTGGGGCACACCGCTTTTCACCTCTCACCATTGTGAAAATTGCCCATTGACTCCCACTCGCTGTTTCCTGGTCTTCAACCAGTTCCTAATCCACAAGAGGACCAGCCCTCTTATTCCCTGACTGTGGAGTTTTCTCAGGAGCCTTTCATGAGGGACTGTGTCAAACGCCTTCTGAAAATCCAGATATATAATATCCACAGGTTCGCTTGCATCCACATGCCTGTTGACCTTTTCAAAAAATTCTAACAGGTTTGTGAGGCAAGACTTCCCCTTGCAGAAGCCATGCTGACTCTCCCTCAGCAGAGCTTGTTCTTCTATGTATTTTAAGATTTTATTTTAAGATTTTATTCTATGTATTTTAAGCTACTTTGAAGTAGTTACAAAAGTAGTCTCAATTTTATTAAAACATATATACTGTAGGGTACATATTACTTTTATATTCTTCCTCCAATGAGATTAGAGTTACTTATACGGGGTCTTTCCCCCCCCCCATGAGGGATTCTGGGATTTTCACTCTTGTGTGCTCAGTTGCAAGGATTTTGTCATTGCTGTTGCATGAGCCCTGGTGAGGGCTTTTGCTCTGCAAATATCTATTGCTTGAGGTCAAGTTAGGATTTTCCAGAAGCCACTCTTTAAACTTGCTACCTAAACGATGAAGAAACCTTATCTCTTAACATTAGATCTGTGGAGACCCCACATTTCCAGTGCTGGGATTTGTCTCCAAGTGCTGTAACAAAAGAGTCAATGTTGGCTGCCTCATCATAAGAGTTGCCAGAATTGAAATGTGTTTTTTTTTTCTGGGTTCACAATAATTGTTTAATGCAGTAAGGACTGCTGCTAACAACAGGAAGACTGTTATATATTCTAATGCCTTTACAGTGGATGTTCTATACAGTGGAGCATCACAGCAATTTTGTCGTCTTCCAATTCATCCTCAGCTTTTGTAACTGTGAGGTGTAATCATACGTTCTGTTCCCATTTCCTCCAATCTTCTCCTAAATTCCCAGTAAAGTTTAACTCAGAGGGAGGCTTACAATTCTCTGCCATTGCCTACTACTGCGATGTTGGAGGACTGGAAACCCTCTGCAAGTGATCCTATAAACCAATCAGTCCACTTCTGACACCATTGGTGGTGTGATAAGTATTAGAGGTGAGGTTACCTTGCTCTGCAAGTGTTGCACTCATGAGCCTGCTGTCCTGGCAGCACACGGGACACTCTTGTGGCATCAAACAGGCCTCTTTCTTAAGCATCAACATGAGGATACACAAACTCCTTAATCTTCAATGAACTCACTGAAGAGACCCCACTCTTGCAGGCCTCCAAGGGGGAAAGGAAACTGAACTCTAACAAGCCTACTTATTAAAGATACACACCCACACACTGTGTTGATGACTACACCATCCATGTCAGTGTTCTCAGTATGTACTGCGCTGTAGTTGATAAGTAGTTAAAGCTGTGTTTTGTATAGTAATGGTTAAACTTCTGTACTTTTGAAGTACTGCAATACCTTCACCAATGCAGGGGATCTGTTCCTCTGAAGCCAAGTGCTGAATGAAACAGCAGTAAAGGCGTTGCCATTGAAGACAATGGGAGCTGACTGGCCCTGCCTTGTTCAGAATGAATTACTCTCATTGGCTACAATGGCTATCAATCAAACTGGGATGAAGAACACTGTAAGGAAACAGGGTTAAAAGGAGGAAGCTTCATCAGCGGATTTGCTGTTAGAGCCCATCAATGCCATTTTCAAAATCCTCTAGATGTGGCAGCCATTGCTGGTGCCACTGCCAGTAAGCCACCCACTGCTACCAGGAGTGCCCAGGGCTGGGTAAAAGCTCTGTTTGTCCTTCAATTAACTGACAACAGAAGGTGGTTATGAAAATAGCATTAGCGTTAGAAAATAGCATTAGAAAATAGCATTAGCACAAGACAATGAAAGCCAGCTCTTCTCACTATCTCACAAAGGAGATGTGTCAGAGTAGGTGGGAGGGAGTTGAAGTTGTTGCTTTTGGTCTTCAGCTATCCTTCATTGTGAAGGCTGCCGCCTATTTTCTCTTTTTTAAAAAGCTGTTTTCCAATCCCAAATTAGTTTTGCAAAGCTGTATCTAACCATACTTCTTAAGTTGACATTTGGAGAGCGGCCAACACTTAGCTGAGAATAAGATGTCCCTCAAAACGAGAAGACATGAGAGACATACATTAAATCTAAAAGTAGCTATATAGCAGAAGTCATTTGTTAGATTCCTATTTTCATTGGGGGATTTTCTTATATACAACGGGCAGCCCAATCCTATGCCAGCCTCCACCAGAGTAACTAGGCCCTGCGCCGTCACAAACGTTGCACATCGCAAATGTAAAACATATTGCACCAGCGTGGAGACCAGTCGCGCAGGCGTGGAGACTGGTGCAGGAGCAGCGCCTGCCAGAGGCAGATGAGCCCTGCACCGGGCAGCGGGGAGGGCAAAATGGGGCTGGTGAGGGGGTGTTCTGGGGTGGGTGGAGGGCGGGGAGGAGGGCGGAACAGGCCCGGGAGGGGTGGGCTTGGAAGAGGAGGCCCAAGCAGGCCTCCGCCGAATCCTATCCCCTTTCCCGGGCTTGAAAGCCCAACATGGAGCTGCCTTGATCTGCACCAGCCATTTAGCTGGTGCACATCCGAGTAGTCCCATAGAAGTTGTTGGGGCTCGACATGGGGTAAGGGGACAAATGTCCCTTTACCTCAAGGAGGCCTCCAGCAGCCTCAAGCCCCACACTGGATACAGCGGAGCCTCCCGGCACCGCTGCATCCCAGCGTAGGGCTTTGGATAGGATTGGGCTGTGAGGCGGCTAAAACCACTGATATGCTTTATTACCCAAAATCAACTAAGCATCCCCATGAGCAATGGTAATGTAAGTGGCTGTTTCTTTCCTGGTCTCTCAACAAGTAATTTTGTCCAACTTACCCAGCATGGTAGTACAGTAGATCTACACAAAGAAGCCACAGTCAATTGCATTAAGCATACTACATGTCCTCATACAATAGCTTTTCCATTCAATTCGCTTTGTAAATTCTCTGGTATAAATACTAGGCGAGTGGCCATATGCCTTTGCCTCATTGCCAAAGCAGTACATTCCCTGAGCTACATGTCAACTTCAGTTCAACCCACTGGCCACAGAGACCCTGTGCTGAAGAACCCACCCAGTCCAGATTTGGGTATAGCTTCCTATACCCTTGACCTGGTCCTGCTACTAGCACAATTTGGGCTTAGGAGCATCGCACAGCATACATAGATAGAACAACTTCCCAAGCTGTTATATAAAATGCATTCATCAGCCATCTAGTGAAATAACACGGATGGGGAAAGTACAGATGGAATCTAATAAGCATATGTTGTAAATGGTTGCTTCAAAAGAGGATGTGGGATTTTAGTAGGAAGCACGAAACTGCTCCAAACCCACAAGAGATGGTAACTGCGTCTCCATCAAATTCCTGAAACGTAGCCATTTTAAATCCATGCAAGTTCACCTCCTTTTTAATGGGTAACGCCAAAAAGAACACTGTGGTTCATATACACCAATACATTTAATACTACTTTCGCATTCTGAAGGCCACGCAGCAAAGTATTACCAGACAGCTTGTTTAAATGAGTAATGTTTTTCCCCCTTTTCTTCCCTCTAAAATGTTACTTTATCATCATACAGTACTCAAGATTCTTATTGCTACACTGCAACTTTATTTATTGACTGCATATTTTAAAGGTATCCTGGGAAATAAAATTTCCCTCTTGAAATTCTTTAGATATAAAAATGTCTGTGATGCTAAAAGTTGTACTTGGGTTTCTCTCTTACAAAGGTTACGTAATGAAAGGGGAATTTAGTAAGAAAGGGGAATTTAGTAGGCACCTACATTTCCTGAATCTTAGGACCAAGCAGATGATATGCTTAAGGCTGATCTACACCTACCCCTGTTGCGTTGCGCTTGCGTTGGGAGCGCGCGAGCGTTGGTGACAGGATGCCCCACCCTGGGCTCCACCAGTTTCTTCAACGCAAATAGTCCCTCCTGATTGCCCCGCCTTCTAATAAAACTCAACGGTGATTGGCTGAAACACAAGTGCACTCCGATTGGCTGAAAACCCCCTCTCATTCCATTGGTCAAACAATTAGCTCCGCATCCTGCCCTCTCAAATCATGAGCATGGTCCATGGCCAATCGCAATGGAACTCGGGAGAGCACAGCTCTCCCCTCCCGCGTTCCGATGCAATCAGATTAAAGGCACACAGCGCTGCACTCTCTGCACGCGCCCAGGACACACCAGAATTTGTGCAGTCGAGGTCAGTCTTTATTACAAGGTTGGAGCCTGCATATTTGTTTGTTTGTTTAATGTAAATTTCAGTGCTGAAGCTGTGAAGATTTGCTGCCAGAAATTAGAGGGAGGAAATGAGGAGTAGGTTGCCGCATCAAAAGACATAGGACACGTCCTTATACCAAGTGAAGCTATTGGTCCATCTAACGTAATAGTGCTTCCAAGTGGCACCAGCTCTCCAGAGTATCAGACAGCAGTCTTTTCTCTGCTCTACCTGGAGATGCCAGGGATTGACCTGAGACCCTTTGCATGCACAGCACATGATCTACCACTGAGCTTCAGTGGTCCCACAATGTGTTCCCTGGATGTAGCTTGCAGGTAATGAAGGTGAAGTCAGTACTTAATGTCTAAAGAAAAAGAGGCTGGAACTTGAACGGTGCTTGGGAACTGTGCCTTTACTCTGTAAACCCTGCTTCTCAATTCTAAGTCTGTCAGGAGGACCTAAAAGGCACTCGCCATATGCTCAGATGAACACTGTGTATGAGAGAGAGAAGTCTGCAGTTGCTCAGCACAATCACACATTCTTTCACTGTTTCCCCTTCCTCTGCTTCTCTTGTGCCTATTTAGACTGTAAGCCCTTCAGAGCAGGGAGCTGTCATCTCATTCTGTGTAAAGCACCATGTACTGTACGTAGATGGTGCCATATAAACAATAACTTAGAACTGAACTTCACTCAGCACCTCTAAGTCACATGAAATGAAGCTGCATTAGTTCCTCTACCTGCCTCCCTGGAGATCCAAGCAAGGTCATTGTAGGATGTATCCAGAATACTATTCCATAGGGTCAATCCTCTCTTGGGTCCAAATGTTTATCCTATTTCTCTTGACATGGGGGGGGGGGCTCCTCCCCATACGGGATGGAAATCCATCCTTGCTGACTGTGTGATATACAACAAGATTAAAGTCTGGAGTGGTGTAGTTCAGAAACTCCGGGTGGAATCCTTATAGAATGCAATTCAACAGTTGCTGCGATATGGTAGTAAATAAATTTGAAAATTCCATTTATACCCTTTTCCCCCACTTTAAGCAGAAAATGCTTTTTTTCTTGAATGCTGGAACTTGCTATCCACTCTAGAAAACGGCCCCCTGTAGAGTGTGAAATGATAGTAGGGAACACATTTTCTTGGGCACACTGCATATTTCTCATCTATCCAGTGTGACATTATTCCCTTATTAACACAGTTATATGGCATCTCATTGCAACTCCCACCTCTGCATGAGTGTTTAGTAAACAAGTCAAACACCAGAGATGCTGAAGGACAAATAATGTTCCTACAAATAAAAATAATCGGATCCCAAAGAGCTGAACGCTATGGTGCGCAATATAAAAAATAATGCCCACACAGCTCCCTACTGTTCAGAACCTCACATTTATTCATGAAGGTCTAACATATTTTCCTATAAACTTGCTGAAATTACATGGGATCCAATATAACAGTGCCTAAGGCAGAGCTAATAAACTTTTAATGCTTCAGCCCACCGAGTCTATAGCCTGAATAAGCAATATTCAGGAGCCCCCATCTGTAAACCATCCACTGGACAGAAAATTCGCTTTTCTGGAGAGGAGATTAAAAAAAAAAGCTTGATAAAAAAAGGCAGAGTGTATTTTAGTAGATGTATATCTTCACTCAATTCTTAAAACATATAATGAACTCTCCGCAAATTGCGTGATCTTCTCTTCTTCTTTTTCCTACGGAGAAACTACATTTGAAATTGGCTTTGTAAATCCAACTGCATTTTGCTTGGGTTGGTTTAAAGCTGTGACTGCTGAGGATTCCATACCATTGGGGGGGGGGGGCAAGGGTCTTAGTAGCACAATGCTTTTCGGAAAGGAACGAGCTCTTTATAGAAAATCGTTAAGAGTTAATATGGTCTGTCTATGCAGAGACATCCAGGTTGCCAGGGGGTCCAGGAGTACCTTCCTTGCTTCAGTTCAAGACCTGCCTGGGGACTAGAGGCCAGCACTTGGGTCTGCTTTTCTGGGGTGCTGGCCATAAGGGGTTGGCACCCAGGTGGGTGGCTGATGTGGGAACGAGAGGAAGGGCCGGCTCCCACTCCCTGGGGCCTGCCTAAGAAGCTCTGGGTCTTCCTTTTGCTTCTCAACTCCCCCAGAGGCTCCCACTTTTTCCACCAGCCTTCTCCACCTGTCCTTTGTAGTTTCCCACCCTCTGTCTTCCTGCCCGTACGCATTACCTTCTCCTGCTACCACTGTTCTCTCTTCTTCACCCCTTGCGTTTCCACCACTTCTCTCTTCCTGCTGACCCCTCGCCTTCACCTCCCATTCTCTCCTTGGACTCACCCCACTTCCATCCTTCTGCCCCTCATCACTCCACTCATCCTCTTCTTTGCCCTTGCTCTTGCCTTCCTCCTTGCCTTTCTCCCGGCCTCTGCTTCCTCCTCTCCTACATCTCGCTGCTGCTATTTGTGGCATCTCTGGGGGGGGGGGGGGGGCGGGTGCCTTCTAATACTGTACCTTCTAATACGGTAATTAAATTACATGGCCTGTTGTTATGCTCTTGGACCTTGGTGGAATTACTGGATATCCAGCCTTCTGCTTTCAACCAGATACATATGAAGAAAAGGGAGAAGATGTTAAAAGGGAGAGAAGAAGTGGCAAGGTAGGGGTATGTTTCTGTGAGCTACCTGGGCATGGTCTGATACCATGGTCAAACCAGGAAGGGGTGTGTGTGCACTGCTGTTAAAGAAAAGCCAGAAAAGCCCATGTAGTTTCACCATGTGTTTATCCTTCTCAGGAATGCATTATTGTTGTTGGTGTTGTGCTCCAGAAATAGGATTCTAGATACAAATCCAAAACAGACGGGGATGTATACAGAGAACTCAATATTCATAAATGATTTTCAATCGTCTTTAGAGAATTCAGTTTGGAACAACTACGATACATTCACAATGCCTGCATGCCTTTCGGTTCTCTTTCTTCCACTTCACACTGTTAAAAAGCACACACCCTATAATTTCCTCAAAATGCTAATATATCTGAAATTTTAAAAAAATGATAAACAAGAGCAGATTTAGAGATTTAATATGGTATTTAAAATCAACCTGCATCTCAACTCCCAAAGGTACAAAGAATTCTAAATGCTACTATTAACCCAATCAAATCCTGATCAGGAGAATCAATAAACACTACGCCCAGATGAAGGGTTCATAGTTTTTTCATAAGTTAGTTCAAAAAATAATGTACAATCAATCCAAGGCACTGTTAGCTCTCCACTCTAGGATAGTAATGGGGGAGATATTAAATTGTCATCACAGCAGTGATGAAAGTATGCTTGGAATGTGTAAACGATAAATGATGACATACGAGTGCATTGATTAGCTTTTCATGTTGTTTTTTTATTGTTGAATACATAAACCTTTGGGGTGATGTTATTTTTTCCCCCTCTTTCTCTCAAGAAACTATAAATCTATCCTTTGTGCAAAATGAGATTTCCTGTGAGAGGAACCATTGGAATGAAGTGGCAAAGCATAGCATTTAGTGTTTAAAGTTTATATCAACATCCATGCAGGACAAAGGTAATTTATTCTGTGAAAAAGGACCCCCTTGCTACATTTAATCAAGTTAAAGAACATGGGAAAGTGCCCTCCTGGTCTCTTTTTCTGACTTCTTTTTGCAACTGAACTATTGAAAAACAATTTTCTTCTCATAAAACACCTTAAATCCAAAGTCTAATTAAGCTATTCAAACACAGCTAAGCTGAGAAACAGACTTATCTCTGTTCACTAAGTTTTTCATTTGCCATTTTGTGAAGGGTAGAGAGAAGCAAAATTGCATTTACCCTTTCTTGATAGTATACAGGGCTTTCACATTAAAAGATTATTTTCTTAAACTTCCGTAGATTGAAGTTGACTATACTTGGAAAGAGGACAAACAATACAAAAAGAACCCTTGGTTGCTGAAAAACCAGGAGAGAGCAGAGTAGAACACAACAATGAACAGTTTACGGAAAATAACTGCTTAGAAATGGACTGACTTTGAGCATTCTTTTTGTAGATCGTACAGAAATGGCCTCCAACCCTGGAATCAGGGTAAGAGAGGAAAGGTTACAGCATTCTAAGAATCCTATTTTGGTGGTGTAAGTTTTGGCCTTCAGGACAAAGATGCATTCGAAACCCCATGGGAGCCTAAAATGGAGTCAGCGATTACGGATCTCCTCCCATCCCAGGTTCTCCAACTCCCAACTCGTCCACCACAGGAAAGGCAGACAACCGCCTGGAGATTAGAAATAGGATGTTCACAAGCTTGCACCGCCACACATCACCACTTTCCATGATTGATGGTTAAAGCTAAGCTAAAGAATCCAAGCACAAACTGTGCACATCCCTTTTGAGCATTAGTCCTGTTACACAAGCAAGAAGTACACTGATGCGCCATGAAATTGACCAAATACCAGGTTCATATTGGGACCAATTCATGACTGTGTTATTTTCCCCACTGGAGCAATTCTAGCTACCACCAGCTGATCCCAGTCTTGCCATACGTTAACTGTTTTTATTCCCATTGCTGATTCAGGACTACTTTGGAATGCAAGGAAGTAAACAAGGATCGCCGTTTCCTCCCAAGACTGCAAGGAATGCCAAAACTGCAACACAGAGACAAGTTCAGGACTAGTTCTATAATTATACCAAGAACACACCCCACTTCCAATCCACCCACATATATTCCTTCTTCTCAGGTGTTTAGTTGTTGTTCCCTTTGTTCACAAAGACAACTTCAGATTTATGTATGTGCAATTAAAAAGATATGATTAATTTTAATTCCAGCCACTGTACAGACAGTGCACACGAAACACATAAATTGGCTTCGAAAGTCATCGTTTTGCATCACACTTGCATTCTGCAGTGCTCCCATAGTACAATACCATGTGTGGTACAGAAGTCTGTAACTATCAGTTTGGTTTACTAGCCAAGTCTCTCTCTGTCACCTATGCCATTCCCACTGCTTTGGCATGTGCAGCGGGGCTTGTAGAACAAGCAAGGATTTCTCTAGTAATTTGTGCTGCAGTATAGAGCGAAAAATGTAGGAAACTCACCTGCTTTTTTTTTTAAACCCTATTCAAAAGGGCTGTACAAGACTTCTCCTTTTTCCCTAACCCAATCCACTAAGTACAAAGGAAAAGGGGGGATAATTGCATGCTCTCACTTATGCAAACAAAGCTCTTTAAAAAAATAAATCCTTACCTCTCTTCCAAGCCCTCTGACCTTACTTCAGGGCAGTAGCAGAGGAACACCTGGGGCGGGGGGGCAGTCTGCCCCCGGGTAGCACGTGGGGGGGGTGTCTTACCGACGGTGGGGATGACAAAATATCAGCAGCAAGAAGATGGTGGTGGGGCAGCTGAGAAGTCATCGGAAGCAGCAACGGCAGTGGAACAGCTTGGAGATGGCAGGAGAAGCCGTCTGCCGCCTCAGCACAGCAGTTAGTTTTGTCTCCCACCCTCCTGTCCAACCCCCAAGGGACATTTGGCACCAGATGATGTCCCTCAGAGGTGGGCCCTGTGACGTCACAGGGGGGCAGCGTAGCTCCACTACTGCTACAGCGAGAGCCAGGATATTCTGTAAGTTGCAGGTAGCATTGGAAAATTCCAACCTTCCATCACCCAAAATGGAGATGGGGTACAGTATTTGTGCCCGTTACATGAGGCAAGGTGGAAAGATCTCTTGAAGCCCGTTGGGTGTTTGGGGAAAAGGAGATGGTTCAAATACAGCAGTTGAGGCTGTTCTCCCTCACAGGCTCCATCTGGCTGAGCCCTGAAGCAATCCACCCACCTGTTGGAATACTCTGAAAGTAGCTGGTTGCCATCATGGAACCAGGTAGGATTTGTTTTGTTCTTCACTTGACTGGCCTTTGGTGAGGAGGAGTTGTTTTTTTACCCACCCCAGACTATGCTGAGGATATGGTGTTATTAAGGATATTACCATTATTAACCAAGTCAGTCACAACTGTCAGGTATAGTACAGGACAAGGGAGTAGGAACACGATTTTGGCGTGCACACTGAGGTAAGCAAGAGTCATAGGGGAAATAAGAACCAACCTTAAGAGGCTGCCTGGGTCAGGGCTGCTGGCTGGAACCCTTTTGGCTTGGATTGCAAATTCGACTCCAAAAACTGTGCAGCGTGGGGGAGGCAGTGCAATTCAACTTCCATGAACTCCCCCCCCCCCGAGGCTGGCATGGAGAAGATGGAACCATTACCAGATAATCTACAGTTTTGAGTCAGAGTGGGAATGCCCAGGGGAATAGATGGTGGTTTGCTGTCTCTTTCAAATTTGTTGCCTGCACTAAAAGGGAGGTGTGTGTGTGTGTGTGTGTGTGGGTGGGTGGGTGGGTGGGTGGGAGGGGAGAAGAGTGCTGAGGAGGAGAGGCTGGCACATCATTGGGTAAGGAGGGCAGCATTTGGCATGCTACCTCAGATGTCAGGAGGGAGGTATTGGCCCAGCCCTAATTGAGGGGTATGTGGGCAATATACAGAGGTGCCAGGGAAAATGCCTGATGGCATTTTGCTGTTCTTTGTAAGTGAGACAGAAGGCTTTACCTGTCCTCTACTCCTCTATACCCAGTATATTTTGCAGCTACAGGCTGCAAAAAAGAAAGCAGACACTGTCTCAGCATTTCTCTGTTCTCTGGAGCTGCCTGCAACTTCAAGACCACCATGCCTCTCCCTCCAATCTTTGCTTGCTGCTGGTGTGGAGGGAGAAGCAGGGTGTTCTCTAAATAGCAGACAGTTTTGGGTTACATAGAGCTGTCTGGGGAAACACCTGTGGCCCCTTCTTTCTGTTTTTTTTCTTTTTGGGGGGGTCTGTCTTTGCAAATGAAAGAAGACTTTGTATGTCCCTCCTGCCTTGTAGCAAACATGCAGGGATGGAGGGACGGGCAAGGCCTTCTCTCACAAGCGAATAGACAAAAACAATCAGACGTTCTCCTGGACAGCTCTGTGTTTTCAAAAGCTGCCTGAAATTTAGAGAAGACCCCTCTTTCTCTCCAGCAGCAGCAAACATGAGGGCTGGAAGGAGAGGTGTGATTTTCCTCAAAGTTGCAGGCTGCTTTAAACAATGAGGAAAGAGACATGGGGGAAATGTGCCTGTTTCTTTTTTCCAGCAGACATTAAAGAAAAACAACAGAAGAAATGTGTGCTCTGCATCCTTGCCAGGGAGTCAAGCAAGGGGCAATATCCCCAGGATAGCTGGTGAGTGGAATTGTTGGCACACATGGGGTGTATCCAGTTGCTGCTTGGGGGTGGTGACTAGTAAATAGCCTAGTAAATGAAATTTAGAGAAGACCCCTCTTTCTCTCCAGCAGCAGCAAACATGAGGGCTGGAAGGGTAATTGCTATTTAGAGAACACCCTGCTTCTCCTTCCTGCTCCTCCTTAGTAAATGTATACATCCTGACCCACCCACCCCAAATTTGGCCATTAATAGATTGTGCAATGTCACAAGAGCATTATTATTATTATTATTATTATTATTATTATTATTATTATTATTATTGTCATCATTCATTATGTTGTGAACATGATCAGTTATCATGGGACTGAATGACAGCTAGTGAAGAGCCCCCAATTTTGGAAAGATTGTTGATTATGTCTCAAAATTACAAGGCACAGCAGCTGTAAACAACAGGGTTGCTGTCTCTGGTGGAATTCACAATCCCTGAGAAACAGAGTGATGGGTAATTGATCCAAGATAATGAGCAAGATGGTTGGAGCCCAGAGTTCCTTGTTCATGATCGTGCAAGATAACAAGCTCTGAATCTTGATTATGCAACCATGCCCAATGTATGAACTTCCCCCCTTCATTGGAGAGCCTTGCTAATTGAAAATGATGGAAATACTTTATGCCTCTTAGCTGCCTTCCAAGGGAGATTTCAAATACGCTGTCTTATAATGTTTGGGATGAGTGAAACAGATGAACCGACCCTAGGTGTGGAGGATATGTTTACAAATGCCAAAGATCATAGTCCATAGTCTAAAGATCATAGTGTAGGGACAAAATTTAAAAAAAAAACAACCACAAGTGATCGATCTGCAATGTCAGCAACAGGATTCTGTATCAATGTAAACTGTTTTCATGCTAATAAAATCCCTGCTAAATACCCCCTTTAACAACAACAACAAAAAAGCCACCATGTCAGGACTTGTATGTTTTCTCTGACACCTCCACAGTCTGCCATCAAGCCTTGGGCCAGGATGTGGTAATAATTTGCTTTGGCAACACTTTCTCATTCGTGGAGGAAACTCCTCCTCCTATTTTATCCTGGCTTCACCCCTTCCTGAGTATTCAAAGCATGTGAATACAAACTTTTTAGATATGCTTCTAACTCCCAAAAGATCCCATCTTTTGTCCATTTCAGTGGATAAGGAGGATAAATCCACAAAATGAGTAGTATATACTACCACTGATTTGTAGCAACAGCCACGCAACAATGCATGTCCCAAAAAGGAATTATTGTTGCCCAAAGTTACATAGTAGCTAAATTCTGAGAACACAATGATTAGAGCAGGGATGGCCAACCTTCCACCATTAGGGCTACTGTGTTCTTAAGAGTTGTGTAAAAGACAGAATCTTGGCAGCTGCAAGTGCTGATGGTGCTGCTAAAGCAGCTGCACCTGCTGAAATGCCTTCCCCTATGCAACCATTTAAAGGGTCAGCATTCATGTTGAAAGGTTGGCCACCACTGGATTAGAGTGTTGATTAGAGTAATATATGATTACAATGATTAGAGTAATACTGATGGTAATACTGGACTGAACTTACTGTACTGAAAAATGCTGAACTTGGATATAACATGAAACATGATCCAGTGATTATACAGGATATAGATTCACATGCACCACCCAAACTCAAGCTGCTTGTGAAACATGGAGGTATTTGCAATGTCCTACATGGAAGGGGTTGCAGCTTCTCCAACTAGGGTTGACAGGTCAGAGGCCCCTCCAAATATTAGGTTCAGGAGATGGGGCTTGGTGATCACATATTTGCCTACAATGGAATGACCCCCAACATGGAGCCCCTTAGCAAAATAATGGGGGGGGGGGAATAAAGAAGAAAAAATATTTTAAAGAGGATTTTTCCTCAGGTTTCTCAGTGGAAAAACTACAATATTTTCTTTTTCAGACTTACTTTTTTTTAAGTGTTTTAACATAAGATATGGTTGCAGCCAGTTACACTGCAGCAAAATTCCTGCTGCCACATCCCTCCATCACCCTTGCTTCTGTTGGGAAGGAGCTGGAGCAGCATGCAAGCAGGGCACAATACATTTTGTATGGGAGTGAGCAGGAAGGCGGTAGACATGGACCTCCAAAACCTGAGAACTGGGAGCCTAGCTAGAAAGCACAAGACGGCCGTCCAAAACCTGAGTCTCACACGGACACTGAGAACTGACAACTCCAGCATACATCAGATCAAGATGATTGTTGATTTATTGAAAAATAAATGTGGTGCTTAGCAATATGAATAAAAGAGGCTTGATGGATCATGGCCCAATGGGCAGCCAGATCCTGCATAAGATGTGGCAGACAGCCTAAAGGACTGGCTGCTGCATCTTAGTTAGGATGTGGGCTGCACCGGCGCAGCCGGGGCTCACTTCGGGAGGAGGGTATACCCCGGAGGCCCCAATGGACCTCCTCAGATGTGCACCAGCTCTGGAGCTGCCACATGTCTGGGGAGGCCATGTAAGGCCGGCTTGGGAAGGGGATATGGTGGAGTGCGCCGCCAATATCCCTGGGTGCACGCCGCCGATATCCCTGCCCCCTCCCAGACCCAGCTGACCAATGGTCCCCTCCCCTGTTATAGATGACTGTTGCTGATTGCCATCTTCCATCTTTTCCCCTTACAATGCCTCACATACTGTCATACTGAAGTTGTGCTATGCTACGTGAGGCATTATGGGGGGGGGGGAAACATGGTAGGCATTAACTGATGGTTGCTGGTTAGAAAGACGTTGAAAAGAAACCCGTGCCATCAAGATAATGGAAAGAGGGCCTGCTCAAGTAGGAGGGGGACCATTGAAGGGCACCTTACTGAGAGTTCCCTCAAACCTGGAACTGGTCCTGCAAACAGTTCTCGGATGAGTTTGTTCTTTAATTTATGAATCCGTCAGTGTCACCTGAAATGGAAGTTACTGAAAAGCAGCCATTGATAGAACGTAACTTCTTTTGTCTATGAAAGCCCCCCCCCCAAAAAAAAAATACATTAGCAAAAAGAAGTGGCTCAGAGGTTGAAGGAAACTATACTTTTCCAAGTGGAAGGTTTTTATATGCTGATGTCACATCTTCCAGAGGCCGAGGTTTTTTTGTCTCAACATTTTGGCTATGAAGAGCAGAGATGTCTTACAGAAGCTTGAACATGCTTCCTGTCTGTTGTTAATGTAACATGATTCTTTCCACTACACGACCATATGGCAGGGGTGGGATGCAATGTTCTGAGTACATAAAGCCATGGAACAGGAGCACAGCTGGCTATTCCCAAACCCCAAGCCTTTTCCACGTAGCTGCAGCAAATTGTGCATTTTTCTCTCTCTCTTCAGGGAAATGCATTTTTAACAATAAGCAGACTTTTGTATATATAGTATGGTCTGTTTACACAATGCACCAGTTTGCTTTATGTACAGATACAAAAGTACAGTATTGCTTCCCTATTGTTCCATCTCATTGGCACGGATATAAAAAATAGAAATTATATCTGCCGCCGCCGCCACTATAGCTTATATACAGGCACTGTAGAGACAGCTCAGGTTGAATCTGTGATTTCAACGGAGGAATTGTTGTGACTATCTCTGTTCCATAAGGAAAACTCCTCTAAGGAGGATCCATTCTGTAGGTACAAACTGAGGCACTAGAATGAGTGGATATTAGGGGCTGGATCACATGTTGTTAACATGTCCTGTGACTTCAGCTGAAAAAAAATCATCACACAAAAAGCACCCATACAGTACACACAACTGCCATAAATGTGAGGTGGTGTGGTCGGCCTACCAACATGATATACTTCAGTTGTATGAGAAGTGTTTCCAAATGCTACAGTGGGGAGTGGGTATCTGTTGCCATGGAAATACTATTTTCAGTGACAGACCAGTCCCCAAAACAACATTTGTGCCAGCCCTAAGGACAGAAGCGTACATGGATAGTCACCCTGACTAGAACTTCACACAGTGCCAACATAGTTATTCATAAGGAAGTACCCCTCTACTAAAATGCACTTACTCCCAAGAAACTGCATAGGATTGCCATCTTGGACATCTTAGACTACCACACCCTCCGAGCAAAGCAATTAGAGGAAAACAACATCACCTTTCACTTCAGCTAACAGAAGCTGCTGTTGCTGGGCTACCAGAAAAAATAGGGAAAGGGCTGTAGCTCAGTGAAAGAGCACATGCTTTACAAGGTCCCAGGTTCATTCTTGGCATCTCCAGACACAGCTAGGGGATGGGGGACAAAACCATCTGAAAACCTGGAGAGCTGAAGTTTAATCAGTGTAGACAATGCTAACCTAGCTGGACGAAGAGTTTATCTAGGACTGGAGCTCCTGGAAGAGTGGAAAGGTGGGGCATAAATCTTTCAATAAATCATAAAAACAATAACATCAACAACAATAATCCCATATCCGTCAACTAAAACCTGAGAGAAACCAACTATGGAAATAGGACACACACGGACACACAGAAAAATACATGGGGTATTAACAAAGCACATGCTTGAACAGAAAAGTCAGTACAAGTTGATGAAAACAAACCAGTGAGGGGGCCAAACAGACATCCAGGGGAGAGAGTTGTAAACTTTTAATATACTGTATTGCAAACTTGCAGCAACAAAGAGTACTGTAACGAACAATAACTGTAGCTGAATGAGATCAGCAGATTACTATGCCACTGTCTTGCCATGCACCTGCTCTTTAAATTATTGCACCTCTTTCCTGCAACTACATTACGGAATGAATTGTTGCAAATGCATATTGACCATCTTACTCTTTCTTCATGAAAGCAAAAGCTGATGTACCCTTTACTCCGGTGGTTCCCAAACTGTGAACCACCTGTGAATCCTCATGAAAAACCCGCCACCCTATACAGTGTATAGGATTTTAGCCCTAATGGGGAGCCGTGGCAAATAGCCCAGTAGGTCAAGGAAATCACCGGTCAAAAACGTTTGGGAACCACTGCTTTACTCTAACCACTGGGACGCCAACTAAATTGGCATTTCCACGATAAGTTTAATGTAAACACCCTACTGTAACATGTAAAACTCTTGCTAAGGATATAATTTTCCTCATGTCATGAGCAGCCATCAGAGTGTCAGAGTTCAGCTAATTTGAGTACTGAATGATGGCCTGGTGCAATCAAAGGCCCCATGGCTAACTCCTGCAGCCCAGGTGAAAAAAAGATGGTGGCACCAAGAAGTATGCCAAGTTGCTACTGCCAAGTAAGCTTGCTCCAAACCCTCTGTGAGGACTTAACAGTGGTGATGGCAATAGCTGGACTGCACCTTGGCAGTCCATGCTGCCCATGCTGGTTACTATCTGATGGTACACTGGTGCAACGGAGTGGGTGGGGCATTGCATGATAGGTAAAGAAAGAAAGTGGCCATCAGGCAGCTGCCCTTCCTTCATCACTAAGGGGATCCACAAAGGCACTTTCCTGAGGTCCCCCACAAACCTAACACCAACACAGACTCGACTACATGTTCCTGGGGAAGACATGGCTGCTCGCTGTCACTTCACATGATGATGGGCCACTGACTTAGATAGCTTTAAAAGGATATTAATTTATGGAAGACAAGCCTATCAGCGGCTATTCATGATGGCCAGAGGCATGTGCCTCTGAATGCCAGTTGCTTGGGAGTCCACAGCTGTGGAGGGCTATTGCCTTCATGCACTACCTATGGGCTTCCCAGAGGCACAGAATCATACAGTTAGAAGGTGTATTCAAGGCCATCTAGCCCAACCTCCTGTTTGAAGCAGGAACATTTTCTCCATTCTAGAAGAGCATCTCCAAAAGGTGCCTGTAAGGTGCCTGTTAAGCCTCTGCTCGAAGACCTCTTGCTTACCATTGTGGGAAACATGGTGCTGGACCTCTAGTCTGATCTAGCAGGGCTCTTATGATCATATGAACTCACAACATTACATGGCACTGAAGACTATCGGCACCGTGAAAGCTTTTGAGGGTAACGGGCATGTGTGCAGAATTCACATGCAATATTTTCAGTGACATCTCTTTACTGAATACAACATATGCACCAGCTCTGAGAGAATAAAGACTCATACAGTACAAGTTACCTCAGAGTAGCTACTAACATAGATACTAACCAAGGATATACTTAAAACCAATCTGAGACATTTCGTCAGGCTTAAGGAAACTTCCTTGACTTCTCTCAGAAAGACATCTTAGCTGTTTTGACTGTGGAAGAAGTTCCAAGTTTGTTTCAAATTTTACTTCAGCAGAAATCAGTGGCACCCCGAGGACACACATGGGCACATGCACACCTACAGAGGATCACACACACACCCACACCCAATTCACTTTAACTCAAAAATTCACACTAACCTTTACCTTTTTCCATTTGAAATTGGAACTGTAATGGTTTTAAGAGATTAAAAACACAGGTAACAAAGACACATGATGAACAGCCCAATCCTGTGTAACTCTTGCACCAGTGTAATAGTAGATCCACCAGTGTAAGTGCACTTATGCCAGTGTAACTTGCCGTACACCGATGAACGCAGGACAGAGACCAGCATAATCCCCCTCAGACACCATACACGCACAGTTTGGACATGGGACGGATGCCAGCGCAACTCCGCCGGCGCAGGGGGCATACCGGGAGTGTCCAAACGCCCCCAGAATGCGCCCTGTGCCGGCGGAGTTGTGCTGGCTTCTGTCCTGCGTCTGAACTGTGCATGTGCGGCATCAGAGGGAGATTACGCCGGTCTCTGTCCTGCAACCGTCACCGTACACTGGCATAAGTGCACTTACATTGGTGGAACTACTGTTACACCAGTGCAAGTGTTACACAGGATTGGGCTGGAAGCCTGGGTTAATATATGGTCAGGCTCTGGAAATGTCCCTATGGAGATAATAGACTATGTATCAGATTAACAGAGAAGTTGTTTTAAAAATTGTTTTGGTATTTGAAATGTACCTTATACTTAATTTGTTTTTCACCAATAAAATATTTTTTTCTTCAAGCTTAACTGCTGTTGTTGGTCAAGGCAGAACTAGTATAATTTCTCCCCTTTTATGGGCTGGAGTAAAAGCTTCATGGAGTAAGTTGTTTTTCTAGCTGACTATGAAATTTGCTTTTTCTTTAAAAAAGAAAGGAATCTCTTCCCGTACAGCTCCTACTTAGTGTCTTTTGTCTAGCCAAGTGGGACAGGTGCAATTATTCACCTCTGAGCTGTGGGAAAGAGAATATAATTCAAATCCGTTTTCCATGAGGGAAATTGCCTCTCACAGAGCTGCTTTATGTGGGGCAGTTAGAATTATGAAGCAGTTCATGCCATGCATGGTGTGTTGTGAACCCCCCCCCCACTGCCAGCAGATACTGCAGATTGCCCCATAAACACAGAAGGCAAAACAGCGTCACTGATAGGTTAGGGCTTGGTGACAGCCCAGTCATATGAGGCTGCCCGTACTGAACCAAGACTCTTGATCAAGACTTCACTCTTCCAGGTTGTTACCCTATTTGTGTGTTTTTAATTTGATGTGAGCCACCTTCAGGACCTTTTTGGAGGCTGGAACATGGGATAAAATCTCATATATTAGATAGAATTTTCAAAATACTGCATTATCTTTTAGGTATCTTCAATAAAGTTTTTACCCATTTCACCTTATTTTCACTGGTCAGGTCTCCCCACTTTATCATTCCAACTTCCTTATGTTGACTGGTCATTTACCACTAGCTCTTCCTTCTCAGTTTTAAATCCTAACATGGTTTGGATCCTCAACTTTCTTCCCTGATCTCACTCAACTTTCAGGACATTGCATTACCCTTAGCCAATGTACTATAGTCATATGCAGGATTTCAGCCAAGGAGTTCCAGGTTCAATTTCCTGCTCACAAAGCTTTCTAGGTACCATCATGACCTGGGTACCATCACTGTGCCTAACCATAACACAAGGTTGCTATGGAGATGAAATGTTGGGAGATGGTCATGTATGCCACTCGAAGCTCTCTGAAGGAAAGATATAAAATAAATTTAAAAAAATACAAAATCTATGCCTGCCAAGTCCATAAATCTCTTCCTCATGCACATGCCTATCTCTTTAAACTTTCCATCCCCCCCCCAAAAAAACTTTGTGTACTGATGTGTACTTTCCCAATTCTGCAAAATTTTGGGCACTAAAATACCGTATTTATCGGCATATAAGACACACTTTTTTGTCTAAATTTGTGACCCAAAATAGTAGGGTGTGTCTTATATGCCGATACTAAAAATATCCCTTCTCCCCCTGGCCGTTTTAAAGCATTTTCGGGGGGCACTTGGTCGCTTACCGCGTTGTTGTTTAGCACCTCCAATCTTCTTCCCGCATTGCCGGCTGCATCGCGGCCCTGCCGGGACTGCTCCCGGTCAGCAAGTCGAAGATGCTGCACCTTAGCTTCTTCTACAAGCAAGACGCGAGCCTCCCAGACGCTGAACGCGACTACAAAGCTCTCCGGAAACATCCGAACGCTTGCCCTCCCACACCAATCTTTCTGAAACGTTGTAGAGACCTTACATAGGGGCAAAATTTAGCCAAACTGGCCACAAAAAAAATGTGTGGCAGGCCAGGAAAACTCATTTAAAATTATTCAACTGTGGCTAGAATGAACGTCTCAGCATTTGGTTGGCATTTCATATGTTTTTATCCCTGCAAAATATATCCAATTATAAAAAGAAATTTTAAAAGTTTCAGTAATTTGAGAGTAGCTCATTAAAATCAATGGGAAACAATTCAAAAACAAATCAAAATTAAAACAAAGAAACTACCCAAATCAGTACAAAATGAAGCAAAATGTTGGAACGAAGCATTGAAACAAATCACGCCACCGAACAAAACAATAAAGCTGTATCCAAGACAACTACTGTACATATTTTTGCACATCTCTAACACAGGTTGTGGGCCCAATCCTATCCAACTTTCCAGTGCCAGTGCAGCAATGCCAATGAGCGTGCGCTGCATCTGGTGGTGGGGGCAGTCACAGAGGTCTCCTCAAGGTAGGGGAACATTTGTTCCCTTACCTCAGGGCTGCATTGTGGCTACGTCAGTGCTGGAATGTTGGATAGGATTGGGCCCTCAGTAACAGCTACAGTTGCAACAACCTGAGTCTGCCAGTCACATTTCGCACATGATAATGTACATGCTTTCGAGATTATCTGTTGTAGTGCAGTGTATATTACCTGTATGAATGCTAAAGCATCCCGTTAGGAGGATAGTTGGACTATGCATCAAAGCCCATGTATTTAACACATTTTGATGGTTTTTTTAACCGATAAATGTAATCCTCTATGAAGCAAAATTGGGTAAATTATCTCCGTTAAACTGGTATATTACCCATGGCCTTGTCCCTACAACCCCTGGAAAAAGGCTCAATTTCAAAGGTTAATACTCAAAACAAATATGCCCAGCTAGCTCAAAGGCTTGAATGTAAAATATATTTGCAGATTTTTGTGATGTTTTAAAGGCTCTGGCCAAGTTTTAATGGGCAGTCACACATGAGCAGTTATGAAAGACTTACAATGAACCGAGCTGATAAGCTGATTTGATTTGAATTAACTGCATGAGATTGCTGCTTTGAAAAGCTGGCCTAAGAGGCAGCAGCAAAAGCAATCTGGGACGGTTGCTTCAGATTCAAAGAAGTGTGGAAGAAGGTAGGGGAAGCTAACTGCGAGATGCATTTGTTTGAGACTGACATCTTTTCCCCTAAAGGAACCCAGGACAATGAAAGTGGGCTTTCTATTTATTCTTTCCATAAAGCAACCTTAATAAGCTTGTGTTTGAGCCTTTGTTCCTATAAGATGGTTTTTACAGATTATTTTTTTAAATAAGGTTATCAGTTAGCACCTGAGGTTTAACTAATCACACACCAACAGTGTACGCTGCAGGAGGCATGTCTACTCAGAAGTAAGTCCCACTGAGGTCAATGAGGCTTCCTCCCCAGAAAGTGAGTGCAGCCCAAGTTTTTTACATCATCACTCCCATTGATTTTACAGCATTACACACCTTTCAGTTGGGCTTTTTATTCTTTACTAGGCAAGTCTCTCACACAGATGTGTTTAGAAAAAGATAAGAATCTCTGTGATTCTTTGAATATGAAGAGCATTATTTTTTGGATCTTTGATAGGGTCTAGCTTGTACCATATAGCAGCACAATCCTAACCAACTTTCCAGCACCAATGTAGCCATGCCAACAGGGCGCACACTGCATTTTGCAGTGCAGGGGCAGTCATGGAAGCCTCTTCAAGGTGAGAAAACATTTGTTCCCTTACCTCGGGGCTGCACGGCGCTGGAAAGCTGGTTAGGATTGTGCTGTAGGTTGCATCCAAACATTCCATTCCTCCACCAGCAAGGACTCTTTCTTGGGGAGACAGGGAACCTTTGGATACAACCCATACAATGCAAGCTAGACCCTTTGGATGCAACCCTATATGTATATCAGGTGTGTGGATGTGTGTGGGGGTATAAGTTTATTCAGTTGAGTGTTATACCACTCAGCTCTGTTGGGTATTATACAACTCAGGGGGGCTTGCTATAAGTATCTAGGCAAAATGCAGTGTGGATGGCAGCCAGATCATGAGAGACTTTGAGAATTGAAAGGCCCCAGTAGCATTCTCAGTCTCTGAACAGACAGTGGCGTAGGATGGGGGGTGGACTGCCCCCAGGTAGCAGGTGGGGGGGCGACTTACCGGCAGCAGCGACAAAATGGTGACAGTGATGAGAAGATGGCAGCGGGGATGGCAGGGAAGGCGGTGGCCGCGGTGGTACAGGCAGAGGCAGCAAAGGCGGTGGAACAGCTCGGCGACAGCAGGGGAAGCCCTTCGCCACCTCCGCACGGCCCTTTGTGTTGGCCCCCACCCTCCCGCCCGACCTCCGAGGGACATTTGGCTCCAGATGACGTCCCTCGGGGGCAGGCCCTGTGACATTGCATCTGGGGGTAGCGTTGCTCCGGCTCTGTAAACAGAGCTGCCTTGAGTGTGGGAGTATTTTAGAAAGAGGTAATTCTCGAGGAAGGAAAAGCCTAAACTAGCTGCGCTGTACACAGAGCCAATCGTGGAGTAGTGGAGGTTTATACCGAGGTTCTGGGGGAGCCACTCAGTGCCCTGCTGTCTGTGGCCAGCAGATGCAGAATTGCACCTTTGCTTCTTAGGGGATCATGAGTGGAGGCTCATGTCTCTATTGATTTCAACAGGACTAAGCTGTGTACAGTAGAACACATTACAGGTTACAGTTTAAATTTTGACAATGCCTGTCTTCTTATAGGGCACTATTACCTTAGGACACCTGGGCTTTGCAGCTTGTTCCAGCCCCTTCTCTATTTTTAGATATTCTGAGATAATGGAGAATGCAAGAAACACTCTTCACAGTAACTTTTAATAGCCCCAAGGATAAACTTAAATGATAGAAATGCAGCAAAGAGCTTCTAACACAGGAATATGCTGCACTCCATGCTACAACATTTAAAAAAGCTCCAGATTTGCACAGTAACTACTCATCTCCTTCATAGTGAACTTTCTTTGCACACAGTATTAAGCAAACTTTGTAATGAACCGTTTTGTAGAAAAGAGAGTAGATTTAGAGCAGACCATGCAATTCACACAATCTCAGGTTGCCCAAAAGATATTTTGCGTTTTGTTACAATTTATAACGTAAACTTATCTTTGTTTTTGTTTTTTCAGAATACAGCTGGGGCTAAGACAGCTTCCTGTACTTTGAGTTATAGAATATGCTGTGATTACTGATAAATTCGGGCTTGGAAAATCTTAAATTAAAGTGAGCAGAGCTCACGTGCAGAGCTGAAAAAGTGAACTACTGGCAGGATCTTACTCCCTGCACCTGAATTTTGGGGATGGGTTCACACATTGATATTCAATAGTCAAGGACTGTAAAAGCAAAAGTAGTTTGCATGTGTGAAACAACCCTTAGACATCAAATACCACAGATTGAGTTTTTGTGTCACCTGGCATCATTTCAAGAGTTAAGGACTGTAAAAGCAACGAGTAGTAGTTTGCATGTGTGAAACAACCCTTAGACATCAAATACCACAGATGGAGTTTTTGTGTCACCTGGCATCATTTCAAGAACAATGCTTTCATGGAGACAATTTACAACTCACAGACTCATCTGCACGTCGTCACAGGTCAAGTCATCAAATGAGGTACATGCATCTCTGAATCAGCACTTAACGCAGAACCACATGTTATGCCGTCATGGAGGATACTGAAAACAGAATTGCCATGATGAATTCTTTCCTCCTCCTCCTATAAATTTGAGGAAAGTTCACCATGTGATGATGTGATGATGTCACTGCATTGTGAGTTTTCCCTCCCAGTGCCAGCCAGTAATGTGGTGAGGGGGGGAGTCACAACGTAATTATACTACGTCATGTGGTAAGCATTCCAAAACATTATGGGGATGGTAATTCACCATTGGGATGCTGCTTTTGTCACTATTCCCCTGGGTAACATAACTTTTGCCCCTACTTTTAGAGACCTCGTGAATTTAAAATAAAGTGAATGTAGCCTTTTATTGAGTAGTACGTTAAACTTAATACTTCCCTTCCTAACAGCGCAATCCTGATGATCGTACCAGCGACAGAACGAGCGTTCCGTTGCCGGAAGCAGTCGCAAACGTGCCAGAAAGCACGTTTGCAACTACTCAGGAGCAAGGGAGGCCGGCACAGAGGCTGGCCTCCTTCGCTCCATTGCCGGAGCACTCGTGCATCCGCTGGACGAGGTGAGTCGGGATCCAGTGGGTGCGGGGGAGGTTCGGTGGGTGAGGGAGGGGGATGGGCTCGGCCATATCCCCATCCTCGCCGGGCTGGCTAGGCCGTTACACGGCTTCCTCTACTTCCGCCAGCTATGTAGCTGGCAGAAATCCGAGGAGGCCGATCGGGTTGGCCTGGCTTTACACCCCAAGGAAGGGGGATGAGCATCCCTTTCCTTGAGTAGACCTCCGGCCCGGCGGCAGAACGGTTGCCGGGGCTCAGGATCCAGCGGGCAGCCCTGGGCCGGATCCAGATTGCACTGTAAGTGTTAGAAAATGGCCCACAACTATTTTAATAACAGTTTCAGATATCAAACTAGAAGATATGGCGAGCATTGAACCCTCAACTTCCCCCCCTACTTTCCTCTACTTGTTTGGATCCAAATACATGCAGTAGTTTAGCACAGAGGTGGCCAATTATGTTCTCTACTGATTGTGTTGAACAAATTGACCAAAGTGGATAACAGAAGATAATAGGTTCTACTGATGAACCTTTATAATTAACTAAAACTCTTCAGATGTTCAAGCTCAACAAACATTCAATTAGCTATGGCAAGACTTGAAAGTTAAAAGACTAAGAGAGAAAACAATTAACATGTCTTCTCACTTTTACTACAAAACATAACCCAGTGCCTCATTTTCACAGAACGACTGCCACAAGAGTTGCATTTTCAAAACAAAATCTACTAAATTGCAAGGCAGGTGCTTCTATTTAGATTTTAGAATCACTATAAATGATCTGCATAAGAACACACATTGCAAATTACAGTGGCAACACTAGCAAAATCCACCAAATTTTCAAATTATAATGAGTCCTTTATATTTCTGTGAAGGAGAGGATGCAAAAGTCACTGTATTTACTCACCGCAGTGTGTCCAGCACAGTAGGTGTAGCTAGCATGAGACTGGTAGTGCAAGCTTGTTCTTGGGAAAGTGTATGTGTTCCATAGAGGTTGGCTGCTGTTCCACTGTGAGCTGAAGCCAGGACTCATGGTCACTCGATATTTACTGTTTTGGTACGTTCTCACTGTGGAGTTGGGCTATCAAGAAAGAAGGAAATCTAATGTAACGTGCAAATAATTATAGTACATTCCACATAATACATTAAACATTGCATTTGTAAACCACATACAATTTTCTGCAGGAAAGGAAAGGACAATTTAAGTCAATGAGGATAAAAACTCCGTTGCAACTCCCCTGACTTGCCCCAAAGAGCTAGAGACATTGCTGGCTACAAGATTTGGCAAGAGGCCTTCAGAGACCTTCCTTCTTCATCTCCATCAGCCTTCTTCCTCTAAGCTCAGTGCCCACTTCCATACTCTAGTCCAGAAGAGAGGGCAGATGAGAGAACAGGCAGTGGCTTCTCCTCCTCACTCCTATTGCTGTACAGGGCAGGGCAGGTGAGCAGGGAGCCGTGGCAATAAGGAGCAGGTTCTAGTGACCAGAAGTGAACTCTCCTGCTGAGGTGTGTGGACCATGGCAGGTACCCAACAATGTGAACCTCTGATGCCAGTCCTGTCAAAAAAACAGTGGGACTATTTTTTTTTTATCATCCTGGGTGTGCTGGCAATTCTTTCCACACTGGGCAATAATATATTCACTCTTGTCTAAAGTGTGTATGAAACTCAAGTAAGCAAACCTTATCAGGGAGGCAGTCTAGTTTATTTTTAAGCTATACTGTACAAGCATGTTCCTTCCCTGGAATGGAGCCAATCAGCCCTCCTCCACTCAGAATTTCAGTCCCCCAATGTTTCCTATCAAAGTGTGAAAGATGTTTCTTTATTATTAAGTAGTTCTTCGTAGAGCTTGGAATGGGTTACAGGTTTAGAAACACATGAAATCATATCACCCAAAAGCTCAAACTCCCGTTACATAGGAGTGTAACAGCAAAAGTAGTTCATATTGTACTATATATACTGCACTAGCAAAAGTAGTTCATATTATATTATCTTCATTATCCTTCATTTTGCAAAGGGCTATTACAAGAAAAAAAGGTATCTTGTGTTAGACCCTAATGCGGCGTTTCTCAAAGTTCTCCCCGCAAGGCAGAGATAACTTTGAGTGTTTGCGGGGGCGGAGCCAGCAATGGCGGCGATCCAGGGGATCGCCACCGCCGAAATAGCCGCTGCAGCACTTACCAGGGCTTGGGGGAGGCCTGTGCGACCCTCTGCAGGCCTCCCCAATCTTCGGATCACTTCAAAACGGTGATCTTCAGGCACTTCCAGTTTTCGCGAAACCTGGAAGTGCCTGAAGGTCACCGTTTTGAAGCGATCTGAAGATTGTGGAGGCCTGCAGAGAGTCGCGCAGGCCTCCCCGAAGCTCCCCCAAGCCCCGGTAAGTACCACAACAACTGTTTCGGGCACTTTTGTGGCGGCGACAATCCCCCAGTTCGCTGCCGCCGTCGCCATTCTATACCCACCCTTTAAGGGGGCAGGGGACAACCTTTGTTCTCAATGGTGGGTCGTGAATGTAATTTCAGTCAATTCATCAAGAATGTGATTTCAGTCAATTCAAGAAATATAATTTGTGACATAAAGAAAACAGACATAACACTATCCGATGGTGGTGGTAATGATTAAATAATAATACTAATAATAATTCTGTTATTTCTATAGTGCTTAATAAACATAACACTGTACAAAAGTTACACCCCGAACACAAACTCATCAACAGATAGACAATAAGAAATGAAAAAAGTGAAACAAAAGGAGACATTTATTAATAAATAACCAAACACTGCATATAAAAGGAAGAATAGTCATAGAATGCTCCACATGTACATTTAAACTATTTAAAAATGGTTTTATACTATACTGCAGGGATATTACTATACCATTGTTTTCATTAGAACCATGAACTCATACCATGTCTACAACACGTGTTCATGGCGAATTCACTAACAAATGAATGGGAAAGTTGCCTTTTTTTAAGCCATGTGCGCTGTGGGAAGGTAGGACTGTCCCTGGCTCCCCGTGGTGTGTGCATACAGTGCACTGAAAAGCTAACAAGCTAAGTTTACATCTCACACACAACAGGATTCACTACTTCACTAACTTAGCAATGTGTGAATCTGTGCTTAGACAATAAAATTCCTTTGGAGACTAATTTTGTTTTTAAATGCAAGTATGTCAAGAAAGCATAACAAGCAACCTCAATATAAATGCATCTTATGGTGAAGGGTTTCATGCTTTCCTGCTAGGAGATCAAATCAGTCAATCCTAAATGAAATCAACCCTGACTGTTCCCTGGAAGGACAGGTACTGAGGCTGAAGCTCAAATACTTTAGCCACCTAATGCGAAGAGAGGACTCTCTGGAGAAGACTCTGATGCTGGGAAAGACCGAAGGCAAAAGGAGAAGGGGAAGGCAGAGAATGAGATAGTTAGACAGCATCACCAATGCAACAAACATGAATTTGAGCAGACTCCGGGAGGCAGTGGAGGACAGGAATGCCTAGCGGGATATGGTTCATGGGGTCACGAAGGGTCAGACACAACTTAATGACTGAACAACAAAGAGCACAAACGGTGCCCAATGTCTTCAGTCATTTGAGTCCACAAACTATGTTCCAAATGGAATCAGATCCATGAAGCTGCTTTTTACTGAGTCAAACCACTGATCCATCTAGCTCAGAATTACCTGCTCTGGCTGGCAGCATCTTTACAAGGATTCAAACACAGGTCTTTCCAGCCCTAAGTACCTGAGAGCCTTTTAAAGTGGGAAACTGAACCTGATACCTTCTACCTGTAAAGCATTTTCCCGTCTACCATAAGCCAGTTCTCATCTATTTACTGATACAATAGAGAAAATCATGGTGTGATTTTTACCAGCCATTTTCTTGTGGTGACCCAGTGATATACCTTGTGGTGACCCAATATATCCACTGAAAGCATTTCAGGATCAAACCAGATGACATGTCAAATGCATCATCATCTCTGTCATGGGTTTTTTTTTTTCCTTTAAATTAACAGCCACAAGAGGATCCACAATCTGCAAGAGCACAACTCTCGTATGGTTGCGAGAGTTGGACCATAAGGAAGGCTGAGCGCCAAAGAATAGATGCTTTTGAACTGTGGTGCTGGAGAAGACTCCTGAGAGTCCCTTGGACTGGTAGGACATCAAATCAGTCAATCCTAAATGAAATCAACCCTGACTGTTCCCTAGAAGGACAGGTACTGAGGCTGAAGCTCAAATATTTTGGCCACCTAATGCGAAGAGAGGACTCTCTGGAGAAGACTCTGATGCTGGGAAAGATTGAAGGCAAAATGAGAAGGGGAAGGCAAAGGATGAGATGGTTAGACAGCATCACCGATGCAACGAACATGAAAATGAGCGAACTCAGGAAGATAGTGGAGGACAGGAAGGCCTGGCGGGATATGGTTCATGGGATCACGAAGAGTCGGACACGCCTTAACGACTGAACAACAACAACTCTGTTCAGCCCAGGGGAGACGGTCCCTTTAAGCACCAGATAGCAAAATGTGGAACTTCCTTCACCTCTTGGCCACCGTCTCTTGAGAAGTTGCTCCCTGTCCTCAGTGCCTCAGATTCCCCAACAGGGAAGGAGGACCTGTCTCCTGCTCTTCTCTCTGCAAGGCAGCTTCACAGAACCTCCATACTAAGCAGGCTATAGCACTCTCCGCCAGCCTGTCCTTCCTGTCTCTCTTCATCGGCAAATTAATGGCTTGTCTCTTATTCCACCCTGCTTCCAGCTGTGCCCAGTTTCCCCACCCTTCCTTTATTCATGACACTACTTCCTGCCTCCTAGTTGCCCTGGTGACTAGAGAGGAATGGGTCAGGAAACCTTGTTCCTTGTGATTAGGTCAGGATCACTCCTCATGAGTAGTTCCAGCTCACTTTTTGCAAGTAGTCTAGGATTCCTTTGTTGGTTCCTGCTACTATGGCGCCCATGGCATTTATTCAGCTCCCTGCGCTGTTGTTCTCTTTGGAAGGAAGATGCACCGCATTGGATCATCAGGCTAGCAGTCACTGTGGACCTGGGCATGTTTCTTTCCAATTCCCATGAATTAGGAAGCTTTCCCCAAAAGAGCAGTTTTTGTCTTTTTCCAGCAGTTCCCAGCGTCTTAAAACAGAGCTGCTTTCTTTTGTCTCATGTCAACGATTCCTGGAGTGTGATTTCTAAGGATTTAACTTACAGCTCTCCAGACACAAAGCATACGAATGAACACTAAAGGCCACACTAAACTCTCATTAGTCATACTATATGACAAGTGGTTACTTTGTTCATTTTGAAGAGGTTTATGGAGGGAAATACTGCCCCTTATACGTAAAGGAAACTTTTTTCAAATAAACCTTTTACAGGACTCTGAATCATGATAAATCAAAGGAAAGGTGGTGGTTGAAAGACTTTTTATTATATCACACACACACACACACACACACACACACACACACACACACACACACACTTACTTTTCCTTTTCTCCTAAAGGTTTTTCTTTGACCAGTTACTTATCTTTCCTATCATTCTTTTAATATGATTACATCACTGCGGAAAATGAAACAAAATGTTCTTGGTACTTTTTAGTATAAGGCTTTGGAATCAGAGGGATGTCAGAAATAAGCTGGGGTTGTAGACAGTTATAGCCAAATGTAGACCTTGAGTATTTATGTTATTTATTTATTACAATTTCTACCCCATCCAAAGATTCATGGTGGCTTACAAGTAGAAGTTAAAATAATGCAATATAAAATCATACATATATCATAAAACAGCAACCGGAAGCAACTCATCAATTGTAAGACTCATAAAAATGAATCCAAAGCATGTTGAAAAAAGGCAGGTCTTCAAGTTAAGATGAAACTTGAAACATCCTGCCACACCACATATGACAAGGACTTTCACAGTGACAGGGTTACCACCAAACACAGCTCCAAAGAAGTTGGAATGCACAAGTTGGAATGCACTGAAAGATCTCACATGTGAGAGAAGGTAGTCTCTGAGATGCTGTGCTCCGAAGTCATAAGGGACTCTAACAGCCCAATCCTATCCTACCCTGAAATAGGGTGTTCAGTGTGGGTGCTATCCGGGGAAGGCCATGGCTGGCTGTCTACTCAGGGTAAGTGGGCATTTGCGGGTAAGAGCAAGTGGGTAAGCTGGTAAACCCCCAGCCTGTACAATGGGGCTACTCAGTTCTATGCCAGCTCTTTAGCTGGAGTAGGACTGTGCAGCCCCTTGTCGGGACTGGAGACCTGGGAGGGGGATGGAATGGCATCTGCAATGGACACTGATCTCACCCCCCTCCAGTCCCAATCCACCCACCCCGCCCCATTACACCCCCTCTCCCAGTCCCCGTGCCGCTCAGAACAGCCTTACCTGCTCCAGTGCAGGAGGGGCCTGGTGTGTGTGAGTGAGTGGCTTTTTTTTTGCCCCTTCTCCTTCTAAGGAGTTTTTTTTTCCTCCTCCCCTTCTCCCTCTTCCTCCTAACTGCTCTCCTTAGGGCTCCATTGTGTGTGTGTGTGTGTGTGTGTGTGTGTGTGTGTGTGTTGATGGCAGAATTCCTTGAATGAGCCAATTTAGAGAGTCCAAATTCAAACCCCGTTTCATTTTTTGAGCACATTCAGTAAACCTTAAGTGGACCTTTATACTCTCGCCTCAGTTGTCCATTCACTGCTATATTACATTAGCCTTGACACAAGATCCCTCCACCTGATTTCTTCCTCTCTTCTGTACATGCTTCAATAATGCACTGCTGGTAATACGCTACAACAGCTGTATACTTTATTTTGTGTGGTCATTCTTTGTAAGAATAAGTTTACCAGTGTTTAAAGAGCATCCTAGGACCTCTTCTGAAATATATCAAAGAACTGAAACGCATTTCCTGAATCTTATTACAGTCAAATTTGAATTCATTGAAGAGCTGCTTGTCCGACGCTTAAAAACACAGATATTTATAGAGCACATTTTGACTTCAAAGCAGAGTACAGACACTTAAGCTGCAGGAAAACTTTGACCGTCCAGGCATTTCAAGCAGTTTTTGGAAACAGCGGCTATCCATCATTCGTGTGCTTATTTGCATTTAAATAATATGCAGAATTTGACCAGGCTCTTGTAGATCTAAATCTTGAAGAGCATTCATAGTTTCTGCGCTGTCACTTAAAAATATCTAATGCAAACTTGTGGATTAAAATGCCATAGAAACAACTGTGACCATAAAGATATTTGAAAGAGGACGTAAGGAATTTTCTCCTGCATTCTCAGTTTCTCCTATTTTCTGTTCAATAGCTACTTAATTGACTACATTGAATAATTATTTTTTTTCCAGAAAATTTAATGCTGTCACACTTGATTCACTTCTGTTGCACAGCTGACATTAACGAGAAAAGTCAGAACTCTGTTCTATGTTCCACTCTTAACTACGACTTCCCCCCCCCAAAAAAAACATATTTGGGGTATGTAAATGACATCCAAAATTTAGTCCATGCTGTCTAAGTTGCTAAGCTTTTAAAATTAACTTCTCCAAAGCATGAGTGGTCTGGGGAAATGACATCAGTTTGAGTCTCTCCAATCCTTGGATTATTATTATTATTAAAAGCATTCTGCCTTTGGCTACTTCTCTGTAGTTTCATAAAAAGAGAATTGTGCCTGGAGATTCTTATTAGGCATATTTCTCTTCAACCACCAGCTTATTCTTTTCGAGTCCCAGAGGATTACAGGATATGACAAAACCGACTGCAAGAATGGATGCCATCGCTGTAGGTGCCTCTGGCTGAGGAACAAGATGCCCCAACTTGAGAAATGCCACAGTAGAGATTATAGTCCTAACCCACCAATGACTAGAATTCTAAAATATTATTACCCCCAGAGACAACGGAGGTCTCCTTGAATGATGAGATGAGGAAGGGAGAGACAAATAGCAAACTTCTATTTCCACTCATCAGCGAGTTCAGCAATGCTGTTCAGAGTTTAAGAGTTTTCTGAGCATAACAGAAGAGCTCAGCAAAAGATGAAGAAAAAAACTAGATCTGTAAAGTCAGTTCGCCTCTTTACTTTTCACTGAATAAATGTTCCACCCTCTACCCACGGAAGTGATACATAGCAGGCTATGATGCAATAGTTGAGATTGGTACAGTTAGGGACAGGCAAAAAATAAAACAAATGAAACATCATGAATCGCCAAAAAATTGCTAACAGTGCAATCCCAAATGCATTTACTACTACAGAATAATAGGCAGGAGGTATAAGAATAATGGGCAGAATAATGGGCAGGAGGTCTGGCTCAGTTGGTAGAGTCCATTAAAGTCCAACCACTTGACTTCTAAACAAGAATAGGCTCAAATTGCAAAATAACTAAAGAGAAACATGGTCGCAGTTCAGTTATACAAAATGTGCCCTTTTGAAAGGACTCAGCAGATTGTTATGGGCAGATCACTGATGTCCCCTTTTGCACATAAAACATTGTAACTGTAGTTTAGGAGGTCAAATACTATTCTCAAATGTGAAATTGTGAAATTCTCTCTCTTTTCCTGAAGTGTTTGCTGTGAATGTGTGCATGGTCACAAGAAGCTGAAGTAACTCTTTTGAAAGCAAAGCACAGTATGTCCCAACAATTCTATCTGCTTATCATTTGAGGCTTTTGACCTTTCCCACTGGACAGAAGCCTCGCCTGCATCAAACTGGAGCATTTCTTCTCAAGTCATACAATACAGCCATGAAAAACCCACTGCTCTTGCCTCCGTATTTATACATAGGGCGTCCAACCCTTTAGGTCTGGTATGTTCAGGAATAAGCATCAACCTTCTGCAAGGAATATTCAGGAATAAGCATCAACTACTAAAAGCAATCCTGGATATTTTAACAGGGTTGGGAAAAACAACTCCAGGAATAGCCTTAGAGTTGGTGACCCTATCTGAACAGACAAAAACTGTGATCCAGGAAATATATCCACTGCAGATATGCACAATTTGTGCACACACATTCAGGGTTTTGTTTTGTTTTTTCCTTTTCAAAAACTCTCCAAACTGCATCTTAAACCTCCCTGCAGTTTAAGATGCACTGAGAGTAGTGTATGGTTGGGTTCAGGCACAACATCAAGCCATATTTTGTTTACTATGGTTTCTTTTTTGTTTACTATGGCCAGCGGGTGGCGCAGCGGGTTAAACCGCTGAACCATAAGCTGTCGATCGAAAGGTCAGCAGTTCGATTCCCGTGACGGGGTGAGCACTCGTTGCTTGGCCAGCTCCTGCCAACCTAGCAGTTCCAAAGCATGTCAATGCGAGTAGATAAATAGGCACCGCTTGCGGGAAGGTAAACAGTGCTCCGTGTTCCAGCTGCATGCTACGTGCTGCGGCAAGGAGAGTCATGCCGGCCACATGACCATGGAGGCGTCTTCGGACAACGCTGGCTCTTCGGCTTTGAAATGGAGATGAGCACCACACCCTAGAGTCGGACACGACTGGACTTAATTGTCAGGGGATACCTTTACCTTTTTATGGTTTCTTTTGCATTATGTCTGAACCTGAGTCTGTTCACAAACTGTGGTTTGTTTGAGGCTGATCAACAAGGAATGAAACCAGTATGAAGCTAGTTTGAAAACTAGAGATTGTGTTTGTACAAGTTGTAGTTTCTCGTTATGTCTGAATCACAGATGAGCACAGTTAGTGCTAGTGCTCTGCCTTTGCTACACCATGGAAACAGGCGTGAATTTATGAAAGAGATTCCAGTGCAGATGGGAAACAAATATAGACAGGCAGCTCTAAGTCACAAAGTTTGCCTGGTGTAAGTCTGGACACTCCAAACATAGAGCAGGCTTCTTAACTATGGTTAGCACAAACCATGTTTTGCATTATGTCTTCTTAACCCAATCTAAAGCTCAGTTGGTGGAATTCTGCAGATACTATTTTTGACTCTGATTCCCTTTAAGCACTGAACCCCCAGTTTCCCCAAACCTCATTGAAAAGTGTCAAACCACATGGTGCCGGATTTGAATAGAACAGAAAGCTATATGTGCTGTTCAGTATAGATACCAGAAAGATCACAGAGTGAAATATTTTGAGCTTGTGCCAGGTATACTCTGTGAAGGGAATTTGAGAAAATAAAGTTTTCAATTACAGAGAGCACTACCAAGCCTTTGGCGGAAAAGCTGTGACACAAGCAATTAGGGAATCCAATATAACAGACAGTCGTAATAGTTGAGATAAGCTAGCTAAAAATATTTCCTTGAATGCTCACTTGAGTGCCATTTCCATACTATTCACTCTAAGCTTCTTTTATCTTGAGAGGTTCCAATAGACACACACAGGCAGCCAATGAGCACAATATGTGGTGTGGTAAATCTGGACAGTAAATATCTTATGACTCTTTGCCATCACACACAGAGTGACAACAAAAATGTAATGCTTGCTTAAATCAGCCTGACACAAGCAGTGCACGTATTATTCAATATTGTCAGGGCATCTACAGTAAAATATAATAAATGATTGTCAAAGAGAAAATAAAAAGGACTCTGACCAAAGATGGCAAGGACAAAGCCCAAAAAGTAAAAGGATGGGGGAAAAGTAAGAAGCAGGGAACAAGATAGAAGTCACACTAAACTTTTATTTAAAATTAGAAGTCATTCAGTCAGAGGGCAGGAAACCAGCATCATTAAAGGATGGATTTTGAGGAGGGGACAGAAAAAATGTCTGGCTGCTTTCTCCCTATACCCTTTCCAGTTTCTTGCTACTCAGTTATGCTGCCTGACCTTTCTCCAATAGGTGTAAGGTGCTGGGTATGTGTGTGTGTTTGAACTAAGGCTCCTGGCAGTCCAGGTCCAGCTATTTATCTCCTGTGTTGCCAACACTCTGCCTCCTTCTGCTGTCTTATCTTACTTTTTCAGCCTGTCTCTGGCTACACATCTGCCTCTGGCTCCTTGAGCCCTGATCTACACCATCCTGATCTGAGCTCTGATCTACCCTCTTCAGCCTGGCTCTGACTATGCCCCAGTCTCTACAGTTCCTCAGATCCCAATCTACTTTCTGCACCAATGGTGCATTCTGGGGGGGGGGGGACAGTCACAGAGGCCTCCTCAATGCAAGGGAACATTTGTTCCCTTACCTGGGGGCTGCATCAGCACTTGAAAGTTTATTACAATTGACCTGTAAGTTAGGAAGCCCCTAGTGTACTAGGACTGCATTTCTTTTTCACCTTCCAGCGCTGGAGAGCTGTCTTTTTTTCTCCCTCCGGTTCACTCACGTCGCTTTTTTTTTTTTTTGCTCCTAGCATGCTCGCCATGCTAGTAGTTTGAACTGCCAGCTCAAAGCTAGAAAAGATTGCAGCCCTATGGACCAATAGGAAGGCTGCTTGGCTGCAAAGGAGCTTGGGAGATGTAGTGCGAGGGATGAGGAGCAACAGTAGCCATTTTGATTTTCAGTCATTTCTGTTCTTGTGCCAAGATTTCGTGAGCCAAGATGCTGGCGCCCAGGTAAGTTTCTTCAAAACATGGTAGTGGCAGCGAGCGGGTAAGCAAGCAAGCCCGTCCGCTCTCGCCGGTCCCACTCTCCCTGGCTCGGCCGAGCCGGCGAGAGCGGGCAAGCCAGAGAGCGGCTGAGCCGGCTCGGCCGCTCTCGCCATCGTTGTCACTGCCGCCATTTTTATGAAGAAACTTACCCAGGTGCCAGCATCTTGGCTCGCGAAATCTTGCGAGATCCAAGATGTCGGTGCCCAAATCTCGTGAGGGCATCATGCACTCATGAGATTTGGGCACTGACATCTTGGATCTCACGAGATTTCGCGAGCCAAGATGCTGGCTCCAGGAAAAAGGTAAGTTTCTTCATTTTAAAAATGGCGGAGACTTCCAACCAGCCAGAAACGTTCCGGGACAGTTCCGGGACCCGAGGCCGGATTCCGGGACTTTCCCGGAAATTCCAGGACGGATGATAAGCCTATGCAGGTGGGGGAGCAGTCAGAGTCTCAGAGACCTTACCTTGGGGTTGCATCAGCATTGGAAAGTTTGATAGGATTGGGCCCTGAATCACTCAGAATTATTGTCCACTCCCAGAATACTTCTATTTGAACGAAGAAAATCCACAAATCCAACAACATTTGTGTCAGCAGAAAAATACTCTATATTCCTGCAATGACCTTGTGATGAAAGTCACAGGACTGGCCCTGTCATGTTTCATTTTCTACTACTATTTTGCTATTAATAGTTTCTTAGAGAGGCAGAGTGAAACTCCATGATCAGACTTTCATGTTCCCAGGATATCCCTGAACACTCCCCAAGTTCCCTGTGCTCACATTGCAGTTTGAAATGTTAAGTTCTGTGGATCAATGTAACCAAGTACTGTAAATGGGCCACAGCTGGAAAGACCGTAGAAGGGGGATCAAGGCAGGAGATCACCGTTGCCTAGTGGCATAACACATACTTTATACACAGAACTTTCCAGGTTCAATCCATTGGATCCCTAATTAAAAGGACACCTTTCAGGTAAGGATTAGGAAATTATCATTTTTATTTTATTATTTATTTGTAGGGGGGCCCAGGTCGGGGACCCCGGCAGCAGGGTGTCCAGAGCCAACCCTGAGTCTTGGGGCATGTCGGGCTCTGGGGAGACCTATAGTCCGAGACTGCAGGGGCGTATCGGGCTGCCCTAGGTCTCAGAGGGACCCATGGGGAGGGGGTTGCAGCACCCTGTTCCTCCTTGTCAGGCCTGAGAGGCTTGCCTGGCTCTCGCTTCTGTTTTCCAGCCAGCTGGCCCACAACTGACTCATCCTTGGTCAGGCATCCTTTATATACCCCTCCCTGCTCCCTAGTCCCACCTCCCCAGGCCCTGAGCCACTCCCACCATGTCTGCCTGACAGGCAGGGGTGGGAGCCTATCCAAGGCCGCTGTGGCCGGCTGGACATGGGTGGGACTTCCTGCTGCTCGTGTCTCTGCCTCAGATGCTGATGCCATCCGTGGATCGTGGAGGGGTCCTGTGTTGTCCGGTGGGGCCAGGCGTCCGTGGCCCACCGGCGTCTCCTGGCTGGCTTTGGGGGCCAGCGGGTGCTCAGCTGGGCCTGGGTTGCCCTGTCCCGCTGAGTGCCCGCGGTCCTTGGCCGCGGGCAGGGCCGATGGCCACTCGCCTGTCCCTGTCTCTGCTGACGCATCAGCCGGAGCCTCTCCGGGAGGCCGTGGCAAGACGCCACGGCTGCCGTTACCAGCTGGTTGGAGGTCCTCCTTCCAGGTAAGTACGGGGCCTGGCGAGAGCCCTGGACATTATTTATTTAAATAATTTTTACCCCGCCTTTCTCCCAATAAGTGCAAATTGCTCTGCCAGACATCTTAGAAAGCTGCTGACAGATTGGAGTGGGCTAGAAGAACCAAAGGCCTGACTCAGTACAGGCAACTTTGTGTGTCCATATTTATGTTCAAACTTATCATCGTCAACCACATACAACAGACACTAGTGGCAACTCTTACAAGAGAATGGCTATCACCTATTCCTATATAGGGAAGGTAACTTGCTGCACAAAAGACAAATCAGGATGTGCAAGAATTTGCCTCCAACCATGTTGTTATTCCATCCGTTTTTGTTATTAAAACCCTCATTTGTTAATTACCCATTTGTTAAAACTCCATTGGTTTTATTACTGCCATCCGTTTTCATTACAACCATTATTATTTTGTGGATGCAAGGGGGGCTTTACGAGCAGCTGCCTTTTAAAGAAAAAAAAATTGAAAGTTTAGAAGGAGTAGTAGCTGCTTCCTGACAGCCATGATATTTTCTACACAAAGCTTCAGATAAAATGGGGGGAATGGCAGCCATCACAAAAACATGGCAGCCCTCATTTTCCCCCAGATGCCTCATTTTTTCCAACATTTTCAACATATATGCATTAATTTCATAAGGAATTAAAAAAGAATCAAATGAGTCCAGTTCAGTTCAAATTTTCATTCATTCTGAAACAAATGCAGAATGTAGTCATTGTGGAAAAAAAACCTTAGTCTCTATCACAGATCTCTGCCCTGCCAATACCCTGCCTTTGCATGGGGGGAAAGATGCTTACTATTGAGAGAGTGAGTGGCAGTCAGAGGGAGACACGCTCATTACCAGGGAGTCATGCAGAAAAAAACTACAAATCCCTTGATACCTATAAGAATTGATGCTTCTTCTGGGCATGCTCGGAAGAGTCATTTCAAGTTCTGGAGTTAGCTAGCCAGCTGGCTGGCAGGCGTACCATCTGATAGTAAGCCAGGTTCCCTCCTGCTTCAAACTGCCTTCCTCTTTGCAAAATAAAGCAAGGGGTTTTTTTTTACTTGTTTGGGAGGAAAATGCCAGGGTGTGTGGAAGGAGGTTGCAAAATATGGGGGGATTGCAAGCATTCCTCACAAATGTTCACAAGACATGCTTGCAAAAGCCAGATAGTTTGTGCAACGAGCAGCGGGTTGTTTGCTCATTCCCAATTTCAATAGTGATCAAGTCTCCCTGGATCAGGATGTATATGTATTCTAGTACAGAATACACCTCTCATACAACAGAAAGGTACTTTGTCCAATAGAGCACTGGCATGCTATATGCAATATGCAGCAATGTTCAAATGGATATCAAACTGTATGCAGTTTTCTGTGATACATTTGGAGTAGAAGTGCACTCAAGATATCATCTGGTCCTTGGAACTTTACACTTGGCCAATTCATGTATTAAAGTATAAGGTTAACTTATTTTTCAATTTCATGTGAATACTGTACAATATTGTTTTCATTTTATGTGCTGCATAAATTGGTGCTTGGTTTGATGCAATATCTGTTCATTTTCCTGACCATTGTATTGCCAGTCTTTTGGCATTAGAAGGCAATATCTGCTGGAAGAATTGACCAAGTTGTCATAAGAACATTCCCCCTTTACAATATATTAGTTATGTGCAAATTATGTCTTCTATCCAGGCTACAAAATCACTGTTTATACAAATTCTTATTATTAAGAGTGATTGAAATGTCTGCCATATCTTTACTAATCTCTGTTTCTCATAAGGGGATTAGAGAGGTGGTAGATACAAATAAAAAAATGATAAGCTCTTCTAGAATTTGTTTTCAGCATTAAAACTTTTCAAAACAATTGGCTATACTGTACTGACTTTGGTGTTTTAAGTCTTCATTATCCTGGAGAGGAGAAAAAAGTGCAAGACATTCCTTGGAATAATATAACACTGGATAAAGCAGCATTAGAATCTCATTCTTGTTTATCCAGTTTTATGCACAAAGTATTATTCTAAATTTCAGCATCACAATTTTATTTTCTAAAGCAATAGTTACTTTGAGTTAAACTATTCCTTCATAATCTGTAGGCTAGACAACTGTAATACACATTGTGCATGATGGCCCTTGATGATTCAAAATCTGCATCTCATGCAGAACTCAATTATTTATTTCTAGGTGCATAAGATTGCTTTAAACATATGATAAAAATTGTATTTATATCCCACACCTTCAATAACAATACTCCCAAGGACAACATTAGAAATACATTAAAATATACAATGCTAAAAAAACACCCAATAAAAATAATGGTAACTGGAGAAAAGAAACACAACAACATCTAAAAGAGCTGGCTAAGAAAGAACAATTCAGTTCTTTCAAAACCTGGGAAAATAGAAAAGGTCATTTGCTGCTGAAGAGACATACAAGTCAATGCCAGGTCGGAGACTCTCTGAGGAGAACATTCCATAAATAGGGTGCCAGAGCCAAGGAGCCCCCCACCCGGGCGGTTATCGCCCGTTTAACTTCAGAAGACAGAAGCACCTAGAGAAGGGACTCCAATGAAGATCTTGATACATGGGCAGAGACATGTGGATACCCATGTTCTAAGGTGTACAGGGCTTCCAACAGACTGTTTCCGAACTCACGCGATACGTTCTCTAGGGTCGCTAGCAGCTATATTCTGAATGTACAGTGCATTGCTATAATTGAATCTGGATGTTACCAAAGCATGGATAACTAAGGATAAACAATATGGATAACAACAACTTGATCTGAACCCATCCACAGCATCAAAAGGAGTTACTTGTGAATCAATACTGAAATGACCCAATATGGTTCTGTTTATTATGTCTCTTGAACTTAAACAAAGGCAGGTTGAGGACATCAGTGGCAAGAATTCAAATTCTACTCTACTATGTTGTCATCAACAGATGCTTTTGTTCCAATCATGATAACTACTTACAGGGCTTGAGCATTCCGTTGATGGCAATAGTAAACCAGAACATCATTCTCAAATTCTAACGTGAAGCTGCACTCCTACACACAGTTATCTGAGACTGACAGTCCAAGATTGGACTTTAGTGCTGGTGAAACAAGCGTTCTGCCAGTGCTAACTGCCTTATGGCAGTTGTAAAAAATACTCTGGCAGTGTGCAGAGTTGCATGCTGCCAGATTGCCAGTGGGAAGGCCAGAACCTTCCCCGTATGTTGGAGAACCAACAAAGACCCGCTGGCAGAGGTAAGGCAGAGGGAGAGGCGGGATGGGGTGCAGGGAGGCAGCGATGGGGTGGGGGAAGGGTGATTCAGCTCCGAGAAGGGGGCGGGTTCAGCAGCAGTGATGGCAACTGAATCCTAGCCCCCTTCCCAGACGTGATCATGTGGTATGGGTCCATGCTGACCTATGACAGCAAATTTAGTAGCACAGGTCTGAGTAGACCTCTCTGCACTGCAGATGTTTACCCCTCAGTAAAGGAACAATGTTCCCTTTCCCAGAGGAGACCTCCGCAACTGCGCCGCCCCTCCCAGGATACAGCAGTAGCCATTTTGGCATTGCTGTGTCAGCGGATGGGGAATAGGATTGGGTCGTAAATCCAACTGACCTCAAGGGAGCATACTTCTGAGTAGACACAAATAGGATTGCACTGTAAATCAGTTCCAAGACAAACAAACTGTATCATGATATCTACGGTATATACGTATCAACAAACTACAGTATAACACTGAATTTTGTGTATTAGAAATGTATTAGTTTTTGTTGTTGTTGCAGGATAGAGCTATTTGGCAAATTTGTGTGGAAATTATAAGCTTGAAGACAACAGTCATCATGATTTCGTTGCATTGTGTTTATGTTTAGATATGAATTGAAGATGTTCTCATACATATTCCTCCACGTTCATATTGCTTGGTTCCTGCTGCCTTATTTGATTAGCATGAATACCAAACATGCTTTTGGCTGTTGACTGGTCATAGACGTGGGCAATTAAGGGTGGTTGATTGGTTTTGCAATTTGGAAACTATCAGAGTGAAGTATAAGTCAATTATCTATAATTAGCCAAGGGCTTAAATCTCATGTGGCGTCCCTTGTCAAGGAGTGCTTCTATTCAACATTGTTTTTAATTTAGCTAGCAAGGGATTCAGATCTCTCTCTCTCTCTCTCTCTCTCTCTCTCTCTCAAATATTTCATTCCATTGGTTTAAAACATACCTTATTTGCTTACTAGAAAGAGGTGATAGTCAGTCACAAAATTAAATTATTGATTGCAGGAACTATTAGGCTCCTCCCTTGAAATCGACCTAATCTAAGCAGAGTGTGCTTTGCCTGATAGACTTTCAACTTTGCTGCATCCAAATGTGATTTCTGTGAATGACATTAAACAAAATTCTCTATACAACTGTTCAATGAGCTAATTGATTATTTCTATTTATTACAAAAAATCTATCCCACCTTTTGGCCTGCAAAAGGACCCCCAACAGTTTACAAACAAAATACAATACAATACATAAAATACATAAAATACAATAGAAATCAAAATTTTAAGCAATTCAAAAAAATATTGATTATCAATCCACTCTCCATAATTTTTTCCAAACTAGATTAGACCCAATGGTGCCTGCAGAATAAATGTTGACTTGACAAAGCAACATTGCCCTCTCCTGAATATTCAGACTGAAGAACAGTTCTGTGTGACTTCAAAGCTTACTTCCATTATTTTAAATACTAGTTTACCCAATTAATGTATTGTTACAGCTGTCCTGTCTTTCTTCTTCTCTGGTACAAAGGTGAATCTATAGCTAACAACAACAACAACAACAACAACAATAATAATAATAATAATAATAATAATTAGTTCTATGTCATTTCTATAGGTGAACTAGTATCAGTGGTACTATAAATGGTTGGTCTTTCACAAAGGGTCAGACATACCGATTCAGCAAACTTTTTCCCACAAATATAAATAAGCAGAAACACATGTGGCAAATACATGAAACAAGTCAATGGATGTGAAAGCATAACCGAAGTTGTTGGCGAGATATACATTGCTAATGCACTTCTACCTTGTAGTTGAAGTTCTTTAGAGGACCTTCTTAAACTTCTTTTAAATGTGGACACGGTTAAAGAGCTCAATTAGAATGGAAATAGATGGAAAAATGTTGAAGCAAATAGAGACCTGAGGCATTTCTTTCTGTTGAAGCACTATTTGTTTGCAATTAAGGTGCAATAGTTTCAATTTGAGAGTTGAATAATTCAGGTTGTCTATCCATTTTTTGTTTTGCTTCAGTGATCGTATTACACATTAATGGGAAGAAAAAAATGCTAGTAATGACTTTATGACAAATAACATGAATCTGACTACAAGCAACATGTGTGGTAAATATGCAATGGACTACAGAACGTATTGGTGTCATAAACTAAATATTCTTAATTTATATTCCCAGCACTTCCTAAGTGATGCGAGTTCGACTGCCAGCTTACATTTCCTTTATAATGTTCATTACATTCAGGAATTCTAAAAGCCCATCTGCGTGTTACTTCTGCTAGGTTTTGCCAATATGAGTGTCACTTCCCCCTAGTTCTGGTACCCGGAAGTAACAGAAAGCAAACACACAAAAACCACACAGTTAAAAATAAGACATAATGATAATAATACTTAGCGTTTGTATAGTATTCTCTGAGTGTGTGAAGCATTTTGCCTGTATTATCTGGATGGAGTGCTTACAACAACCCTGTAAGGCAAGTACTGTAATCCCCATGTTGGGAGGGGGGGGAGAGTGGAATGCCTAAGGCCATCCAGTCAGTTCATGACAGAGGCAAGATTCAAACAAGGGAAGTCAAGGCTTGCAGTCTCTTCAGATGCTTCCACACTACCTATTTTATGTGGAATTGCACCCTTTGTTCACTCAGTTTTGACAGAAAGTTCAGATGACATGTTTTCTCAGTTGTCCTTCCATGTTTTTTCAGACCTGATTTATTGTGATTTTTTTTTTCAAAATAGGAATGCAATTGCATATGGACAGGCAAAGTACTAGTAACTGCTGGTGCTTTGGATTAAGGGCAGGAGGGAATCACTGCTCCAAGCTTCAATGTGAAACCCAACTCTGCATAGTAGACAGATCTGACTGTAATATCTATCCATTCCTAATGTTAAGATCTGTGCACTACTGCTTTATACATTACATGGGAAGGGGGGCAGGTATGCTGAGATGTGAGTGACTTCCACAACTTCAACCCTCTCTCCCTGCAAAATGCATGAAGCCAACTTTCACAGGCTGACCTGTCAGTTTGACTGAAGCTGCACTAAAATTGTGTGAGAGCACAATTCATTTTCATGGGTTCAGTATTCAGGAAAGTATTTGAGAAGCACAGGCGTTATAGGCAACTCAGGAACAACTTCTGCTGGTGCAGATTCTTTCAACAGACGATGGCCAAACAACTACATGCTGTCATTGAAACATCCCTTGTAACCTACCTCTATTCTATTATGAAAGACATACGTAGCAGTACCAGCATCTGTTCACACTCCTGGTACCCGACTCGTCTGTAAAACAAATCCTCCCAAAATCTTTTCTACAGTGCTTGGCTGTGTATCAGATTAACTGCACCAAAGACAGGTAGAGGGGTGCCACAGATAAGGACATTTTATCTGGAGGAGAAGCTATTTAGAAAAGGTGCACAGACATGAAGCACAATGCAATTGCTTCTATTAACAAGCTTTAAAATCTTACCTGTGAAACGATACCGTGTTGAAACAAACATACTGGACTAAACCACAAATATACAGACTGATTTCAGAAACACATCTGAGACTTAAAAACAAGCATCATACCTGGAAAACTCCGCCGTATATACACTTTTATTTCAAAACATAGAGATGTTAAAAAAAACTTTACGTAGTAAAGTAGTAGCTGGCTGCTAGTGTTTCTGTTACTTCTGAGGATGCCTCAAGTGTTTGAGGCAAAACAAAGTTTAACATCTTTATATTTTGAAATAAAAGTGTATATACGACGGAGTTTTCCCAGTATGATGCTTGTTTTTAACTCTGAGATTTGGACACGTCGTGACAACCTGAGAATGTATTTACATCTGAGACTATTTGATTCAAAATATATGGCTACTCATAAATCTTAAAATAGCTGAAGAACAGGCTTAAAAATACACTGACTAGCAGTGCAATCATATGCACAGTTTCCTGAAAGTAAGCCCCACTAAACACAGTGGGGCACATTTCTGGGTAGACCTGTATAGCCTTGCACTGTGACTTGCTAATTCACATGCTCCATGTGAAGCAAGGACATTCACAGCCCAATCCTGTGTAACTCTTGCACCAGTGTAACAGTAGATCCCCCGGTGTAAGAGCACTTATGCCAGTGTAACTTGCCGTATGCCTATGGACGCAGGACGGACACTGGCTTAACCCCCCCTCGGACACCTCAATGGGTAGACCCATTGCAGCGGCTGGGGCTTTCCTACCTCCCACCTTCTGATTTTCCCCGCAGGATGCAGTGTAGCCTGCGCTGGCGCTGCTGCATCAGTACAGGAAACGTTAGGTAGGATTGAGCTGCCTGTGATGAAATTTCATATTTACCATAGAAAAAGATATTTAACTGAACGTGTAATCACTCTTCAATCATGACTTCAAATGTTGGGGCCAAGTCAGCATAGCAAACACAAACTGTCCTTTCCCAAGACCGTGCTTCCTGTAGTACTCTCTGTACATTTTGAAGATGCGTTTGGTCTGAAAAAAGATTGAGTTGAATCGGCATCAACTTCACACAGCATGAACCCAACTGAGAATCATCTTGCTGAGGCTCAAGAGTGAAAAACAATTGGTAGTGTTAACCTTCCCCAGCTTGAACTACCAGGCAGCTGTAAGTCAATATGCTTGGAACTGTCTACATTTTACAGAAATCAAAAGTTACTGCTCTCCACAAGGATAAGTTTCAAAGTGGCATGTTGTTCTCTGGTTGTTCTTTCCAACTAGATTTACAGTAAAGACAGTCGAGGTGTCAGATGGAATATATATTCTAAAGAAAGACGGTAACAACTGGAACATACAACCAGGTCCAGCCCTGCCACGAAGCAGGGTGAAGCAGACCTCTTCAGGAAGCAGACCTGGGGGTGTTTGTCACTCGCCTATAAGTGAACTGACTTAGTATTCTTACATGTGCATAGAGCAAGACCCAAATAGAAATCCTTAATTTAATATTTGCTCTACTCAGTAGATATAATACAGTAGAAAATGATTTAACAGAATATGAAGGAAAGGGGAAAGACTTGAAAGAGGGAAGGAAGTGGCGGTGTTATTTTAATCGAAGGAATGGAAACAGGAGGATGGAAAGGGGCGGGGGGCTTTTACTGATCCACTTCAGACAGCAAAATCTCTTGGGCCAGCTCTGAATACAACTAGGTACACTGGGAAATGACCTAATGATTTATCATCACTCAGACTGTGGCTTAAGTTTGCCATTATTCTGCTCCTTCTGCTGAAAAATATCTCGTTCTTGGTCATTTGGTCAAATTTAACCCGATTACAGAGGCACCAAACTATTGCTCACAATACGAGTATTTTGATATCAAAATACCTAAGTGTACTGTAGTCATTCATTTCCTTTTCATTATCTGAGAGAAGATTCTGGTTCTCTAGTCTCCATGCAACTGCCTTTTTGCATTTATTTCAAATGTAAGATTAACATCAAATACTGAGTGTTCTAACCCCATGCATGCCGCATGTTTGGAATTCCAAAGAAATTCCACACTCACTATTAATTGCTCATAAACATGACCTCAGGGAGGATGATCTTCCATGAAGGCAAATGATTCTATGAGAAATTCAGTAGGAAAGTTTGTTTTTTTTTAAATGAAGGCAATGGATATGACCTGTGTAAAAAGAATGAAAGACAAAAAGTTATTTTGTTCCCCTTGCTTAAGTGCTGCTCCTAAACACATTCCCAATTTTTTTCAGATTGCCCTAATATATCTCAAGGTCAAATATTTTAAAACTAGACAACCTAAAATGCATTAATTAGACAACCTAAAATGCATCTTTGCTCCTGTTGCCTGAAAGGAATGAAGGAGATGGCAGCTTTTACAAGGTCACTTTCTATACCATTTATGTACCAATGTATTGATTGAGCAAACAATATTTGGGCATCACAGCAGGCTCCTGGCAGTGCTGTTTCCAATTCTGCATCAGGTCAAGATCACCTCAAGTCAACTATCTTTGACCATAGGGGAGAAGTGACCATCTCTTGAGGTTTTTTAAATACTAAAGAGCAGGCAAAGGTCACCATCTGGGCTGATGGTAGACAATAATTATGCATTGCTGGTGCCAGAGGGCAAACAGGTTTAAAGGGTTCTTGCAGCTAATTGCCTATTAAATAGTTCTGATTGCCCCTGTCAAATAGCAAATTCCACTGTGCCCAGGAAAAAAAAAAACTTCCTCCACCCCTTGTATGACAGAAAGCAGTGGTCATTTATATTACCATGCCCACTAGTATAACATGCAGCCTTGCATTTATTAATTATGTGATTCTCGAAGTGTGACTCCAGAGATTCATATGGTAAAGATGACCTAGGAGGAGCAAGCATGATTAACAGACTCCTGGTTGTCTCTTTTACTAAAGTCAAAGCTTTATAAACTCTATTTGACTCTATTGATGGGCTGTAAAGTTCTATCAGTTACATGTATGACTATTACTGCAATACTGTGCCTACTGTTGCGTTTAGATGTAAGACAAAATATAATTAATAATAATAATAATAAAATGTCCCACGTTGGTTCAAGAGTTTATACTGAGAACGTCTTTTCTTCCTGTATTGCGTTGCCTCCAGTACTGTCTGCCTACACTCTGAATGTACTATTTGCATCCCACTACCGAATTACCAGGCCAGCAGGTGGCACAGTGGGTTAAACCGCTGAACCACGAGCTGTCGATCGAAAGGTCGGCAGTTCGAATCTGCGATGGGATGAGCTCTCATTGCTTGGCCAGCTCCTGCCAACCTAGCAGTTCCAAAGCATGTTAATGTGAGTAGATAAATAGGTACCGCTTGCAGGAAGGTAAACATCTCTCCGTGTTCCAGCCGCATGCTACGCGCTGCGGCAAGGAGAGTCATGCCGGCCACATGACCACGGAGGCGTCTTCGGACAACGCTGGCTCTGGCTTTAAAATGGGGATGAGCACCACACCCTAGAGTCAGATACGACTGGACTTAATTGTCAGGGGTCACCTTTACCTTTTTACCGAGTTACCACCCACCTTCCTAGCATGACTATAGAACGTAGACAATGCTATGTGATGGGAAATAAATTTCATCTCGGAGGGACAGGGAAGGGATTGTGCACGTTCCTTTGTTTCATAGGAACTGCTTATTTTATAAACACAAATGTTTTCACCATAAATAATTGTTATGCCATCTATAGGACATATCTCCTGAGTTAGGCACCTCTGCTGTGGTGTAATCATACAGTAGCCCCCAAAAATAGATTCTTTCTTGCTCCCAGCACTGGGCTGAAATCTTGGTCACCTGGCTAGTCTGAGGAACGAAATGGCAGTGTTCTTAGGGGCAGATATTGAGGATGGACACTGGTCTTCTACCATCAGTAGGACTACCTGTGGGGAGGCTTACATTAAACATGCAAACTGGATTAGCTGTCACAGCTTTCTCAGAATTCTAGTTCTTGCATTAAACTGCCATTTCTAGAGCTTGGGGAGTAGTGGGGAGGAAGGACATATTAGGATTGTATGGTTTTGAAAATGGATTAAATTTGATACGATAATATGGCTAGATTCTGGAGGAGCCTCTTTTCTGGGTCCGACGTGATCCAAGGATCCCCTCTCCACATCCTTTTCAACCTTGGTGATCATGCAGCTGCAAACGTTACAAAAATTGCTAGCAAAGCTTTCGACATGCCCAGTCAACTCTAGAATCTATTTATCGATGGGCCATAAAGTTCTATCAGTAGTCACATATATGACTATTACTGCAATACTGTACCTACTATTGAGTTAAGATGTAAAAAAATGAAATATGTTCCAAACAGAAAAATATTTGATAGAAAATATGCACAGCAATAGTACACTACACTTCCATCTAATTCAGCGTATTATTATGAATAATAATGGAGTGGTTTCTGGGTTGGTTTCTTTAGTTTGCACATTACGATTTCTGTACTTGTTGCTGGAATTAAATCAAGGGTGGGGAACGTCCGGCCCCCGGGCCGGTTCCGGCCCCCGAGGGCATGTTCTCAGGCCCCCGGAGAGCTAGCTTCCATAGTATGGTGTCCGGCCCGCCAGGAGCTTTTTCAGTAGCGCCGCGGCTTATTTCTGCGTGCACACGCTGAAACAAGCCACGGCGCTCCTTCGGGCTACAGTACACTGAGGACAGGAGAGGAGACTCCGGAAGAAAACGAGTCGGGCTGGCAGCCTCGTAAAAGCCCCTCGCTGAAGCAGCAGCTGACTCACAGCAGCTCAACAGATCGTAGCGTCTCTCGCGTGTGAATGATTGTCAGGCTCAGCGATCGATCTCTCCCGAGGCTACTGCAGGGCCCTCCCACTCTCTTCCAGTCCGGAGGCTCCCGAAGAAGGTGGGTCGGGCAACGACGCTCCTTCGGGCTACACAGGAGCGTCGTTGCCCAACCCGCTTTCTTCCGGAGCCTCTGGACTGGAAGAGAGTGGGAGGGCCCTGCAGCAGCCTCGGGAGAGATCGATCGCTGAGCCTGACAATCATTCACACGCGAGAGACGCGACGATCTGATGAGCTGCTGTGAGTCAGCTGCTGCTTCAGTGAGGGGCTTTTACGAGGCTGTCAGCCCGACTCGTTTTCTTCCGGAGTCTCCTCTCCCGTCCTCAGTGTACTGTAGCCCAAAGGATTTTATTTGACATCTCCACATGCTCATTTCAGACTCAAGTCTCAAAAGTTGATTCTGTTTCTGGATCTTAGTAGAAAAGTCAACTAAAGTGAACTTTGTCAACACTGTTGCTTCATTTATGTGCCCAATATAAAGCAGCCTTTCAAGGAATTTAATACATAAAGGACAAGAAAGGAAAACATCAAAGGAATAAGTGATATTTAGCCTTAGAGCAAATTGTGAAGCTTCCCTAGCATTTCAACTTTAAGTTAAGTATCTCAGTGTTTTCTGATTTGTATCTGTACTACAAATGAATGAAGATGACAAAAAAATGGTGTACAGTCTGATTAAGGTGTCAGATGTCCACAGGTTTAAAGGATGATATAATCAATACCTAGTCCTATATCACATAAAGAGTTTGTGTTGATTGTGCTTGAGTCTTTTGATCCCTTGGTATTTATTTACAGTATGCTGAAAAGATAGCCTTGATATGCAGTTGTGTGCTGAGGCCTTAGCATTAAGGTCAAACACAAACTCCACATAATCTTCACAAGATTAAGCTCTCTGGATGTCATTTCCAGGGGGTACAACATTTGTATGCAAGGAAGTAACTGAAGACCATAGTAAAGAACATTATTATTCAGTTAATATTTATGCAGAATACATTGAGAGAGCACGCAAGATTGTATGATGCTAACAGCCACAAGATGAAAATTGTGGACAACTGCGATACAGAATAATGGAGATGTTCTTGCTCATTTCTTAACCAATATGTTGCAAGCTGCAAGAAACTCAAAGACTCCCTTGCATTTTAACTTGTGGAAGATGAGAGGAGGCAATCAGATTAATCCATTCAAAAGTCCTCTCGCAGATGGGCAGTCCTATCGTGGGCTTACAGTGGCAGTTTTTGAGATCTGCCACAGTACGTCCTGATACGGCATCGTAAAGGGTGAATTGCTGTCATGTGCTGCAGAACTGCTGGCACAAATGACCAGAGGCCCCGCATGCATAACAGTGGCATGCAGAAGCCCTGCCAGAGCAGGTAAGTTGATGGTGGGGGCGGTTCATGGTGATATGACGACATCATCAGCTCTTACATCCGGGTTCCATGACCTAAGTAGAATGAATATTGGCATAAAAGAGGTAAGAGCAGGTGGGTGGGCCCATAATGTGACGTGCAGCCAGTGGAGCAGAACCTCTGCTCTGTGGTTTTCTGTGTCGTGTCACAGTCCCGCTGCTGAGTGGCTCGCCTGGCATGGATCCTACGACGCTCCACGGAGTGCAATGCACACTTTGGGAAACACTGATCTATGGCTTCAAAGGAAAGTATATAATGAAGACTGGTGAACAACATCTCGAAGCTAAGAGCATACTATTGTGATGCTGGCATTGTTTTTAAGAAGGTAAAATGATGGTGAAGAGCAATGAAGGTTCTTGTAAAACTGATGTAAAAGGTTCACTAAAGAGTATGGCAGTACAAATTTGGTGTAAATGGACCCCCCACGAGAAACCTAGAGGAGATAGGAGCAGTCTACTGAGAGTGAGGGCATTGGCTGGGGAGGGGTTGATAGGAAGCTGCCTTTGACAGAGTCAGACCATTGAGCCATGTATGTCAATATTGTATACACCGGATGGCAATGTCTTTCATGGGTTTCAGACAGGTCTTTCCTAGTCCTACGTAGAGATACCAGGGACTAAATGTATGACCTTTGACACAGGATAGGCTCCAATCTGAAAAGAATCTAGCCATTTCTTAACAAAGATATTCTTCCAAACTACTGCAAATGCATTATAACAACTATTTTTTCCCAGATTTAGAGCGCAATCCTCCAGAGACTTCAAGTGGAAACGACCCGTTGCAAATGTGCCATAAAGAACATTTGTGACAACTCGGGAGTAAGGGCCGCCAGAGCTAGGCTGGAAGCCATGGGCGATCCGGGTGGCGAGGGAGGGGGGCCATTGACCGAGCTGGCCTGGGAGAGGGGATGGGGTCCACCATATCCCCATCCCAGCCAGTGCAGCAGTTACACAGCCTCCTCCTACTTGCACCAGCTAAATAGCTAGCAGAAATCCGAGGAGGCCCATCAGGCCTTCCCCAGTTTACACCGGGGGAAGGGGATGAACATCTCCTTCCCCTGAGTAGTGGCCTGGAATGGGGATAGAATCCGGCGGGCGGCCCAGGGCTGCGCGCCAGATAGTTAGGATTGGGTTGCCCAGATCTGTTTCGGTGTGCGTTCTGATGGAGACTCCTTTGCTAAAACCTCAGCATTAATAGTTTAGGATTAGAGTGGGACTTACAGCAGTTTTAATAACTTCATGCACACCTTTCAAAAGGAATTATGAATTACAGCATGGTCCAGAACTGGGAAATCAGTTGCCTTGATCCACAGCCCCACCAATGAGTACCACTACTACAAGAGACTATTTTTAAATATATTTTATCCTAGTGAGGTATAATCTAAGAGTAGAGTTTTAAAATGCTTTCCTTTAAGTTTTACACAGTGCAACCTACCAGTCAATAGGAAAGTGACAGCAAAAGCATTGTTAGTTCTGATTCAAGAATCTTCACTTCCCCCCACACCTACTAAATATGTTTTTATGCTAATTGAGGAAAAAATAACATGCTTTCCATTTCATTTTATTCCTGCATGGTTTATCAAGTGAAATCTGTTTCCCTCTCCTGCACATTACCTTTGCACAAGATGAATCACAACACGAAGGCCAGATGGGAGAAGGGCCTTTTCTCTCCTTAATGACAGAAAAATAGTCTTAAATGATAATTAGCCACAACTAATGGACTCTGTAGCATGCAAAGATTGTAACAACACACTGTGATAATTTATGCTAATATCTCCCAAATATGCGGAGACATGCTTAAGAATGCAGCACTTTGGACTTTGGATTATGACAACATGCAAATAAGCAGATTTGCATAAGAGACCTGCGACTATTTACTCTCTCAAAATACAACCTCAGTGCACCCACTCTTATGCATACATGACAACAACTGTGGCTTAGTCTTCTGCTGCTGCAGCTACCATAGTATTTCACAATTAGTACTTCAATTTGCTTGGGCAACACAGAGAGGAGGGAATGTGAAAAATTATACAGTATACACCTGCCTATGGAGTTCCTTATGGGAGGAAGCACAAATTCCTAGCAGCTTACTTGGTCTTCTGGTCTTTCCTTCCCGTCCATTTCTGTAGCCACACATTTCCTGCATCACATGTGCTGAACTGGGTCAGAATGAAGGACAGATACCAGGGACATGACAAAGGAATTAGGGAAGGAATGGGTGAGAGAAGTCATGTCTACTTTAACTCCTGCTTCAGAAGTTATCTCCAGGTGGTATCCCGTAACCGTAGAAGTAAGCCTGAAAGCTGTTCCATACAATATAAAGAAGATGGGCAATGGCCATATCATTATATGTTAATTACATAGAGTGTAATTAACATGTGGAACTCCTTCCCACAGGATGGGGTGGCACTTGGTCTAGATGCCTTTAAAAGGGAATTGTACAGATTTATGGAGGAAAGGTCCATTACAAGTTACAAGTCATGATGACTATATGCAACCACCGGATTTTAGAGTTAAACCGCTGAACCATGAGCTGTCGATCGAAAGGTCGGCAGTTCGAATCCGCGACGGGGTGAGCTCTCATTGCCAACCTAGCAGTTCCAAAGCATGTTAATGTGAGTAGATAAATAGGTACCGCTTGCGGGAAGGTAAACAGCGCCCCATGTTCCAGCTGCATGCTACGCGCTGCGGCAAGGAGAGTCATGCTGGCCACATGACCACGGAGGCGTCTTTGGGCAACGCTGGCTCTTTGGCTTTGAAATGGGGATGAGCACCACACCCTAGAGTCGGAGTTACTGGACTTAATTGTCAGGGATCACCTTTACCTTTACCTATCTCTGAACGCTAGGTGCAAGGGAGTGGCAACAGGATACAGGTATCTTGTTGTCTTGTGCTCCCAGAGGCATCTGTGCCACTGTGACTGTGAGATACAGGAAGCGGGTGTAGATGGGCCCTTGGCCTGATCCAGCAAGGATCTTCTTATGTACATAGGAATCTGCCTTTTACTAAATCAGACCACTGATTCATCTAGCTCAGCACTCTCTACATTGCTGGCAGAAGCTCTTCAGGGTTTGAAACAGGGATCTTTCCCATCCTACCTAGAGATGTCAAGGATTGAATCTGGGACTGTCTACTGGTATCCTCCGCTTAACGACGGGGATACGTTCTGGAAAACCCGTCATATAGTGAAACCGTCATTAAGCGAGTCCTTAATGTAACACAGTGGAGTTGTAATAGGGAATGACTGGTAAACACAGTGTACACTATGAGTGTAACACAAAGCACAACAAGATTTCTACCTGTCAACGGAGGTAGAAACACACACACATACAAACACAGACAGTTAAAGTCAACATTTTTTGTGTATTTAAAATACAGTACTGTAGCTTTAATTCTTTGTTTACACTTTTGGGAGCCTCCATCATATATGCGGATCGTCATTAAGCGATCCATCATTAAGGGGACACACACACCTGTATATGTAAAGTATGCTTTCTCCCCCTGAGTTACGGCCCCACCTACAAAATGACAACAGTCGTTGTCAATGCCCCCTGTTTGTAAGTGTATTCTACCACAAATCCCAACATAGAATACTGAAGAAAATAAAGAAGCAAGCTGTACTGCCAACTTATTCTCATGAAATATTTGAATTTTAGCTAGACAGCTGTAATGGCATATGTTGAACTTTTACAATATTCACTTAAATGCTTTGTTGCATATAAACCATATAAACGTTGTCACCTGGTTCAAATGGATAACGTCCGTAAAGCGTGTTGCTACTCATTGAAACTGCAAGGAAGGAATATTGATTGCTACATTGATTTCCAAACTAATCTGACTTGACTAAGGGAATAGCTGACTATCACTACTTTAAATTATATGTGGGGTCAGATGCCTGGGATTGCTGCTGCCTGAGAGAAAGAAGAGATGGTGCGGTAGGAAGCTGAGGCAGGAGTTCCTTCCCTCTCCCCTTCTTCTGAACAACCCCCCCCCACTAAATTTTGAAGCTCTGAGATGAAGATTACAAAATTTATCATCTGAATTTCTGCTAATAATATTGGACAAGTGATTTGAACCATGCATGATTATTCCTCAGGAAAACATGTATCTCAGGTTATTCTATTAAGAAGTAAATCTAAAATACTCCCCTTTTTTAAAAATTCTGAATACATTCAAGAGTTGGCCTTCGAAGCTGGCTATGAAGCTTGCCCACCTCGAAGGCATCTCCTCCATGCTAGCTGAAATGGCACCCATCCAAGATTTTAAGGCAAGTTTAAGGAGCTTGATGGCCCAATCCTATGCTTACCTTACACCGGAGGACCACGGGCTCTGCTGGCGCACACTGTCGCAAACATGCTGTAAAGCATGTTGTGACAGCGCACCTTCAGAGAGAGAGCGGTGCAGGTACGTTCTGTGCTGTGCAGCACAGGGGCGGGGGAGGGTGGAATGGGGGTGGGTGAATTGGGCCTGGGAGAGGGCTGGATCGGCAGCAGTGGCGCACAACGTATCCTATTCCCCTTCCCAGACCTGATCCACTGACACAAATCAACACAGACTTGTGCCAGCAATATAGCTGGTGTGACGCGGGTCTGAGTTGACCTATAGCGGCGGCTGGGGCTTTCCCTGGGGCAAAGGGGCAAATGTCCCCTTACCCTAAGCAGACTTTCTTCCTGATAAATTCCCCCTGCAGGAATGCAGCATAGCCCGTGCCGGCGCCGCTGCATCGGCCATCTATTCTGGTAGAGTGGTGTGAGGAGAACAATCCCTTCAGTAGGAAAACAAACTCGGGGTGATGGAACAAAGGTGATCACTGCATATTTTTCCTCCACAGTGCTCTTCCACTGTTTACCAGAGCAAGGGAATTATTTGTAATGTGGTTATTGTGAGGAAACTAAGTCAAGGAAATGAGTTTTGCATTTCAATCTACTTGTCTGTGTGTTACTTGCAGAAAAACTATTAATACGTGTCAGTACCAAGGTCACAAGGAACAATTCTGCACATGATTGCTAGCCGAAGAAAAATTATCACTATAGTACAAGTGTTGGTTCCTAGCAGTGCAGGAAGGATGCAAGTCCAACCAAGGTACATAGGTGTTTTGTTTTGTTTTCTATTTGCATTGCTGGTTATTCGCAGTTATTTGCATTGTCGATTACCCGTATTTATCGAGGCATAACACGCGCCGGCATATAACACGCACCTTAGTTTTAACAGTGCTATTTGAGTAAAAAAAACATTAAGCATTTTTCCACCTGCGGTTGACTGTAGTTTTCATGTTCTGTGGGACCACCATTGCCACCTATGTTGGCCCCACTGCCACTTATTTACCCAAGCAGGACAGAATTGTTTCCGATTCTGAGAAAAAGGTGTCTGCCTTTTTTAGATCCATGGGCCTCTAAAAAATCCCGGGGGGGATTTTGAAGTCTCAATTTTGCAGCATCGGCATATAACACGCACCCTACTATTTTGGGCCAACATTTAAGACAAAAAAGTGCGTGTTATATGCCGATAAATACGGTATTTGCAAAGGGTTTCACTGGGAGAAAGTGTGCACACATTTTCACATGCACCAGCCACATATAATGCAGCCATTGTTGCCATCACAGCAAGGTTAATATTTACAGCATTGGCAGTTAACCATTCTATACAGTGCTAGGTACACACAATTCACTATTTGGCAGGAGAAACAGGCATGCCGACAGCGAAAATGGGATTTCTAATATGGCAGTGAACTCATCAAATGAGCAAACCACTTCCAAGGACCCTGGTAGTACATGTCACTTGAAAGTGCCTGTAATACTAAACACAATATACTGCTACTGCCTGACATGAGCATTGAACATTTAGTTGTCAAAATATGTGCATTTTAATTGTCACATAACATCATACCTTCAGAACAAATTTCAGAGTTCAATGCACACTCGCAAGGCTGTGTACAATCTAGTTCCAAATCCTGCACCACTGGTTACACGCAACACTGAAGGCCGTGACAGACCGCACGCCAAGGCGAGCAAGCGCCGAGGCGAGCGAGCGAGGTTGGTCGCTCTCCTCCACGCTCTGAGCTTGTCTATAGGAGTGTCTTCCCGCAAATAGTCCCTCCTTTTGTCCCGTCTTCTTGGAAAAAACCTCCACGGTGATTGGCTAACACTAAAGTTAACTTCCGATTGGCAGATAGCCACTCTCCTCCCCCTCTCATCTGATTGGTGGCTGCAGTAGCTCCGCGAAGCAGCCCCCTCAAACATGGGCCAGGAACATTTTTGACCGTGCCGGCAATCGGGAGATCGCATGAGCCAGTCAGGTAGGTACCCCTGGCACATTACCAACACTGAACCCACCAACAACCTGTACATATAGCAAGAAAACCAGTATAGTGGCTTTAAAAAAAAAAAAAAAGAAAGAAAGGTGCAACTGGTGGGCAAATAGATCTTTTCAATACAGCCCAGGTTTTCAGAAGACAGCTGTATTTTTTTATTGTGCCCTATACAAAGATATTTCGTGCCAATATTTGCCAGTTTTATCCAGTTACAGTCAGGCTGCATACAATGACTGTGTTTACATTCATTAGGGCCTTATAACCACCATGGATAATGCCTCTGTGTTAATGTGTAGACATTAGACTTCATCGCTGGTAAGTGAATATGAAATCAGATGTAGTTACTAGAATTATGTTGATTTGTATTGGTTATGCTCTGATGCTTTTAACAATAGCCTGACATGCAGAAATTAAGCAAATGACGCCTCTCTCTCTCTCTCTCTCTCTCTCTCTCTCTCTCTCTCTCTCTCTCTCTCTCTCTCTCTCTCTCTCCCCCCCCCCCTTTAGCATGGAGATAAAGAAGTGGCTCGGGAAAAGGAAAACCATTTCCTGAGCTCTCCATCTCAGAGTCAGTTCTGATGATCTGCTGGCAGCTGGCTACCTGGTTGAATAGTCTGACACTTGATGAGTACAGTTCACCAAGGCACAATTACTGGGGGGTTTTTTAGACAGGGAGCTACAGTCTCATTGAAACTCATGGCCCTACAGCACAATCTTATCCAACTTGCACCACCGATGTAACCAGCGGGGGAGGGCAGGGCGGGGAGGGAGATTTAAATCCCCTTTGAATCCCCCTTTGGAGAATCCCCCCTGGGGCCTCCCGTTCTCACTGCACCACTGGTTACACGTAAGTTGGATAGGATTGTGTTGCCAATGTTGCACTTATCATACAAGTGGACCAGTCACTTAACCAGGGGTTTTGTGATGGGGGAGGCTTGTTCAAAAGCTAGTCTATCTTTGGAAGTGTGTCTTCCCAAGCACAGGAGTAGGGCCAGTTAAAAAAAAAATTAAAAAGAGAGAGGGGGCGATATTAACTGGAATAATAACCAATAATGACTAGTATCCTGGAGGATCTAGTTTTAAAGGGACAGCATGAATAATTCTAGCATTTCCTCCAGACACAAATTATTATTTTATTTGTTTTTCACACGTTTATACTGCTCTTTCTCCAATGAGATCAGGGTGGTTTACATGCATTCTTCCCTCCTTTTGTTCTCACAACAACCCTGTGAGGTAGGTGAGGCTGAGACATAGTGACTGGCCCACGGTCACCCACAAAGTTTCATGGCTGAGCGGGGATTTGAACCTGGATCTTCCAGGTCTAAGTCCAACACTTGAACCACTACACCATCCTGGCTCTCCAACAGCCCAATCCTGTGTATGATACGATGGCTGGCCTAAAGGGCCGGCCACCATATCCTATCCATGTCCTGGGCTGCCCGGGTGCGAGGGAAAGCAACAATCGTCCCCTTCTCCGGGTGTAAGCTGTTTGAGGGCGTCCTCGAATGTATGCGAGCTCCAGAGTTAGTGTACATTCGAGTCCTCCATGTAAGGCTGGGCCGGACCTAGAGAGGGCTTTGGATATCGGCGTATCTCTCCGCCAATATCCCTGCCCTCTCCAGGCCCGGCACGGCCTATGGCCGCCCTTACCACCTGGTCCACCCTACCCCCATCCCTGCCCCAGTCAGTGTAGGCCTTACCTGCTCCGGTGGGCGCAGGGTCGGGTAGGAGCCGGGGTAGGGGCTGCCGGTCACTGCACTGGCGGTCCTTACTCACCGGGTGTTGTAAACACACTTCATGGCGCGTTTACGACACCCTGCACTGGGGTAGTGCGCGCTCCCCCAGCGCTAACCTACACGGGATTGTGCCGAGAATGTCAGAAATATCAATTGCCTCGAGACATTAGCAGGGAGAATAGAATAACCATAGCATATAATTTTTTCCAGACTGAAATGCACAGTGTGCAGACAGTACAAAAATGAAGTCATCAATGCCCAGAGTTAGTAGCCATTTAAACAGAATCAGAACGGGGGGGGGGGGACTTATTCAGTTCTGTCAGAGACTTGATGATTCAGCAGCAGTACAAGTATCAAAACCGTGAATCACAATCCATAAGCAACATTTTAAAACATCTTTACATATCCCAAACAATTACAGAGAATGTTAAAAAGAGAAAGAAATTATGAATAGAAAGCTAGTCTGAAGAGATTAAGTCTTAACCAGATGCTTTAAAAATCTCAGGAGGCCGGTTGTTATCAGAAAGGTCCCATACATTCACCTGAGGGAAGTGCTCTTATTGCGGGGGCAGCTTCAAGGGTATGGCTTTTTTATATACCGTATTGTCCCGAGTATAAGACGCACCTGATTATAAGACGCACCCTTAAAGTTTGGTGCTATTAAAAAAAATTAATTAAATCACTGGCATTAAATTGCAACAGCCTGATTATAAGATGCACCCTTAGTTTAAAAACTTAAATTAGGAGAAAAAAGTGAGTCTTACACTCAGACCAATACGGTATTTGCTGAGAGAACGTATCCCTGTAAGAGAGACTGCAAAGGACCACTTCACTGCCTCTTCTCACTCCGCTAAGAGCTGCTGTGAAGGTCACTCTGTGAAGAGTGTGATTATGATAACCTCTTTACGCATGTTTTTGTCCAATGCCAGATGGAGCAGTGTATAAAGACAGGCTGCCTGCTTAGAATGGCCAAAAGTGAATTTACACAACAACCAGTTGCAACGTAGACATTACCCCCCACACACACACACACTTCTAACACTAGAAACAGGAAGGCAAGGGATAAGTACCTATGAACAGATGCACCGTTTCATCTGTTATATGCTACATCAGCAGTTCTCAAAGTGGTGGGTTGCGACCCACCAGGAGAATCGGAAGTGGCCACCAACCCCTTAAGGGGTGTGGCGACCGCGGTGGCGCTCCTGGGATCGCACCACCGCCAGGAGAAAAGGGCTATTTTTAACTTAATGAGGGTTGCGCCTACCTGCACTTCAGATCAGCTCTCCACGGTGACTGCGACCCGCTTCTGTTTTTCGTCTGAAACTAGAAGTGGGTCGCAATCGCCATAGAGAGCCGATGTGAAGTGTGGGAAGGCCCACATAGTGGGTCACAGAGCTCCCCGCACTCTCCAGAGGGCCTCAATAGATTAAAAATAACCCTTTCCCCCCTGGCACGATCCTAGGAATGCCGCTGCCACCATCACCCCACCCCCACATGAATTTATGGTTTTTCCCCATCTTGCAGGGAGAACTTTCAGAACTGCTGCACTACATTATAAACATATAACTTAGAGGTGGTCTGCTTTATTTTTATGCATCTATTCATTTGGAGAACTGCATTTATCTCAACACAATCCATTTTATACAATCTGACCACATCTGGGGGGGGGGAACAGACTCATGGCAAACCAGCATTTACCTGCACTTTGTGTATTTTTCTTCACTTCCAAAAGGTGTATAGTGCTGTTGCATGGAAATGTCATAGCATTTTAATGTAATATAATATAATGGGTCTCAGCACTCAAGGCTTGATTGATTGGATCTCTTCCCCAGGTGAGACGGCAGAAAGCCTCTGGCTTGCCAGAGGCGCGAGCCTTTGGATCATGCCCAGAAGACCAGAAAAGCTTTTCTCAGCAGACTCTATGACCTGGGCATTCGAACATCAGACCACCACCACCCCTTTCATTTTATTCACTTGTGGGGAGAGAAGAGGACCACAGCAGTTGCAACAGCAAGAGGGGTTCACAAGATTTTATAGATGCCGTACCAGCTGTTCACCCAGCACTAGGGCCAGCCAGTCTTCATCTTGTTGCTGGCCCTGTTCAATGACTGAGCTGAGAGGCCGGGCTCAGAAGGGTGGCCTTGCCGGGTAAGTTATGTGTTTCATCTTGGGAGGGAGCTCGGGGGAGGGGAGGGGTGCCACTATCGAGGCAGTGACGGGCCATGGAAGATATGGTGGTGGGGGTCAGACAAGCCATTCCAGGAGAAGGAGGGTCCATCATAGACAGATTGTCTCTCCTTCTGGTCCTTCCCCCAACTCTTGGATGACTGGTACTCTTGGCAGTGATTCCCTGAATCTGAAGCTGCTGCTTTTGAATGCCAGGTCGGTAAATAATAAAACCAACCTCATCCGGGACTTGGTCCTGGATGAGAACGCCGACCTGGTATGCATCACGGAGACTTGGTTGGATGAGGCGGGAGGGGTAGGCCTCTCCCAGCTTGTCCCCCAGGTTTCCAGGTGGTGCAGCAGCCACGGTTGCAGGGACGGGGAGGAGGAGTTGCGATGGTCTATCGTGAATCCATCTCCCTTACCAGGTGCCCCGTTCAGCAGTTCACTGGGTTTGAATGTCTCCATGTTGTGTTGAGAGGGCCGGACAGGATGGGGATTCTGTTGGTGTACCGCCCGCCTTGCTGCCCAACAGTCTCCCTGCCTGAGCTGACTGGGGTGATCTTGGCGGTGGCGTTGGAGTCCCCCCGCCTATTAGTTCTGGGGGACTTCAATGTTCATGCCGAGGCGCCCAAGGTTGGTGCGGCTCAGGACTTCATGGCCGCCATGACAACCATGGGCCTGTCCCAGAAGATCTTGGCCCCTACACATGAGGCGGGACATGTACTGGACCTGGTGTTTACAGCTGAATAAGGGGGGGGGGGGCGATGTGGAGGAGGTTGACATCACTCCGTTGTCATGGTCAGATCATTTTCTGGTAAGGTTTAGGCTTGTTGCAAACTCCTTCCTTCGCAAAGGCGGGGGACCGCATTCTATGGTCCGCCCCCAGAGGCTAATGGATCCAGAAGGTTTCCTGAGGGCTCTGGGGGATTTTCCCACTGCCAAGACTGGTGACTCGTCTGAGGCCCTGGTTGACCTCTGGAATGAGGAAATGGCCAGGGGAGTGGATGAGATTGCTCCTGAGCGACCTTTGCCACGCAGCAGACTCAGAGCGGCTCCTTGGTTTACTGAGGAGCTGCAAACGATGAAGCAACGGGGTAGATGTCTTGAGCGACGGTGGCGGAAAACTCGTGCTGAGTCCGACCGACCGGACACGGAGTAGGGTCCATTATAGAGCCTACTCCGTGGCGGTGGTAGCAGCGAAGAGAAATTTCTTCTCTGCTACCATTGCGTCTGCAGGCAATCGTCCAGCAGAGCTGTACCATGTGGTGCGAGGCCTACTCCATCAGGCCCCTCCAATGGATCAGGAGGAACACACGGTGGCCCGCTGTGACATGTTTGCAAAACATTTCGCAGATAAAATCGATCGGATTCGCCATGACTTGGATGCCTCATTGACGATATCTGAGGATGTCCCCTTGGCACCTGCCAGTCCGGTGTTGTGGGATTCTTTTCAGCTTGTACAGCCTGAGGATGTGGACAGGCTCCTCTGGAGTGTGAGGCCGACTGCCTGCCTGCTTGACCCTTGCCCGGCTTGGCTAATCAGATCTGCCTGGGAGGGGCTGGCCGAGTGGACGGGGAGGGTGGTCAACTCTTCGTTGGCGGAGGGGGTGCTGCCGCTCGCTTTGAGACGGGCGGTGGTTCGACCCCTTCTGAAGAAGCCCTCCCTTGATCCCACAGTAATGGACAACTACCGGCCAGTTTCAAACCTCCCGTTTTTGGGCAAGGTAATTGAGCGGGTGGTGGCGTCTCAACTCCAGAGGGTCCTGGATGAAGCGGATTATCTAGATCCCTTTCAGTCCGGCTTCAGGCTGGGCTTTGGGACGGAAACAGCCTTGGTCACCTTGGTGGATGATCTACGCCGAGGACTAGACAGGGGGAGTGTGTCCCTGTTGGTTCTACTGGACCTCTCAGCGGCTTTCGACACCATCGACCATGGTGTCCTTCTGGGCCGACTGGCCGAGCTGGGGGTCGGGGGCACCGTTCTGCGGTGGTTCCGCTCCTACTTGGCAGATAGGTCCCAGATGGTGGTGCTGGGGGACGCCTGTTCGGCATCCTGGCCCTTGAGGTGTGGGGTGCCACAGGGTTCCATCTTGTCCCCCATGCTATTTAACATCTACATGAAACCGCTGGGAGAGGTCATCCGGGGATTTGGAGTTGGGTGCTATCAATATGCTGATGACACCCAGCTCCATCTCTCCTTTCCACCTGATTCCAGGGTGGCTGTTGAGGTTCTGGAGCGCTGCCTGGAAGCGGTGGGGACCTGGATGAGGGCTAACAAGCTGAAACTAAACCCGGACAAGACAGAGGTTCTCCTGGTCCGGAAATCCACGATGCAGGTACTAGAGTATCGTCCTGCTCTGAAGGCGGTTGCACTCCCTCTGAAGGAGCAGGTCCGCAGCTTGGGGGTCCGCCTGGATCCGCAGCTACTCCTGGATTCCCAGGTGGCGGCGGTGGCCAGGGGGGCCTTTGCCCAGCTTCGGCTGGTGCGCCAGCTGCGACCGTACTTGGATCGTGCAGACCTGACCACGGTGATCCATGCCACGGTGACGTTGCGACTGGATTATTGTAACGCGCTCTACGTGGGGCTGCCTTTGAAGACGGTTCGGAAACTGCAATTAGTGCAGAATGCGGCGGCCCGTGTGGTCACTGGAGGTAGGCGGTTCGACTCCGTCGGGCCGCTCCTCCGACAGCTGCACTGGCTGCCGATTCGTTTCCGGGCCCAATTCAAAGTGCTGGTTTTGACCTTTAAAGCCCTATACGGCTTAGGGCCAGGATATTTGAGAGACCGCCTACTTCTATATAGTCCGGCTCGTCTCCTCAGATCATCAGAGAAGGCCCTTTTGCGGGTGCCGTCGCCCAAGGAGGTGCGAGGGGCAGCGGCCAGAAACAGGGCCTTCTCAGTGGCACCAACCTTATGGAATTCCCTCCCCTTTGACCTACGAACTGCTCCCTCCTTAGACACTTTCCGGCGAGGCCTAAAAACCTTCTTGTTCAAAGAAGCCTTCTGAGCCCCTGCCTTTTTTAACATCTGCTGGTACAAGTGGGGGTGTGCTGTTTTTATGCTCCTGCTCTGATTGAAGCCATGATCTTTTAAATTGTTTTTAGACACTGTTTTTATTAATTTTCATTAATTGTTTTTATTGTTTTAAAATGTGATACTTTTTATACTGTGTTTTTTGTATGTATTTTTTTTTCTCTGTTGTAAGCCGCCTTGGGTCCCTTCGGGGAGAAAGGCGGGATATAAATACTGTAAATAAATAAATAAATAAATTATATTCAAGCTAAATATAAACTGGGATTTAAAAAATAAAAATAAAAAGCCTTGAACCAGAATCTTATAATCAGATCAAGGTGGTCTGTTTTAAAATATTTTAATGGGTTTTAAATACACCGGGGGGGGGGGGGGGAGAGACAATGACCCAGAAAGTGTCATGAAGCCAATCCTAAACATGTTTAATCTGAGGTTAAAGGGGCTTATTCCCAAGTAAGTGCACAGAGGGTTGTACCCTTAATTATATTTGTGGCAGAAATGTCATGAGATAACAGAGCACTTAACTTTGCCTGCAGGAGGTCCCAAGTTCAACCCCTAGCAACTCCAGGTATGGCTGGCGAAAACCCTTTTCGAAACCTCAGAGTCCTACCATTCAGAACAAATGCTACTGAGCTAGATGGACCAATGATCTAACTCAGTGTAATGTAGCTTCATCTGTTTGAAGTCCTCCTGTGCCCCTAGCTTACCCACAGAGTAAAAACCACCCCATGTCTAGTTCCAAATGCCTTAGGAAAGCCAACTGTACTGGGGAATAGAGACTTGGAGAAGGGGAGGGAGGCAAGGATCCAACCCGACAAGGCAGAGCCAGGCAAGTGCAGTTGCCAAGTAAAGCAGTCTGACAGTTACTGCTTGGTGGTGGTGTGGATCAAGTCCTGAGTTAATCCAAAGGCTAATGGGAGCATGGAAAGCGTCATATCTCATAAATGAGGGAAAATGCATGTGTTTATTATGACATCTACTCATGGTAGATGGTCCTTACTCAGGATTCACTATATATATATTCACCTCCCAAATTCAACTCAATTTTCCTACATCTTCCTCATACCTAACCTTTCCTATAAGAGCTCAGGATTCTGTTCCTTGCAATGTTGAGATTAGGACATGGAACATCAGAGCATCTTGCTCTTTCACACTGATGCCTTGGATCTGCCAAAGCAGACTAGCGGCTATGTTCTCTTCTAGTTCACGTTATTTTTCATAGCCCCTTTCATCAGCAGGGTGCAGAGCGACTTACAAAAGGAAGAAAACACTATCATTCCTCTTTCACTGCTCTTTACAGTAAGGCATTGCCATTCTGGCAGCAACGGAAGCATCTCCTGTGTCTCCCAAACCACCGTCCCCACCGCTGGTCAACAGAGAAAATGTATTGTTACGTTATTAGCTGCCAGTAAAACAGTTTTGTAGAAAATTCCCTCGGTTGTTTGTTGGGTAATGCTTCATGTCAAAAGAGTCTTGTAGAAACACACTTTTAAAAGAGCAGCATTATGCAAATCAGCCAATGGGAGAGGAAGGAAAGCTAATGAGTATAGAGACTTTCCGTTTCGAAATATGAGAAAACCAGTTAACACAACACATTCTCCTGCTCTGCTAGAGTGGAGACACCGCCCCTTTAAGCAAAACCAGCTGTAGTAACCTGCCTAACACTTCTGGAATGCAAAGTGCTCTGGGATTCTGTCAAGTCAGGGCTCTGGCATTAAGACCGGGGCAGCTTTCTTGTGGGCAAGCAGCTTCCTCACATTTCTGTTATTTTATCCTTAAAGGGGTTACCATGGAGACTGGCATGAACATGGCACTTGGCCAGCTAGAGAGTGACAGAAAGAGTATAAGGGGAAAGAGTCTAGCTCGTAAAAAAAATTAAGTTTAGGTAACCTATGTAAAACACACACAGGTGTGTTACACTCATCTGGATGAAGAAAATGCAAGCTTCTCCCCTCCCTGCAATATAGCAATCTATCAAGGAACATTAAATGAAGTAAGCAAATACCAGCCATTAAAAGTAATCCATCACAGCTCATGAACACCCAGTTAATAGGCATCATGTTGCATATTCCTGTGTAAAAAGTAGTTAGGAGTTAAAATGAAACAATAAATGTAGGTGTTTATTTCCTAGAGCAAGCTGATTAATATAAATAATGTATGTTCGAGTCAACGTAGATTCTAATAGAAACCAACTTAAGAGTGTTCCTTGATTCATTTTCTAAGTGGAAAAAAAAACTGCACTTCTGTTCACTTTAAAAAAAAAAGCCATGGAAAACTGTGCAGAGGGAGTTATCACATGACGGATGTAATAGGGTGGTGAAAATCAAAGCCAACTGTGAAGAGCTCCAAGAGGGTCTCTCCAACCTGGGTGAATGGACAACCAAATGACAAATGTGATTGAATATAAATAAGTGTAAAGTGATGCACATAGGGGCAAACAATCTCAATTTCACATATATCCTGATGGAGCCTGAACTGGTGGTGCTGAACAACAAGAGTGTGGAAGAGTCCGTTGGCAAAAAATGGATAACATCTTGAGAATCGGTCTGAGGCTTGATTTACAGCTGCCTGCAAGAGCTTGGAGGGTGCAAATAGTAGCGTAGCTGGACTCATATCAGTGGGGTGGTGGGCGGGGCGATGCATCATTGCCCCACCCGCCCTGCCGCCAGAATGGGCCTGATTCAGAGCCAAAAGGATCAGGGCCATTCCAGTGGTGGGGCAGGCAGGGCGACGTCTTACCCTGCCAACCACCCCACTGGCGTGAGTCCAGCTATGTTACTGGGCGCAAGAGTCGGCAGCCAAGATGATGACTGCACTATGATGGGAAACATCTGGAGAAATGAAGGGTTCTATGAGATTTCTCATGGAACTATACATGTAAACACCTCATTGACAAATGGGGATTATGTTCAGCCTGCCTATGTAAACTGTTTTTAAACATTTTATGATTTAGATCATAAATAACCTAATTATGAGCCATTAGATTAACAGCCCAATCCTAAGCGCACCGCCTGATGGTGGCATGCCTTCCGTGCTGGCACTGACTGCCGTAAAGCAGTCAGTGCCAGTCACAAAAACCTCTCCAACAGTGCGCTGATTAGCGTGCTGCTGGGGACAACAGCGGGAAGGCCTCTGTCCAGATGCACGCCGGGAAAGGTAAGCTGGCGGAAAGGCATGGGAGGGCAGACAAGGGGTGAAACTGGGCTTAGAGGGGGCAGAACGGGGGCGGGGAGGCCGCGGGAGGGGGAGGATCCATCACAGAAAGCCTGCACTGGATCCTATCCCCCGTCCTTGCAGCCTACCCGCCCCTTTTCTCTCCTCGGACTTACACTACCAAAATTGCTAGCGTAAATTGCTAGATCCCGTCCCCCCATTATGTTCATAATGCTACCATCAGAAAAAAAAAGAACAGGAAAGAAAGAAAAGTTCACGAGGGGGAAAAAAGGAAACTTTTGTGCTGATCTTTATTATGCAAAGACATTTAGTTGCTAGCTGCTGGTAAGTTCCACCAAAGCACACTAAAGAATTCATTGCATTTTTCCTATTTTTAGACTGACTTGTGAATATTTGGTAATATTTTCTTGCTCCATCCACAGTGTAAGTATCCTAGGAACAACTCACAAGCTTTGCCACTTAATACCAGAACACGTTTCCCCAAACTGCTTAATTTAAAACCGGAATTAGTCTCTTTATGCTTGCAGCATTTTTATGAAGGCAGCACAATCCCACAGAGCACTTACTACAAGCATTTTAAGACCTCATGCTTTACAGAGTTACTTTTTACAGCCTATGCATATATTTCACTGATTTTGGTGCCATTTTTTTTTTTTGCAACATATTTAAAAACAGGAACCACAGAGAATTCAAGATATTGACATTGTTTCTAGCATTTAGTTACATATTGCTATTACCCCATTAGCCTGTTTTAAATGAAGTGCCATTTAAAGCTTTTAAACAGTTGATCTCTAGTACATTTCCCACATTACTAGTATGAAGGCAGAAAAATTAGCAATTATAGTACTTTTGTTTGGGCAGGTTCTACTGTCTAAACAAAAGCACTATGATAGAACTTTTTTTTAATAAACCACTGAAATAAAGGCATCTACTTATATGTATATATCTGTGATAAAATGAATACATTTTCCTAGAGGCACTTTGAAGTCTAGAATGGCATATGAGCACTCCATTCGAGGTGTTCCAGGTACTGTAAAAAGCTAATGTATATTAACATTAAATTTTGCATTTAGATGATACCATGAGTAGATGTCATAATAATATATTTCTAACTTAATTCTTCCCACACATATGCTTAGCATCTTGAAAACATATTTCATTTGTCTCATCCTAAGGGCTGCTGCACAAGGAAAGCAGAAGACAGTGTGGAGTGCAAGGACCACTGCAACAGTGCAACATTAAAAGTCCAGGTGCTGTGCCAGGCTTGCTTTGTTTCAGGGATCCAGGATTCAAAGTAGCTTTATTGTGTTCCAGGCTGGTGTCAATCTTATGGCCCAATCTCATGCCAGGGATCTTGCGATCTGCAAAGTGTAAAGCCAGGACCACTGGTGCCGCAGCTGCTCTGTTGTTCTGTGGCTTGCTACCGATGACACGGGAGGTGGTAAGCCCCATGTAGGCAGCAGTGGGCCACAGAACCTCCAATGGACCAGGTAGGTCAGTGGTGGGGGCAGTTTGGGGGAGGATTGGGGCAGATTGGGGTGGGGAGCAGGCCCGGATGGGGACAGTTCAGGGTCAGGAGGGGGAGGATCATGGTGGCACTAGCGCATGCCAAAATCCTATCCCTCCTTCCCAGCCCACCTTGGACTTATGCCAGCGCTTTAGCTTGCTTCAGTCTGAGGATACTCATTGGAGACCAGGCTCATTTGATTACAGAGAGGTAATCAAAAAAGTGTTGTCCTTACCTCTCCTGGGCTGTCTGCTCCCCTCCCAGCCCATAGCGTGCAGTGTGCACTTTGTCACTGGCACTGCATGGGCTGGGCTGGTAGGGGATGGGATTGGGCTCTGAGAGCACTATCCCAGTCTCATCATCAGGCATAAAAGGGAGTTAGGAATAAGCCTATATTTCTTAAATGAGGGTCAAGGCCCATCAGTGTAGCATTGTTGACATTCTTGTACCTACAGGGCAGGATGCAAAGACTAGGAGAGGTTGCCAGCATATTGTTTTGTTTTCCAGCTTTGGTATTTTAGAAAATATTGAGAAAAAGGGGGGGGAAAGAAGAAGAAAAAATTGATAGGAAAAGGAAAAGAAGAAGAAAAATTTGAGATCTGCATTCTTTTAAAATGAGCTTCAAAATAAGCATTAACCTCTCATGTGCTCTCTGGGAGAAGCAAAAAAATCTAAAACTACACAATTCATTGGTGTGATAAATCAGCAAGGGACAAATAGCTTCTTCTCATACCAAACATGCTTCTGTTTGTAGGTAATTAAAACAGTTTTAGCAGGACAGAAAATGGTTTCTCACCTGCACAGAGTGCTTTTTCTAAGGCATCATAACCAAGTTAAGACCTACCCAATTTTCACAAAAAGACCTCAAAAAGAAGTGCTATTCCCACCTCAAATTTCACCTCCTTGCTCCAAGCACCTGACAAGCTTCTTCTACTTATTACAAAACAAATAAAATAAATACTCGAGACTAGAAAAGAAATCCCTTTTTGCCTAACCTGTGAAGAAAGGAATACAGGACTGCAGACAGAGGATTACAATAGGTAAGATGTTCTTTTAGCAGCACTGGTTTCAGCCACAATCTGCTCTAATGTCACGTTTGAACCCTAGTTATTCTACAGAAGTATATGTCTATGGACATGTAGATTGTAACCTTTGAAGTCAGGGGGGCCACTGCCTTTTGTACAGTGAGAGGAAGCTCTGGTGCTATTAGAATTTTAAAATATATAAATCACATCCAAAGAGAACATAATTCCAGGTGTACCTTTTGCTACATCTTCTAATGGTGCATAGATAGGGAGTTGGCAAGACAGGGGGAATGTGGAGCCTGGGTTTACCACAGCTCAGCTTTAGAACCAGAGTTTGAAGGCTAGAGCTGAGTTCTGAAAGATGCAAAGTTACAAGATGATATTCCATATGGCCATAACACTTCTATAGTGATCTGTGATCACAGATTTCTTTGTGTATGTGATCACAGTAATCCTTAAAACAGTCATAGAAGGAAGATGTGTATCATCATCATCATCATCATCATCATCATCATCATCCTACTAAGGCAGAAAGACAATGGTTGACGAAGGCTGAGCTGAGACTTGAATGGGGAAGTTCCAACTTATCCTTTTGACACCTCTATAATCAGCACATGCTCATCACTCAATAATTACAGCCTGTTCACAATGCTTTGGGAGTGCATCATGGCTTCTAGACTGGGTTAAGCCCCAGCACTTTTCTTTAGAAACAAGGCACTGGTAGTTGTGGTTCAAGTCCACCTAAAGCTCGGACACATACATTCTCTTTCTCTATAGACAGGAGTTGGTTTTGATGTATCAGAGTCAAAGGCATTCATCTCCAGCCAGTTTGCAGGTGCGATAAAAGACGGTCCTAGCCAATACACACTCATGAGAGAGACAGGCTGAAATCTTATGCACACTTACCTGGGAGTAAGCCCCGTAGAACACAGTGGTGCTTACTTTTGAGGAAGCATGCATAGGATCGCACTGACAGGTTCCTCTAATACATTTTTAGTTCTGCACCAAGTCTTGTGGCAAATAAAGCTTGTCCTTCTATTCACTCTAGCTTTAGGAGAGATCATGGGGCTTCAGACTCACCTGGGTAGGGATCTTGTAACACATATAGATATTATTATTATTATTATTAACAGTATTTATATACTGCTTTTCAACAAAAAGTTCACAAGGTGGTTTACCGACAACATCAAATGATTAAATGGCTTTGATTAATCAAATGATTAAATTACACATTCCTCAGCATCCATGTTGAATAGAAGTAGCAATATCAATAGTAGCAATAGAGTTAAGGAATTGCAGCAGCAATAGCAATATTGGATCTAGATAAGCCTGCCTATGTAAACCGCCTTGAATAATATCTGAAGAACAATCTGATAAGAAAGGTGGTGTATAAATAAATAAATAAAATATCTTGAAAAGGAACTTGCCAAAGCTGACATATTCCTAATAGTGAGAGATATCATAGCAAACATACTGCTATCCTTCATATATTCCAGTATTCAGACTGGGTGGGCACTGAAAACAAGTTTGACAGCTGATTTCTGATTCAAATTAAACATAGGGCTTACATCCCACATTCTGTCCACCTCCAAGAATTGATAGAACCAGATGGAAGAGCAGGAAACTACTCAACACATCATGAGGGTTTGCACCTACACAAGTTTTGCTTACAAGAGAAGCCTTTGTAATCCAAGCTGTATTTATCAATATTTGATTTAAACGTCTGTGCTTGCACATTTTAATGCACAAAACCAGATGTGGATTTTCAGGAGCACATCTGTATTCATTAACACAAAAAGAGAGAGTCAGACCCAGCCAACCATGTAAACAAAGGGATAAATTTGGTCACACTGTAAACACAGCAACCTTGCCTCATGTGGTCAGTAACAGGTTGGTTTACAACTCAGAACTTGAGTAAAGTTGGCATTTAGAAAACATGACTTTTAGTAATGCAATCCTATGTGTGTTTACTTGAAAGTAAGTTCCATTGTCTATAGTGGGGCTTATTCACAAATACGTACACATAGGATCAGAGGTGTCACCAGTGCGAGAGCTCAGCGTGTCACCCCCATGATGGACCCCAGAGGTGAATAGGGAGAAACAAGGTTGGGCTAAGCTGGGTTCTACAAAAGATACCCATCAGGCAGGACTATGCATTTCTACAGATTACTCCTGGTCAGTGGTGTCACTAGGGTTGGCAACACCAGGTCTGGTAACTCATGGTGTCACCCTACTAACTTTATTTATTTTAATATATAACAGTACAGGTCACCCAACAAATCAGTAACCAACTCAGCTCTCAGAACAATCAGTCATTGCTCTGTTTTGAGTTAAAGAATTCACTTTTTGTTACATAAGACAGTTGTGTTTTATTTTTCCAGTTACAGTATTTGGTCATAACCTTTGATAGAATATAGATGATTCAAAATGGTTTATTTCACTGCATTTGTCATAAAAGTATGCATCAAATGATTATATATGATAGTATTATTCACAAATTCAAAGTTTTAACAATTTTGGCCACTAGTGTGTCAACCCCCCCCCCCGAGGGTGTCACCCGGGGTGGTCTGCCCCCATCCCCCTAGTGACGCAACTACATAGGATTACAGCCTTGCTCATTTAAGCCTAATGTTACCCATATGCAAATTTATGAAATAAATGAGAATGAATATCTCAAGAATTGCATTTTCCCTCTCTGAAGTTACATTGCATTGGTAGCTTATTGTAATCTGAGCAACCTCCCCAGATCTGTTTCCTCCTCTGCTATTTCCTGCTGATAAATCCCCATGCATAACAACACAAAAAAGCTTATTAAGTCCCAAACCTATTATCATAAACCTTGCACTACCCAGTTTCATTAAATTTCTGTTACTCCATTTCATTAAGTCAACTGATTAATTCTGTGTAATTTTCTGATCCTTTTCAATATTAGAAAGGCCGCCCACATTTGTATTGCCAACACCAACATATTTCATCAATACAGTCCTACGTTCTTCTGCAAGGCCCCTAATGGAATTATTGAATGAATTAAGCCCTAAATTGGATCCTTAAGGAACTTCAGCTCCTTCAAGAAACCATTGCAGTCCCAGTGGTTCTGTTTCTGGAATTCTTTTCCCACACCAATCGTTGTGTATCATAGCTAGATTTTCTCTGTACTTTTAGTAGGCTAAATTAATATTTAATTTGCCTGGTAAAATCTCTTTTATTTCAGTTATCTGATGTGCAAACTACATAAAACACAAAAGATTTAAGATTAAGCACCTGTTTTGGGGATCCCCAAATTGGCAGCAGGGTTTAGGGGGAGAGGGTGTCAAACACCTTCCTGTTGTCCTATTAACCCAACTGAAAAAGTTGTATGCCCTCAAAGCTGCTGATATCGTCACGGGGGGGGGGGGGGAGAAGCACAATAAAGGTACCTATCTTGTACTATTAGCAGGACTAATAATGGTTTCAGGAGAATGATTTTGGTAGGGAAAACAGCATGGGGAAAAATTTAAACTGTCTCCCCAACAACAATGCCCTGAGCAAATTTGACCTCCCTCCTGATGGATGAATGGATGGGGTCAGTTTGCTAATGCACCAGAATACAATGAAGGGCAGGCTACTTCAGAGTAATGAAATGTTGCATGGCAGATGGAGGAGTGTCTTCAGCATAGTATGGTGGGGTCGTGAATGTTGGTGTGAAGGTAAGTAAATTACAAGTACATAACAGTGCCCCTACTCTCATCTCTGTGTTGCAAAATATGTGGCATGTGTTGGGAGCAGTGAATTGGTATAAGAGGATTAAGGTGGATATAGCTGGTAGGTAGAAGACATTGCAGAACTTCTATTTATCCAAGCAAGAAAATCACCGCAGCCGAACCCGGAGACTACGCACATGCGCCACCTGCATACATCTGAGAAAACAGGTGGCGTGCATACGCGATCTCCAGGTTTGGCTACAGCGATTTTCCATGGACAGTGGCAGGGCGGTTCTGCCTCACCTGCCGCTCCCGCACTGCACATCCCTCACACACACACACTCAACGACACTGGAGTTGTATTAAAATAACATATAATGCCATCATCCTACCCAGTCATGTCACATCACACAAACTCTCAGTTTGCTCCACTTCACCACTCCTCGTGCTTTGATAACCTAATGCATTCTGACAGGTTCTTAGATAGGGAAAAGGAATACTGATCAGTTGAGGAATAGTTGATGGCACAGCAATTGTAGAGCTGATGCCACAAAAACACGATTCACATGAAAGCAGCAAGAGGTAAAAGAAAAGGGTGATCTCCTTGGGGCAGAGCTCCTTTGGAAGCATATTAAAAATACAGAAAGTTCCCAAAGGAACGTGGTGCATTTCTTCAGGTAGTAGGAACTTTATCAAAGTCATGGGGGGACAAGGAGGGTAAGAATATTATCATGCTGAAGTGAAATCTTTTATTGGTTCCTTTTCCTAGAAATGGTACTAATATTTCAAGAGAAATGAGAAATAAGAAATTCAATCTTGATAATACTTAGTTTTCTATAGCATTTTTCTAAGTGAGAAACTCAGCAATTTGCTTCTTATGTGTTATATTGATGTAGTCCTAACCTGTAAGGCAAGTATTGTTATCCCCATATTGTAGCTGAGGAGATGAGGGTGAGAGGGAGCAGCTTGCCTGAGGCCATCTAGTGAGTTTAGGGCAGAAGGTTCAAATCAGGAAGGCTTGATTTGCAACTTAGGGCACAATCCTATCCAACTTATGCCACCGTTGTAACCAGCAACACAGCGAGAATGGGAGGCCCCAGAACGGAAAGGGGATTTAAATCCCCTTTGAATTTCCCTTTTGGAGGGGATTTGAATCCCCTTTCCATTCTGGGTCTCCCGTTCTTGCTGCGCCACTGGTTACAACCAGCGGCGTCACTAGGGCACGCGCTGCCCCAAAGCGGGGGGCGCGTGCATCACCCTAATGACCCCCCCAATACCCAGGCCTTTGTGATTTTGGGGGGGCGGCCTGACGGGATGCTGCCCCGGGTGCCCCCACCTCTGCCCCCCCCGCCTCTCATTGCAGCTGGCTCCGGGGACGTCTTCCCCGGCCGGCTGCCCTGGGCCTTCTGACGAGGTCCACGGTCACAACGTAATTTATAATGTTTTTTGCGCATGCGCAGACCGTTTCTGAGGGCCAAGGGCTGCCCTCCGGAGGGCGACGCGCATAGGGGAGGTGACGCTGGCGGTATGCCCTGCGCTATGCCCTCCGGTATGCCCTCCGGTGGTATGCCCCGCGCGCTTTGCAATAGCGACGCGGCTGGTTACAACGGTGGCATAAGTTGGATAGGATTGCACTGTCAGTCTGTTAGCCATTACACTGGTCAACACACTTTTTCTGGCATAAGGTATTCCAATGGTTTTAAGGTAATTTGGGGGTGCTGATTCCAAATCTGGCATCAGTTTTTGTCTATCACATCAGGTTTTTGAGATATCAAATATTGCATTTGATAAAATCAATGAAAACCCAAAGTCCCTAACCCTAACCCAAAATCAGAGAGACAGAAGGACTCCAAAAATAATTACAATTTAAAATCCATGTTAATTAACACTTAATTAGCTGCTGATGGGGCAGATAAGGGGCAGGGCTTGGCATACCCCCAGCAAGAGGTCCGCATACCCCTAGGGGTAGCCGTACCACCCGAACCCCTGTTGTAGCCATTGTTAGATTACGCCCTGCAGAAGGAAAATATTAAATAAATGTGGATATCTACATAAAACGATATTATAAACACACTATCCTAAAAATACAGCACCATATTTTAACACTAAAGCAGTCACTTACTCGCAACAACTTGCAGTCAACTTGCAGTGACAAAGAGTTAATTTTGGGTAAAATCAATGAAAATGGGGTATGCCGATAGCATTAACACGAGATGTGATAGAGCAAATCTGAGATCAGATTTGGAATCAGCACCCTGAAATTAGTCTAAAACAGCTGCAAAAGTCCAGACCAGAAAAAAAAATTGTTTTGTAGACCAGTGTAAATTTGCTGTTTTAATGTTTATGGTGAGTAAATATATTTAAGAATTTAAATGCTTCTTAAATATTGCGGCTCTCAAAACATCTGACGTTTATCGTATGAAGCAAGTTTGGCCACCCCTGGTATAAAGCATGCCAACCACTATGGCAACCACATGAAAGTTTTTTTAATTCACTCCATGTTGCAACTTTCATCTTGTAAACAGATGTCATCATGCAACTCACCAATTCCATTGGGGAATTTTCTCCACACCATTCTGAAGTCGTGAGTGGCACAGAGGAAATTTGATTGATCCACATGGAGAACCAACCTGCACAAATGGCTTGCTTATGTGATGACAACTGCCATATGAAGTGATTTTCTAGTAGTGACCTAAAATTAGGGCCACAAATAGAGTTCTCATTGAAACTTTGTCTGAAGTGAAATTTAAAGTGATGGAGGTCTTCAGACATTTTTGTATGAAGTCATGCAGAACATTTGAAGACTTTTGAGCAAAGATAAAGGGGTTTTGATAACACTAACAGGATTTTTTTCAGTGGATTTCACATGTAGTAAAATTCAAAGGAAATATGGAGGTTTCTCACCTCACAAAGCATCAGAGAAGTTCTGAGGGAATTCAAAAGTTTCGAAACAAGTACATAAGAACATAAGAAGAGCCTTGCTGGATCAGGCCAAAGGCCCATCTAGTCCAGCTTCCTGTATCTCACAGTGGCCCCACCAGATGCCTCAGGGAGCACACAGTCAACAAGATAACCTGTTTCCTGCTGCCACTCCCCTGCACCTGGCACAGAGAAAACCTACTTCTAAAACCAGGAGGTTGCTTATGGCTTGTAACCTGTGATGGTCTTTTTCCTCCATGAATCTATCCAAACCCCTTTTAAAGGCATCTAGGCCAGGTGCTATCACCACATCCTGTGGCAAGTAGTAATGTTTTTCAAAGGACTTCCACACATCCCTAGCCACGAGCAACCATTTTAATCCATTTCCCTGTACACGGAGTTTTAAATTTAACACACTCAAGCACACTCAAGGTTTGTATCTGCCAGGAGCACGTGACAATACATAAATATTGTATCATTGCTTTGTAGCTTACAGCATGTTAACAGTTTTGCTTTACAAGGAAAATACCTCATGTATTCTCCAGTGTATTGCTGTAAATTCTCAAAACAGGCGGATTGCTTTATGTTACAATATGGCAAACACCATCAACTGTTCAATTCTAGGCAATCCATTGAAATGAGTGAGCTGTGCTAAACTGCGCATAGGGTTGGACTGGAAACATATTGAAAGCATAAGCCTGCATGTATATTACAACCTATAAGAATAATTTCGGTTGCTTTATTGAGTAATATATTGCAAGGCCCAATCCTAACTAGCCTTTTCAATTTTGCAAACAGTGCAATGCCAGCAACCGTTTTGGAGACACCGCTGCAAATGGTGGCGGCAGTCCCAGAGGGCAACCTGCACTGAGGCAGGTAAGCTGTTGCGGGAGGTGGGCAATGGGTAGGGGTGGAAGAGGGTGGGGTGGGGAAGGAACAAGAGAGGGAGGGAGGATCCTGGTGGCACCAGCATGTGCCAGCATCCTATTCCTGTTTCTTCCCCCATTCCCTTGCCCTTGCCCTCCTCTGTGGTGCTGCGCCAGCAACATGGCTGGTGCAGATCTGTAGGCACCCATTGAGGTAGCAGAAGGAGGCCTCCGGGACTTCACCCCTGCAGGATGCAGCATGCACTCCGTTGGCATGGCTGCATCAGCGGGGGGGGGGAGTTAGTTAAGATTGGGCTGTCAAGCAGCAATGATGGGGAATTGGCATGAAGCCTAAAATTGCCCTGAAACTTGTTTCGGATCATCACCAACTTCTACCATGCCTGCATAAACTGATTTGTAGAACAACCTTATATTTGACATGGATACAAAACTTAAAATACAGTGGAAACCACTCAGTTACAGGAGGTAGAACAGACTTTCCAATAATAGGCGATCGGAGCAGTCAGCAAATTAATGAGCAGCCACATATCAATTGAATCAACAACTTCATGTAGTTAATTCAACAATTCATTTAATGGGTCAGCAGAGATTTCATATACCATCATACAGTCAATGTACAAAAAACGTTCTCTAAAATTTATCATTTTCTAGTTCCAAAAGAGATTATAAAATCTGCATCCAATTCCTCACAAGACCCAGCAGTCACTATTCAAACTATAAATAAGGCTGCAACCCTACACACACTTACCTGAGAGTAAGCTCCATTGCACAAAATGGGGCTTACTTCCAAATAAACAGGTAAAGGATTGTGCTCTTATTCAAGCATCCATTCTTGGCAAATCCAGGAGAGAAAATATCCCTTGAATCTGAGCTCAATGGTTCTTAGAACCATTAAGTTTCTAAGAACAGCTTTCCAAATCCTGCCACGCGACTGTGGGCCATTTGAATCAATCTGACCCATGATATCAACAGTTCTGTTTCATTGACAGTCCTATAAACAGAAACATCATGTCAAAGGAAATGTAAGCTGCTCTACTCTGTGGCACTGCTGGGGAGGGTGACACCCAGTATGGTGCCTACCCAGAAGGTTGGGGGTGATGCAATGAAGTATTGCGTCACCCCCAACCTACTGGGCTTTCTGCATTGCTTATATGCAGAAAAAACACCTCCTCTTGCCAGGTGTTGGCATGCTCCAGAACCCTTTGGCATGTCATGTTCTCACTGGCCACGGCGAAATCAATGTGAGCATGTGAGGTGGCTGGGTCCAGGGCCGCTGACCAGAGGTACAGGCAGCGTAGTGGCACTCCACTGAGGATGACACTCCGTGTGGCCTGCGACCTGCTTGTGATACCACTGGCTCTACTTCAAATATGTTCCAGGAACCTGCTTGCCCAAGGAGGTCAACAGAACTAGGCTAATCTCTATGGTCCGAAGTCTCTGTTAAGAACATTGGCAGGCAGCCCAATCCTGCATAAATTTAGGCCAGCAGAGCTAGGGCTCCGCCAGCCTAGGGTGTTGTAAGTAAACATGCCGGAAAGCACATTTTCGGCACCCGGAGAGTAAGCGGTGCTGGCGTGGAGGCTGGCACTGCTCACTCTGTTGCAATCCCGAACCTGCGGCAGCCATCGCAGATGAGTGCTGCGCTGGACAGTGCAGGGGGAAGGGCTGGTGAGGGAGGGGGGCCATTGGCTGGGAGGAGGCAGGAATATCGGTGCTTTGTGCCAATATCCTGAGCCCCGTCGCAGCCCAGGCCGGTCTTACACGGCCTCCTTGGAAGCATACCAGCTTCAGAGCTGGCGTGCATCCGAGGAGGCCCATTGCGACTCACGTCGACGAATGTCCCCTTCCCCCGAGGAGAGCCCAGGCTGCACTGGTGCAGGCCACAATGTGCTCAGGATGCAGCGGCTGGCCCTTTAGGCTGGCCACACATACTTACACAGAATTGCACCGTTAAACATAGCAGCAATGCAGTTTAGGTGAGCAGAAGAACCTGAGCACTTAATGATTTTCTCTCCCACACTGCTGCAATAGTTACGTCTCCCTGTTCCTCTTCCTTCCTCACCTGCTGGAATCTAGAATCCGACTCTCACAGTGCAATCTTATGCATGTCTCCTCAGAAGTAAGTTCCATTGAGTTCAGTGGGACATACTCTCAGGAACGTGTATTGTATGGAAGCATCAATGAGACTGAGGTTCAATTGAGATCAACAGATGAAGAAACTGAGTGGATGGGTGCAGCAGGCTGGAAGAGACACAACTGTGATGGAGCTCTTGAAGCACCATCCTAGGCAGACATTAGTAAAACTGTAACTGTTGGGCCCCAGGGCATAGTCTGAAGGCACTATACAGATACTTTGCTGAAGGTAAGCGGGTCTGGTCTGCCATTACCTGGATGGGTGACCAGTCCTATGATGGAAGAAAGGCAGGATATACAGTACATGTAATAACAATGCTTCATGAACAAGGTTGTTTTCTTTTTGGAAAAACTCCTCCTTTATGTTCCATCTCAATTTATCCAACCAGCCATCAGATACCTTCTTAAACACACCAAGTTGTAGGACACCAAGTTGCAGGATTGCTGACTTCCTGGCAGAGCTCCCATGCTCTTGAAAAGCTGTCTGATGCAGAAATTTAGCAGGTGAATCTTTTCCCCATCACCGTATGTCCATGGCAGAAATCATGTCTCCTGCAAAATTTCTGCCTGCCAGGCAGCTGTTAAAGCTGCATGAGTCTTGCCAGAAAATGTTGGCAACCCTAGAGATGATCCTGTTATATTTATCATGTTCCCTTCCTCCACCCCCATTGCTACAGATTTGTGAAGCATGCCACAAAGCCAACTCAATAGCTTATCCTCTAGTGAAAACTAGGATACCCTCCTTTATGCCTTTTCTATTTTAATGTGCTGTTAACAGATGGGGTCTGTGAAATAATGGACACTTTACTGTTTCCACAGCAGTAGAATTGCTTTGAAAGCTGCCTGAGCTCACTTGAAAATGGTATTTCCACTGGGAGCAGTGCCTGAGCCTCAGTCCTGCTGATCCATATGGATTTGCCTCTTAAGCACAGATCCAGCACTAAGTAGCCACAAACAGGAAACACTCGGATTGTCTGTCATTTCAGAAGGAACAGAAAAATCAGCAGGTGGAATAAAGTACTTTAGCTGCAGTAAATTCAGACGAAATCTGACCTATTACAAGGCTCCCGAGAAGAGCGGAAGAGAGACCGTGCACTTGGAGAATACCTTACGCACGTTAATAGCTGTGGTTGTCATTTTGTCATTGTTGCAAAGGATTATTCTGCTCCCTCAAAAAGGACCAGGTTGTTATGGTTTTCAGGGAAAATAACTTCCCTGGAGTCAATGAATTTGCTTTTCATGATCGGTTAATAAAAGGTGTATTTCAGGTTCTCTTAGCTTAGTTTAGATAAGATGACTATTTGGGGGGTTGTTTTCATCATCTATTCCTCAGCATTGAGGACTTTACCCTTATCATCTCATTTATACTCATTACAATCTTTTGAGGAAGGTGAAGATCATGACTCGTCAAACGCCACCTCTAAATGAATAGGCAGCCCAATCAATTCCTACGCTCTGCTCAGCGATCCAGCTATGCCAGTGCTGGCAATGCTGGATCCTGAGCAGAGCAGATGGAGTTGGGGGTCTCCTCGAGGTAAGGGAACTTTTTTTCCCTTACCCCAGGTAAAGCCCCAGCCTCCCAAATGGGTCTCCTTGGATCCACACCAGCTATTGAGCTGGAGTAAGTCCAGATGGCTCGTGTTGGGAGAAATGGGCCTGGAAGGATAGGATACGGCATGCACTGCTACCGCCAATCTCACCCCCCCCTTCTGGGCCTGATCCGCCCATCACCACCACCCTGAAAGACCAGTGGAACACCCTCCCCCCGCCCCATACCGTGTGACCCAGCTGCAGCTTACCTGGGCCACACGCCGTTCAGATACGGCCTGCAGGGGCCTAGGGCCAGCGCAACTGCTTTACTGCAGCTTTTGCAACAGTCCTAGACTGGCACAGAGGTCCTATGCCAGCCTAGTTGTCAGATAGGATTGTACTCTAAGTCTACATAGAAATCATAAGCTATGATGTCCCTGTGTGTGTATAAATTGTATACGCATAAGGAAGACGTTGCTCTCGTTGCTTGGCCAGCTCCTGCCAACCTAGCACTTCCAAAGCATGTCAATGCGAGTAGATAAATAGGCACCACTTGCGGGAAGGTAAACAGCGCTCCGTGTTCCAGCTGCATGCTACGCGCTGCGGCAAGGAGAGTCATGCCGGCCACATGACCACGGAGGCGACCACGGAGGCGTCTTCAGACAACGCTGGATCTTCAGCTTTGAAATGGGGATGAGCACCACACCCTAGAGTCGGACGTGACTGGACTTAATTGTCAGGGGTCACCTTTACCTTCAGGAAGACATGGTCCACATGGGCTTCCCTGCCTGGACCTGGAGAAACAGCATTTCACATGAAACAAGATCATCATCAGATCCAATGATCCGCATGTTGGGTCCACATTAATTCCTATCTATTAATGTCTTCCTAGGAGTGGTCCTCAGCAGAGTCCCCAAACTCCTCTTTAACTTAAGAAGCCGGCCTTTGCAACACCATAAAGGTAAAGGTGACCCCTGACAATTAAGTCCAGTCGTGTCCGACTCTAGGGTGTGGTGCTCATCCCCATTTCAAAGCCAAAGAGCCAGCGTTGTCCGAAGACGCCTCCGTGGTCATGTGGCCAGCATGACTCTCCTTGCCGCAGCGTGTAGCATGCAGCTGGAACACGGAGCACTGTTTACCTTCCCACAAGCGGTACCTATTTATCTACTCGCATTAACATGCTTTGGAACGGCTAGGTTGGCAGGAGCTGGCCAAGCAACGAGAGCTCACCCCGTCGCAGATTCGAACTGCTGACCTTTTGATCGACAGCTCATGGTTCAGCGGTTTAACCCACTGCGCCACCCGCTGGCCTTTTGCAACACCATACTTCCTGCAAATAAACGTTATGCAGTTAAGATCTCTGTGCTGCCACTCCAAGGGCTAACCAAGTGAAAAGAACAACACAACTGCATCTGATCCAAACGATTTATGTGGAATCTTTAATTCTGGTCACAAAACTAATCCACTTTCTTCCTTCCCAGAAAATGTATTGCAAATGCTTAAACAAGCATTTCCTCTTCCAAAGCCTACAATGTAGAACTAAACTGACACAATCCCAATGAGGAATAATGACTGGGATGATACTAAATCCTGTTTGTATGCTTACAGGGCTTACACGATACACGCAATGTAACCAACCTTCCTCCACTATACAAGCTCTCATTACTTTCCCTCTGTTGTGCAAAGCAACCTCTCCCTCAGCCCATAGTGTGTGAGCTGTTGTGTGTCTGCTGAGGCAGCACAATGAAGGAGAAGATTATCTGAGGAGAGCGTGCAAAACTGGGTTGATACTAAGGAGTACGAGGAGAATTCTCTCTTTCACCCTGTCAATCATTTTGAGCAGAAGGCAGTTCTGTTACCCAACAACAGCGGAGTTCTGTATTTGGTGCGCACAGCTAGAGAACGACAAGCTTATTAAAGATGTCAGAGATCACATACAGATTGTTAGACAATATGTAATGGGAAAAGAGATAAAGAAGAAAAAAGAAATAACAATATGCCAAGCAATATTGTATGTGTGTTGGGAAGGGTGGGGAACATAGAGCAGAGAAGAGAGTGCAGCGATAGGAGTCATCATTTTAATTGAGCAAGGGCAAATGGGTCGGCTGCATTAGCTCTGTCCACAGACTTATCCCCTGATAAGCTGAAGGCGATTGCAAAAAAGGTAAACTGCTAGTAAACAGACATTTCAAAGGGAGCTAGAATCAACTGCATCTTTCTGACCAGTATACCCGTCATACAACTGTATATTGAGATGCAGCTCAAGGGCTCTTAAACTTCTGCCTTCCCTACAGAAATAAGGAAGGTGGGGAAATTAGAGGTGACTGGAGGCATGGACAAGGGGGAGCTAGAGGGGGGTAGAGGAGAGAGGGGGCAGACAGCAGGAACAAGAGGGGGATGGGGCACAAGGCAAGGCTGCAAGCAGGAGTGGGTTCAACTAGTGTCCAGCCTACAGGAAGGGGCAGAAGGCAAGACTACTCCACACAAGTAAAAGAGGGCTTCCTAGAGGGCCACTCATGGGCCAGGACTCTCCCAAGAGGTGAGGGACAATCATCACTGTCTCTCACCTCAGACCCAGGGCACTGGGCAGTTGCAGCATATGCCCTCCAACAGGGTAGACCCCACAATAAGAGACCCTGAGAGGGATGTGAGTTGGGTACTATGTTACCCATGCTGGCCCTTGCCCCAAGGGGGATGGCAAAGCTTCTGCATAAAGGGTACAAGGCAGAAACAGGGTGGGTGCAGGGGTTAAGTAAAGATGAAGAAACCTATCAGGGACAAGGAGGTCACCTTGTTTTCAGTTGGGAGTAATCACTCCAGGTTCTTTTTGTGTAACTATCAATTTGTTGTTGTTCAGTCGTTAAGTCATGTCCGACCCTTTGTGATCCCATGAACCATATCCCGCCAGGCCTTCCTGTCCTCCACTATCTTCCTGAGTTCGCTCATTTTCATGTTCGTTGCATCGGTGATGCTGTCTAACCATCTCATTTTAAATCTTCATAAATTGCCTGTCACATTCTAATTTCTGGTTCCTGCTGCCATGTCTCACCACAACCCTTCTGAGGCTTTATCAGCCCTCCCATGGAGGGAAGGGAAGAGACCCCCATAGTTACATGAAGACACCATTGGAAGTGAGGGAAAGACTCATGCAGAACACCCTTGAAGGAAGGGATAGAAATGAAATTAACAAATAAGCCTTCTTCCTGTTTCAATATTCCAATTGATATTGCTAAGTTCATGGAGCAAGGCTAACCTATCCCACAGCAAGGCTAACAGGAAATTTCGGCAGAGAGCCAGAATGACAGAATTAATTTGATCAGGAAAATGGTGGTGGGGGGAGGTGGAATATTCCCACAGTCCTCCCCTCGATGCAATTCCTAATACAGTCTATTCTACAGTATTTAAGGTTGCTGGCTCACCAGAAGTGACTCTGGTTCTTCAATGTGTTGCTTTTTCCTCAGGTGGATAGGCAGCAAAGCAACGTCACGGTATGTTGGGACTGCTGCTGGGCTCTGTCCCTCTTTCGCTGAGCTACCCTATTGCCCCCCCTCTGTTTTTCTTTGGTTGGTACCTTTTGTGACAACATCAGGCCCCACCTTAGAAATCTCACATTTTTGGATACATACAACCTGGAAACTCTAACGTCCCAATCCTATGGCCGCATCTTCTGATCTGCTGTCATAAAAGGCTTAGTGACAGCGCAAACATCGTGCCACTGTCGCATGAGACGGAGCCGCTGCAGAAACAGATAGCTGCTCCCTGAGTGCAACACAATCACCTGGATGCTGCCAGTTGCGTCGCTAGCAGGTCATGTGGGGGGGCGATGACGTGTTTCGCATCATCGCCCCACCCCCTCCGGTCCCGGAAGCCTTCATTTGAAGCCTTCGGGTGGGAGAGCTCAAAAACGCTCAAAAGCGTTGGAATAGCTCAAAAAAAAAAAGTGGGTGGGAGAGCTCAAAAAACTCACCGGTTTTAGCACGTTTCAGCTCCACAGCTACAAACACAGTCCCCCGGCTGCAAAAAAGCAGCCGCTGAGCAAAAAAATCCTGCTGTGGCTCCTCCTCGTGAGGAGACAGCAGTTGTCACCCTGGGGCATTGCATCCCCCCAGCCCACCCATAGCGATGCCACTGGATGCTGCAATGGAGCAGTTAGGTCGGTGGTGTGGGCAGTTCATGGGTTCGTGGGCACTTTGGAGTGGGGAGGGGGAGGAACCAGGGTGGTTTGGGGAGGGAGGGGGCGAGGGGTGGATCCCGGTGGCAGCAACTTGAGTGGGATGCTATCCCTTCTTTCATTGCATGAAACACCTTCTTCTCCTCAGAGCTACACCACTCACATAGCTGGCATGGGTCCAAGGAGACCCATTGCCGACCAGGTAGCCTACTGAGAGGCAAGTCAAAAATTACTTTCCTCTCGTTGGCCTTCTGGTTCCCCCTCCCCCCACAGCATGCAGCATGTGCTCTGTTGGTGCAATTGCATGGTATGGAGTGGTGAGGGATAGGATTGGGCTGTAAGTCTACTACCTCAGTATTTTATCACTTCATTTTGACGCATGTGTAGACCAGGCCCCACGTAGGGCTGCCAATCTCCTATGAGACTCTGGTAATCTCTTGGAATCAGCAGGCATCTCCCGGGGAACAATGATACTTATCTGGGAGATTTTTGTCCACTCACTGTCTGTGGCTAGGTGGCAGACTGACCACATGGAATCTTCCACTTTCCCCCTCTCCCATCTTGTCTTCAGCCATAGAGTGCTCTGCTTTGGCAAAGGATCCAGCTGGCTATGCTGCCGTTGTGCGGGCGTCCGGTGCAAAGTAAGCATGGTCAGCATGAGGCCTTGGGGTGGGCTAGTGAGGCCAGTGGCAGGAAACAGGAAGACAGAGGAGCCTTGGAGCAAATCACTGCTGTCTCTCAGCCAACAGTCACAGCCAGAAAAAGCATAAGCATCACGGGAAACAGCCTCAGCAAAGGAGCATTCAGAAACTGAATAAGGGAGTTTCCTTCTTTTAGTTTTTTGAAAATAAGGTTAGACAGGCATCCAACTGAAATTCTCTAAATATAGAATTTCTACTGGATCTCTTTCAGCTCTGTGATTCCTTTTCCTGTTAAGTGTGCACAACTTCAATTTGTATGGCTTGTCGATAACATTAATAAGGTCTATATTCCAGTGTCCATCAATGCCCCTAAAAGCTACATCAGGCCACTCACACACCACACATTAGTTCAAGCGAGGATCTCCATTAGCAACTGCGGAAACACAAGACTGACTTTGTGCTCCAACTGCATCCTTAAATACAGAGACTGAGTCGAACTTTGCATCTCAAAGCTGCCGAGTAAATTTGCACTCTGTTTCCCAGTGGCCACTGATGAACGCACACAGCTTCAGAATCACGCAGTCAACTAGTGCAATTACCAGTTTTATTTAACTTAATTTGCAGAAGTTTCATGCATACTAATAAGTGCACACTCAGCCAACTTTGAACAGAGCTGCCACTTAACTTTGGAATACAGCATGTTCCATAGGAAAGGTCATCATGACTGTCTCTTAAATGAATTTTGTGCAAAATAACACAGAAGTGTACCCGCTTTGCAAGAATGGTAGAAATCCTTGCTGCCAAAAGCCACAGAAAATGCACAGGATGTTGCATGGGCCCAGAGGCAGATTTGTGCCATCAGTTCCTTTGTTCCAGGACTGGAAAAATTACTCCTGATGGAAGAGAAGCAGCAGCTGTTATCCCACATAGGATGCATCTTCTTCAGCAATCCTTTAGTATTTCATTTAAGTTTTGTCCTTTGCGACCACGATAGTAATCACCACGTGCTTCCCAAAATATGTGGTATTTTCTTCTATAATTGTGAACTTGGGGGTTATTTTTTTTCTAAAATAAAGCTGAAAATGTGAAAATGAGGCGGGGGAAGGTGGATCGCCTCTGGGAGGGGGGTGGGATTGGCGTCCTTATCAGATGCCATATCCTGTCCTCCCTCCCAAGCCTCCAGCCCCGACTTGGGGCTTCTCGGGTCAGCACTGCTGATTTAGGTGACGCTGACCTAAGTAACCCCATAGCTAAGGCTGGGGTGTTACTCGGGGTAAGGGGACAAACATCCCCTTACTCCAACGAGACCCCCATTCCACTCCTCTGCACCAGTGCTGGATACAATTGCGCTGCCCGAGCAGTTCTAGGCAAATAATGTCAGCATCACTAACTATTATGTATAAGGACAGGATTGACTTGAGAAGGACCACATCTTATTCATATTTATCTTTAATGGCAAATTTGTCCAAAGCCTGGAAAACTGTGTTAAACTCTTGTGAAGACCACAAACCTCTATCGTTTCACTGGCTTTCTGGATGTCAGCCAATTAGATGGCAAGATAACTCTTGATCATTTCAACAGCCTTTGATGCTGCTATCCTGGCATAGTGTAAATCCTTCCACTAATAAACCCAGGGAAGCCAATAATATAATTGCTGACTATAATTGCTGAATTTCCTTTGTATTTTGTCACCTGTCAACTGAAAAAAGGGGTGCAAGTATAGCATAGTGTAGCTCTGCTGAAAATGTTAGCAATGAACTTTATAAAACCGACAAGAGCATTTAAACAAGATACAGTGGACAAGCGGCCACTAGTCTGGTTCTCTGCACTAGATGAGACCCTGAAACTTAGACTAAAAACTAAACCAGATATTCCATTAAGTAGATTAATAATTTGATCCCCAACTTATCTTTCTTTTACATTAAATTGAATCATTATTGAATTAAATGGAATCGTTTTTTGGAGCAGAGCACTAAGTGTATAACATCTGAAATTTAATCCAGCTCTAGAAAGTTGATTGAATTAGAGAGTCTACTAGGTTGCGTTGCTCGGCTGTAAAAGTGCTGATCCAGTAGCAACCATGAATATCTGCCCTGAAATAGAAAGCAGACAACTGTCGTAGCAAGCAATCTTGATAGAACTCATGCGTGCTCATACGGAAAAGAAAGCATCTACCTTTCGCCACACTCCTTGAGGAATGGCTTGATGGGGTAAAACCTGTCCCTTTATTTGCAATATGGAGAGGAGGAGAAGGTTGCAGAGAGAAAAAGGAGACTCATGGAAGTATGCAAACACAGAGTAATGGTTTATTTAATTAAACTGATCTATTGTAAAAGTCAACGTAATTATTGGAGAGGATTAATTAGATTCTGCTTATGCTCATAGTTACATAACCTTGCTTTGTACCTCAGCCACAAGGAAGAGTCAGAAAATAAGGTCAGCTTCTTGCACTGGTCATATATTACACACACACACACACACACACACACACACTATATACTGCAGGTGAAACAAAACCTCAGGCACATCTGGACATATCCAAGCAACACTTAATATGACAGTAGGTTACAATGACAAATAATACAAACAACTGTAGGCTAAAGCATCACTATTGCGGCTGTTTTTGGTATTTGCTCCAGGCCAGTCTGGGAATGGGTCATTTTCAGACACTACCTCAAAAAGAGATCTAAGACTGTTTATATCTTATGACTGCCTGGGTTCATGATCCACAATCTATGTACACTGTAGAAAGATTGTACCTGCATTGAATGGAATGTGTGAATAGTATCCTGGAATTGTATCCAGGTACAGCATACTGTCTGAACAGTCCTCCTATTACTCTTTTTCATCATCATCCATGGTGTTGTTAATAAGTTATCTCACTACTTGCCCATCACAAAGGTTTCCCAAGTGTGCAGTACTTGGTAGGGGTATGACAGTACTCCTGTCATACCCCTCACCATCTGATGTGGACCTGTCCCCTTGGGATGACCTCGGGGGTTCTGGTTAAGGGGGCAACATGGTGGGAGCTGTTTCGGCATTGTCTGCATAATTTTTTTTTTGTTATGCTTGGATTTGGACTTTCTTTTGTCTGACCAATTGGTAAACTTGAGGGGGCAATGGGTGCCACACTGCCCTACCTTCTCCTGTCTCTCTTTCTGCTTGTCAGGGCCAGCCCATTGATGATGTGGACCGACAATGTGGACTAAAAACCCCACAGTTTTTTTTTACCCTTTTTTCCTTTTTTAGCAATTTTAACGCGGACCCTGTGGATCCGGGACCCACAGTGAGACAAATTCACAGGTCCTGAATCCCAGGCCTCCAGCCCCGATACAGGGCTTCTTGGTTCAGCGCCGCTGAATTAGGTTGCGCTGATCTGAGTAGCTGATCCGAGGAGACTGGGGCATTACTTGGAGTTAGGGGACAAATGAGGAGATCCCCAGCCCGCTCCTAACCAGCACATGGTACAAGACACAGCACAGACCAGTGCTAGATGAGTGCACTGTCTCTCTGCCCGTCTTTTCTGCCCGTCTTATGTTGCCCATGTTTGTCCTTTGTTTCACTTTTTAAACTGGTTTTCATTTTGTTATTGGAACCAGTATTAACAGCCCGATCCTGCCTAACTATCATGTCATAAACATACCGGAAAGCACATTTTTGGCACCCGGAGTGTAAGTGGCGCCGGCACAGAGGTCTGTGACGCTCATTCCACTGCGGTCCTGGACCCACAACGGCCGCCGCAGGTGAATGCTGTGCCGGTTGGTGCAGGGGGCGGGCATGGGGAAGGCGGGCAGGGGTGGTGAGGGAGAGGGCCATTGGCCATCCTGGACTGGGAGGGGGTGGGAATATCAGCACTGGGTTGTGCCGATATCCTATGCCCAGTCGCAGCCCGGGGCCGGCCTTACACAGCCTCCTTGGTTGTGCGCCAGCTTCAGATCTGGCCTGCATCTGAGGAGGCTCATTGCTACCCACATCGCTTACACCGGGGGAAGGGGACAAACATTTCCTTCCCCCGAAGTGAGCCCGTGCCATGCCGGTGCAAGCCGTAATGCACCCAGGATGCAGCGGCCGGCCATTTAGGCCTGCCACACATACTTGCACAGGATTGCACCATAAGTTATTGGTCTCTGGTTTTTACTTAACTCTTTGGCCTCTTATTTATCTTCTCTACTTTCTCTTTATTAACCTCTCATCATCTTCCATTTGCCGATACTGAACCTTGGGTTACTTCTTGTATTTCACACCTCCATCTTTTTTCTCCCACTAACTTTTTTCTTTGAAATTCACTGCCTCCTGACACGTTCCCTCGTAGAGAACACTTGGGAAACCATTATAAGAGGAGAGATGGGCAGGGGCAACATTAGAAGTTGGTAAGATCAGATGGAGCACTGACCGAGGGCCAACTTGGCTGGGCCAATTCACTAAACCCTTCGATGCCGGTCAGCTGTCACAGATTTCCAATTTCCTGCCTTTGGCAATTGGAAGGGCATGACGAACTGCATCTTGCTGCCCCTGCCAATAGCTTTGCCCCCTGGATATGGGACTAGTATTTTTCATGGTGACATCACAAAGGCCTGGAGGGTTGCTTTGAACTTAGGGGCTTTTCCCTATGAAGATTTTAGAAAGAAAGGGCATCTTTTTTTCATGTAAAAGGTTTAGATCCATTGAATCCTGCCTCCCACATTCCTGTTCTGCCTGGACTGGCAAACTGGTTGAGAACGAGAATGTGGACCGATAGACGGACTTGCAGACATGTGGAGCACTGTTATAAGATGTATCCGATTATCCCTAATGCAAATCTCCTTTTCAGGCATTCAGGTCAATTAAAATCAATTTTTTTTTTGGGGGGGGAAGTGTGCAAAAAGAAATATTTAGTTTGCTTTTACAAACTGTGCAGATGAATTAGTATGAAAAAGTAATTAGTAATAAAATGTTGACCTGATATGATATCTCCTTTTCCTAAATATGAATTAAACTAAATTATACATGCATAACTAATTGCTCTTTCTTTTGACCTATTCAATTCATTTGAGTTTTGTATTACAAATGGCCTGACATTTAAATTAGCTTAACTTATTAAGTAAATAATACCTGTAAGAAATAACCACATCATTCAAATTTTGTGCTACTTTCTCTATTACTAGCATTATTCCAAACATTGACAGCAGTTTAAAACAAAAATAAGAACAAAAAAAAATCCAATCCCGTTCAAATCATTTAAAAAGAACACTTTCTTTTTATGTTCAAGGGTCAGTAACTATCTGAGAACCACTTGCAATATTTAGAAATAAGAACCTCAGCCAATGCAGCTTATTCCATTTAGCTAAGTGCTACACAGTTACGGTAGTTATCAAACTGAAACGACAATGCAACAGATAGCAAGAGGATGAAATCAAGGCAGGGACTGGAGAGACATCTGGAAATCTTAGTGTAGCTTCATTACCCAGTAGTGCCAAAGAAACACAAGTGAATCTCTGCCATTTTTCTACTTCTGGCTAATGGGCAAAGATAATGTACCTGAGTCATAGAGCTCTTCTGCAGAGATATAGGAGTGCTCCTGATGAGGGAATTGTTCAATCTCCCCTGTAATAAGATCCATTTTCCCCATCACACATTATCATATGAACTTATGAAGCTGCCTCACTGAGTCAGACCATTGGCCATCTAGCTCAGTACAGTGGACCCTTTCTAACCACGGATTCGGGACCTGCACTTGCTCCCAGCAAGTCAGAAGAATACCGGAGCACCTAATGAAGCAGCAGCTTGGACAGAGTAGTGAGCAGCTGGGCTGGGGGCTTGTCTGTTTGCCACCCATCCAAGGATGCTGTTCCACGCAACCATTCCAGATTACCTTATGGCAAGGCCAGCCCTGGGCATGACCCTCCCCCCTTGTGCATTGGTTCCTCCTTTGTGAACAACTTTCCCCTCCTATTCACACACACCTGTGATTTTATACTACAGTCATATGCATGCCAGCCTCTGCATCCTTTGCCTTAGCCATTTATCTAGCCACCCTCACTTCCTCTGCCAGAGAACAATAAGAGCCCTTTCTTACATTACCTTGGTTGTGTGGGAGCTTCCTCTTCAGCACCACTGTCAGTATTGTCTGGAAATCTAGACCAGGGTTTCTAAACCTTTGTCCCCCAATGTACCACTTCTCATAGTCCAATTATCCTAAGTACCACCAGAAGTAACTGGCGATGATGGGAAAAATATGGGGAAAATACTATTCCCATATCCAGGGATGGTACAAGGTTGCTAGGGTTGGGAGGCTAGACATGACGCTACAAACAGTGGTTAAGAGGCTCAGGGCAAGTGGGTGGGCTTTTTCAATTGCATGAAAATCGCGCACTGTGGTAGATTGGTGTCAAGCCTCCTATTGATGTTTGTAGTATCGTGTCGTAGTCTCAGTGCTGGGTGGGGAATGTCCCCTGGGAGCTGCGCGTACCACTAGACAACAGCTCAAGTACCACCAGTGGCAAATGTACCACCAGTTGAGAAAGAGGTACACATTAAATAGGTCCCTTGCCATGAAGGTAATATTGGAAGGACCCCCCAGAGGGAGGGAGAAGACTGGTATTGCTCTCTAGCCTACTAGCTTCAACAGATTTAACCGGATGAGCCTCTCAGGAATAATATATGCCTCATTTATTTGAGGGATATTTATAGCTTTGTATGAATAAATGCAAATATTACAGAAAGAATAGGCATGACCGCACTGAAAAAAGCCTGACAAATTTCTCCAGCTCTTCTACATTAAAGTACATTATATTAAACGAACCCCCAAGGCAAGCTCCATAAGTAGTTTATCACCATGCGAATATACTCGTGCAGAAGAAATATAGCTCAATCTAGCACAGTCACTGAAATGTCATTTTAGAATATAAAGTCCATTATTCATTATTTAAAAGGAATGGATTGATGTGTTAGGAAAAGCACTCGTCCCTTAGCTACATGGCTGACACAGGGCATATTCTTTTTACTGTACATTTACGGCCACAGTAAACACAATATCAAAAGTGGACCAATCTGATTTGTGGAAACCTTCCCCTCACTTAGAGCAAATGAACCAGAAACAAATTGTTTTCACTGTATAAGAAAGTTTCACTTAAAACACGCTAAAGATAAAAACGGCACAGGAAATTCCCATATAACTAGAGCACACTGGTTGAGTTAAGGGGCAGAGTCTACCTACTGTGACAAAAAAAAATTACTGCAATTTCACATAACTCATATTTATCGTCAGAACCACCGGCACTGTATTAGTCATTCGGAATTTAGAATGAAACAACCAAGACCAGATCTTCTGATAGCGTAAATCAGTGTAACTCCATTACATTCAATGGGATGTGCCTATTTGTTGGTAGGAAGCTGGGCTCAATCAGACCAATTCAGCAAGAGCAAACTGACAGGGGAAACAGCCTTTTGCAGGTAGATCAGCCTTGCGTGTCCAGCTCAGTGGAAGGGGGAAAACAGCTGGGCACTTGCCTTCCGCAGCCTCCCACAGGCTTCTGAATGAAATCTCTCACCATCCTTTTCAGCTGTCAGGGCAGGAGCTGAGAGGAAGGACATGAGCCTCCTTCCCATTCTGCACGAGATGAATGGGAATGTGCCAAGGCACTGGCACTGAAACCCCTCACAAGGCAAAGCTGTTTTGGGGGCTGGTGAAAGAACTGATTCTGCTCCCTAGCTCTGACTCCATCCAATGCAACAAGGGCTATGAGAAGCTTCAGCTTTGCAACTCCAACCAAACAGAAGCAGCTATGTAATTTACATATAAACATCAAAAGCTGCCTCACACCAAATCAGACAATTGGTTCATCCCCAGTACAGGTGGGCCCCCGTATCTACTGATTCGCTATCCACGGTTTCAATTATCCACGGATCGTGGGGGACCCCTCCCCCAGGCTACATTTTTCCCAGTAAGCTCCGTTTCTTCCTTAAACAAACAGGAGAAGCAGTCTCTGGCTGCTTATTGCAGGCAAGTAGAACGAGACTAAGTCCTAGAGAGGCTCTGCAAGGTTAACAGAAACCTACTTGCTTGGTTAGTCTCATTCTACTTGCCTGCAATGGAGGCTGCTTCTCTGTTTGTTTTAAGGAAGAAACAAAGCTTGCTGAAAGAAAAATAAGAGGTGGGAGGGCGCGCACGCCTGCCCGCAGGGGAGGCAGGGCGGGGGGCCCTCAGGAAATCATGGAGGGGGTGTTCGCTCCTATCCACGGTTTCAAGTATCCACGGAGGGGCCTGGAACATATCCCCAGCGGATATGGGGGGAGTACTGTATTGTCGATCTGACTAGCTGTGGTTCTTCAGGATCTCAGGAAGGGGTTTTCTGCAACCATATCCGGAATTGCCAGGGACTTCCATATGCCAAGCATGTGCTCCCCACTGAGTGACAGCTCCTCCCCGTCCGTTGCGCATTCAGTTGTCTGCACTGGAACTAATGTTGACACAGGTGGGTTCGGTCATCTTTGTCCTCTTTGCTTAAACACAGCAAGACAGACTGTCCAGGTTAACCAACCCAAGGCTGGCATTAACAATGCTGATGCACAGGCAAGAAAAGAAAGGGCATTTATGTTGACTTGTGTTCCATTCTGGAGGGGAATGAAAATCAATGTTTTCTCAAGTAGAAAAGGGCAAAAATCATAAGGAAATAAAAATGTGTTTTCAAGCTCCCAGTAGGATATCACGAAGAATGAAAAACCTGAGCGCAATAAACAATTGCTTGCCAGTGTCTATCTAATTCCAAATGCCTACCCGTAACTAATATATATTTGGTCACTGAAGGGATGTGAGGGACTTCAGGCTCCACGAGGAAAAGCAATGAAACGGCTTCCTCAGAAAGAAAGAGGGAGCGAAAGAAGGCACAGACTCCAATTGTTTCATCTCACCTATTGATAATTCATTACCTTAAGTTATTAATAATAATATTTAATATACCGCTTTTCAACAAAGTGGTTTACACAGCAAAATTAATCAAATGATTTGCTGTCCCCAGAAGGCTCAACAATCTAAAAAAGATGCAGAAGAGACACCAGCAACAGCCCTTGGAAAAGATGCCATGCTGGGGTTAAAGAGGGATAGTAGCTCTTCCCCTGCTAAATACGGTATAAGAGGACACCACTTTAAAGGGTGCCTCTTTGCCCAGTCAGCAGAGGTTTAAGTATCCACAGTTATTATTTATATATATAAAATGAGGGGTCCAACCAAGGCCTACTAATGTATTTGAGAAAGTGGCTCTTGCAATTCCCAGAGCCTAAGCCATTTCTAACTTTAAAGCAGAGGTTCTCAACCTGTGGTACGGGTACCCCTAGGGGTACGCGGACCTCTTGCTGGGGGTATGCCAAGCCCTGTCCCTTATCTGCCCCATTAGCAGCTAATTAAGTGTTAATTAACATGGATTTTAAATTGTAATTGTTTTTGGAGAATTATTTTTAAAAATTATTTAAAAATTATTTTTAAAAGTAAAAATATTATTTTCTCTCTGATTTTGGTTTTGGGCTTATTTTTGTACTTTGGAAAATGTACTTTGGTGGGTTGGGGGAGGGAGGAGCTGATTTGGAGAAGTTTGACTTGGAGAAAAAAGAGATCCTTGCATCTCTCTCTCTCACATTCACTCACACACAGAGTTAAATAAGACATTTTTCACATTTAAAATTGTTTTAGTACTTTTTTACTTAATGATTAATTACCTAATTAATTAATTGATCAATCCAATTAATTAGTAGTTAATTAGCAGGGGGTACTTCAAAAAATGGACCGTGAAAGGGGGCAGAGGCGTCGCTGTGGCGTGGCGGGGCGTGCAGGGGGCCCCAGGTGACGCGCGCACACGCCGCGCAGAAAGGTGACGCGCGTACATGCGCGCGTCGCCTTCTCTGCGCGCACGTGCGCGTCGCCTGGGGGCCTCCCGCCCGCCTCGCCAGGCTGGGCCGGGCGCCCCCTCAATCGGGAAAGCCGGCTCGGGGACGTCTTCCCTGGCCGGCTTCCCGGGCCTTCTGAGCTGCGCGAACGTTATTTATAACGTTCAGCCCTTTTCCCTCAGTAACAGTCTGCCCATGCACAAACGAACGTTATAAATAACGTTCGCGCAGCTCAGAAGGCCCGGGAAGCCGGCCGGGGAAGACGTCCCTGAGCCGGCTCTCCCGATTGAGGGGGCGCCCGGAGCGGCGACCCATTGGGCGCTCCCCCCCATCGCGGATTAAGAGAGGGTGTGTGTCAGGGGGGAGTGCTCACTAGGGTGTCGCGCGCCCCCGCCCTGGTGACGCCTCTGATAGGGGGTACCCGGGCCTCCAAAGGTTGAGAACCCCTGCTTTAAAGCATAATCGGAGATGGCCCAAGACCTCCTGATGCCTGAGGCAACATGCCAAATGCTGCCCCCCTTACCCAATGAAGTACCATCCTCTGCTCCTCCCACTCTCCCATGTTGTAGCTCTGCACTCTCCTCCTCTCTACACTTCCTCTCTGTCCCGGTCCTCTTTTTTGAATCCAGGGAGTAGAAGAAGGAGAAGCAGTAGAGGCAAGTAGGAGGATAAAGATGGGCAACCCCTGCCTCCCAGCAACCTGCTGCCTAAGGCAACCACTTCATTTGGCCTCATGGATGAGCCAGCCCTGAGAGCAATACCAATACTTTGAGTTGGGGAAAAAGGGATTTATCCCTTTTCTTTTTGCTGGGGTATCCATCTCCTCCCCACTCCATGGCTGCTGTTTAACATGAATGTCAACTTCCTTCCTGGGGGAAATAACAGCCATGGGAGTTAATCTGGAACCAGGACTGCAGCAGGAGTCCTGCAGCAGGTTAAAATCCCATCTCACAACACTGATATCGAAAACTGTACGTAAATGCAACTCCTGAAAGCCTATTTATTCCTTCCCCGTCCCCCATTTCCTTTTCTAAAACAAAAATTTCATTTCCCCCCTTGTTTTAGCAGAGGAAAATGTAAAGTCTGTCTCAGTGTTGAGCAGAAGGAAGCAACCATAGCTGAGTTTGTTTAACGCCTCAAACTTATTTAACAATATAACTCCCAATATGACCAGTCATCTTTAGTGTAATGCACCTCTGATAAATGGTACTTTAAATTATTTATATGTACCATGCAATGGTTAGCTTTGGAAGAATCAATAAACAATGTGTTTTTTTAAAAGTGTAAAAATGTAAAGTCAGAATATGGTAAAAGGCCAGGACATGGAAAGCAAGTAAAAGAATTTCACCATCCTTGATTTTTTCCCAATTTTTATTGTAGACATATTTCATTATTGCTGCTTTCAAAAGCACGTCAGGGTCACAGTATTAATGAATTAAAAAAATGGGGTGCTATGGGAGAGTGATTCCTCTTAAGTCAATATCATGCACAATCTGACCATTAGTCCTGCTATACTGTATTATTTGAAAAGATTTCTGCTCAGCAAATAGGTTCATTTGATCAGATTTCAGTATTTACTAATGTTGTGTCTCCTTGAAATACATATTTACCCACCAGCCTACATTATCCCAGAATATGTCTTTGTTCCAATATTTCATTCCGCTGCAGGAATACATGGCTTCTCTTAATGCAACTTAGTGAATAATAGTATGCAGCTAATTTTCAGCCATGAATGATTAAACAGTTGATGCAGTATATGTGCATCGAGGGCTACCTCATACTTGCATTATATTTGATTTGAGAAGCCACTCAGGGGCAAACCCACGCACATGCCAGTTACTATGCATTACTATTATTCTTGAGTATTCATCATCAAGTGTGGCACACAAATTCAGGAGGAAGACTATGATGTGCTTAGATTAATTACACAAAAAAGCCAGTCAATGTTTAGCAGGTGCTTACTTCTCATCTGGAGACAACAGAGGCTCTTGTAAAGACCTATCAAGTCAGAAGTGAAGTCCTACAGGACATAGTTATTCTTGCCAGAAGAACAGTGTCAAAATAGGAGAATGTCTAGGAGAATGTCTATATCCAATCACATATTATTATTATTATTATTATTATTATTATTATTATTATTATTATTTACTACTACTACTACTACTACTACTACTACTACTACTAGGTTAATTACAGCCCACCTGGTAGTGGCTGGTATTTTCTAAATATCAAGTCCTTCCAAAGGACCTAGGCTATTTAGAGGTATTTACGTAGAAAGTGGAATTTCTTACCTTTCGAGAATTCCTATTTTGGGAAGAGTAAGGGGGGGGCATTCCTGACCAATGGGATATCCTCCTACTCTAGGAAGGCAGGGTCACTTTAAGACTAAGTCTCCTCCCACGTAGGAGGGAGCCCCGCCCCCAGTTCGGAACTGATGAGCTGGAGCATCCTCCTTGGAACAAATGCCTGGATCCTTGCATGGCTCAGACGGAAAACAGAGCTGACAGGAGTCCAGGCGCACAGTGAACTATAATTTCTATGAACTATAAAAAACAGCATAACAGCATAACAAGAGAAAACAACAGAGAAACTCAAGGTATGAGGTTCTGAGAAAAAACAAGCAGTAAGGGAAAGAGGGCATCCCCCATGCTACTCCCCTTTGTCACATGTCCTGCACCCCTAAAGAGCCGTGTCTGTGTAGATGCGGGACGGAATGCCCCCCTTACTCTTCCCAGAATAGGAATTCTCGAAAGGTAAGAAATTCCGCTTTCTCTGGAAGGAGTAAGGGGGGCATTCCTGACCAATGGGATATGTAAGAGCAGTATCCACGAGGGTGGGCAGACGAGGCGACCATTCAACAAGGACTCTCTACAATACCTTCCTAGCAAAGGACGCGTCTGCAGATGCAGCCTGATCAATCCTATAATGCCTCATAAATGTATGGACTGATGACCAAGTAGTCGCCCTGCAAATTTCCTCAAGTGAGGCATAGCCCTCATAGACCGCCGATGTTGCGGTGCTTCTCACGGAATGAGCAGTGATACCAGCTGGAGGTTCCTTACCCCAAGGACCGGTAGGCTAGTACGATGACTTCCCTGATCCACCTGGCCAAAGCTGAGGCGGAGGCCTTAGCACCTACCGCTGACCCTCTGAATTTTAAGAACACGGTGTCTGTCTTACGCCACTCCTTAGTCCTATCGGTATAAAACCGAAGAGCCCTTCGCACATCCAAATTATGCCAGGCCCTTTCCCTCGGATGTTCTGGGTTAGGACAAAAAGAGGGCAACACGATGTCCTGTTGGCGATGAAACAGGGAATTTATCTTAGGAACAAAGGCAGGGTCCGGGCGGTGAACGACATTGTTCCTATGGGAAATACATAAGTTGGGGTTCACAGACAAGGCCCCCAACTCCGAAAACCTCCTGGCTGATGTCACTGCCACCAACAAGAGAGTCTTTAAGGTTAGCTCTCTGATCGGAATTGTGGCCATAGGTTCAAAAAGACGATGGATAAGGGCAGATAAAACGATGGTGATCTCAGGCCGGGCACCGATGGACCGGGGCAGGGTTAATCAACGAGACCCCTCTGAGGAAACGTTTTATATGCGGGTGACTAGAAAAGGACTGATCTCCTCCCGCCCCCAAAACACTGCTAATTGCCGCAAGATGTCGAGTCCTGCGGATAACTCTTGGGATGAGCGCCACCGGGGGAAAGGCATATAGCAGACCGCTGGGCCACTGAATCTGCAGCGCGTCCACTGCCTCGGCACCTGTGTCTGGCTGCCTTGCGAAGAACCGTGGCAGCTGCCTGTTGGCGCTGGAGGCGAATAGATCTACCTGGGGCTTTCTGAACCGCTGAACTACTAGATGGAACACCTGGGGATGCAGCTGCCACTCTGCTTCCCTGATTGTCCGGCGGCTCAGCCAATCCGCTGTAACATTTTTTACTCCCGCCAGATGCATGGCTTTGATCGAGGCCAGGAATGCTCCCCTTATTCCTTCCAGAGAATATGTGCAGTTCCAAGTAGAGCTGCCTTTTGCAGCTCATATGTGGTCATTTCATTTATACCTAAGATGTACTGAGTAAATAGTGAAGCAACCATACAACCACACAACCAATTTTCTCTTCAGATTCCGCCACATGGTTGTATCACCTCCTTATTGACCAGTTCCTTCCACCTACAGTATTCCCATTCCAATATAACAGATCCCTTTTTGACCCACGTTCAGATCAAATGAGAGGCAATTAGGAAAAAGCAAACTGTACTTTGGGGGTGAGAGAATAGTTTGTGGATAGAAATGGACCCAAGATTTCTCATACGATACCATAACCTTTACTGGCATAAAGATTTCTCATGTCAAGAGTGTTGCTTTGACTGATTCTTTCCAGAAATGTATCTTTCTTTCCAGAAATCTAATAAACAAATGAGACCGATAAAAGAGGCCGTTCCCAAGCATCACAAACTGGCCAATTAGCCATTTCACTATAAATTAAATTAACTTCTAATTACCAGTGTTTAGAAAAAAAAATGGTAATCTTGCCAACACTATTTGCTAAGAGCTATCAAGAACTATTTGAAGACCTAAATGACACATGGCAGCTGGAGCCATGGTCTGCCTCGCCATTCATTAGTTTTTGCTCACTCCCTTCATTCTTAGAGAAAGACGACGAAGTGGCTTTACGTCCCAAGCAGCCAGTACATTAACAAAGACTCTAACTATCCACTTCACAGCCCTTTCCTGATGAGCTGCCTGAACATTTCCAAATTGCCACAGTCTGTTAATTGCTACACAAAAGTTATCGCATTAATGCAACATGGATGCCAAGAACCGTTTAAATGAAGTTAAATGGGTAAAGCAGACCTAGTACTTTCCATTGTTCATCTTACAGACATTCAGTGAGTTGCATAATTGGGCATTATAACATTTCCCACTCATTTGATTCACTGCTGCATCGCTTGAGCTTAACAAACATCTGCAAAAAGAGGAAATGAATGGAGTTAAGAATGCTTCGAGAAGAAAAAAGACAGAGTGAAATGACATGGTAATGTCAGCATTTTTCATGTGGGGTTGATTTCGGTCAAATGATTCTCCCATGTGAAACTGAGGTAGGAAATATCAACTTTTAAAAATAAATGAGTAACACAACTTGCATTGCCAGGGGTTGGACTTCCTGCACTTGTACGGAGGAGATACACAGGGTAGGAGGGGGTTGTATCAGCACAGTAGAGCACTTTCATAGATTGCACTCAGTTTATCATTGGTTACCAGTGTAACAGCTGAAAATAAATCATCAAGGTAAGTACTTTCCATGTTTATTTAATAAAGGAAATAGCATGGGTGGGGTGACAAAACAGTCTAAAATCTCAGCAGGGAGTGGGGGTGCTTTAATACTGCAGCATTACTGTGGTTCCAATCCTGCTCACACCTCCCCATAAGAACATAAGAAGAGCCCCGCTGGATCAGGCCAAAGGCCCATCTAGTCCAGCTTCCTTTATCTCACAGTGGCTCCACCAGATGCCTCAGGGAGCACACAGCCAACAAGATACCTATATACTGTCACAGTTCCCTTGCACCTGGCATACAGAGAAAACCTACTTCTAAAATCAGAAGGTTGTTTATGGCTTGTAACTTGTGATGGACTTTTTCCTCCATGAATCTATCCAAACCCCTTTTAAAGGCATCTAGGCCAGGTGCCATCACCACATCCTGTGGCAAGGAGTTCCACAGATGAATTACACTCCCCAGGTTGATTTAATGGAAGAAAAGCTTCAACTGAATACCAATAGAAACTTTTTTTCCATTAAAAAGAGTGTGGGGGGAGGCACAATAGCAATTGAAATTATATCAGTCAAAATATTGAAGTCCCCCCACCACAGTTCCAGCCCATTTTGTTGCTCCCCGAATCATGCACTATTCCTTAAAAGAAAGAAAGCACAATACTTGTGTGTTGAGGATCACATCTAGTTTGATCCTAAATAGAGCTCCTCAGAGTAGAGCAGGCACAGGCAGACTGCAGGCTTGCAGGATCTACTTCATTTGCTTTTAATTAGAACCCTTAGGTTCACAACCCAGAATGAGGTGCAAAATGGTTGCTTAGGTGGTACAGTCAAATTACCCAATGTACAACCACGAGACAACCATACACTGAGATGACCTGCACATACCAATACAGATCTGTATCTAAGGACCAAAATTTGCAGTCTGTTAAAACATACAATTTGCTACTGTGTGTGTTTTCAAACTTACATAGCAACCACAAGGACCACCATGATTGGGACCATGTGAAATGGGGAGGGGGTTACCCCTCTCCTTTGCACCATGGTGTGGGCATAAGGTTCCTTTTTAAGACATGGGTTGGAAGGAACACTAAGAGCCCAATCCTATACTTACCGTGCGATGTCGGTTGGGGATCTCTGCTGGCACACTGACTGCCGTAAAGCAGTCAGTGCCAGTCATAAAAGGTGCTCTGACAGCGCACTACACAGCACGCTGCCGGAAGCGCCGTCATCTCTCCCACTCGCTGGGGCAGGTAAGATAGCAGGGGAAGCAGGAGGGGTGGCGGGCGGTGACGGTGGCAGGGAATGGGTGGGTCCAGGATGGGGCAGGATCGGCGGCGCTGATGCACGCCATATCCTCTCCCCCTTCCCACACCCGATTCCGCTCTATGCGGAGCATTGAGGCTGCCACTGCACATTGCACTCATCATAAGTCAAGGGAAGGGAGGGGTAGGCTCCAAATCATCTTTCCATGCCCACTTGGTGCTTCCTAAGCATAAGTAGGTGGGGAGAATTGACTTGGAGCTGCATCAGCTTTCCCCCCCCCCCTTTCTCCAGCAGCGCAGGAGGAAGAGGAGGCTTCCACTGCTGCAATCCTTTTCCAACTTGCTCTTAGCAAGACAGAAGAGGAGCAGAGTCCCCAGTGGAGCAGCAGCTTGGAGAGGGTGGTGGACTGATAGGCTTTGCCCATTCACCACCCGTCCAAGGATGTCTCTCCATGCAACCGTTTCAAGTCACTGCATGGCAAGACTGGCCCTGATAAGATGACAGTGTCTGACAAATCATTCACACACACAGTTTCCAAGACCTCTGTAAAACAGACCACAATCTTGTAGTGTAATGTATGAAAATAATGGTTGGATTGTTTATTTCATTCTTATTCTCTCCTTTTCTAGTACCCTTTACAATTCACTCCTCTATTAAAGCACTTAATTAAAATGATTACCATGCTTCACTTGCATCTTTATGTATGTCATCAAAAAAAGTCAACCTTGTGCAAAGTGACTGATATTACATTGTACTATCCTGTGTGTGGCTGAGATAGAGGCCAGAAGGGCAAGACTCTTGTAAACCTCAATGAATAATTCAGATGCACTGCTATCATTTATCAATGGTCCTATCTTTTTTTTCTCTCTTCTTTTTCCAGCGGGTTGGGAAAAAAAAATCAATGGGGATACAACGAAACCATAAGAATCTTTATATTTCTGACACTCTTCAACCCCAGCTTATTTTTTAACTACTTATTTTATAAGACTCTGTTAGTCCTTTGAGGTCTTCTTTAGTGGTAGACACAACATTCTGTAGTGGAAAACAAAACAATTTATTTTTTGTGATCAAGTGTTCTGCTCATCAGACCAGAGGGATACAGGTGTTTCCTAACCAATTTCACACAGGAATTAATGGACTCGTTTAGCAAATTTGTGCTGGCAGAAATGATTTCAGAATTTCAGCTGCAGAAAACCCTCATCCCTGCAAAAGATCAAAGACCTGGACAAGCATCATGTAAATGCTAGAAATCAAGGCCCAGATCGTTAAAATCTGTCTTTTCTTTTCAATCCTAGCACTGAACTAAATACACACTGCACACGAATGTGTGGGCCAGGGCATTTCAGAAAAAGTTACAAACGGGAGTTAAGTTGAAGAAAGGGTGGCAAAACTAAGGAATATGTAACTCTTTCTCTATCTGCTGTTTCCCCTCTCTCAGGCTCCTCCCCCCCCCCCCCGGCTTTGCAGAGTTTCCCCTGCATATTGTATCAATTTCAAATAGCTTTCTCCCATGCAGTTCAAAATGTGTGCCCTTCCAAACAAATATTTTGAACCGCGTGGGGGGAAAGCTACCTGGGTGCAATTTGGAGCAAGGAAATATGAGGAGAGGCAGGCGCTCTCCCACACCTGAGGAAGTACCTCACAGTACTACCCCATAGCTTCTCTTGTGTGTTCCCCCCAACCAACCTTGTTGTTGTTTTTTCTGCCCTGGCATGCAAAGTGTGTTGTGCCGGGCCCTCCTTCCCTCCAATTTCTTCCCTTCCTCCTTCCTTCCCTTGGTGCACAAAGCAGACTGTGCTGCAATCAAGCTCCTACCCACCCAGCCGTTTCACTCTCTTTTCTTCTCCTCACTTGCTTGAACCTACCCACCTGTCAGTTTGCCCTTCCTTTTCCTGACCACCTTGACAGTGTCTCACTGAACGTGTCCCCTACATTGTATGCTACCTCCACCAATGGCAGCTTTGGCAACTTCTCAGGCTCCAGCAGCAGCAGCCATGCAGGCTCTCGCGACCGAGGCTCCTTCACCACCACTGCGCTGCAGCCACCATGCTTCTGCTTCTCCCCAGCCACTCCATTCCTGTTGCACTGCCTTTTCAAAAGGAATATGCCGGATAGGGACGGGAAAAAAACTTGATGATTCTCAGAGGAGTGAGGGTACAGTGGGGCATCTGTGGAGGTGCTGCATGGGTGCAGAATGTTGCTCAGAAACCCTAAGAAGCAGATCAGGCTGCAGTAGCAGGCCTACACCCCCCATGGGGGCCTCACCACCATGACCCCCCCACGGACACCACACGCCCTGCCCCTGGGGTGCATGACATCACCGATGCGGTGTGGAAACACCGATGCGGTGCAGTTATCCTGGGAGCTTCCTGACAAAGCAGGGACTTAAACCTGGTTTCCCCACATGAAAACCTAATACTATAGTCAAAACACAACAGAGACTTTACACTGGAAGCACAGTACATTCTCAGGAACGTGTGTGTGTGTACACACACACACACACACACACACACACACACACACACACACACACAGACTGTTTTCAATAGTACAGAATGAGAAAGCTCATCAGGCAAACTCTAAAACCAATACAGATGTGTCGTGGCTGTTGTGTAGTTGCCAAGAACTGAAAGTTAGGCCAGCATGTGAAATTCAGCAGCAGCCCTAATTTAATGTGGGGAAAACAACCTTAACTAAATTTGCCTTCTTTAAAATAATTGCTTACTGTAAGCATATTAAAAAAGATCAGCTGGCTTATGTTTGTGTGTGTGTGTGTGTGTGTGTGTGTGTGTGTGTGTGTGTGTGTGTGTGTGTGTGTGTGTGTGTGTGTTTTAAGAGGCAATGTGATTTTGAGTATGCAGCTTCCATTTAGTCTTCTACAACCTTGAGGAAATGGTTAAGTAGAAAGAGCAGAACAGACTGCTGATGGATTACAGAGGGCCACCTCCGTGTCAGTCATCTGTTCAGTCCAGCTTGCTGCTTATGGTTTGATAAATGATAGCCTGAGCTTACATGTGAAGGGCCTCAGAAGTATCTGAAGGCTGAAATATATTGGTGCACCATTTAAAATGCAATATTTAATCCAGGACAGCGGGCTCCCTCTCCAGGATCTGAGTCATAATCCCTAACATAAAGTCATCTACATGTTCAGAACTAGCACATGGTACAGTCCTCCTGGCATAGGTAGTGTTACCACCAGGCATTCCATAACCAGTAGTGTTACCACCAGAAAAGACAACAGGACTTTCAGGTATGCTTGAACTCTGGCATCTATTGTTTCCCACAAATTAAACATGGGCTGAAGTGTCAAGCATGTTCTGGTGCTTTACAGTGCAATCCTGTGTACGGTACGGCGGCCAGCCTAAAGGACTGGCCACCGTATCTTATCCAGGTCCCGGGCTGCCCTGATCGTCCCCTTTCCCGGGTGCAAGGTGGCCCAGGCCCAATGGGTCTACTCAGATGTACGTCAGCTCTGGAGCTGGCGCATATCCGAGGCCTCCGTGTAATGCCGCGCCGGGCCTGGAGAGGGCTTTCGATATCAGTGGATCCCTCCGCCCCTGCACCAGACGGTGCAGGACTTACCTTGCCCGGCGGGTGCGGAGACGGTTCGCTGGGGGAGAGAGGGCCACCAGCCTCTGCTCCAGCGGCCATTAACTCTCCGGGTGCAGTAAACGTGATTTACGGCGTGTTTACGACACTCAGCACGCGCTCCCTGGCGCGTCATTACACTGGATTGCACTGTTAGAGTAAAAGTAATAAATTGATCTCTTAATCAGGTTGCTGAGACACATTATTCCTCCAGCGAAGCAGATACAAGGATCAAGTTCCTTTCTACAACAACATGGCAGTTTTGCTGACTAAGCAAATGTTCTTCTTAATCTCTACAGGATGGCTTTGTGCCAGTTAAAGTTACACGCTGCACCAATGCATTTGATGGGGGAGAAATTACACAGGGACAACAAATCCACTTGCCCATAGTATTACTTTTTAATTACTTTAATGACAAAATCTGCTCACCTCTGTTTTTACAGCTGCCTTTACAGTTTCCCAAATGTGCCAATTACTTTTTTGGACTGGCCATTGGAGCGCTGGGCTCTGACTTTGCCCAGGTGTAATGCGGTGCCTTCAAACATGCTATCTGGCCGTTTTGGCGGGATAGCCTCTAATTTGAGAGTTTGTATGTGCGGCAGGGATGAACCAGAATCTTTAAATCACATGGTTCTTTATTGCAACAGATACAGTATAGTGAACTGCGTAGGCGGTATCTAGATGATTTTTTTGTCCTCTCACTCCAGTTCGTCGGACGAGCAAACAATCCAGTATATGTTAGGAGGTTCTGAAAGATTGTTCACCTGCTTGGTTGCCCAATTTATGAATCTAGTAATTCAAATCTGGCGGAATCTTCTGTTTTGGGCTCTGAGATTAAACTCCGATACTATGGGGGTGAGTTGGTATGTTGGACTATGTGGGTGGGTAGGGAATGTGAACTGCTGTTAGGGGACTTTGTTAGGGGACTGCTGTTAGGGCCAGAACCAACACTGGATGCTAATGCAGGTCCTGGCACTGGGCTAGCCACTGTCATATGCACGGGGCATCTGGCCATTTGTGCTGGTGGCTCCAAAGCGCACAATAGCAGTGCAGCTTTTGCACCGCTGGGCCAGGTCTTACAGCGGCAGATTGTGAGATCTGCCATCGTAAGCCCTGGATAGGACTGGGCTGCCAGTTAGTCTTTCCTAACTTGTCTCTTTGATTTCAGTGGTGCTTAGTCAGAATTCATTTACTTTGGATACAAGCCTATGACTCAAAAAGCAATGTGGGCATTCTCCCCATCAATTTTAGTCCATGCAAGTAATGGTTCATAGAAGTGCATATCACATACACACAGATTGCCCTTTCTCTGACCACAATTTGTAAACTTAGCATGCAAATGTGTAAGAATAATAATGCAAAGAAACTTCAATATTAAATTTGCCTTTTGTACTGCAGCTGGGCTAATCATGTAAAAAGAAAGTTCTTTGCTTTTCACAGCATGAGAGAGCAAAATGCAAAATTGAATTAAATTTTAAATTAAAATTAATCTTGCATAAATGCGACTTAAGCCTAATGTCACGTGCTTGATTTAATTGTCTGGTGCCTCAAAAAAAAAAAAAAGGTACTGTCTGTCTGATAATTAATTTTGTAGAAAAACCTGCCCAGAGCCTTACAATCTAAAGGAAGTTTTAGGGAAGGAACACAAAGGAAACAGAAAAGGAGAAGGAGAGGCAGAGGTTAAGCATTTATTTCAACAATTGCAAGGAAGGAGAACTACAGAGGTCAAAAGCAGTGAGTGTCAGCGAGAAGGAGCAGAAAGAGGGACAGGATGCAAACATGAAACAGCAGAAACTCAATTTGGCCAAGAGCAGGTGCTGCCTTTCCAGAGAGACTCATGGGTCCCAAATGCCAAGTGGCACTTTCGGGGGGCAGCAGAATGTGCCCCAACCCTTGCTCCTTCCCTCTCATTGCCAAGCCTAACCTAAAATATCTTCATTGCCTTGACTCAGGACTGGAACCAAACCCCTAAAAGGCAGCAAGAAGTGGTAACCAGCTCAAAATAAGTGGTTCAACAATCATTTTCCTGGAGTGTTTTTTTTTTTACAGTAGCAGCCTCTTTTTTAAAAACAAACAAGCAAAGATCACAAGCTGAACTGGGAGCAATTAGCAACAGGACCATGAGGAGGGGGAAATCTGGCCAAATTTCCTTCACAGAATGCTGTTTCCAGAAATTTCCTCCCACCAAAATTCCACCCTGGAGCTGCTTTATGTCCCCCTGAAGGGGCAATTTGCAGCAAACAGTTGCCTTCATATTTGATAATGTTATCAAAAAATAGAGCTCTCATTTCCTAAAGACTTGAAGACTCCTTGTCTATTCACTGTCCCAGGCAAGGGAGTTTGGCTGACAGGCAGCTGAATTTATTGCACAGTTCTGGCTAGGCTACAGTAATTGGCTTCACCCAATGCTCTGAAATAGACCTTGTTGCATGATGCTATATTAAGTTTTCAAAGCTTCATCTAGTGTATATTTTTGACATTGCTCTCTCCTTGTTCCCCAGAAGAGCTGCCAATCCATTCCATTCATCCTTGTTTACACACTTTCCGTAAATTATATGGACAAATCACTTCTCTGCAGTTTCTTCACTGTTGGCATTTTTTGTTCTGCATTTACATAAGGCACTTTAAGTTTATGGACTGCACTGGAGGAGATAAAGAGAAAACTAACAAAGTTGTAAAAATGACTGTTCGTTAATACCGTGATGGGGTTCACAATAAAATATCTACTATAAACATTTACCTACAACTTGGTGTAAATCATTTCCCCCTTTTCAGAATTTTGATGCTACAATGCTGATTACCTGACAAAGGGTGGTGATTAACAGAATGACCTTTGGGGAAAACATCAAGTTACAATTAAATAAAATGGCTTTTTGTAGGCATTTTCCCTAGTAAATGTCTCTTGATACGAATGAACAAGCAGTTGATTGTGTCACTAAAATCTTCCCATCATTCTTGAGCAGGATTGTGAGTTAACACATGTTGTTAGTTCTACCTGTCATCACATTATCATGGGTCCTTCTGCTTTCAGAACGACATCCTTCACTCAAGCTGTACCTTTATTTATGACTACTTCTGGTGTTTTACCAACTTGTTTCTGAGGAACCGATGTCTGTTTCATGTGGTCTCCTCATTAACCAGATTGGCATTTATGGAAGTGGCTTCTGAGATTTTCAAACTACATATCTGTGCAACAACTAAATTCCCATTCTTAATTAAAACTGGAATAAACTTAAAAATAGAGATCTTCAGAGATACACTAGTGAAAGTAACACTGGTTCAAGACCTCCTGGCGATCAAGATGGTGTGTCAAGTGCCCCCCCTTACCTGGTGTTGTGCCAGCATCTGTTCCTACTGCCCCCTAGATTGGAAAAAAAAAGAGGAGGGGATGGAGTGAATGAGGAAGTGTAGAAGAGAGTGGGCTGGACCACCAATCTGCTGCCTGAAGTCTCCACCTCACCTGGCCTCGTGGATGGGCCAACCCAGTTGGAAGGGGCCTTTTATCTCAGTTGAAGGCAAACTCTTCTCCATACTTGCTCATCATGCTTGCTAATATGAAGAGCAAGAAGACTAGTATTAATCTAATAACAGTTCAGAGGCAAACACCGTGCTTGTTTGAATCACCGGTTAATCAAATTTTATTTTGACTGGCCCTCCTAAATGCAATTCAGCAATAATTGCATTTGGGGATGTTTTGTACGGACACACAGTTTAAATACTATTCCAAAGGGGACAGTTTTCGTGGACCACCTACCCATGTAATTAGACAACAGTGTGAGGGTGTGATGAATGGGGGGGGGGGGGAGAAGAGATGCATGCCCACACTTTTTGCAACATGTGTAAGGGGGCTGAGAGAGTACCATATGAACCACCCCACTTTAGTTTACAGCGCTTCTGTAAGAATTACAACATTTTGAACTCTTAAATGTTAAGCATTATCAGTACATCATTATTACACCTCTAGAAACTAGTAGTAGTGAAAAGAAACAGTATCCACCATCCACCTGAATTTTTATGTCCAAAATCAACCACCACCCAGACATCTGCAGTTTGATCAGGACAGTAGGTGGTTCCAGAGAGGGTTTGCCAGTTACCCTAATGCTACGGTATTAGCGGAGGTATTAGCAATCTGATGTGGCCCTCTAGTGTGGACATCAGGTACAAGATATATGGTAAGGGAGTCTATTGCTATGTTCTAGGAAGGAAGACTTACATGAGGAAACCTGCCACGTTGAGACGGAAAACACCTTTGTTGTGTTGTGTGCTTGTAAGCTGCCCTGATGGGGTGGGAAGGCAGAATATAAATATTTTAAATAATTATATTAACAAACAAACAGGAAAATGCTGCCTTGTGGACTACCTAAACTAGTTGAAAGACCTAGGAAATAAGTAGGTGTCAACACAGTTACAATTAGAGGCTTTTGCACTATCCACCTAAATCTACTGTCTAATACAGCCTATGAAGATTGTAGGTACACAAAGAATTCTGGTATCCAGACTTCTTTCACTAGTTATATAAACATGAAGATATGATTCAAACGTTCTGATAGGTGGGTGCAAGGAGTAATATTCATTGTGAGTTTCTTCCATAAGCATTCAAGGTCAGCCCACCCAGGAGGCAGTATGAAATGGCTGCTTTGAGTTGTGGGCTGGGGGGGACCTGCACTTCATGCCTGGCTGCCACCTCACTATCTCCCTGGCCACTCCACCCTGCCACTATCTCATCCTCTTCTCACTTGCTCTCCCTGGAGAATGAGCAAAAGGAGGATGGAAGGCAACTCACCCTCTCCTTCACCTCTGCCACTACTTCAAATCAGAAGAAAGTCCTATTGCCATCACCTCCTCCTCCTGTGCTGCCATGAAAGGATTCTCTGCACCCATCCAGTTTTGAAGAAGCAGTGGGTGGTGGAGGACATGGAAGAAGAGGGGGAGAAGGATGCAGTGACGAGGGCATGCACATGCAGATGAAAAATGGGGGGCGTGGAATGTGGGTGCAATTTTGGACCTGTAAAGCATTACAGCTTGGATCTATAGGCATTACTTGCACGTTCTTACACACCAAGGCATTACTTGCTCAATTCTTACACACTTACACACCAAGCATCCAATTACACCTTGTGACAATGAGGAAAATGCACTTCACACAAATGTTTTCCCCATGTAGAGGTAAAAGAATCTGACATACCGAGACTCAGTCTAATACATGGATGTTAATACATCTTAAAGCACAGCAATTCCTGACAAAAAGGAAAACTCTTAAAAGCTTCATATTCACTTTACAAACACACACGCAACACCCTAGTTGGCAGTGTCATTTTCATAAATCCCATTCACAGCCATTTCACATAACAGAAAAGGCAAAAAGATTGCTTAAGATCTCAAAATAGGTTTCAGGTACTGAAAGAACTAAGACGACACTGATCAAAATTGTCTCACGCTTTTACACTTTACAACACCCCCCCCCACTAATTTAAACATACTAATTAAACAAGGACACACACATAAATGAAGTCACCTGTCTAGACATTATTGACAAAATTTGGTAATGTACATTAAGCCTGACAAAACAGGCCAACTCTTTCTCATATTTCAAAGCTCCAAATCACAACTTATTTCAGATTCATTTCCTGTCAAGAGAACTCTCAATGACTCCCTTCTTTTCTGACAGAGGAAATGCCCATCATCCGCTTTAGATTTCATGCTTGATGTACAAGTACAGCATCATTCACACACACACACACACACACACACACACACACACACACACGCACAAGATCCCTTCCCCACGGAAATGTTAGAATGCCTTAAGCAAAATGAAAACCGTTTTTGTGGCTCCTAACACCATGTTCTTGAAAAATGGTATTATTCCTGTAACAGTAATCCCACTCAGTACAGAATTCCAGTGATAACTAAACATTCTGGCTGTAATCTACCGATTAGCACATTGCTAAGGATGTACTGCAGTCATACAAAACGTATCTATGTATTGGCATGCTAATACCGTACTATAAAATGCTGCCATAGGAAGCCATGCTAGCGTATTGGATGACAATAAATATACTGACCATGAGGATAACAATATAGACAATTAATAAAGCTGCACTTTATTTAAGACTCAACAGCAAGTACTGCACTCCAGAATTCTTAAAATAATACATTTGTAACTTGCAGCTGCTTTGAGCTAAGGGAGAATGAGGGCATACATAGCTAAGGCAGACAAAAAAAGACCACAAATACTGTATAAAGAGTGCTCAAGCAAGTCTTAATCTTTTTTCCATGAGCGACTGGATGGTCAGGGAAGCTTGTCACATTTCTTTTGAGGGAGAAGGAACTAGAGCTCTCTATGCCATTTTTGTAAAAATAGGTTTGCTTACAAATTTGCAAGTGGAAAAATGGATGAAGCTGCCAGTATGGACCTTGCTAGTCCCAATGACCTTGCTAGTCCCTGTTCCAGGTCAGGAATCTCTCTCAATTCTCCTGTGATCCATTTCCATGATACCATCTTTGTATAGCATCATATTGTTAAGACAGGGTCTAACTTTTAGTCATGCTTTATCTATATTAAAGCACCATGTTTGGGATTTGGACTTTATTTAAAATTTCATTGGTAGAGAACCTCCCTTTTGTGCTCTGTCCTGAAGCTTCCTTGATTTCATAATCTGGAGCTATTTGGTCATCAGGCATCTTTTCTTTCCTATAACAAAGCTGCAAAGCTGGGACAGCATTAACAGCAGCAGCAAGAGAAAGGGAAGAACTGGACATTGAGGGGCTCACTTCTCCCCTCCCTCCTACAGGTACTTGGGACTCCGGCGTGCCGGAGACGCGAGCCTTTGGCGCGAGCCAAAGGGCTCTTGGCCCTTGGCTCTTAGCCCGTGGATCGTAGGCCTGAGGATACCTGCACACCAATGACAGTACATTTATTCTCTGACTCTGTTCCCTTGTTGAATTCTTCTTCTTCTGCTGGAGCATCTACCTTCAACTGGTTGTGGATTGGCAGCGGCATGAAATGCTTATGTGCCCTGGAGAAGAGACTTACTGTATTTATTGGCGTATAAGACGCACTTTTTTGTCTACATTTGTGACCCAAAATAGTAGGGTGCGTTTTATATGCCAATACTAAAAAATCCCTTTTTCCCCCTTGCCTGTTTTAAAGCATTTTCGGGCTTACCGCGTTTTTCCAGAGCCTGAGAGCTCCCTTGTGCTTTCTTCCCTAACTAATCTATCCGATCTACAGCTGTTTGTCGGGTTTAATTTATGCACGTGCATGAGTTGAGCTTCTCAGCAGCCAGCAGAGGGCGCTGTGCTCAGTTCAGTTCAGCTGAGCTGCCGAGGGCCTGCTCTTGAATGCAGCATGGGTAAGCTTCTGAACTGGGCCTAGTTGGGAGGCTTTGAAAACTGCACAGGTGGGGTGGGGGAAAAGAGTTGAGTCTGGGGTTTTTGTATTTGGGATTTATGTTGTTTAAGAGTTGGTAAGAGTTGAGTCTGGGGGTGGTAAGGTGGTAAGAGTTGAGTCTGGTTTTTTTTGTACTTTTATGTTTTTTACTGTGGAAACTGCAGGGGTGGGGTGGGGGAAAAGAGTTGAGTCTGGGGGTTTTGTATTTGGGATTTATGTTTACTTTGGAAACTGTGCATGGGTGGGTTGGGGGAAAAAGAGTTGAGTCTGGGTTTTTTTTTACTTGGGGTAAATGTTTTTTTACTTTGGAAACTGTGCATTGGGTTGGTTGGGGGAAAAGAGAGTGGAGTCTGGGTTTTTTTTTTTGTACTTGGGATTTAAATTCTGGTGCATTTTGTTCATGTGTCTTATTGCTGTGTGTTTTAAAAGAGATCCTGGTATTTTTGTGCAATTTATGTAAATTAGCTAATTAAGCAGCCAAGCAGTAAGTGGCCAAGTGGCCCAAAATGCTTTAAATCTTTTTTTCTTGAAACCCAGGGCCAAAAGGAAGGTGCGTCTTATACGCCGGGGCGTTTTATACGCTGATAAATACGGTACCTACTTACTTGGATGTTCTGGGTGTGGAGGTTATTATCCTGGGGTTTTTAACATCTGCAGCACCAGAGGGGATTATCCTTCTGAGCGACGAGGGCCCTGTTCTTCTCAGTTTCTGTAACCCTGGTGAGAGTGGGGTGAGGAGTAGTGGGAGGTATAGGGGGCAGCGGGACTCCTTCTGGACTTGGGGTTGGTGAGAGCGCCTCTTGTCTGGCTGATTTCCTTGTTGTTTTCCCCTACCCCTTAAACTGCTATAGAGACACTGGAGCCAGCATTAGTGTTTTCTGTTGGGGTTGTATTTGTCTAAGTGTGTGTCTGTGGTTGTGTGAGCCCTTTCCGGGAAGATGTGTTGGGATGTTCGAGGGAGTAGTGGCGCCACCATAAAAAGTGTAACGGGCCGAGGGCGATATGGAGGTGGGGGCTGGCCTGGCCGTTCCAGGAGAAGGAGGGATGGTCATAGGCAGACCATCCCTCTTTCTAGGCCTTCCCCCAACCCCGGAGCCTGGGGAGTGCCTGGAACAAACGCCTGTGGCCTTAAACTGCTGCTATTAAATGCCAGGTCGGTTAACAACAAGATCTCCTTAATTCAGGATTTAATCCTGGAGGAGGGAGCCAACCTGGCTTGCATCACGGAGACCTGGTTGGATGCGGCTGGTGGTGTGAACCTTTCCCAGCTGTGTCCACCGGGATACCGGGTAATGCAGCAGCCGCGGCTACAGGGGCGAGGGGGTGGTGTTGCTGTGGTCTATCGGGATTACATCTCCCTCACCGGATACCCTGTCCCACAGTGTACCGGGTTTGAGTGTCTCCGCATCGTGCTACAGGGACGAGACAGGATGGGATTGCTATTGGTGTACCGTCCACCTGGTTGCCCATCGGCTTCCCTACCTGAGCTGACCAGGGTGATCTCGGTGGTGGCACTGGAGTCCCCACGCCCGTTAGTGCTGGGGGACTTCATTGTTCATGCCGAGGCCCCTGTGACAGCAGCGGCTCAGGACTTCATAGCCGCCATGGCGACCATGGGCCTGTCTCAATGGATCACCGCCCCAACGCACGGTGCGGGGCACACATTGGACTTGGTGTTCACTGGTGGGTACGGGAATGGTGATCTGCCCATGGAGGAGATTAAGATCACTCCTCTGTCTTGGACGGATCACTATCTGGTGAGTTTCAGACTGGCAATGTTTAATCACCCCTGCAGAGCTGGGAGACCGAATTGTATGGTCCGCCCCCGGAGACTGATGGATCCGGATGGTTTCCTGAGGGCTCTGGGGGAATTCTCAGCTTCCTGGGTCAGTGATTCATCTGATGCTCTGGCTGCCCTGTGGTATGGGGAGACAGCTAGAGCATTGGATCAGATCGCTCCCGAACGGCCACGGCCTTGTCGTCGAGCCAAGGCGGCTCCTTGGTTCACTGAGGAGCTGCGGGCAATGAAACGACTGGGCCGACGCCTAGAGCGATGGTGGAGGAAAACTTGTGATGAATCTGACCCAACACGGGCTAGAGCCCATTTCAGGGCCTACTCTGTGGCGGTGATGGCAGCGAAGAAGCCGTTTTTCTCTGCCACCATTGCGTCTGCGAGTAGCCGACCAGCGGAGCTCTTTCGAGTTGTCCGGGATCTGCTCCACTCGGCTCCTGTAGCGAGTGAGCTGGAGTGTTCGACGGACCGCTGCAATGATATCGCACGGCACTTCGCAGATAAAATTGCTCAGATTCGTGCTGGTAATGGTGCTGGTAATGACCTTTAAAGCCAAGGTGCTGGTAATGACCTTTAAAGCCCTTCACGTTTTGGGTCCAGGATATCTGTATTGCCTTCTCCCATACATTCCGGCCCGCTCTCTTAGGTCATCTGAGGGGGCTCTCCTGCGTGTACCACCTCTATCGCAAGTTAGGGAAGTGGCAACACGTGGGCGAGCCTTCTCTGCTGTGGCGCCACAACTGTGGAACTCCCTGCCAGGGGATCTGAGAACCACCCCCTCCCTCATGACTTTTCGGCGAGGGCTCAAAACGTTTTTGTTTCATCTAGCGTTTGGGTGATGGGTTGTAGTCTGCCTCCTGTGTCTCACGATGTTCTGCCATGCTGCTTTTGTGCTCCATATTGTCCCCCCCCCCGTGAATTTTATTGTTTTTAAATTAAGAATGTATTGTTTTAAACTTATTTTCTGTATTTTAAACTATGTTTTTTAATTTTTGTTGTAAGCCGCCTTGGGCATTTGCCTCGGCATAGGATAAGGCGGGATATAATTTTTTAAAATAAATAAATAAAAATAATAAATAACTGGTTGCTAGCTTAGTACAACATGAATGAATAGACTATTCCAGGGGCATCAAACCTGTTTCATACAGTGGGCCGAATAGCATTCATGGCGCCTGCTGAGGGCCAGAAGTGAAATCATTAAGGAGGAAGTGATGTCATGAAGCAAATGATGGCCAGAAATAAGCACTTTGTTCTCACATAGGAATTCGCTAGCTGCAAACAACAGAAGAAAAAAAATACAAATCTTAATCATATTTTCAAATTATGGGAGAGCCCAATTATCATGTGGGCTGCCCTTTCAGCAGCATTGCTTCTGCCAAGGCATCAATTTGCAGCTCAGCAGCTGAGAGATGCTCTGCGAAGTGACCTTGGTAAAAGTGGTGCTGCTGAAAGGGCAGCCCACATGGTAATTGGGCTCTCCCAGCTCCTTGGCAGCATCTTCCTCTCTCACCCCTCTTGGTCTTCCCCTTCCCCTGTAGTGTTCCTTGCCTCCTTCTGTCTCTCCCTCCCAGAGCCTTGGCAGAAGCGGCACTGCTGAAAGGGGTGGCTCTGGGAGAACCCAATTATTGTGTGGGCTGTTTAAGGAGCTTCTATGGGCCATATCCAGGACCCACAGGCCATATGTTTCACACCCCTGCAGAGGCGTCGCTCCGGTAGGGGCGGGGCCGTAAGTATCGCTCCGTCCTAGACCCTTTACCGAGCGAGCAGGAGACGGCCCCGCCCCCTCACTGTCGGAGCCATCCCGTGCGGAGAAAGCAGCAGGCTGTAAGAGGCTGCTGGTAGGACACTGTTATTTTTGGACAGAGATCTGGACTGAGTAGTCTTTTATCCCTTCTAACTTGACGATTCATAAAGTTGCTCAATGTACTGCTGTCTGTCCCCCCTTTTAACTGAGCCACCTATTTCTGTTCATTTGTTTGTTTATGCCAGTAAAAGTTTATGTATGTATTTTAATTATTCAACTCACACTCAATTGTTCAAAATGTATGCTTTCCTATCCTTCTTCAGTCATTAGCAATGTGACTTTTGTTGCCAGAATTGGCTAAGAACTAATGCAGTTTCATTTTGCTCACTTTTATATAGTTCTGAGTTTCTGCACTACAAAATAATTTTCCATTCTGCAGGTCTATTTCCTGCAAGGCTATGAGTACTAGCAAAACAAGCTTAATTCCAAGGAGACGACAGAGGTGCAATTTTATCCCACGTCTGACCTGCCAGTTTCTCCACAGGTTGCAACTGAATGCACGGATGTCTCTGTCCTTTATTCTATTAGGACAAAATCTGGTGCTAAAGAACCAACTGACAACCGACATGACTAGTCTTTTTACCAGAGGCTACATGCAGGGGGGACAGAGAGGTGGGGTAGGGGTGGGAACACATTTCCTTTCGTTCCAGCCAAAACATACAGAGTGAAGATTTCATCAACTGTTTTGCTGACAGATGTATTGCTGTTTTCTTCACATCCTTGCTTGTGGGTTATTCCTCTAATCCCTAACAAGATTCATCAGGGGCTTGCAAAACTTCAGCTGTTCATGAATTGCTCACAATAGAAATTTTCACAAAAGGCTTAAACATTCTCCACAGGAAACACCAAGAAAAATGAATATGTTACAGAAAACTATATTTTTATCAAAAAAAAAAAAAAAACACCCAGGAACACAATTTCTCCCTTCAGTATAAACATGAATGGCTTTCAGTAACATCAGGAGGAACAACAGTTGAATATTCAAGAGACAGAATTTACCCTAAAGTACACAAAAACAATCCTGACAACATTAGCCAGGCAGGCAGGCAGGCTTGCCCTGTCATGGCCCTTCCCACCAAGTGCCAGTTTGTTCAAGTTTGTGCAATGATGATATTGAAATTCTACATTTGAATTGTGCATATCATCCATAGCAGGGTTGTGGTTGTTATTTTACGGCTCAATCCTATTCAACGCCTGTGCTGGCAAAACACATTTGTGGCAGTTCAGAGAGCTGGCGCACCAGTGGGAAGGCCAGAGCTTTCTCACGTGTGCTGGTGGAGTGACAGTGCCCCCCCCAGAGCAGGTAAGCCCTACACAGGGGGCAGAATGGAGTGGGGGGAGGGTGGATCAGGCCTGGGAGGGGGTCAGCGGTGGTGGCACATGGTGAATCGAAACCCCCTTCCTGGGCCTGATCCGCCTTCACGTACACCGGCACAGTGCCAGCACCAGTGTAGAAGCCTGCCCACCCACGGATGAGCCGCAGATGCTGGCACAACACCAGAAAAACACCACGCTGATGTAGCTTGGATGTCACTTGGACACCAGTGCAACTTCACTGGGAGAGAGACCAAAACAGGGAGGAGATTGGGGAGTGATGTGGGAGGGATAGAGGAGGGACAAGAAGAATTAATGTATCCCATATCCTAACTCTCTTCAGACAAAGGACAGAGAAATGCTACTCCAATGACACAGCTGGTACAAGTAGGAGTAACCCTATAAGGAACAATGGGGAAGGGAAAAATAGAAGAAAATTGCACTTCCTGCCCCCACCCTGTCCTCACTTTCCTCCGGCAGATCATAGGATACAGACTATATTTGGCAGCCAATCACACCACACCCACCCCAATACTAAAGCCCCTGCCAGAGAGACAACACCTCAGATAAGAAGACACACTGCATGGGGCTATACCGTACCTCTCTGGTCTCTCAAAAGAGAACTTTGGTGATGGGAACCATGGTAAAAGGGCATCTGACGTGCAGGGGGAGCGCTTTGCACAAACAACCTCTTGTCCCTCACAACATGTATGGCAAGATATTTTGCTAACTTTTGTCTTCTCACTGCAATGTTCACTCTGGCCTGCAATGACCAGTATAACACAGCTGTTACACAGATGATGCACTGTGTTACTGGTTAAGGGCAGTTGCTTTGCCAGGGCAGATTTGACCCTTGGCCCTTGTTGTGCCGGCATCAGTGCACTGTCGGTGTGGTGTTGCCAGGATGGGTTTAGGATAGGATGGATGTCACACTGGCATCCATGCGCCATTGACACAGAGTCTGAATAGGACAGGGCCATTAAGAGGAAATAAAAATCCATTGCTTTCCTGTGCTAATAATGCATATTTTATGTTAGAAGTTGGTTTCATTGACTTTTGCTGATGAAAGTGCCTTTGCTTTGCCTAAGTACAAAACTTCTTTCATTCTATTCACTGAAACAGGGGCCAGAAAAAAAATCTCATACATAACTATTAGTAAGCAAGCCACTGAGGTGCATAATTATGACTAAACAGATTTAGAAAACATTAAAAACTCATTTTGTCAGCAGCATCACGCCACCAGCTCAATTAGAGCCTAAACTATCAAATCATGTACAAGGGCTCAGTTCATAGCAATAAGTCAAAATGTCAGTAAACACACTTGCTGGGTACAGTTTGTAAAATAGAGGACCACAATTGGTTATGATGCCAAGGATGAATCTTAGCTCTGCAAAAGCCACAAAATGTTTCCATTAATAGCTTTGGGTTGCCATTATTATTGCTATTAGTAGTAGTAATAGTAGTGGTTGCACCACCTATGCAATAGTAGTGGTTGCACCACCAATTGCACCACCTATGCATAAAGTGCTTTACAAGTACGAGAGGACAGGTCAGTGCCCAAGGGACTTGTAATCTAGCTAGCAACAAAGGAAGACATTGCCTTTACTAATCACAAAAGCTGGTAATCTGAGTCAGCAAACCATCATTTAAATATCAAATAGTGTGTATACAACCATTCAGTCATATATTTGGACAATACCCTTGCAGAGCTTGTAAAGTGGTTAAAGTCAAGTCAAGGAGTATTTCGGAGGGCAACAGTTCAATGTGTGAATAAGGCTGCACACAGCACACACTGACTCTAAAAGCGGAGGCTGGTAGGAATACAAATCTCCCTTTTGAGCAACCGTGGCTCAAGCTTCGACACAAATGATAATAGCCAGGAGATCTGACATTAAGAATGACACAGTGTCCTTAACAGGTCCCATTATGCCAGGCAGGCAGACTCCTTTCAGTGCTTTCACGCAACTAGGTGACCTTTACACCATATGTGCTCCAGTACCTAAGCAAACTAGGCTGAATTAAAGACAAAATATCAGCCTTCACTTTGAATTTTCCTTCCCATTATCTCTTTCTGTCACACGCATTACACAGCAACTGTGCACAGTTTTGTAAAGCACCATCAAGCTCTCAATGGCCAGCGTGCTCACCAGAATGCAGTTGGCATTTAATGCAAGACACATTATGTAACAGAGCATAACAGACACAGTGTTGTTCTTGAAGTGCTCATTGGCGCAGCACAACACATGTTTAATGGGGCCAGTGCCCGCAAAACATTGCTGATCCTGGTTGGGATCAGAGTGGGGAACCTTCCCACTCCTATGAATGGGGCACTTATCGCCATCACTGACATCAGTGGGAGAGCTCATGTATGAAGGGGTTGCAGCCTTTGACCATGACTGTTTCCAGTGTTCTCCAGTGGGTTGGTGTATATATGGGTACCTATGGGTAGGCTTACCAGATCTCCAACCGGGACAGAGTGCTAGACCTTTAGGAGAAGGAATGTGGGCAGGTGTATCTTGTTAAACCTTAGAGCACAATCTTAGGCTTGTTAAACCTTAGAGCACAATCCCACTGAACACAATGGGGCTTGCTTCTGAGTAGACATGCCTAGGATTGTGCTCTAAGGGTTTAACAAGCTACACCTGCCCACATTCCTTCTCCTAAAGGTCTAGCACTCTGTCCTGGTTGGAGATCTGGGAAGCCTAGTTCTGAAAAGTGGTCAAGAAACATATGACTGTCACATTAATATCACTTAGGATCAGGATTGGGATCCTGTATCATGTAGGTATTATTCTATCCCTTTTTAATTGCCAATAATACTAGTGAGCTTTTTTAGACCTAGTTGGCAAATGTATATTTTTTAACAACATCAGTTTGTTAATTTGAACAATGTGAACTTGTGTCAGTAGTAAGCAATGTGAAATGCAATCAAAATCAGAAAAAATGCAAGTGTCTCCTAGAGTCGGACCCAGTCAAAGTTAGCTATGTTTAACCCATTTAAATCAATAAGAATCCAGTTCTATCTTCCCCCACCCCGCTGGTGCAGCCGTGCCAAAAATGGGCACGTTGTATCCAGCGGGGGTGGGGGGTGGATTGGGAGGCTTCAGACGTGAAAGGGGATTTAAATCCCCTTACACCTCTGTAAGCCTCCCGACCTGCAATAGGTCTCCTTGAACCTGTGCTAGCAATTTTGCTAGCACAAGTCTGAGGAAGGAAAGGGGGCACGGAGACTGTAGGAAAGGGGGATAGGATCCAGTGCATGCCATCTCAGCTAGATCCACCCCTTCCCACAGCCTTCCCATCACGTTATGCCCCCCGCCCAGTTTCACCCCCCTCCTTGCTCTCATTCTGCCCTCTCCCCCCCTCTCCCATTGACTTATTTGCTTCAGGAGAGCCGATGATGTGGGCAGGAAGGCACTAGCCTTCCCATCAGCATCCCAGCAGCGCGCTACTGAACCTGCTGCCAGAAAGTGATTTATGGTGCTTTTTCGGCAGCTAGTGCTGGCAGAATGTACATTCTGCCAGCACTCACTGCCCATAGGATTGGGCTGTAAACAACTTAGTTTTGACTAGTTGAAGTCAACTAAACAACTAAAAAAGTTTATCCCCAGTTTGCTTTTTGGTCACCACCCCCCCCCCCCCAGCATTGAATTCTGTCTCAACTAACAACTCATCTGTGTCTTTTACATATTTCTGGGCTGTGTATTTTGTTTGAGAATAATGGGAATTGATGACCTTTTCATACAATTAGAACGAAACAAATATATGAAGCAGACCTATACGGAGCCAAGCCATTGGTCCATCTAGCCTGGTATTTTCTGCTATATGAACTCTCAAGCAAGGGGTCATGAGAGTTGCTTGGGTCAAGCAAGGGGTCTTTCCTAGCCTTACTACGTAAGATTCTGTAAATGAAGATTCTGGGGACTGAGTCTGCAATCTCCTGCATGCAAAACAAAGTGCCTTTTCACTGAAAGTTTTCCAAATGTTTAGTAACATAGCTGCTAGATATCCTACATGCCGATCATGAAGTACTACCTCCTGTGCTGAAATAATAAAGAAAGCTGCTACAATGGTTTCAAGGTGAGCTACGGAGAGCAGGAATACAGCAAAAGCCATTTGGGAGAAGCAATACACACAATTCTTTGCCTATCCAGAGACTTTGTACTGTATATCTAAAGATTCTAGGAAGACATTCACTGCTCAGATACTTTGGTAGGAATGCATTCTGGCCGGCTGAAGAGGTAATGGTAAATGGTTTCAGGCTTTTACCTTGAATAGTCTATTGTTCAAAATAGGTCTTGATAGTGTACCTGGAGTGCCCAGTAGATGCCAACCATGCCTATTTTTCAGTTATTTGATTTCTTGAAAGGATCAATACAACAAATTATACAATAGCTTTGAACTACTATGAGATCAGATATGAAATATGTCTTCACTGGTTTAAAGCTTCTTTATGCACTACTGTATTTTGTTCCATTAAGCAGCCATTTGCAGTAAGAATAAGCAGAGCATTTCTGCTGTTCGGAATGTCTGCCCTTTGTCTATAGCAAGCAATCTATTTTCATTCATTTTCTTTACAGACTTAAATGAGCAGATGTAATTCAGTTTAGATAATGCATCACAGCTGCAGTAGGCAGGAAATAATGGAAGAAAGTAATTGTTCCTGAAAGGAGGATACAAATGAATCGAATGCATTGTATTTGTGCAATTCAACTTGGAATTTCTCTCCGTCAATTTGGATGGACTATGCATAGCAACAAATCCTTCCTCTTACAACTGTGTTTCAGTGAAGTAAAACACAAGGTTGAATGGATGAATGAGTGTCCTTCTACTGTATATCCCACTACAGAATGCAACTTTCTTTGGATTTAATCCTTGTATGATTTTTCTTCTTACGGTAAACAGAGCCACATTAATTTCCACTGAGACTGTAGCTGCCAGTAATCTATCTGGTCTTTGGATCTTCCCTGTAGGACTTGTCATGCAGGTTGCAACCTGCTTCTAGTAATGCCTTCCTCGTGTTTGCTCAAATGCAGAGGTGTATTGAAGAAATGTCCTTGGTGCATGTAAGTGAAGAGCTAAATGCTTCAGGTAAGAGAGAATTTCCCCTGGCTCTAATAACACTGGTCTACAAAAAAATATTTTTTTTTTCTGGCCTGAACTTTTGCAGCTGTTTTAGACTAATTTTGGAGCGATGATTCCAAATCTGGCATCAGTTTTTGTCTATCACATCAGATTTTTGAGATATCAAATATTGCATTTGATAAAATCAATGAAAAACAGCAAATTTACACTGGTCTACAAAACAATTTTTTTTCTGGCCTGGACTTTTGCAGCTGTTTTAGACTAATTTCAGGGTGCTGATTCCAAATCTGATCTCAGATTTGCTCTATCACATCTCGTTTTTATGCTATTGGCATACCCCATTTTCATTGATTTTACCCAAAATTAACTCTTTGTCACATATGATTGCAAGTTGTTGTGAGTCAGTGACTGCTTTAGTGTTAAAATATGGTGCTGTATTTTTAGGATAGTGTGTTTATAATATTTTATGTAGATATCCACATTTATTTAATATTTTCCTTCTGCAGGGCGTGATCTAACAATGGCTACAACAGGGGTTCTCAACCTGTGGTACGGGTACCCTTAGGGGTATGCGGACCTCTTCCTGGGGGTACACCAAACCCTGCCCCTTATCTGCCCCATCAGCAGCTAATTAAGTGTTAATTAACATGGATTTGAAATTGTAATTATTTCCGAAGCCCTTCTGTCTCTCTGATTTTGGTTTTGGGCTTATTTTTGTACTTTGGAAAATGGGGTATGATGTGATAGACAAAAACTGATGTGATAGACAAAAACTGATGCCAGATTTGGAACCAGCGCCCCAAAATTACCTTAAAACCATTGGAATACCTTATGCCAGAAAAAGTGGGTTGACCAGTGCAGTGGCGTTCTGCGCCCTCCCGGCGCCTGGGGTGGGGGGCGGGGACCGAGCGCCCCCACGAGCGCCTGCCCACCTCTCCTTTCCCCTTCCCGGCTTCGTCGGTCAGCGGCCCAGCTGGGGCGTGAGCAGCTCGCGCCTCTAGCTGGGCCGCTGACTGACGAAGCCGGGAAGGGGAAAGGAGAGGCAGGCAGGCAGGCGCGCGCGAGCATTCGCGCACCTCCCCACCTCCGCCTGCTCTGTTGTCACTCCCCTGCTCTGTTCGGTCCAGCGGGCTGCAGCAGCAGCAGCAGCAGCAGGAGGAGGAGGCGGAGGCGGGGAGTGTTGTGCGCGAGTGAGCGCTCGCTCGCGCACAACACTCCATGCCTCCGCCTCCTCCTCCTGCTGCTGCCGTGGCCCGCCGGATCAAAGGCAGGTCCTGGGGGGGCGCGCCCCCTGGAAGCAGCGCGCTGGGGGCGCTGCGCACCTGAACCCCCCATATTAGGACGCCTCTGGACCAGTGTAATCGGATAGTGTGTCTCTTGCCGATCTGTTGCTCATGTGGTACAATTTACCAGCATTCAAAGGCTACATGCAGTAGGTGTTGTCATTTATTAAGAGTGTTACTGATGAAAATCAGCATACTGTTAGGAGAGCCATGACATAGTGATTAGCGTGTCAGACTGTTGTTGTTGTTCAGTCGCACAGTTGGGTCTGACTCCTCATGACTCCGTGGACCACATCAGGCCAGGCCCTCCTGTCTTCTACCATCCTCCAAAGTGTGTTCAATTTCCTGTTCGTTGCCTCAATAATACAGTACTATCTAACCATCTCATCCTTTGCCGTCCCCTTCTTCTTTTACCTTCAATTTTTCCCAGCATCAGGGTCTTCTCCAGTGAGTGCTTCCTTCTCATCTGGTGGCAAAGTATTTGAGCTTCAGCCTCAGTATCTGACCTTCCAGAGAACAGTCAGGGTTGATTTCCTTTAGGGTTGACTGATTTGATCTCCTTGCAGACCAAGGAACTCTCAGGAGTCTTCTCCAGCACCACAATTCGAAAGCATCTATTCTTCGGCGCTCAGCCTTCCTTATGGTCCAACTCTCACATCCATTTTTCATCCAGATAAATATTTCTTCACCCAGCGTGTAATTCATCTGTGGAACTCCTTGCCACAGGATGTGGTGATGGCACCTGGCCTCGATACCTTTAAAAGGGGTTTGGATAGATTAATGGAGGAAAAGACCACCACAGGTTACAAGCCATAAGCAACCTCCTGGTTTTAGAAGTAGATTTTCTCTGTGCCTGGTGCAAGGGAGTGGCAACAGGATACAGGTACCTTGTTGTCTCATGTGCTCCCCGAGGCATCTGGTGGGGCCACGGAGAGATACAGGAAGCTGGACTAGATGGACGTTTGGCCTGATCTAGCAGGGCTCTTCCTATGTTTTTATCCATTGCTACTAGGAACACCATCGCTTCGACTATACGGACATTACGGACATTTGTCGGCAGGGTGATATCTCTGCTTTTTATTATGCTGCCCAGGTTTGCCATAGCTTTCCTCCCAAGAAGCAGACTTCTTTTAATTTCATGGCTGCAGTCACCATCTGCAGTGATCTTGGATCCCAAGAACATAAAGTCTATCACTGTTTCCATATCTTCCCCACCTATTTGCCAAGGAATGATGGGGCCGGTTGCCATGAACTTAGTTTATTTAATGTTAAGTTTCAAGACAACTTTTGCACTCTCCTCTTTCAACCAGCAAGAGGCTCCTTAGGCTCCTCTTCACTTTCTGCTATTAGAGTGGTATCGTCTGCATTTCTGAGGTTGTTAATGTTTTCTTAATTACGGTTTGTGATTCATCCAGGCCGGCATTTCGCATAATGTGCTCTGAAATAAGCAGGGTGACAGTATACATCCTTGTCATACCCAATACCCCCTTTCCTATTCTAAACCAATCAGTTGTTCCAGGAGAGCAGGAGAAACTGGAGTCCAACTCTCCACTTATCCATGAAGCACATGGGTGACCTTGGGCCAACCACTCTCAGCTTAATTCACCTTGATTTACCTTGCAAAATATGGGGGGGGGGGAGAGAATTATGCATACCACCCCTTGAGCTTCTTGGAGGAAGAGTGAGATAGAAACGTAATAAATAGTTGAGTTGCCCAATGTTGTCTTAGACATACTTCCCTTAATTAAAAATAAATCTACACTATAAGTTTGCCGGAACCATTTATCTTGGGCACTGGGAGAAGTTAGCTGCATCCTCACCTCCTCTTGATGGCTGAGACTGGAGGAGGTGGCAAAGCTGACCCAGTAATTGCTCACCACCAACAGTGGTGAAGGGGGATGGACAGCATTCAAATGAGGCTGACATGGTAGGATGGCTGGGCAAAGCAGGAGCCAAATTCCTCAACAGAACTACCGTCACGCAAACAATATCACTTACAAGCTCATCAGTCTCACTATAATTCTCAATGTTCTTTTCACCACATCATTCCTCTCTATTTCACATTTCATTACAGTTTTTGATATTCCTCTCTTTCTTTTCCTGAAAATAAATCTGATTTGCTACCTCGGTTCACCTAAATTGTTGCTTTGTTTGTTTGTTTATCGCATTCAACATTGGGAAGCTTAGACAAATTCATATTCTGGCTTCTTGTAATCAATGAACACTAATAACCCGTTTGTAGTATTGATCAACAGTTTTCACCACTGTGAAAAGTAAAACAAATGTGGGATCATTAAAGACAATGTAGAAGAAAAAATGTGAAAATTGCCTATCAGCAAGTAAAGCACCATGAGTTAGTACTCATCCTCCTACAATTACATTTCCCACAATTTCTGAAAAACACCATTAAAAATATTTTATTATAATAATTTCATCCCACTCTTACATGGGGCTCCCAGTGGCTTGGAAGGGAAGGCTTGATCACATTTATAACCTCCAGGGTATAAATGATTACACCCAAACCTCCTTAGCTCCAGCAATTATGTAGCATCAGGTCTAAGATCATTCAGCGGGCTTATCATATATCATTATATATTTAAGTAGATTTGGTTCAATGGCTTTAGCATTGTGCTGGATTTTGAAGAAAGGGTTCAATTACATGAACTGTTGCATACCTCCATTATGGCCCCTGGACAAATTACTTGGACATTATGTTTTATTTCCACCCCTATAAAACTGTACCGTTTCTTTATTCAACACATCTTCGAAAGACCTGGAAATCTGGGGCAATATATCTGTCTATGTTGAGGTGGTGAAATTCAGAGGTATTTGTCTGAAACTGCCCTCCAAATGAAAGCAATCAATATTGCTACATGAGAAAACAGTGAATCCTTCCAAACTTACCATTTCTCCATCATAATAACTTAGAATTATTTTACACTAGGATGCCCCAGACAAATAGAACCCAAGAAGGGGGTGAAATCCATTAAGACTTTGTTGTTGTTCAGTCGTTAAGTCGTGTCCGACCCTTCGTGACCCCATGAACCATATCCCGCCAGGCCTTCCTGTCCTCCACTATCTTCCTGAGTTCGCTCATTTTCATGTTCATTGCATCGGTGATGCTGTCTAACCATCTCATTCTTTGCCTTCCCCTTCTCCTTTTGCCTTCAATCTTTCCCAGCATCAGAGTCTTCTCCAGAGAGTCCTCTCTTCGCATTAGGTGGCCAAAATATTTGAGCTTCAGCCTCAGTACCTGTCCTTCCAGGGGACATTCAGGGTTGATTTCATTTAGGATTGACTGATTTGATCTCCTAGCAGTCCAAGGGACACTCAGAAGTCTTCTCCAGCACCACAGTTCGAAAGCATCTATTCTTCGGCGCTCAGCCTTCCTTATGGTCCAACTCTCGCAACCATACATTGCTACTGGGAACACCATCACCCTGACTATACGAACTTTTGTTGGCATGACTTTACCACCACAGAAATAAATTTATAATTTTTTATATTTTTAAAAGGTCCATAGTATGTTCCAATAGATAAAGGTCCAACTGCCAATAGATGCTTTAATTTAGTCTAAAACCTGACAGGGAGCCAATGGAACTCCTACAAAACCGGTCTAAAATGTTCCTTCCGGATGGCCCTGGTCAAAAACCATGCCGCGTGCAAGCTTGCTTTAGACATTAGAATGGACATTCATAAGTCTGCCACTCACATTTGTTTTACAATTTGTAACAGCTGCGTGGTCAATCTTTCACCACAATCCCACTATTTTTCTCTATCACTTGGGGCCAGGGCAGTGATGACTGATCTGTTCAAACGAAAGTAATTCCATCAACAACAGTAGCAGTTCATCCATTCTTCGTCCCCAACGTGTCTCCTCAGATCCACACTGGTTATTTAGCTGGCCTAGGTCCGGGAGGCCTGTGTAGGGACAGAAGGCCCGGGGAGGGAGACAGGATTTGGAATGCACTGCTGCCACCAATCCCTCCCCCTTCCTGGGCCCAATCCACCCACCCCCGACCCATTACAACCCCGTATCCCCCACCCCTATGCCTCTCCAAGTGGCTCTTACCTGCTCTGGCGCGTGTTGGGGCTTGCACTGGCAAAGGCGGGATGGCACATGCCAGCCCACTGGTGCTGCTTACTCACGGGGTGTCACAAACGTGTTTTACAGCAGGTTTGTGACACCCTGGGCTGGCGCAGAAGCCTCTGCACCATCCTATCTCGCAGGTAGGATTGTGCCCTCAGTGTAGTGCAGACAATGGGTTTGTGGCACCCCCTGTGGCAGGGGGGAATTATGCCCCGATGTCGGACTTGTGCCTTCCCTTCTTCTGGTGCTTTCCACCCCACCCCCTTGGACCCTGGATATACTGTCCATGTTGGTATAGTGACTGAGATGTCAGGTGTGCTCCAGGCCTGCTGCCGGAGGTGCTGCTCCATATCTCTCCCTTGTGACAGTGGGGGCATGGCCTGCAGAAGAAAAGCAGAAGGCCACGTTGGGTGTAGCTGGTTGCTGGTGGGCCTCAGGGGTCCATCATTGTTGGAGCAACCCACTCCGCAACAGGGTTATATCCTAAGGCCTTTTTCTTTGAGTGGAAGAAGCCACTCTGAAGAAGCCACTCAAACCAACCCTTCCTTCTGTAGCTCCCTGAACCCCCTAAATATCTGCTCTTGAGGGTTTCCCAACCACCAGGGATAAATTTGAGGGGATACAAAGGAAAGGGGAGATGGTAAAAGTTGCCCCTCTCCCTTTTTCAAACAGGGCTATCTTCTGCTTGTGGAAGAAGACCTTATGATATAACCCAACGAATTTAGGAATTTGGGAAAATAATCAAATGCTAGCCAGATTCCCCATTATAGTTAGTTTAATACCTAGGGATAAAACTGTCTTTCATAGAAAAGTCATTCAGCTAAATCTGAAATATGTTTATTCAAAAGCCAGTCGGAAAAGCCAGTCCCAGTGAGTTCAATGGAACTGACTTCCTATTAAGTAATTGCAGTCTCTGCATGTGGATGGTGTGGAGAGACCTTGTCTGAATAGCTCAGAACAATGTGCTATATATATTTTCACAGAATGTTTGCTTGAGACATGATAGACCTGCACTACTAAAGTACGTTGGGAGTCGGGGTAGGTATATGCCTAGTTCTGCCTTTAGATTAAATAATCTTTGGACTTTTCCAGACATATTGTGGTAGCAAAGAATATGTTCTACATAAAAGCCGAGGAAGGCAATAACAATAAATTGGCAGCCAGGGAGGTTTCCACAGCTAGTCTGTGTTAGATAGAAACATTCATCCGTTTACTCACTGGAATAATTATGTATATGTTGATGATTGCACTAGCGTTCAAGTGCACAACCATTGCAAAAAAAAAAAAAAAAAAAAAGCCAGTTTCTCCAGGTCCATCAAAGTCTATAGACAACCTCAGCCCTCACAGCACCTCCAAAATGTAACAGAAAAGTGAGTTGAAAACAGAAGGATTCCCATTTAACTTTTAACATTCCTTAGATGCACCAAAGGTCACACTTGGGTAGTTCTATTCAATTTTTCTATGGATTTTTTAAAAAATGTATATGGAAGAGGCTTCATTGAGTTCTCAGCATGAGGCAAAGAAAATGCAGACAATATGAATTGGCGCCATAATCTTGTTTCGTCTTGGAAAACTATTTTCTAAATGTGTAAGTAAACAACAAAGACCCTTACAGGACACCACATGGAAGGCAATCTATGATCTAATATAAATGTTTTGCTGAGCTCTGGTATAGAAAGAGAACTGTGGCTTGGGATTTCTACCCCAAGCTGGAATATTCCCCTTTTTTATCCATTGGTGGTACTGATATTTTTAATATCCGCCAAGCAAGTCTATGTGCTTATTAGAATCAAAACAGTGAAAATAAAGATTTACAACAAAGAAGTAAAAAGAGAAAGCACTGATAAAGCAAATGACAAAAAGAGGGGAGAAAGATTACAATGCTTGAAGGATAATACTGGAGGCAGAGAAGCAGTACCACAGGCATGTTTTAATACAATAGGACAAAGCTTTTCCAGCAGATGCAGAATGGCTTCAGATTTATTTTCAAACGATATTCCTGCTAGTTAATCTTTCCACCTTGTTCTATCACTAACAGGATTCTAATGTTCCAAAACAATAATCTTGGATATGGGCTTATCTGTTTCTCCCAGGAAAAGAAACCAACTATTAACAATACACTGTAAAGTGGACTCCATAGGGCGTGTTAAAGGTGTATTGTCTTAATTCTGAAGTGTATCTGCTATTAACAGAAGGGAATGTGCTGCATGCATACACTGCAAGAACAATACTCAATTACATTTTTGCCCTAAGCATATCAGTAGGAATCTACTGGCAATTTAACCACAGAACCTAATTCCCATTAGAAAGCACAAAGATAGTCTTTTTTAAAAAAAAAAATGTGCAGTCAGCATTGGTAGACTTAGCATTTAATGTACCAAGAAAGCCTATTTCAAGATTCTTTTAAAAATCCTCCAACTATCATATCAGCACGTTGGCCCAGGTATAGTTAGATTCTGTAGGGATAGGGGATTTTGGGAAAGGTGTTCCAGGTGGCTCTTTCTTTGTGGGTGGCTAAACTTGAAATCAATATGACTGCAATCACAGTGACTTCATTTCAGCCAGTAGGTGAAATACTAAAACCTAGTTTAGCTGCAACTAACTTGTTCCACCGATTTCAGTGCCACTTAGTTACAATACACGTTGGCCGATTTTCAGTGCCATTTACAGCCCGGTCCAGCCTAAGGCAACTGCGGTACAATTCAGGCACAATTGCAGCCTAAGTGCTTTAGGCCCGAGTTGTGCCTGAATTGTACCCGAATTGTACTGCAACTGTGCCGAACTTGGGACGGACCTACGACGGACGCCGTGCGCATGCGCAGGACGGGCGCGGTACAGTTGCGGTACAACTGCGGACTAAAAGTGGGCATTCCGTGGGCGTCACGGGGGCGGGAACGAAATTTGGTCCGGTTCCAGACATTCGCAACCCCCTGACACGCCCCCTCGAGCCCAACTCAGGCCCAAAATTTGGGCCAGCAAAAAGGGTGGACCCAAATGTGAGGAGACCCATAGGAGCCATTTTACCTTACCTACACCAGCCCTCTCCTGAAAAGTTCTAACACCCTGGGCCCGAGTTGGGACTGAGTTGGGACCGAACAGGTGTGGCCAAACTCTGGACATGGACCCAAATAGTTACCCTATCAGCACCCAGCCCCTCCCAGCCTCTCTCCCACAAAAGCCCAGCCCCAGCCCTCCACTCACTCTCTCTCTCTCTCTCTCTCTGAGCACGTGGCGTGGGGTTCTGTCCCCCAGCAGCCACAAAGTGGGACTTTGAAAATTTTTCTAACACCTCTCTTCTCTTCTCCTCTCTGCCCCCCTCTAGGGCAGAGAGGGCTGTTCTGCCTGTGGCCAAACTGTTTACTCCTGTGCCTGGGCAGCTCTCTCCATGCAAGTGTTTGCTAACCCATGTCTTTCTCCCAGCCCCTCTCCCCCCCCCCCACAGGCAACAACACCAGCAGGTAAGTGCAGAGGTTGTGCTGACATGTGGTCTGACTTCTGCCTCTTTGCATAGAGAAATATAGGTAGGATACATGCCTCTTTACCAATGTGTTGTCTCATAGCTGCCTGCAATGCCTGCCATGATATGCCTCTTTACCAATGTGTTGTCTCATAGCTGCCTGCAATGCCTGCCATGATATGCCTCTTTACCAATGTGTTGTCTCATAGCTGCCTGCAATGCCTGCCATGATATGCCTCTTTACCAATGTGTTGTCTCATAGCTGCCTGCAATGCCTGCCATGATATGCCTCTATACCAATGTCTTGTCTCATAGCTGCCTGTATTAATGTGAGCACACAATGCCATGAGTGTTGAACTGTAACCCTTATGTAGACACCAGCTGTTCCCCCCCCCTTTTCTCCACAGGGTCTACTGACAGGTCAGTATTGCTAGGATTGCCATGGTTGTGACCCCCAAGTTGTGTTGTTGTCTTTCTCTGTGACCCCTTTCCCTTACAGGATCATGCTCACCTTACACCCAGGGAAGGAGCGCAGACCAGGCTATGTGTCTCACACCACTCAGCTGTGTTTGATTTCTCTCCCTGCAGGCCTTTGCAACCGGCACACTGGCATTCCTTCAATGGGGAGTGCTACCACACACCAGCTGCCATGGAACACCCCCCAAGGTGGTCATCCCCCCAGGAATGCCCACTACCACTGACCGTCTGGGGAGCACCCCTCGGCCCGCAGTCTGGTTGCCCTATGGTCGTCTGCCTCGATGCTGCCAGAGGTCTGGGAGCCTGCCCTGCAACCCTCCTCAGCTGCTGTTGCTGCTCCACCTCCCTGGCTGCCTACTTGCTGCCCCTCCCCTTTCTATGGAGCAGGCTGTGGTTCCACAGGGGAAGAGCCTGCGTCTCCAGGCACGCCTGCTGCTGCTGCTACGTTCTGAGTGGCTGCTGTGCCTACCCCTGGCAGCCTCGCCTGGCCATCTCTGCCAATGTTCCAGAACAATAAAGATGCCCCTTGGGCAAAGGCCCCTTGAACAACATGACCCCAATGTTGCACAAGCACTGCCCCACGCACACAGAGACAGCGCCCAGCACACAAGGCCCTGCGTGAATCCCAGCCAGGGCCTGCCACAGCCAGCCCAGGGAGAAAACAGCAGGGGGGCTGCCAGACCCTCAGTGCTCAGAGGGGAGGGGGGAGTTGGGGGGCCTCTCAGGCAGGCAACCACTGACAGGCGACGTGGCGCACGTCCGCCACGTCCGTGAAGAGCCCTTTCATCAACCGGGGCTCTCACCCACTCTCGGTCCGCCCGTCAACGGCGTCTGTTTCCGCCCGTCAACGGCGTCCATTGCTGCCCTCGGTCCGCCCGTCAACGGCGTCCGTTTCCGCCCGTCAACGGCGTCCATTTCTGCCCTCGGTCTGCCCGTCAACGGCGTCCATTTCCGCCCGTCAATGGCGTCCGTTACCGCCGTCGGTCCGTCTGCATGAGAGGCGCCCGTTCCTGCATTGCCTCCATCTGCGAAGTGACCCCTGTGTCCCTATTGGTCTCTGCAGACCCCTCTCCCTGTATCCCTCTCCCACCAGCCTTGTTGTCTGTCTGTGTCTGACCCACCCGTGCCCCTCCCCAGCACCCCCTGTCTGTGTGCCTGCCTCCCCTCCCACTCCCTGATGATGGACGCTGGCATCCCCCACCCCGCCAGAGCGCCTGCCGCGAGGCACCGACGTTGCCCCATCTGGGGGTGTGATGAGCTGCGTGAGCCCTTCCCGCTCGCAGCAGACAAGCCCGAGGCATCTCTCGGTCTTGGCCGGGGCACGGAGCAGAAGGCATGCCGGGATGCCTTCTTCGTGGGCATAGCCACGGCCCTGGAGGCCCAGGGCTTCAGGCAGTGCACGGGCATGTCCTGGCAGAGGCGGTTCCAGACTTCATGAGACCCCCCTTGTGTGTGACGTTCCCCCCTCCCCCCCATGACTCCCACGTGCAGCCTCAACATGGCTTGGGGGTGGCATCGCCTTCTGCAGGAGGGAGGGCAGTGGCACTCCCCCCTGCGGCAGGTGGCTAATGCCCAGGGTGCCCTGGGGCAGCTGGCACTGGCACAACCTCTGCCCTTCCGCTGACTGTCGCACGCCCAGTGCCTGCAGGCCCACCTGTGGCTGCCCCTCTGCTGCGAACGCTGCAGCAGCTGTGGTAGGTGCACACAGATGAGCTGAGGAGGGGGCTCTTCGCTTCCACAAGACTGACAGCTCCCCACAGGGGCCTGCCTGCCTCTGCGGTAAGTTTTGCCTCGATCCTGGCCCACTGCTGTAGCCTCCAGCCTAACTCAGGCACAGTTGCAGCCTAACTCGGTCCTAGTTTGGGCCCCAATTGGGCCACACTTGGGCCTCAACTGTGCCTGAGTTAGGCTGGACTGGGCTGTTAGTTACAATAAACTTTAGCCAAGTTGGAACCTCAGTTGTCAAGTTCAATGCAAGACATTCATAGCCAAAAGGAGCTCATATAAAAATGTCCCAAGGAAAATAAAACAGAAATAAGGGGGAGGGGGAGAGAAAACAACCCCAAGACTTAAAGCTGGACAAATCCTTGTTACTCTCCAAAAAGTAGTTTTACATCCTTGCATTAGATAGTAAACAGAACCATTTGTGAAACATGTTTGGACCCTCAGTTATTACCTATTAGATATACCGGTACATAAATTCCATCAAAAAAGACCAAACAATGCTACAGAGAAGTAGGATTTCAATCCTTGAAGGATATTAGCCCTGTTCAGACCTTACTGTCCCTGTGACGAGGGCGGGCTGAAATTACTAGACTGCCTCAGGCAGCAAATAGTTCTGCCACCCCCTCTTACCTGGCTCCTTCTTCTGTGTGGACTCTTGCCTCAAAGTAGGAAATGTGAAGCATGCTGGGATTGCTATCAGTGCACTCTGCATTTCCACCTTTGTTTAAAAGAACCCATGTGGAGGAGACAGCAATCTTGCTCCTTCTCCCACCAGGATCTTTTCAAGTCCCCAGTAGAGGAAGGTGAGCCAGATCACCATGTTCTAAGTACTGGAATAATGTTTTGAAACCCCATTGTTTTGAACTAGTAACGGTTCCAATATTGGATTGAGACACACCAGTGTGTCAAGGGAAGCTTGTTTGTGGGTTGCCAGCAACTTATGCTGGGAGCACATCCTGCATTTACTGCTTCAATTAAAGAGCCATGTGGAGGAAGGGGCCAGTAAGAAGGCAGGTTCTGTGCACAGAAGCAAAGTGGGGGGGTGAGCATCTGTTTGCCACCCTTCCTCTAGGGCCCCAATCTGCTACCCAATGCAAATGGGCTCATTCTCATCATGGATGAGCCAATCCTGTATGAGATCAAAGCTTATGTGAGCGGTGATGAGAGCATGCTAGCAAGCCCCACTTGTTCCCAAAGCCATCCCCCCCCCACTTCTACAGTATTAGTATGCACTGATGAACGCTCTTCCTGGGGGAGTTCCTCTTTGGTGCCCAGAGATTCTCTGGGCATTCAATCTTCCAGATCATGGAGAGGGTCTCTCCTGTGTACGGTGTTTGTCACTGAAGACAAATACTGTAAATGGGGGCATAGGTCTTTGGAAGCTTGTTGTCATAACGGGGGGGTGTTGCCAGTACATTCCAACTTGCCCACATCACATGGACTTTGATCACATGGAAGGTAAGGTCTGAACAGGGCTAGTATTCTTCAAGGATACCAACAGATACTAAATAATATCATATAAATAAGTGGATGAGAAAACAGAGAAGATTTTAAATTTTTAAGTTAACTGTTTCACTTCTGCTTTCTTCAGTAACATACAGTTCTGATTTAAATACAACCCGTACATGCATACATCTCATATACATTTGATTTAAATAAACGCCATATAGAGTAATACCACTCATAATGCAGGGGGTCCATTCTGGAAAGATCAGTGCTGTGTGAAGTGCTATAGGAGTTCATCAATGTTTTGGGCTTTCCAGACTGCACTGCTTCCACTGGCTAGAATAAGTGTCAATAGAGTAAGTGTCAATTCCATTGACTAAAGTGACAATTATGCTGGGACTATAATGAATCAGGGCTAAAAGAAGCAGTGTTATTGGAGGTATTACTCTGTGTGTGTGTGTGTGTGTGTGTGCATGTGTACACACACACACACACACACACACACACACACACACACACACTATATAACAAACACATACACACACATTGTTACCTGATGTGGTTGTGAACTTGACCATCTGCTATATGAAGGAGCACCTGAAGTCTTGCTGGCTGTAGACTTCTAAAAAACATGGGGGGAAATTACTATTATAGTCAATCCTCAGTTATATATATATAACAAAAGGATAATGCACAGTACACTACACTAGAGAGGGAGAGAGAGAGAGAGAAATTTCAGCTCTGAGCACTGAATGGAGAGGAAACACACGTAGGCCCCACCAAGATGGGAGAAAGCACATGTACCAAGCAAATACCCATGCCATATCCAAAATATTATTTCCCTGGTATCTGGGTCACCCATCTCTTTGCACACCAGGTCAAAAGTCCTATGGTTGTGCTGTTGTTAGTGGCAACAGTTAACTATTAGGGGGTGGAATTCGCCACAGCTACTTGGAAGATGACATTTAATTGCTCTTGCTTTTAACCTACCCTCAAAGACAGAGGCATTACTAGGGTTTGCGTCTCCTGGTGCGAGAGCTCATCACGTCACCCCAGTGGTGTCACTAGGGTTGCTGTCATCTGGTGTGGTGACTCATGGTGTCACCCTCACAAATCAGTATTCAACAAAAAACCAGTGGACAACTTGATGACACTCACACAACTGAATAAGAGTTTATTGTATTAGCTCTGATACATAGAAATGAGAGCTGACTCATACTAACACCTTATTGGTTCCATGCCATGTCATACCACCACCTCATTGGCTCTTGGAACAATTAGTCTCCACTTTTTGTTACATGAGGCAGTTGTGGTTTTTTTTCTGGTTATTTGGCCAATAACATTTGATAGAATACAGATAATTCAACATGGTTGTTTCATTATTCTGCTTGAAATTACCTTTGATATATAACCTATGGTATTATTTATAAATACAAGTTTTACAAAAGATTAAATTAAAGACAATAAAATGTGTATACAGGGTTTTGAAGCCATGACTTAGGTTTGTTTATTACATTAAAGGATGTTGCAAAATGTAATAGGATTAACAATATAGAGACGACGTTTCAATCATCTTTTGAAGATCATCATCGGGTTCAGAGCATAACTGACAGTTGTGGAATGTTGGCCTTTAATGGAATCGAGCCCCAGTTCAAAAGGATGCGCACCTGTTGGTTAGCTGGAGGATAAGCCAGGAAACGTTTATGCTGGAACAAGGCAGCTGGCTTAAAAGAAAACAAACGCAAAAGCTTTTCCTGGCTTATCCTCCAGCTAACCAACAGGTGCGCATCCTTTTGAACTGGGGCTTGATTCCATTAAAGGCCAACATTCCGCAACTGTCAGTTATGCTCTGAACCAGATGATGATCTTCAAAAGATGATTGAAACGTCGTCTCTATATTGTTAATCCTATTACATTTTGCAACATCCTTTAATGTAATAAACACGTCTAAGTCATGGCTTCAAAACCCTGTATATACATTTTATCATCTTATCGCTAGCCATAAAAGTCTAACCTTTTATCTTTACAAAAGATTTCCACAATTTTGGCCACTAGTGGCGTCACCCCCCGGGTGTCACCCGGTGTGGTCCACACCTCCCTAGTGACACCACTGCTTCTATATCATGCTGCAGTACAATGAGGGCAGGGCAGGAGGAGACCTTCTGCAGGGAACAGCATTTTTAAAAGGAAGACTCTATAAAATCCTACTGAAATCAATCCAGAAAGCAAGATGTAAAACATGATTAGTGGACTACATCTCCCAGGATGAACTGGTTATCCAACAGCCATTCAGTGTGTAGAACCAATGTGTAGCCCAGAGATGGAGGTACTCTAATTACATATGGCTTAAAATACAGGGTGAGTCATAATGGTCTCTGGTATTTCGGCAAGTCATAACACCGTAACGGTAAGGGATACGGAAACACAGTGCATGTTGATAGAAAGAGAAAGTCTCCAAGTTTTGTATGCGCGCAACGGTGCATCCTTGGCTGGCAGGGGGAGATCCTGTCAGTCAGGATTGCGCATTACCATGACTAGCACTCAGGTGCGAATGATGGGCCAAGTTGACTCAATGCTGGTGCGAGTGTGGTCCAAATTGGATTACAGAACAGACATGTCAAGCATTTGTAAGGTCTGTAAAAAAAACTTTGAACATTTCTCGTTCCATTACCATTAACTATGTTACCCTTTCCCTTTCCGTTATGATGTAGTGGTACTCAAAAATTCCAGAGACCATTATGACTCACCCTGTATATAAGAACCAGTTTGGGGGAAATCTGGTCTTCCTAGCACTAGTGGCAATAGATCAACATTGTAACATTCCTGACATAAGCAATGTTGCAGTGAAAAAACAGCCTCATCAATTCATCGTTACCTGGCTTCTTTGTCCTTTTCTAACATTTAAAACATCTCTAACACCTGATTCCATTTTATACCAAGGCTTCATTATATATAGTCTTTTATATGCACTAAAGTCTTTGAAGCCACTATTAGTATAAAATACTGCTGTATTACCGAATTATTAATATGGCAACTGCCTCCCTTTAATCCAAATTACTTTAATTAAAAAGATAAAAATTTAAAAAGCTCCAGACAGTTCCTTACTAATGAAACCATCAAAATACAAAAGGAGCTTTAAACAGTGAGCTGGATGGCTGAGAGAGTAGATTTCTTCATAGATTGTTTTAAGGCAATATTGCAGAGTGTGGAAATATTTCACTTCCAGCATTACCTGCATAAAGCAGGTACAAATTATTTCAGAGCAGCTGGGAAGTTCGCATAACATCATAACAAAGCACAGCACCCATCACAAATGAAAATGAGAAATAATTTGGTGAATTGTTGCCAATAGCTGGTTGACACTGCTCCATAGCAGCTTGGCTGGGAGAGTTTTGGGTTAGGAAAATGGCACAGAAGTAAAGAGTTAAATAGGTTAAACACTCCCACATAATTCCCTATTACCTGCACATCTCTCGTCAGAGAGATGTCAGTGAGAGACAGGGTTGTGATCATGGGGGACTTCAATTATCCTCATATCAACTGGGTCAATTCAAGCTCTGGTCATGAAAGAGAGACTGGATTTTTGGATATGCTAAATGACTGTGCCTTAGAGCAGCTAGTCACAGAGCCAACCAGAGGACAGGCGACTCTGGATTTGATATTGTGTGGTAATCAGGACCTGGTCAAGGAGGTAAATGTTACCGAGCCATTGGGGTTGCTGCAATGCTGCAATCTGTTTCGCCATGCATGTCGGGGGGAGAGTGCCAAGCAAATCCGATACAAAAACCCTTGACTCCCGAAGGGCGGATTTCCCTAATATGAGGAGACTAGTTAGAAAGAAGCTGAAAGGGAAGGTAAAAAGAGTCCAATCTCTCCAGAGTGCATGGAGGCTGTTTAAAACAACAGTAATAGAGGCCCAGAGGGAGTGTATCCCACAAAGGAGGAAGGGCTTGACTAAGTCCTGGAGGGTGCTGGCATGGCTAACAAGCACAGTTAAAGAGGCTACAAAAGGCAAAGAAGCTTCCTTCCATAAATGGAAGTCTTGCCCTAATGAGGAAAATAAACAAGAGCACAAACTGTGGAAAAAGAAATGTAAAAAGATGATACGGGAGGCCAAGCAAGACTTTGAGGAGCGTATGGCAGGCAACATAAAAGGGAATAATAAAAGCTTCTTCAAATATGTTAGAAGCAGGAAACCTGCCAGAGAAGTGGTTGGCCCGCTGGACAGTGAGGGACGGAAAGGGGTGATAAAAGGGGACTTGGAGGTTGCAGAGAAATTAAATGAGTTATTTGCATCTGTCTTCACGGCAGAAGACCTTGGGCAGATGCCGCTGCCCGAACGGCCACTCCTGACTAAAGAATTAAGTCAAATACAGGTTAAAAGAGAAGACATCTTAGACTTAATTGACAAATTAAAGATCAATAAGTCACTGGACCTGGATGGCATTCACCCAGGAGTGCTTAAGGAACTCAAAAATGAAGTTGCTGATGTCTTGACCCAAATATGCAACTTGTCCCTTAAAACGGCCACAGTGCCAGAGGATTGGAGGATAGATAATGTCACGCCAATCTTTAAAAAAGGAAGGAGGGGGACCCGGGAAACTACAGGCCGGTCAGCCTAACATCTGTTCCAGGGAAGATGGTGGAAAGCCTCATCAAGGATAAAATCGGAAAACATATAAAAGAACAAGCTTTACTGAGGGAGACTCAGCATGGCTTCTGCAAGGGTAAGTCTTGCCTCACAAACCTTTTAGAATTCTTTGAAAAAGTCAACAGGCATGTGGATGCGGGAGAACCCATGGATATTATATACCTGGATTTTCAGAAGGCGTTTGACGCAGTCCCTCATCAAAGGCTACTGAAAAAACTCCATAGTCAAGGAACAAGGGGGCAGGTCCTCCTATGGATAAGGAACTGGTTGAAGACTAGGAAACAGAGAGTGGGAGTCAATGGGCAGTTTTCACAATGGCGAGAGGTGAAAAGCGGTGTGCCCCAAGGATCGGTCTTGGGACCGGTGCTTTTCAACTTGTTCATAAATGACCTGGAGTTGGGGATAAGCAGTGAGGTGACCAAGTTTGCGGACAACACTAAACGTTTCCGGGTGGTGAAGACCAGCAGGGATTGTGAAGAGCTCCAGAAGGATCTCTCCAAACTGGGAGAAAATTGCCAGCAAAATGGCAGATGCGCTTCAATGTAAGTAAATGTAAAGTGATGCACATTGGAGCAAGAAATCAAAACTTCACATACACGATCATGGGTTCTGAGCTGTCTGTGACAGATCAGGAGAGAGATCTTGGGGTACTGGTGGACAGGTCGATGAAAGTGTCGACCCAGTGTGCGACGGCTGTGAAGAACGGCAATTCCATGCTTGGGATCATTAAAAAAGGGATTGAGAATAAAACCAGCCAATACTATTATGCCGTTGTACAAATCGATGGTAAGGCCGCATCTGGAGTATTGCATCCATTTCTGGTCGCCGCATCTCAAAAAGGATATAGTGGAACTGGAAAAGGTGCAGAAGAGAGCGACCAAAATGATTAGTGGGCTGGGGCATCTCCCTTATGAGGAAAGGCTACAGCATTCGGGGCTCTTCAGTCTAGAAAAAAAGCCAGTTGAGAGGGGACATGATTGAGACATATAAAATTATGCATGGGATGGAGAGATTGGATAGAGAGAAGTTATTTTCCCTCTCACACAACACTAGAACTAGGGGACATCCACTCAAATTGAGTGGAGGGAGTATTAAAACAGACAAAAGAAAATATTTCTTTACCCAGCATGTAATTGGTTTGTGGAACTCCTTGCCACAGGAGGTGGTGATGGCACCTGGCCTGGATGCCTTTAAAAGGGGATTGGACAGATTTATGGAGGAAAAGACCATCACAGCTTACAAGCCATGATGGGGATAAGCAACCTCCTGGTTGTAGGAGTAGGTTTTGTTTGTGCCAGGTGCAAGGGAGTGGCGACAGGATACAAGTATCTTGTTGTCTTGTGCTCCCTGAGGCATCTGGTGGGGCCACTGTGTGATACAGGAAGCTGGACTAGATGGGCCTTTGGCCTGATCCAGCAAGGCTCTTCTTATGTTATGTTCACACTATGGTCCCAATCTGGCCCCACACAGCTGTTAGGCAAGGATACATCTAACATGCTGTTTAATTTGGCCCTAAGACAGAGAGGTTACCAGTTACTGATAAGGTTTAACTTGCAGCCTTGGGGTTAAATGTGCATTTAATGTCCCTCATAGCATGTCCTTCCATTTAGAGTCTCTGCAATACATAGGCCCTCTCTCCCCTCCCTCCCCCCAGAAAGTCATTGCACTATTGCTTTACATCTACCTGCATGCTTGCCTCTTTTTAAAAATTACATTCTTATTCCATTTTCCCTCCGAGGAGTTCAGGATAGTACGTATGCGGTCATTCCACTGTGTTCTCATGACAACTTTCTGAAGTATATTAAAACATTAGATAGTCCACATAGGAATAGGTCTGTACAGGGGCAGTTTGGAGATGCTCCTGGATTGTTAGGTATCGTTGATGGCTAAGAGTGCCTTAAACCATTTCAGTTGGTTTGCCAACTGCATCCTTTTTGGTACCAGATGAGCCTGGCTACAGTTACCAATGCACAGGTAACATCTAGATTGGACTATCAAAATGTGCCTCTGATCTGAAGACTGCCCCAAAAGTTCAATGAATATAGAATGAAGCAGCTAGACTCCTTACAGGAGCACGGGAACGTGATAATGTCATGCCCCTATCAATTAATCCATCTTCACTGGCTACCTGTGTTCAAAGCATAATTCAATATGCTGGTGATGATAAAGCTTAAATTGTTTAGAACCCAAATACTTGAAGGGTCTCTGCAGAGGAGTCGCTGGAGGGGGGCGGTACTATAAGTTCCGCACCATTCTAATCCCCGTTTACTCCCCAGTACGGAGTGGCCCTGCCTGCCCATTGGAATGGCTCTGACGGAATGGCTCCAACGGCATGGGGGCGGGACCACCTCGTACCGGGGAGTAAACGGGAATTAGAATGGTGCGGAACTTACAATACTGCCCCCCCTCTGTGTTTCTATGTGAAACTGCTTACTCTGTGAGGTCATTGCAGGTCACTCTGTTACAGGTCACCTTTTGACATTTGGCTGGCAGCGACCTGTGACAGGGCCTTTTTTGGCTCCTGGAACTCTGCCCCCTTTAAACCTAGAACTTTTCCCTCCTTGCTCCTTCCACAGAGGTTTTATGACCTTTTTATTTTCCAGCGCTTTTAATTAGGTGTGACTGGTTTTTATTGGATGTCTTTATGGTATTGTTGTCCTTTTCTTTTATTATTATGTAAGCTGCCTTGATCTCCTGGAAGGGTGAAAAGGTTGTGTATAGTATAGATCTTTAAAATTAAATACATATTCAAAAATATCTTTGGAAAAAAAATTACATTTAGTTCACCACCGTTGAAAATCAAAGGCCTGCTCTACTGACTCTTTAAGCCAGAGTGCTTCAGTTTAAATTGAAATAATCTATCTCAATTTGTGATCCTCAGAGCTGACTCAGTATTGTCATTTTTACAATACTAGGTAAATTCATCCTAATTGCTTGGTTATGCCTAGGGATGCCAACTCTGACTGAAGCTATTCCTGGAGATTTTTTTCCCCAATGTGATGTAACATCGGAAATTCCTGCATGCCCTGTTAAAATCTCCAAGATTACTCTTGGTAGTCAACTGACTAGTCATGCTGGATCTTGAAGACCCCAGGCCAATCCTGGGCAAAGATGCACCTTTTAAAATGGTGCTCCTCTTAGATTTAGCAGGGAAACTTTTCTCTCTAGCCAGGAAAGTGGTTGCCATATGCTCCAACTGTCCCTATCTCCAGAGCAATTTGCCATCTTTTTAAACATACTGAGCTGGATTCAAAGCTTTCCTTCTTCAAGCAGGAGGAATCTTCCTCCAGAGCAAGACATTTTCTTTTGGAGAAAGCTCTTTCTTTTGAACAAAAAGGTATCTTTTGATCCAACCCATTGTTAGGGTGTGCAACAGAGTGCACCACGCACACTTTGCTTCACACTGCCCCCCTATAACTGCCTATCCACATAATAAATATTGCTAAATGTGCTAGAATTGCAGCTAATTAGCAATAAATGCAGCCAGATCCACTGTGAAATTATTGTTCTACCAAGCATTCTTACATTGCTTAATACAGTGCTTTTTAGTTTTTTACACTGTAAAAAGGTAACTATTACACAGCACAATCCTATCCAACTTACACCACCGGTGTAACCAGAGGGGTGTCCTCCAAAGGGGGATTCAAAGGGGATTTAATCTCCCCTTCCCTCCAAAGCCTCCCACCATGCCCTCCCCTGCTGGTTACACCGGTGGTGTAAGTTGGATAGGATTGCACTGACAGTCAGTTACTAGCACCTGGTTCAGTGGCCAAGTCAAGCTATTACAAGATAAATGAATACAGTGGATAACAGGAAGGCAAGAGATCCCTCACAAAGTGATACTTGGTGTGAAGATAGGGGTGTTAGGAGCACACATGCCTCATACAAATCATAGTTAGTCTATACCTGGATATGGATATTCACGCTTCATTCAATGCAGGTACAATCTGTGTACAATGTACACAGGCTGTAGGTACCGTATATAAAAATGAACCCAGGTGGATTGTGCGATCATTTACAGAACAGTCCTAAAAGTGCAACCCATCAAAAGTGCAATCATCAAGGCTTGCCCTGTAGTGGTCTCCAAGAAGTGCAATTCCTTGCCCTGGGTGAACTCTTTAGCTCCCAGTCTGCCTGTACATCATCTAATCTAGACCTAACAATTAGGTAAACTTTTGACCAGTTTGAATTTACAACTGTTTCTTTGCTGGTATTCGGTTTATGGGTTTTATTTTTCTGCCATCTGTATGTCTTTGTTTTGTCTTTGTATTCAATTATGTTCATGATTATTGTTATCAGCTACCCAATCCAACCCAAGTCTACCCAGATGTAATTCTCACTGAGTTCAATGACACTTACTCCTAGGTAAGTGTGCGCAGGATTGCAGCCAGAGACTTCTTTTGTTTGCTATTGGACACACACACTCTCTCTCTCTCTCTCTCTCTCTCTCTCTCCTTAGCAAATCTTTTGACCTGGCATTTTCAAGCATATTGTGGGAATTCTCTTTCCCTCTTCTTTTAATCTATTTGTCCCTAAACTAAGGACAAGAGTAAATGTTGCATACTGGACCTTTTGATCTAGCTTAGACAGCTGAGTTTTTAACTTCAGGAGGCAATTAGGATAAGGTCTAAGACCTAGAGCAATGGTTCCCAAACTGGGAGGCACGGCTCCCAGGGGAGCCGTGGAAACTAACCAGGGGAGTTGCGAAGTGCCACAAAATCCTCTCAGAAAACAGCGCAATGCCAATTGGTAAGCATAAACATAATGTAATGGGGAGCCGTGGCATATGCTCGCCAATTGTCAAGGAAGCCGCAGGTCAAAAAAGTTTGGGATACACTAACCTAGAGGAATGAATACAAGCCATACATGTTTGACATCAAGCAAAATGCTCCCAAATCAGATTTGAATGTAAACATGCAGTTAAGTACAGCAAACCTGACAGCTCCACATAAAATATTGAGGAATGGTAAAAAGGAAAAGGCTGTCATTACACAAAATAGTGTCAGATATAACTTTTGTTTTACAGGAATCAATGTAACAACAAGATGAGGCAAGAAGAGAAAAGATACTGACTGGAGTTGCCAGCCATAAAAATGAATCTCTCTGGTCCTGGAGGGATGCGTTTTGATGGAGTAAATATAATGAATGGATGCTTTTACCAGCATGAAGAATTTCACTGGCAGAGAGCATCTACAGACATGGAACTTCCTGACATTTTCACCAGCAATTAATTATTGAGAAATTCAAATAATTCACTGCTGCTAGGTACAAAACCGGCCAAAACAAAAATGAATCGGAACATTAATTCTTAACTATCTAAAGTATTTGTTGATTTGCATTTTCTATCCAACCCCATCCCAAGGGTATTAGAGTGTTTTTATACTTTGATGTTTTATACTTTAAGTGCCAGTAAGATGATGTTGCCAACCAAATTTTATTCAGATATTCGAGTAAGCCAAATTTTCTGAATTCCGTGGACATAGCAATACATTTTGATTTCAAAAGAAAAGAACAAAACTATCAATAGGAAAATTGTTCCAGAACAGTTAAGCTGGATATAAAAATCTTACATACCATTGATTTCAATGTGTTTTAGATCTGACTATCTTTTCCTGCATTACAGTACAGTATTCGTAATAAGTGGACTACTCAGCTAGAACACTTTCTTTAGTAGCCACATTCTTCCCCACCTGCCTCAAAAGCTACAAGCACCATGATCCATGGAGGCTGCTAGAAAATAAGATGGTAACAAAGCAGGAGAAACTACTGTACTATACAACTAAATGATATCAAGACAGTTGAGCTCTCCAGCTTCACTGAGCAGTTTAAGTATTATGCATAATATAATTCACTTTGTCTCACAGGCAACTCATTAATCTACATAATACTTATCTGCATAATTTTCTCATTTACAGACCAGACACACCCACCCTCATGTCAAAATGCAAGATCCACCAGTGGTTGTGTGAATAGCCTTTGGTGAATTGCTTACAGTAGAAATGAGCTCTTTATTTCACTGCCAACATTCTGGGCACAATCTCCTGAACTCCTTACTTTCATCCAAGCTTCATTGAAAGGAATGGAAGCTTCTAGGTGGATTATGTCCATGACTTCCTTGCTGATACATTCACTCTCCCTCTAGCTCATTCTTATTCTCTCTTAAACCCATCAAAGGATCTAAATCATGACATGGGGAAAGGTTAGACAGGAATTCAAATTTGTCACTGCAGGAGGAGAGACGCAACATCGGGACTGCTGCAGCTATAACTGTGAAATTATATTATTCTTGGTTCTAAAAGCTGCAATACAACAAAAATGCATCTCAGCAATAAATTCTTCTAAAAGCCCTTTAAATCTGTCATGCTAATTGCAAATTGCGGAGTAGCCATTTGTCTCATCCCAGAAGTATCATAAGCCACAGATTTGTGCTTTGAAAACTTTCAAAAAGATTTCCTTGGTGATTTAAAGTATAAAACTACAGACAATCACGGTACTACACTGGGTGTACATTCCCACAAGGAGACTGCAGAGGAGCTCAGGAAGTAAAAAAAACAAAAACGATAAAAGGTGAAAGATTGTCAATAACACAGACAGAATAAAGTCCTGGCATCCGTACACCACCCAAAGCTATGATGCTTCATATTAATTTTCTATTTTCAATTGTTGTACCATCAAATATTTGTGATGAGTAATTAAAAAAACCCTGCACCAAATGATCTGTACATATCCAGTGGTGCAAAAATATTCACAACGCAGGCTGCAACCATTCCAAATTACAGTCATTGCAAGTGTATGAGGAAAGGCTGCCCTCTTCAGCCAGAAGTTGGGACAAATGGTGCACATAGACTCTCTAAAAGGTCCTTTACAGAAAATATTTGGAGAAATGTTACTAAATATTGCACTGCAACAGTATAATGCTCTATGTGGCTTCCAACTGGAGAGAGCGAGATCATCATTCATATTGGTATATATGGGGAAGAAATGTTGCACAGAAGCAGAAGGAGAGGTCTCTTCTTCCCATTAGTGACCTATTAAAGGACTTCTGCTTACATTACGTCTGTTATATAAATGCCCAGCGTGAGTACCGGAACATCCAAGCATATGCTGAAATACAACCCTGCAATTTATTGAGTTGTCTGGATCGGTAGTGTTTACTTAAACTGTCATATATCTAACAGCCCGGTCCAGCCTAAGGCAACTGCGGTACAATTCAGGCACAATTGCAGCCCAAGTGCTCTAGGCCCGAGTTGTGCCTGAATTGTACCCGAATTGTACTGCAACTGTGCCGAACTTGGGACGGACCTACGACGGACGCCGTGCGCATGCGCAGGACGGGCGCGGTACAGTTGCGGTACAACTGCGGACTAAAAGTGGGCGTTCCGTGGGCGTCACGGGGGCGGGAACGAAATTTGGTCCGGTTCCAGACATTAGCAACCCCCTGACACGCCCCCTCGAGCCCAACTCAGGCCCAAAATTTGGGCCAGCAAAAAGGGTGGACCCAAATGTGAGGAGACCCATAGGAGCCATTTTACCTTACCTACACCAGCCCTCTCCTGAAAAGTTCTAACACCCTGGGCCCGAGTTGGGACTGAGTTGGGACCGAACAGGTGTGGCCGAACTCTGGACATGGACCCAAATAGTTACCCTATCAGCACCCAGCCCCACCCAGCCTCTCTCCCACAAAAGCCCAGCCCCAGCCCTCCACTCACTCACTCACTCACTCTCTCTCTCTCTGAGCACGTGGCGTGGGGTTCTGTCCCCCAGCAGCCACAAAGTGGGACTTTGAAAATTTTTCTAACACCTCTCTTCTCTTCTCCTCTCTGCCCCCCTCTAGGGCAGAGAGGGCTGTTCTGCCTGCGGCCAAACCGTTTACTCCTGTGCCTGGGCAGCTCTCTCCATGCAAGTGTTTGCTAACCCATGTCTTTCTCCCAGCCCCTCTCCCCCCCCCACAGGCAACAACACCAGCAGGTAAGTGCAGGTAAGTGCAGGGGTTGTGCTGACATGTGGTCTGACTTCTGCCTCTTTGTATAGAGACATATAGGTAGGATACATGCCTCTTTACCAATGTGTTGTCTCATAGCTGCCTGCAATGCCTGCCATGATATGCCTCTTTACCAATGTCTTGTCTCATAGCTGCCTGCAATGCCTGCCATGATATGCCTCTTTACCAATGTCTTGTCTCATAGCTGCCTGTATTAATGTGAGCACACAATGCCATGAGTGTTGAACTGTAACCCTTATGTAGACACCAGCTGTTCCCCCCCCCCCTCTTTTCTCCACAGGGTCTACTGACAGGTCAGTATTGCTAGGATTGCCATGGTTGTGACCCCCAAGTTGTGTTGTTGTCTCTCTCTGTGACACCTTTCACTTACAGGATCATGCTCACCTTACACCCAGGGAAGGAGCGCAGACCAGGCTATGTGTGTCACACCACTCAGCTGTGTTTGATTTCTCTCCCTGCAGGCCTTTGCAACCGGCACACTGGCATTCCTTCAATGGGGAGTGCTACCACACACCAGCTGCCATGGAACACCCCCCAAGGTGGTCATCCCCCCAGGAATGCCCACTACCACTGACCGTCTGGGGAGCACCCCTCGGCCCGCAGTCTGGTTGCCCTATGGTCGTCTGCCTCGATGCTGCCAGAGGTCTGGGAGCCTGCCCTGCAACCCCCCTCAGCTGCTGCTGCTGCTCCACCTCCCTGGCTGCCTACTTGCTGTCCCTCCCCTTTCTATGGAGCAGGCTGTGGTTCCACAGGGGAAGAGCCTGCGTCTCCAGGCACGCCTGCTGCTGCTGCTGCTACGTTCTGAGTGGCTGCTGTGCCTACCCCCTGGCAGCCTCGCCTGGCCATCTCTGCCAATGTTCCAGAACAATAAAGATGCCCCTTGGGCAAAGGCCCCTTGAACAACATGACCCCAATGTTGCACAAGCACTGCCCCACGCACACAGAGACAGCGCCCAGCACACAAGGCCCTGCATGAATCCCAGCCAGGGCCTGCCACAGCCAGCCCAGGGAGAACACAGCAGGGGGGCTGCCAGACCCTCAGGGCTCAGAGGGGAGGGGGGAGTTGGGGGGCCTCTCAGGCAGGCAACCACTGACAGGCGACGTGGCGCACGTCCGCCACGTCCGTGAAGAGCCCTTTCATCAACCGGGGCTCTCACCCACTCTCGGTCCACCTGTCAACGGCGTCTGTTTCCGCCCGTCAACGGCGTCCATTTCTGCCCTCGGTCCGCCCGTCAACGGCGTCCGTTTCCGCCCGTCCACGGCGTCCGTTTCCGCCCATCAACGGCGTCCGTTACCGCCGTCGGTCCATCTGCATGAGAGGCGCCCGTTCCTGCATTGCCTCCATCTGCGAAGTGACCCCTGTGTCCCTATTGGTCTCTGCAGACCCCTCTCCCTGTATCCCTCTCCCACCAGCCTTGTTGTCTGTCTGTTTCTGACCCACCCGTGCCCCTCCCCAGCACCCCCTGTCTGTGTGCCTGCCTCCCCTCCCACTCCCTGATGATGGACGCTGGCATCCCCCACCCCGCCAGAGCGCCTGCCGCGAGGCGCCGACGTTGCCCCATCTGGGGGTGTGATGAGCTGCGTGAGCCCTTCCCGCTCGCAGCAGACAAGCCCGAGGCATCTCTCGGTCTTGGCCGGGGCACGGAGCAGAAGGCATGCCGGGATGCCTTCTTTTTGGGCATAGCCACGGCCCTGGAGGCCCAGGGCTTCAGGCAGTGCACGGGCATGTCCTGGCAGAGGCGGTTCCAGACTTCATGAGACCCCCCTTGTGTGTGACGTTCCCCCCCTCCCCCCCATGACTCCCACGTGCAGCCTCAACATGGCTTGGGGGTGGCATCGCCTTATGCAGGAGGGAGGGCAGTGGCACTCCCCCCTGCGGCAGGTGGCTAATGCCCAGGGTGCCCTGGGGCAGCTGGCACTGGCACAACCTCTGCCCTTCCGCTGACTGTCGCACGCCCAGTGCCTGCAGGCCCACCTGTGGCTGCCCCTCTGCTGCGAACGCTGCAGCAGCTGTGGTAGGTGCACACAGATGAGCTGAGGAGGGGGCTCTTCGCTTCCACAAGACTGACAGCTCCCCACAGGGGCCTGCCTGCCTCTGCGGTAAGTTTTGCCTCGATCCTGGCCCACTGCTGTAGCCTCCAGCCTAACTCAGGCACAGTTGCAGCCTAACTCGGTCCTAGTTTGGGCCCCAATTGGGCCACACTTGGGCCTCAACTGTGCCTGAGTTAGGCTGGACTGGGCCCTAAGTGTTCCAATCATGTGAATTTTTTGTAATTGGCTCTTATATTTTGAACAGTTATTATGATCCTTTATTTCACATTCTGGGTTTTTTCAGCTGTTTCTCTGAAGAATCTGACATGACATTTATGATTCCCATTATTTCCATCACACATTACCAACATCTATTTATCACAACATATTCATGGGTAGAAGTCAAGTTAATATAGGCTTACCATATCACCGACCGGGACGCTCCGTTTTGCCCTTAAGGGGCAGGGAGGGGGGAGGGGAACGAGAGCACGCCCGGGCACGCTCTCGTTCCCCTCCCCCCGCCCCGCCCCTTAAGGGCAAAACGGAGCGTCCCGGTCGGCGATATGGTAAGCCTAAGTTAATACAAAGTATCCTACAAAGTAAATTTGGTACAACATTGACTAGCCCATAATTCACATATAATGACAAAAACATTTCAACAAGCTCATTGTAACCTCTCATTTCCACATACGTGGGCTGAAAAGAAAACTAAATTAAAACAGAATAGACTGAAATGTACTTGAGATGTACAGGTGGGCCCCCATATCCACTGATTCGCTATCCACGGTTTCAGTTATCCACGGATTGTGGGGACCCCCCCCAGGCTTTTACTTTTTTCCCAGTAAGCTTTGTTTCTTCCTTAAACAAACAGGAGAAGCAGCCTCTTGCTGCTTATTGCAAGCAAGTAGAACGAGGCTAAGTCCTAGAGAGGCTCTGCAAGGTTAACAGAAACCTTGCAGAGCCTCTCTAGGACTTAGTCTCGTTCTACTTGCCTGCAATGGAGGCTGCTTCTCTGTTTGTTTTAAGGAAGAAACAAAGCTTGCTGAAAGAAAAATAAGAGCTGGGGGGAAGCATGCCTGTCTGCAGGGGAGGCGGGGGGGGCCTCAGGAAACCATGGAGGGGGTGTTCGCTCTTATCCACGGTTTCAAGTATCTACGGAGGGGCCTGGAACATATCCCCAGCGGATATGGGGGCCCACCTGTATTTTTAGAATGAAATCTGAACTTTTATTTTTTTTTACTTATCATAGATTTTAGGAGGGAAGTAAGCACTGCAATTTTCTTTTGTTAACGAATACCATGATCTCACCAGGGGTGGGGGACCTGAAGTGATTGTTAGGCAATTTCTTTTTTCTAAAGAAGTAGAATACAAATAATTGCTGATAACATTCTTTCTGTGTCACATACGGAGGCACCTTTCAAAGTGGTGTCCTTTTATATTTAGCAGGGGGAGAGCAACTGTCCCTCTTCTCCCCAGCATGGCATCTTTCCAGTGGCTGTTGTTCTTGCTGTCTCTTTTGTGTTTTAGATTGTGAGCCCTTTGGGGAAAGGTAACCCTTTATTGATTAATTGTACTATGTAAACCGCTTTGTGAACTACTCCTGTTGAAATGAAGTATATAAATATAAATATTAATAATAATATTCTTTATCCAGTCTATAGTTCTTAAAATATAAAGAGAAGGAGACAAGAGAGGTGTCTGATATTCATGTTGGTCTGTTTCAGATATAACACAGTTTAGTATATCTGAACAGACTGTGTGAATGGATCTCAGAGTCACAGGTTCATGTGCTTCTCCACTCCTCCTCTCTTGTGCTTTTGCTTTCATTTCAGAAAAAGAAAACCTAATTCTATGTTACATATGAACTCATAGTGGTTTAATCCATTAGTTAAGTGTTTCACAGTCCATAATATAAAACAATTCAGTTTCAATATCTTTCAATAAGATAGATAAGTTTCTTTTCTTTACATACATTTCATCCTCAATCTGTGCATCACCAGAAGTTCTAGCTGTCCTTGCATTGCTTCTGGTCTGCAGATATACTTATATTAAGCAGCTGCACCTCGTTGAGTTGTAAGGTGTCCTCGTTGAGTTCTTAAAGGTGTCCTCTTTTAGTATATGAATCAGTTACTGAAGGTCACTATATTCTGCTGTTATACAATCAATCAATCAATGGAGGCTGATTCAATCATATTTTGTGGCTGATGTTTTCTTTTGCTTCCTTTGCTGTTTTTAGGATGGGTAGCCAGATCGTACAAATGCTTTACGTTTCTTCCTCTGTTACGTTTCTTTCTTCTTATGTTTCACGATCTCAATGGCTTCTCTATGAATCCTACAATGCAATCCTCCAGAACTATTGGGTGGCGTAGCCGTGGAAGCCATCGTGAATGTGCCGTAAAGCACGTTCTCAACGACTCAGGAGTAAGGAAGCGAAAACCGGAAGTGCTCAAAGATCGCTGTTTTGCAGCAATCCGAAGATCGGGGAGGCCTGCAGAGGGTCGCGCAGGACTCCCCAAAGCTCCCCTAAGCCCCAGTAAGTGCTGCAACAATGGTTTAGGGCAATTTGGCAGTGGTGGCGATCCCGTGGATCCCACCATCCTGCCCTTGCCCCTTAAGAGTTCAGGGGACAGCTTCAGTTCTCAATGGTGGGTCGCGACCCACAGTTTGAGAACCACTGCAGTAGAAGAATGAGTGTTGCTGAAGGAGAATCAGCATGGTTTCTGCAAAGCTAAGTCCTGCCTCTCTAACCTTCTAGAATTCTTTGAGTATCAACAAATGTGTGAATAGAAGTGATCCAGTTTACATTGTATAATTGGAGTTTCAAAAACCTTTGGACTAACTCTCTCATCAAAGGTTCTTGAGTGCATTTGGTAGTCATAGAATAAGAGGGCAGATCATTTTGTGGATTGATAACTAGTTAACAGCGCAATCCTATCCAACTTAGAGGCCCCAGGAGGAGGGCCTCTCCTGGGGGCCCCAGAACAGGAGGCCCCAGAATGTAAAGGGGATTCAAATCCCCTCCAAAGGGGGATTCAAAGGGGATTTAAATCTCCCCTCCCCTCCAAAGCCTCCCACTCTGCCCTCCCCCACTGGTTACACCGGTGGTGTAAGTTGGCTAGGATTGCACTGTAAAGAACAGGAAACAGATAGTTGGAATAAATGGCCAGTTTTCGTAGTGGAAAGGATTCTCCCATGATTTGTCTTGGAACCGGTGCTTTTTAACTTGTTTATAAATGATTTGGCATTAGGAATAAACAGTGAGATGCAGATGACAAACTTTTCAGAGTAGTACAAACCAAAGCAGTTTGTGAAGAGCTCCCCCACTGCGGGCCTCCCCGTGCCTCAGAACGTAGTCCCTGAAGTGTGCCATCCGTGCCCCGACACAATCACAATCCACTTCTGGTTTCCACATGAGTCTCAGGGTCATGTTCCAAACATTGTCCACAGCATTTCAGTGTCTCTTGCTTCAGTCATCCCTTCCTGTCTATTTCTGGCTATTCCCTGCCATCAGCTATGTTGGTCACATAGGTGACATCAGTTGAAAGAGATATGTCAGAAAATCACGCCTTCCTCAGATCAGGAAATTTGTCCTGCCAAAGCAGGTGGAGAATTGCAGAGACAAAGATACCCCAAGGTAAGGTTTCCTTAGACAAAAATGCACATATTAGAAGTGTCTGTAAAATTAATCCAAAGTTTCACTACTGAACTTAATATTTCTGCTTTTCCTTGTTTACCCAAAGTGTTGGCTTTAAGATTTTTTTTTTAAATAAAATTTAAAGGCAAACTACCTGAGAAAAAGATACTCTGTCTGGCTTACCGTTAGGTTTAGAACTCAATTTTTATGCTAGTTCAAGCTGGGAATCAAAGTATTTCAAATCTTTTTTTATTTTCTGCCTTAAATTGGATCTGGGGTCCCAGGTTAAGTCAAGTCATTTCTGTGTGCTGAGGTACAGGTCTTTGCAGATACTGCCTGGAAAGAAAAAATTTGGACTGAGTTGCCTAAACTGATAAGTACAAATCCCTTTCAATTGTGCCTCTTTGAAGTAAATTCTCCACCTGATCAAGATCTACGATAGCAAGCATCCCAAGGCTGTAGACTACCTCCCCTATCTAGGTTGCTTTAAAATGTATGAAGAAATAAATGAAACAATTAATCAAAAAGGAAAACATGTCATTCGCAACTGTGGTTTTAGATTCTCTTTGATAAAATGTCACTTGGATGGAAATAGTGTTGGGATACCAAGTATGAAAGAAAAACAGAGATAAACATGTCTGGGCTCAATGAAGTCTTTTGGCTAATTTTATAACCCCTTACTGCACTTGGATTGCTTTTCAACTTGGGTTTATCTGACATTTATTTATTTAAAATATTTATGTCCTATCTTTCATATTGCTTGTGGTGGTTTACAAAAACCCTCATAACAGAACTCTGAGGGAGGTTAAGCTGATAGTGACCAGTTCACCGTGAATAGGCTTACCAGATCCATACCAGGACAGAGTGCTAGACCTTTAGGAGAAGGAATGTGGGCAAGTGTAGCTTGTTAAACCCTTTGAGCACAATCCTAGGATTGCATTTCCTCAGCCCCATTCCCTCTGCTGGGTACTTATAACAACTTGGTAGACCAATTCCCTCTCTCGCATTGCCCTCCATCTTCCTCTCTTTTCTTTTTTTTAAATTAAAACCAACTGATACCCTGGGCTCAAATATTCCCTAGGTGCTGGAGGCTCACAAAGCCACTTTGGTTTTAATCAATAATAAATAAATCATTTTAATTTACAAGCTTTGGAAAAAAAAATAGCCAGAATGTTCCAAGTATGCAAAAACCAGTAGCTTCACTTCCAAATGGATAGGCACACAACCGAACCACCTGAGTTCACTATTAGAAAGAATGATGCAATGGACTTTTTTCTGTGAATTGTAAGCAATACATCACTGAATTACTAGGGAAGGTTTTGTGTGTTACTGTTCACATATACAATATTTTCATCCAACAATTGGTGAAGACAACAATTTCCCCTCCCCAATACTATTTGTCACACATCAAGTATGTGTATGCAGCAGTATGGGGTGACAGAATTCTCATGTAGTAGAATGGACTGTACCATTTCGGTCTACAGGTTTTGAAATTTCTTCACATTTTTTAAAAAAACGACATCACGAAGAAAGTTTCCAGCACAGTACTTTTCATATTCTTTAAAAAACCCAAAGGTAAAGTCATATTCTGTTGATTTTCTTTATGCAGTGAGTTTTTAACATAGGGAAACATTAAAAAAATTCAGCTCCACCACCTGCAGTCTGAATGCCATGGTTCATTTTACCATCTCCAGGTGTGGTGTGAGGGTTAAGGAAAAAAACCTATCCGAGTATGATTGGTCTAACTCCCAAATCTTCGGTACTGGTAACAGTGGTACCACCCAATGTGGCATCAAGGGTGGGCAAGGACCATCATGGGGTACAGACCTTTGCTCCAGGGCCTCCAATAACCTGGTACCAGAACGGACCATCCTTGCATTCTACCACCTCATTCTGCTGCATGTGAATATCAAGCAAGCATCACGTCTAATTGTGGTTTAGAGTAGCCTGTCAAAAGTGTAATACTATCCACGCATCATAACATTTTTAGCACATCACTGCTGCACTGGCACACACCCAGCCTCTCCAAGTGGAGGGAGCTAATGCATGCGGCACGTAGCTACCACATGTCCACGAACTGTTCAGTTCTCAGAACATGTTCAGTTCTCAGTAAGTTCTAAAGTATTTAACAGCAACACACCTAAATGGGGAATACTGTATACTCTTTAGTGTCTCTGCATTAACAAGAGAACTTAAATACATGTTGGCAGCCTGATCTTATGGAGCACGTTGGAAGGAATTACTTTGGTGCCGAATAAGGTGTTTGCAAGCAGATGTTCAGAATGAAAACTTACTAATTATGCTGAATTTAAGTCTTTGTTTCCTCACACTTCATGAACCATGATCTTCCACTGGCACAGCCTTGGCCAGTGGAAAAAAAATCTATACTGAATTTAGCAACAAACCAAATGAAAAACAGTGTGAAATATTCACACAGAAATTAAATCAAGATTAAGAAACTCAGTGAGCATTATAGACCAGGTATCCGTGTATAGTTAGCCATTGCTCTTGGGTGGCAAAGATCAGGGCTTGTTTATCAAGGCGATATTTGGTTTAAAAAAGAAAAATATATCAGTGAGGTTAGAACTTTACTACAAAATTCAGTTTCATGTATAATTGATAGCAATTTTTAAAGGGCAAATAAATTATGAATAGTAAAAATACCACTCATTTCCAGTAAACCCCACCTATTTGTTGCACTAAGTCTCCATGTTCCTATCATATATCTATCATGTTTCCTTTATGTTTTTGAGGGCCCCATGCTGCTGGAAATTCACTGTGCCTGTTTGGTTTCAGAACAATGAAAATGTAGCCTTTTTATCTGTAACGTTATTCCTTCCTTTAATCAGCTTGCAGTCTAAAACAAAGGCATTAAATGAATACTGACATTTCAGATCTTTCCATTCAGGATTGCTCAGTATTGCTCAGTTTCTTCCTGCAGAGAAACTAAGGGGTGTCCACATTGCTGCTCTTGGGGTTTCACATGCTGTTAAATTATGAAACTGCTCCCACTATGTAATGTGATTGGGTTATGGACTTTCTGAAATGACAGATTAATTTAGGAAAAACTTTAGGTGAAAACTGAAGCTTCTCTTCAGCATGCATGATTTTATTTCTTCTATTTTTTTCCTCCAATGAAGTAATTTAGAGAAAAGTATGATATTCATAATTAGTTTGTGAGAGAGAGAGAGAGAGAGAGAGAGAGAGAGAGAGAGAGAGAGAGAGAGAGAGAGAGAGATTGTTGTGTTAAGAGGAAGTCACATCCTTGGAAGAAAAGGAGCGTTACGCTCAGACAGAAGTGCAATTTTGTCATGACAACCACTTGCCAGTTGTGCGCTGCTGATACCGAACAGGTAAAGTAGGTGAAACAGGCGTGAAGTCTTGAAAAGGCATTGCACTAACATTGTGGCAAATGCTTTCCATGCAATAATCCCAACACAGTCAACTGTTTTGGTCGGTCATTGTGCATACTGAACAATGTAGGTGAATGCTGTTGTAAGCATCCACTGAAACTGAATGTAAGAATACAGTGTAACGTATTACAGGTAGTAAATAATGCAGATACACAGTTGTAGCCGACTTCATCCTATGGATGCACTGTTCATGACAAACTCCAGTTTACTTTAGAATCACTAGGACTAGGTATGTTCACTGATATTTTGTCCTTGTTTCTAAATTTCAGAGTAGATACACTTCTTTCCCAAATTTGTCTATCAGTCTGCAGGGTGTGGTACAACAGACACAAGCAAGGAGAAACATTAAAAAAAATGGAGTTAATTTATTAATTTGTTACATTTTTAATCCCACCCTTCCAAGCTGCTCAGAGAGGCATGAGTGGGTTATTCCTCCCCTCTTATCCTCACTGCATCTCTTAGGGAAATTAGGTTGGAAGATGGTGACTGGCTCAAGATCAAGCAGCAAGCTTCATGGGTGAGTGAGGATTTGAACCCAGGTCTCCTCAGTCCCAGTCTGACTTTTATCCACTGCGCCACAAAGCCTGTGCATGTACACTGAACACAAACAGGACTGTGCCTGCTTTCACACACTGGCCTTATAACTTCTGAATATGCCTATGCCCAGACTGTACATGCATAGACTCTGCACACACCTGATCATATGCATGTTTAATTTGAGCACATATGGATTTTTCTAAATTTAAGCTGAATACATGCAGGAAGGGGCGGGGTCAGTGGGCACAATCTTGCTATTCCTCTCTGTACACATTAGTTCTACATGATTATAATGTGTGCACAGTGCAACACATGTTCTCTGTTTTGAAGATGAGTGTAAGGTAGCAGTTCCCAAACTTACCCTGTTCACAGTGCCCTGTTGCGCCATGGGAGAACAAAATGGCCGCTTCTCCCTGGCTCTCCAGGGTGCCGCCTCTTGTCCAGGTGTGAGTTCATCATGGCGCACAGTTTGTGAACCACTGGTGTATGGTGAAAAAATACTCAAAATATTACTGCAAGCAAGAGAAGAATGAGAGAGAGGGAGACTCCTGTAAGAAGACTTGGGCTTCATAATGACATTTCTATTAAAGAAATGCAAAATTCTCCACTGGGAACTGTCTTGAAGAATGTAACAGTCTATCAAGGCATCACAAGGACAATCAAGAAAGAAAATATATCTAACAATTTGCCCAGGTACACCCACACCCACACGCGTAACACAATGATTTTGGTAAAAATTCAAGCCTTCTTACAGGACTTTGATTGTTTAGCATCCCTCTGTCCCATACTATCCTGCCTGGCATGGTCTAGAATGGCTTAGTCACCCATCCCCATGCACTCAAAATGGAATGGCGTAGGGAGGCTGTGATGCATGCCAATGGCTGCCTGACCAACTGACCACGTGTGGGGGTGGGAACCAGACACGAGAAGCCCCTCTCCATATACATGGGGGTAGAGAGACATTTCTCCAATTTCCATTTATAAGGCAAAAATCAAGGCACCAGGAAAATCAAGACATCACAGTCTTGTCCTAGGGATCAACATTTCCTTCATGGCCAGCGGTGCAGGACCTGGAAAGTTGATAGCACTGCTGATATGTGATGGTGTTCTCCTAGTTATTTTTGTATTAGAAAGGGCAAATAAATTACAGCTGATTTAAATCTGTGGATTATAGAGGCATATTAGCTGCCAGCAATTGGGAACAAGACATTTCTCATTTGACAGATTAATTCCCAAATGTCCACTACAGATCTGCAAGCATCTTCCTTTCCAGACACTTTTACCAGCCATTATCCGTGACAAGATAACAAATGAGATGGACCACTGGCTAGAGGTTAAACGTTAGAGCTTTTATTAATTTGACCTCTTTCCAGCTTTCAACAAGTGTGATAACAAACCACCGCTAACCTGCCTTCAAGAACTGGAGTAGTAGTCCAGAAAAAGACCACAAAAGCAAGATTCGGTGCTTAGAGACGGAAAAGTTTGGAGGAGGTCAGTACAACTGAAAGGAGTTATCACCTCTGCTTCTCAGAAATGAATTCTATCTAAAAGGATGAACATGTAGGAAATGACCTATGCCCCCATCAATTCCATAGGATGCTGTAAAAGCAACTGAACCATAGCGGAAGTACAGGATTCAACACAGTCTGAACAACGAGACATTTATTTTGGGATTCGAGAAGAAAGCAAGCAGAAAAATGGGATCCATGTGTTGTCATGCTTGAAAAACTAAAGGGCCCAGGACATCCGTAAAACGTCACCTCTTGCCTATATCCGACAACTGAAGTTGGATGGAGTTTACCAGCTTCTCCACCATGCAATGGCTTTTTATAGTCATTGCGCAGTGAGACAGTAACTGTACAGCGCAGTGGCTGTAAGGCAGTAACGCAGTTAGTTCTAAGGCTGTCACTAACCACTAACCAACCCTGCTGTAAGCATCCCCTAGAAGTCCCCTCCAGTAATACCGTAGCAGAGGTGCCCACGTTTGATTTCTGTGTGAAACAAAGGCTGATTCATCGGATGTGCATATAAAAGATCACTGGAGCGAACTATTTGTATGATTTAAAAAAATGTATCAGTTCAGTTCTCCCCACTCTTGCCTCTGTCTGTGTTCACTGACCCTCTCCTGTTAGGCCAATATGGCAATTAGTGGGCAAACAAGTCAGCAGGCAGCGAAGGCAAGAGTGGAGTGAAGGCAAGTAGTTCTGCAAGACTCTGTTACACTGGAGTCAGCGGCCCCTCCCCCTTGCTGTTGGAGCCATTCTGGCAGCAAAGGCAACATGCAGGACACTCCCCTGTTGCTGCTGGAATGGTTCCAACAGCAAGGGGGAGGGGCCGCTGACTCCAGTGTAATGGAGTCTTGCAGAACTACTTGCCTTCGCTCCACCCTTGTTTCACCTCTGGCAGGCAGCGGTTAACCACCGCATAGGCAGTCACAATCCACTTCCCTATCCACCCACCTCACCTTGCGACCTTTCTGAGTAAAACAGGAAATACAGGACATGCTGGGAGTTCCCAGCATGACCCACACTTCCTATTTTGTCCAAAAGGGGAAAGGTAAGAGGCTACATTTTTCTGTCCAGACTTTTTAGGGAGTGCGCACGGTGGCAGGTCAGGGGCAGTGTTAGTCGGCGATCCTATTGGGCCATCCCTTACAAGATGTATCCAAAAGGTACATGGCAAATTTGCTGTAAGCTTTGCAATTAAAGGGATCTCTTTGTTTAGCCAGATGCACTGATTCAAAGCCAGCACGTACAGTTTTTAATTCATCCTGATAAGCACCTTTGTTCAGCTACAGCATAAAAACTTTTCACATTCACCTCCTAGAATTTGAGCAACTCCACTTATAACACTATCCCTATCTTTCCTTTGTCCTTCATGGAGGATCGTACACATATTACATTCAAGGCTAAGGATTATCAGATCAAAATGTCTCAAAAATTAGGGGTGCAACGGATGCATGAATTTTTATCTCCATAAATTCTATTCAAGTACAGTATCTTGTTTTGAAAGGATACCTTATCTTTAAAAAGTTCAACCTTAAGATATCTGATATTAAAATGCTACATGGATGGTAGTCAATGGTTGTGTTTTTTTCTGAGTAATGCAGTCACACCACAGTTCAGGCAGTGGCTTCTTGCCCAGACCCACCCCCCTGCATGAGGCAAGAAACACAGAGCCCTCACTGATTGGGGAGAGGCATCTCTCCCTTAACATTCTTCTCTCTCGCTTGTGTGCTGGGCTAGTCATTCGGAGCTCAGGTGAGGTTGCACCCATCTCACTTCTGGCAGGTATAAAGGCTGTGACAAACCAAGTATGTCCGTGTACGTCTCGTCCAGTGCATTGCCTGAGTGGCCGACATGCCGGAACTCAACGCTACAAACCCCAGGAACACCAAAGAAAGCCATACGGAGAAGGGAATACATTCTGCCCGCCCCCTCTCTCCCTCTCTTCCTTGTAGCCAATCAAAATTAAGACAAAATTGTAATTGGCTACTGTGTTTGCTCTGTGTCCCGTCCCCACAGTTCCAAATACGGGCTCTGATTTGCTAAACGCAGCACAAGTCAGCAAAAGATGAGCATGGGTCATGTTAGCGCACACCGGAAAGTGCCTTCTGGCGCTCCTGTGTGTTACGACTGGAGGTCAGACACACCAGATGAATGCGGACGCCGCTGGGCACAACGTATGTGGATGTGCTTGGTGCGTCACAGCCTTAATGCAGGACTGGGAGTAGGGATCTGGAACACATCCTAATGTATGCAAGGGCCATTGGGGAAACCAGTACCCATCTCAAGAGGCTGTCTGAGTTGGGGATGCTGGCTGGTGACTCCACCCTAAAAGCTTTCTGACTTGGGATGAGCTGGGTGTTTTGGCTGCCTTGGCCCCCTTTCTATGGGTTGGTGTTGAAAGCTAGAGTTTGGCATGAACCAAGCTTTGGTTGGGTGCTAACGCCCAAAGGGGAAATGAACAGTTGCACCTGTCTCCCTCAGGGCAGGTGCCCCCACTAAAGGGGGAGGAGTTTGGTAGATAAGATCCGCTGCAGGGTTTAAGCTTATTGAATCATAGAGTTAATAAAGTGGCCCCACTTACTTTATACCAAATACCCTGTTTCCCTGAAAATAAGACCTCCCCCGAAAGAAAGACCTACCATCATTTTTGCATGATTTTTGTTGGCTTTCATAAATATAAGACCTCCCCTGAAAATAAGACCTAGCTAGGATCATCAGCCAGATGGACTCGGCACCCCCTGCGACTCCCCCTGGCATTTAAGCTTCATTCTTTCCCGAGAGTGCAAGGCTCAGCAAGGACTGTAAGGCCTGCACTTGAGTCCTCCACCATGGAGACGACGTGCTAGAGAGATTCTGCAAGTTTGCAGCCTCCTTGCAGGAGACCTCTATGGTGGAGGACTCAAGTGCAGGCCTTGCACCCTCGGGAAAGAATGAAGCTTAAATCGGTCAAAGTAAGTGCCGGGGAGGGGGGGGGTCGTGCCACAGGTTGGGAAAATAAGACCTCCCTGAAAATAAGACCTACTGCATTTTTGGAGTCTTGGACACTGTCTTATTTTCGGGGAAACACGGTATTACCTTGACTTGCCTGATTTGAGGGGGCTGCTTGGGCAATGTTCCTGTACTTATCCACATGCTAAGCGGATATTCAGCAGATGAAGGTTTTCCCTTGAGCAAATATAATGGCGAGAACAGCTTCGCTGCTTGTCAGGCGGCTGCTGACAGCACAGGAGCCTTGCTGGAAATCCAGTTAGCAATCCAAGTGATGACGAGAAGTTTGTTCTCCAAACTGCAGAAGCGGGAGCAGTCACCAAGATGAGTTTCCTTATATTTTGACAAGCGTGTTATGGTTCGGTTTCTCACTTTGCGGTGTTAATCACAAGATCTGAACTAGTTTTCCATAAATCTCTGTAGAAAAAAATACATTTCAACTGTGTGCTGAAGTGTTTTGAAACTACTGAAGCACTCAAGTAACCGTCTGTCACTCTGAGTGGCACACAGCAATTTAAAATTACTGGAGCTCTTAAATTAAGTGCTTAAATTTAAAGGTGATCACCACTCTGGGTGTATGAATTGTAGAGCTATCTGAACTATGTGAACACTTCAATTTTCTTCAAGCAGCTCATTTTGGGGAGTGAGAAGGGAACCTTTATTGCCCCAAAAGCACTGACTTAAAGCTAGCGGTTCAAGTTTTCCTATTCATCTTTCCAAGCACTTTTGTTTGGGTGCAGCTTCAGTGGGCACCAAATTGACCTGCAGTACTTGAATTCTAATTTGTGTTTTCTCTTTCATTAGCAATCCTATCTCAATATTTTTGTTCTCTTCCAAATTTAAGACTGTAGTTTAAGTGGGCATGGGCTTGGTTTAGTTTTGATAAAGGAGCCCCCAGGCCATAAATATGGATGAATTAATTATTAACAAACCATACATTCTGCCTTTCCATAATAATGCTTCCAAAGCTTTGCACAGTTTAAAAAGCATAAAACAAAATGGACAGCAATAAATCAGATTGGACCAGATGCTGGCATGGGAAGTAACCACATCACTTGGCCCAATCCACACGATTACTTTGCTCCAAGGGGGGAAGAATTGCAATTGAAATGGCTGTTCTGGTAACCTATATGAACTGAGCCTCAGATGCCTTCTCCCACTTTCTTTCTTTGCACAGAAACATCAAATGGCAAAACAAGGCAGTGGAAATACCTAACTAAGGGCACAATCTACCTAACTGAACGCCAGCGGAGCTCCCACTCTGACGGCACTGGGTGTCGCAAAAGTGCCGTAAAGCACTTTCGCGGCACCCTTGGAGTAAGCTGTGCGAGTGCAGAGGCCTGCGTTGCCCACTCCATTGCCATCCCCGGACCCAGTCACCTGACACAGGTAAGTGGGAAGAGGGCGTGGGAAGGGCAGGCCGGAGTGGTGGGGGAGGGACGATTGGCCGCCCAGGCCAGGGAGGGGGTGTGGATATCAGTGGCATGCTCCACCAATATCCTAACCCCCTTCCCAGGCCTGGCTAGCCTTACACAGCCTCCCCGGACATACACCAGCTAAATAGGTGGTGCACATCCGAGGAGGCCCATTGGGGCCGCCGGGGCTTAAACCGGAGGAAAGGGACAAACATTCCCCCGAGTTGTGCCCCGGCCCTGTCAGCGCCGGCCACATCCTGTATAGGATGCAGCAGCCAGCCATTTAGGCCAGCCGGTGCATCTTATGCAGGATTGGGCTGCCCTGCCGGAAGGTGCCCAGTCCAAGCAGACTAGCCTCTGTGTAGACCCTTGTGAATCAACTTCTGTGGCAGTGTTCTGGCACAACTGCAAGATAATAAGGAAAATGATGGTTTGCTCTGATACTGCAACTGTATTTCATAAAAGTTTGAGTTTACTGCCAGACTGAGAACACCTCATAGCACAGTTCCTCTTTTGCACCCTACATAGAAATGTTAGGATGTAAATCTGAGGGACATTCCAATTCTACTTTTCAGGTATGTCAATAACTTCATCGCTTGCTGGTTCTTTTCAAGTCGCTGTCGGCTCAGACTGCAGGTGGCAACAGCTCCGGGAATAGCAAACTGATCAATATCCAAAACAACATCTACCTTTGAATCTGTACAAAAGATTCAAGGAACTTGTCAAGGAACCTGTTTTGTTTCATTCCCCTTACTTCCTGTTTATCTTAGTCACCAAACTGAGATTTTGGAGGGGTCTCCTTAGCCCTAAATCCAGTTACAGTAGTTACAAGATTCAAGGAGGAGTGGGGTGGCTCTGCTAAGCTCTCCTTGCCTACTTGGCTGTTACCCTAAGCAGCTGGGCAGAAGATGAAGAGGAGGTGGCGACGGCAGCAGCACAGGCAGCAACAGCGATGGTGGAGGCGCACACACTAATGCATGCACAAAGTGTTTGTTTGTTTTTTCTAACAAAAAGCGATTGCAAGCTGGCAGGGGTGGCAGATCTGCCCTAATTCAAGAGGAAGATCCATTGGGACTGCCCCGGCACAGATGCCATTCCCAGCACAGCTGCTCTTTTTCAACCTCATATCTGGTAATTCAAAGGTTCCTGGAGAGGACTGAGGTAGCCCTGGCTGGCTACCAGCCTGACTCCTGTTATGGGGCAGCCTGGGCCAGTATGGTAGGATTTCCTGCTAGAAAGCATAGAGATCCTGCCATTTCCAGGCTATGACCTACTGTGGTGGTCCATGTCTGGTTTGGACATGGCCACTGAGGAGTTCTGCTGACCCTTGGGTGTGCTGCTGGCAGCATCTCCTATACCCTGCCCTGCATGTAAGTGGCCCATAGTATCAACTCTGACCTCCTTTAGAACAGACCACATTGACACCAAGTTATTACTCCACCACTCACAGAACAGTGCTATCAAAGCAGGAAATACCCAACAAGCAGATCCCAAAACTGCAATAGAAAGTATGCTGCAAGTACCCATTCCAGTTCAAAGATTACAGAATATTAATATCTGAGCTTGGACTATTCTGGCTTAGACCAAATATATAGCTTGTGTGTGCATGGCACACAAGCCCATATCATTGTCTATTTGTTTCCATCATATTACATAATTTGTAACATGTACCAGGAAATTGTGAAAGAAGGTCGCATTTAGAAAACGTCTGAAAACAATTCAGTCCGACCTTAGCTATAGGCCAAGGGTGGCCCCAGAAGATGATATAATTGACGCATTCAACACGACATCCAAAACATAGATAAGAAGGTTACCTGAAGACTCACTGACTCATCCATTGGTGTTGCTTTATTTGCAGTTTCTTCTTGCTCTTTCAAGAGCATTGCAGGTCAGTTGTATGCCTGCTTTGTATCAAGTTGTATTGCTTTCAACGCTTTATTCTGACACTCTGGTTTCATTTGTCCTTGTCCTGTGATGGCTACAGTTTTGCTTCCAGCACTCAACAAGCACACGTGGCTTTGATTACATTAGAAAGTTATTTGTGGGTGCACAAGGCACGGTGTGTCACATTCCCCTAAGTGGAATTTAAATGTTGAAATCCTTAAGTTATCCTTAGAACGAACATTTCTCTGTTACGTTCATTACATTAAAATACCTGGCATGTAAAACCAAACTTCAGAGTGCTGTGTAGAGTAGCCAGTTGAGGATAGTGTGCCCTTCATAATTATGATGGGGCAAAATTAGCTGGACACCTTGTGGGGCTCAGTAAGAACTTTTTGGTTTCCTTCCAGAACTGACCATCAGAGGGGGACTGTTTTCCAACCACTCTGCAATGTTGTATAGTTTGGTTGTCCCAACTGGTGCCACATGTACAGATGAAAGCAATAGTGAGTGTCCCGAGGCACCAAGTGAAGAGAGTCCAACCAATCAACCCTTCATGACCTACTGTCTTGGGAGAAATAGAAAAGACCCGATCCTGGAGCTGTGATTGCCTTAAAGGTAAAGGTATCCCCTGCTCATGATTGCCTTAAAGGTAAAGGTATCCCCTGCTCGAAAGCCAGTCGTGTCTGACTCTAGGGTGTGGTGCTCATCTCCGTTTCTAAGGCCAAAGAGCCAGCACTATCCAAAGACACTTCTGAGGTCGTGTGGCTGGCATGACTAACGGAACGCTGTTACCTTCCCATCACAGTGGTATCTATTTATCTACTTGTAATTTCATGCTTTCGAACTGGCAGGAGCTGGGACAGGAGACGGGAGCTCACTCCGTCACGTGGCACTCGGGTCTCAAGCTGCTGTCCTACTGACCTTCCAGTCTGCAGTTCAGCGTCTTAACCACTAAGCCACCACGGCCTGTGTGATTGCCTTACTTGCCCTATGTCTGGCTACATGCCCTGGCAGTGAAGAGGATGTACCAGAATAAGCTTGATCCAGTCTCCAGTTGCATTGCCACCCTTTTATGGGCATATCTACTTTTGTGCTGATGAATGTAATCCCTCATTTTGCATACCATCTTGGGCATCATATAATCGTCCAGTCTTAAAAGCAAAGCCATGGATCACTACATTAAATCTTTGGTTCACAACTTGCCTTTGTTAAAAAGAAACAGGCACAGAGATCTGATTAATTTAGAATTTTTAGGGTATCCAAAGTCTGGATACAAACTTTGTATGTTATATTTGAAATTTGGATTCTGGTCAAAATGTTGCAGCTTGAGCTCATCGTCTCTATTTGTAAATCATTCAAATGGAGGTGAGAGTTATGCTGCTGCCAGATCTGGTGTATAAAAGTCACTGCCTTTGACCTCCCACCCAGAAGCATCAAATGGGAAACAGAAACTCTTAATTTATGGCAGGCTCGCATCTGGCTTATTTTGCTTCCCTTCTTTGTACAGTACATATATTGCTGCAGTTGGGTTTAACAGGGATACTGCTGATGTCACCAATGAGACCAGTAGTCTGGGCCCGTGTTGTTGGCTCCATGAGATTTAAAGATTTTCGGTTTCTTGTCACAGGCATAAAAAAGTGACGGAAACTCACAACTGGTTTGGACAAGGAAAACTCCTGTTCCTTTCTGATACCATAAAAAATACCATAAACGTAAAACTAACACAGCACAGAAAATTCAGGCTGTAATACTATAACACTTACTTTGGAGTAAATCCCTTTGGGGAGTACTTCTGAATAAATATGTATAACATTGTGCTGTTAATTTATATGTCATGGAAGTAGTCTTGAGAAAATTGATTTATTTTTTTTTTAAATTGTCTGGTCATGAGCCTAAGGCCCTGGGACTGGGGCCTTGCGCTGCCAAAATTAGTGTTCTGGGCAGCGCAAGGTCCTTTACAGTGGTGCAAAAGCCTTGCCGCTGTCACATGCTACTGGGTTGCTGCCACAAACGGCAAGAGGTGTGGCTCCAGGATTGGCTTCCCATATCCAAAAGGGGACAGGGTGCTTATACCTTTAAAGGCTTTAACCATTGTTTTGAAGAGGGCAGTTGGAGCTTGTTGTACCCTTCCATGATGAGCTGCACCTGCCCAACTTCCCTTTTATAAACAAGGTGTAAGCACCCTGTCCCCTTTTGGATATGAAAAGCCTCCAGGAGGCTCTGCAGGCACCATTATGTTGACAGCAGGGGCAGGCCATGGGCAGGGGGAAGTAATAGGGTGCGTTGGGAAGAACCATGTTGGGTGAGTTGGGGAGGGTGAAGGTGAATCTGGCAGCAGTCACCGATTTTTCTGTCTGCCCTGCCCCCTGGCTCTCCTTGGACTTGTGCAGCTAGATAGCTGGTATAGGTTCAAGGAGATCCATAGGTGATCAGGCAACCCTGTTGTTGTTCAGTCGTTAAGTCATGTCCGACCCTTCGTGATCGCATGAACCATATCCCGCCAGGCCTTCCTGTCCTCCACTATCTTCCTGAGTTCGCTCATTTTCATGTTCGTTGCATCGGTGATGCTGTCTAACCATCTCATCCTTTGCCTTCCCCTTCAACCTACTAGGGGGTAAATATTTTTACTTACCTTCTGCAGGCTGTCCAATCTCTCCTCCCCCACCACAGCATGCAGCATGTATTCCGTTGGCGCAGCTGCATGCTATAAATTGGCAGGGGATAGGATTGGGCAGTAAGGTTTAGAAATTCTTATATCTCCAGTGGATACTTTTTCTTCATATTTTAGCATTACTACAAAAGCATGATTTATTACCAAACTTCTGCATCTAAAATAAATGATTTTAGTCTTCCCTGGAAATGGGATTTTTGAAATTTCAGTACACATGCAGACAGATTGGAAAAGTTATGCTCCACACAGTTATCACACCAGTTTCATTTGTGCCAGTTGGGCTCATACAAGGGGCTCCGACTTTGGTACAAGGATTTCACAGTACAGTACTGTTAGAATATACTAAAAAAAATTAAAATATACAGTGATTTGTTAGTGTTGGGCTTACTGGGGGGGAAAAACCCCAGATGTTTTATGAAACCTATGGTCCAATCCTATCCAACTTTCTGGCACCAATGCAGTCATGCCAATGGGGCACGTGCTCCTTCCTGCAGTGGGGGGGACAGTCATGGAGGCCTCTTCAAGGTAAGGGAATATTTGTTCCCTTGCCTTGGGGCTGCACTGTGGCTGTATTGGTGCTGGAAACTTGGATAGGATTGGGCCCCTAATCCTGAAAGTACTGAATGTGGTTTTTGGTAATGGAAACAATAAATTTAGCCCAAGAAATTAACAGGAAAGAATGTAGATTGACCAGCTCCACAGAACAGGCTCAACAGAGAAACGTTTTTAAAGGAAACTGTAGTCATGGATACAGCATAAAAACACACAACCCAGTAAGTTTCTGGGTCCAAACCGGGAACCTTAGAGGGAATGGGAAAAAGTAGTTGCCAGTGCCTCAGCCTCCCAGTTCACGCCGCCATTATCTTGGCTTCCTTGCATGTAGTTTGAGCCTGAGATGAACCAACATGCTGGTGATGAACCAACATACTGGTGCCAGGTTGTTGGGAAACCTGGGGCAAAGAGGCAAAGCCCTACACTGTGCCCCCCCCCAAGTGCCTCTGATGGCATACTGGGCACTACCATCAGCCCTGAAAGTTCAAGAGATGGCCCAAGCTCTGATGGGTGTGAGCCCTTGACAGCCAGGATGGTGTAGTGGTTTGAGATTTGGACTTAGACCCGGAAGATCCAGGTTCAAATCCCTGCTCAACCATGAAGCTTTCTGGGAGACCTTGGGCCCAGTCACTCTCTCTCAGCCTCACCTACCTCACAGGCTTGTTCTAAGGACAAAAGGAGGGTAGGACTTTGTATACCACTGAGCTTCTTGGAGGAAGGGCGGTATAAAAATGTGAAAAGTAAATAAAACAAACATGTGACACACTCCTGACCATGTTGGAAAACATAGCTTGTGCTAGCAGCTATGCTCTTGCTAGCAGCTTCATCAGTATACCTGGGGATTGATGTAGAATTCTACTACTCCCTTCTTTTTCTGAAATGCTCGCCACTTGGCAGCACCATACAGACAACCACTTTCCCAGATGGTTACATGTGCGCTGTTGTAGCCACAGTTTGGTAAATGGTTATCTTTATTCACCCTTCATCTTCTACAACACCAAATCTTGACCTAGACCAGCCATTGTTACACAACTATCTACACCACAAACTGAGGACATCAAATCATTCTCCTGCTGTTTTCATCCGGGTAGAAACTGGAATCAAATAAAATTGCACCAACAGAATTATATATCCCTGCTTCCTGGACTCTTGGAGATGAATATAACTTTATTGCATTAGCCATAAGCATAGGAACATGACTGGCTGGTGCTGAGGAAATGTAGAATTACTGCACTATACCCCACATTTTTTTAAACCTTGCTCACATGCCCATCCTCTCCCCCCCCCCTGCTGAATAAGAAGGGAAGGAGACCCTGCCCCCTCCCCACATCTTCAGCTGCTCTCAGTATACCCTCCATCCTTTGCACAGGTCCTATTTCAGATAATATGGAGAATGCTTTGCATACTCCACTCTTCCTGTTCATTTGAAACCAGAGTCAGCGTGTGAATGTAAGGGGAAGGGAGAGAAAGGAAAGGGGCTCCACTTTTCCCTCTTGGCTCCACTTGGCTGCCTTCCTAAGCAGACAGATGGGCAGGGAGAGGTGACTGGCAGGTGCCATCATTGTCCCCAATCTTCCTCCAGTGGCACTCTTCCTGCTCACTTTAATCAAGTGGAAAGTGGATTGGAGCACCTAATGGAGCACTGACTGGAATCCCAATAGGTGGCGGCAGTGGGCTGGAGAGGGCAGTAGACTGGTGCAGGGTGTGGGGCACCCCTCACCAGTTTGCCACCCTTTTCAACTCAACACGAGCCTTTCTGTTGGCTTCATGGGAAGGCCGGCCCTGCATTGCAGCTCTTGTATGAATGAGCAGTCCAGGAGCAAAGTGCTTATTATTCACTGCCCATTGCACAGATACTTGCTGTATTAGCCATACCAATACATCCAAACCCATCTCCCAGCAGTTTCAGTTCATTTTGATTCCAGTGTTACTTTACTTCCTCATAGCTTTCGTGTCATGTGCATTTCATCAACTCCAGATTTCAGCTCACTTTTAGCTGTTCTTTTCTCTCTGCTCTTTCCTGCTTTGGTTTCCCAGAGAGTAACCATGTCTAACCAAAATAATTGCCATCTGCAACTTTGCTCTCCTTTAATGAAGCATTTTTTTAAAAATGACTTTGGGCAAACCTTAAGTCAGTCACTTTGCCTTTTATGATCTTCAAATGTCTCTAAACAGCTTCTAAATCTATTGATACACTATTTCCTCTCATGATGAGGTACTTTTCCAATTGCTTTTGAAAATCTGAAAGCTGCTGGTTGTTTATCCGCTCCTGACATATCCAAAGAATTATTTCATTTGAATCCTTTACATCCTGCTAAGACAAATGCCTTTGAATAATAATGTCATGGGATTTCTTAGCTACAGAGTTTCCGCTAATTAGATTAGTGCTCTCTCGCTCTCGCTCTCTCTCTCTCTCTCTCTCTCTCTCTCTCTCACACACACACACACACACACACACACACTTTGAGGAAGGTGAATCATGCAAACACACACAGTGCACTGGTTGAAGCATGTATTTTGAGACCTAATACAACATGGTGGCAATAAGTATGCTCCAGCCATTCCAGGCGCATCAAGACAGTGAAATGATACCCTAATTAGTATTGTAGGAAGTTCTGAATAGGACCGGACTTTCACCCTCCTCCAGTGTCTTTGAAAGGAAACATGAATCAAAAGCCAGAATCCCATTTTAATCAAATTGCACTGATTATCTGCTATGAATCTAAGGAAGGAAGGTTAGGGTAAAAGCTCATGCAATGGAAATATTTCCAGACTAATCTGACAGTGCAAGAAGAAAGCAGTAATTAATAAAAGCAAATGAAATTACATTGTAGTAATCAGCAAAGGGCTTGGATAGGGCACAAAGATTACAATAACCAACAGGTTACTATAGACTGGTTTCATGTTAATCACTTGAACCATTCATACAGTTGCAACTTTCTATCTGCAATACACCCATAGCTCTCTCTCTCTCTCTCTCAAAAAAAAAAAAAAATCTGAAAGCTGTTGAAAATGAAGAGGGTGGAGATTTTCCTCTCTCCTTTTTCTTTATGCGAGATGAATGGAGATTTCTTTTTTTGTAATGTAGCTTTGAGAGACCGCAATAATCTTTCAGCAATAATTCATTCAAAAATATGGATATAATGAAAGTATCTATTTAGCACTCAAAGTACTATATAAGTACAAGTATGGTATTTGAAGCACTTCACATATCTTGTTGCAGTCTTCACAACAGTCCTGCAAGATATGTCAATATTATTATTTCCATACTGCAGATAGGAGGTCCGAGGCTAAGAAAGAGAAGGCACCTAGTGAGTTCATGCATGACAGTGGCAACATTTGAAGCTTTGTAAGCCACCTTGGACATTTGCTTCAGCTTGGGAAAGGTGGAATATAAATTAAATAAATTAAAAAAAAACATTTGAAGGGAGGATTTTCTGTTTAACAGCTTACAGAGCAAACTATGCAAGTTTACTCAGAAGTAAGCCCCACTGAGTTCAATGGGACTTACTCCCAGGTAAGCATGCATAGGATCGCAGACTTATACCCCAATCCTACGAGAGCTTTGCGCTGCTGGAACTAGCATTCTGGTCTTTTACAGCTGTTGCAAAAGTGACACGCCATTCAGTGCAGCCAGGCCTCAAGTAGCAAATGGCTGCATACCAGCAGTCTGGAAAGGAACCCTCAAGCTGGTAAGTCAGCATGGGGGGGGGGGGCAGAAGGGAGGCAGGGTGTGGGCGGAACAGGGTAGAGAACAGGAAGGAGGGCAGATTGAGGCCAAGAAGGGGGGTGGTATTGGAGGCAGCCGATATCGTATCCCTCTTCCCAGCCTCGATCTACCTTCCAGAGCCCACTCAGACATGTGCCAGCTAAACCACTGGCACTGGTCCAAATAGACCCAATCAGGCAGCAGAGGAATGTTACCCAGAGGAGACCTCCAGGACCGCCCCCTACAAGATGCAGCACGTACTCTTACCTAGCCCTGCCCCTATCTTTCTTCACAGTCTTTGCCCTTCATTTTCTTCTTCTGATTCCTCTTTGTGTCTTCCCAAGTTTGATTTCTATTTTTCCTGCTTATACCCACAGTCCTGCTTCCAATCCCCTTTTCCCCACACACTATGTGAGACAGGGGTGGCCAACCTTCCACCATTTGGGCTACTGTTTCCTTAAGAGTTGTGTAGAAGACAGAATCTTGGCAGCTGCAAGTGCTGATGGTGCTGCTCCTCCCTAGCTACCAGTGGTCTGTGGGCAAGGCCGATAAGGCCATTGCAAACCCACTGCCAGCCAGAATTATTTCTAGACTTTTGTACCCGCAAGTTCAGACCTTGAACTATCACTCTCAGAGTAGTTTAGTTGGGTGCAGACAGAGGCGTCGCTGTTGCCTGGCGACATGCACGCATCGCCTCCCCTGCGTGCCTGGGGGCCTCCCGCCTGCCTCGCCAGGCCGGGAGAGCCGGCTCGGGGACGTCTTCCCCGGCTGGCTGCCCGGGGCCTTCTGAGGAAGGCCCACTGCGCGAACGTTATTTATAATGTTCTTTTGCGCATGCGCAGACTGTTCCTGAGGGAAAAGGGCAGCAGTTCGCGCAGTGGGCCTTCCTCAGAAGGCCCCGGGCAGCTGGCTGGGGAAGACGTCCCCAAGCCGGCTGCAACGATTGAGGGGGTGCCCGGAGCGGCCGCCCATCAGGCGCCCGGAGCGGCGCCCCCCAAATCGCGTGCAAAGATTAGTAAAGGGGGTGTCCGGGGGGAGGGGTCACTAGGGTGACGCGCGCGCCCGGCCCTGGGGCAGCGCGCGCCCTAGTGACGTCTCTGGGTGCAGAGGTTCACCAAAGCAAACAACTGCAGGCGTGGTTGACGGAATTTGTTCTAATGGGCTACAGTGAGGAAGACAGGAGAGTTGTGAAAACTGAAGACCACAAGGAGGCCTGAAGAAGTATTCAGGAACCCACAAAAGGCTGTAAGGTTCATCCCTGAATAAACCCACCTTAAGCATTGTCTTATTGCAGTCTTATGGCACTGCAGCAAACATTTCTTTTCGGGCATTATGTAATCCTTGCTATTTTATTTTCAGTCCTAATAATCCCGGTTGTTTATTCAGCCGGATCCTCTCACATTACATTGCGTTGCTCCATGTCCACGCGTCCATCCTCCCTAGTCATTGACAACAGGAATTGTTTTGCCAATAAAACACTGATCAGTGTACACTACCTTTCTTTTGCATTCCTATTCAAGGGCAAAATACAGTATAACGTTGTTGGTGCTGCTCTCCTATTGTTCTTCTAGTCTTCTGTTGACAGAATTACAGCTACTGTGATGCAGTGGATAAAATGTCGGACTTGAACCAGGGGAAGACCTAGATTTAAACCCGTGTTCACCATTGCGATGAAGGGGGCGATAGCCAGACACACGTCCTGTGCACTGAGCTTTCCCCAAGTATCCCTGAGGCATGCCCCAACAATCTGTCCCGGCTGTCATTGTTGATATCCTAGCCTGCTACAGGTTTTTTTGCCACCAGATACCGATTCAAAGCTCCATTTTGAGCCTCTCCTCCAACCTGGGCTTAACCCTTTAACTTGGGCTTTTCCCAGTACTGAAATTGGGTGCAAGAAGAATATAAGGGGTTCCCTTCACCAAGCTGGTCCCCATTTCACTGCACATGCATGCGCACACAGAAAGAAACTCTCTCTCTCTCTCTGTAGTGCTTAGACAAGTGAGCAGTCTGTAAGAGAGCTGGGAGGCACTAACTGAGAGCTATTATTGGAATAAGACAGGAAGTTACTTCCTTAAAAATGTAGAAATACTTTACTTTATTTTAAAAATGGAGGGGGGGGGGAAGGCAAATGTCAAATAGGCTAACAGCCCATCCTATCCATTTCTCCCCCCACTGGAACGGCGGTGCCAAAATGACAACCAGTGCATCGTATGGGGGGGGGCGGAGTGGGAGGCTTCGGCAGGGAAAGGGGATTTTAAATTCCCTTACCCCTACATAAGCCTCCCAACCTGCGCAAATCTGAGGAGAGAAATGGGGAGGCTGCTGCTGAAGGGGTTAGGAGCCAGTGCATGCTTTCCACGATGGATCCACCCCCTGCTACACCCTCCCTGCCCTGTTACACCCGCTCCCTGCCCCATAACGACCTCCCCTACTCCGGACTCACTGGCTCCAGCAGGCATTGCTCTATCTGCTCGCGCTGACGGGAAAGATCTGGCCTTACCTCTGGTGCTTCCTTTACAGTACGTTGCGATAGCGTGCATGGGCAAAGTGCACGCTCCAGCCGAGTAAGGTAAGTACTGCATAGGAATGGGCCATATATCAGATACTTGAGGTTAGAGTGAAAGCAAAATAAAGTCAAAACCAAGTCTATTTAGGCAGTCCCTATTTAAAAGGAAAATATATGGGTTGAAGTTTCCTGTTGACCTCCATTGACCAGAGGGGCATGTCAATGAGAGCAGCATTAACCCTGCAACTGCTGAAACAAAGCTCACTGCCTTTCAAACCAACCTTTCCTTTGGGGGGGGGGTGTTGGAAAACTGGGATTCCCCTTTTCTCTAAGCCAATGACAGGAAACCCTAGAACTGTGCTCCCTGGACCTCTCCTACATCATGGTCAGGTGGATGGACTTATACAATAGTGTGAGCAAATCTCAGAGGATTTCCAGTTGGGTCCTTCCTGACTCATTGCTCCACTGGGAAAGATGCCAGCCACACTGGTGCTGCCCAATACACATCCAGAGGATACGAGTGTTACAGAAACATAATGGCCCCATTTTGAACACAAAGGCTTTGCTAAAAGGGTGAAGAAGTTCCTTGGTTCATATGATTTGGGGCTAAACAACTACCTCTCAGCTCAACCTTCCCTGCAGGGTTGTTTTGAGGGTTCTGTTTTTTTTCTGATTTATAGCCCAATCCTTTCCCCCACCAGTTTGTGCTATGCTGCCAGTGTACACACTGCATGCTATAGTGAGGGCCAAACATCCCAGGAGAGGTAAATTAACAGGGATTGGATCTTGGCATGTGCTTGTGATGCTGAGATTCACCCCCTCCTGCTCCCTGCCCCACTCTTCCCCCAAACTGACCCCGCCACCATCATACCTGCTCCAGTGCAGTGTCCTGGATCCACGGTCAGGTCCACAGAGCCTCCAGCTATTTGTGCAGCAGTTCTGGAACACACAATAGTAGTGCGCCTTTCATGCTGTCATAATAGCACTTACGGCACTGGATCACGAGATCCACTGCCAGAAGCCCTACATAGGTCTGCCTGATTGTTTATATGCTGCCTGTTAGTTTCAGAGTGGCAGAAGTGAGGAAGACGAGCCATGCACTCTGTTCTGAGCTCCTTGTAAGAATGGAAGAATAGAAATGCAATAATTATTGTTACCAGTATAGCAATAGTGACACCAATACTAAAATATAAAGGAAGATGGCAGGGTAAGATACCTGTTACAGTTATGGGTAACAGTCAGGCAAAATTTTGCACTTGTGTCCTGAATCACCTTAAAATTTATGATTCATCATTACCACTAACTGTCCCCGTGGCAGATGGCTGCTTATTGTGATACCAATGCTGCCATTACATTCTCCTTTCCCAGGGCTGTTAAGTTTTGTAGGGGATTTAGATTAGAATTCTTGAAAGTGCAATAGGCAGTGGCAATAAGTACTGAAACATAAGTAACCATCTCTCTTGAATTAATGGTAATTTTTTCCCTGCTTTGTGAGCAGGCTGATGAAGGGGACACATTACAATGCAGATCAAAAGATGAAAGAACATTTGAGAGTTCAGATGCCTTAGAAGCACAACATCTGTTACCCATGTTTTATATTTCTGCAAGAGCATGCTTCATAACACTCAGTACTGTGTAGGCAATCGCTGTTTAAAAAGGAGCTTAAGTTCAGCTGTTCGCTATCTGCAAGTACTGATTTCTTAAACAGCAATTCCACATCTTGGGGTCAAACTAGATGATGTGGTATGTTAGACATTGTCATCTTTTCCGTGCTTATTTCTTTCTTTGGAAAAAGTCACCAAGGGAAGGAACAATCTGGACTGGGACCATGTCCGATGAGGGATGGGGGATCTGGCCCTTTTCCTCCTGCACCATTTTCCCATTGCTCCCTCCCGCACGCTGCTATTTGCTGTCCAAGGTACAATTTTCTTCAGTTGATCTTTTCAGAGCAAATAGCCACGAGATTGATATGGGGGGAGATGGTATGGGAAAAAGGCTCAGACTCTCCCCCTATATTCCATGGTTCCTGTCCAGATCCATTCCCTTGCTTAAGCCGTTTCTAAAGAAAAAAATAGTGCAAGAGAGATGACTACATGTTTGACATATTGTCTAGATTGACCCTCAAAGTTTCTTAGTAGGTATTTAAATGTCTGGGTGCAATCACCACACCAGTAAATACATATTTCAAGCAAATTCTACCACCCTCTCAGTGCCACCAGATCTCCTATGACATGCCACCCTCTTCACATTTTCTATTTTCTAAGAGCCATTTTCTAAGAGCCAGGATGGTGTAGTGGTTTGGGAGTTGGACTTAGACCTGGAAGATCCAGGTTCAAATCCCCGCTCAGCCACGAAGCTTCCTGGGTGACCTTGGGCCAGTCACTATCTCTCAGCCCCACCTACCCCACAGGGTTGTTGTGAGGACAAAAAGGATGGGAGGAAATATATACACCACTCTGAGCTCCTTGGAGGAAGGGCGGTATAAAAATGTGAAAAATAAATAAATAAATATTAAGCCTTTGTTTTAACTCACTTTTTTATTTCTGACTGAAATTCATTTTCATGGTTTGTCTTGTTCAAAGCTTGTACTGTAAACCACACTACTAGCAATGCTCTATAGGGAATCAGCAGCAAGGACTGGGCTGCAGAAAGATGAGCAAACCACCAGCAACTGTTAATTGTGTGTTTCCATTTTCCATCCATTCAGCATTCTGCTCTCTATGATGTGGCAGCCTCAATGGAATGATGGTCATAATTAAGGCTTCTCAGCTCAGATGTTACAGGAAACTACTGTTAGCACAAACAGTGGTTTGCAAACCCTACTCAAACCATGCTTTCTCATTCGGTGGTAGGTGGCAAACCATGATTTGTCAATTTAGATGTCAAGCCAAAAGACAGTTAAGCTCTTCAAATCATCTGGAAGTGTGACATCTTAACTGACCCAGAAAAAAGCAAAGGAAACTTACAGAACATTTAAGGACAGGAGGTATATTAATTCAGTTTATGAGTTTCTCAGTCACTGATGTCATATATTCTATTAGCCAGCTCACCATCTCGTTCAAGTAATTTATCTATAATCTCTGCATTGTGGAACAAATGTATGTAGTACACTTACAAAGTGTCCGCATTATATTAACTCATCTGGACACATTCATAACAAAATCAATTAAAATGTTGAGCAATGTACATTATGAAAGGAAACCAATTTCAATTGAGATTTAAATTACCTATTTGTTAGCAAATTGCCAGTTATTTGTATTTGCTTAGAAGCCTCCTTCTTTGCCCAAGGCAATCAGCAGCAAATAACAATATGCCCATTTGTTCTTATTCTCCTTTCCTCATCCACCCCAGTACTTATTCTGTGTGTGCTATTAGCTAATGCCTCTGAATGATAAGGTCTCCATTTCAGGGAAAAGATAGAGACTGCTAAGAGGTAGAGTTTTATAGGTTAAAAGGTCATGTAAATTTTTTTAAAATATTAAACAAAAATTATGAGGAATTCCAATGTTTTAAAATACACATCAAAAACCCACACATCTCATAAAATATTAATCCGACGTTTCATCCAAGACTCTTGACATTCTCAAGGAAACACAGAGAACCTGTGTGAGATGTCCTTGACTGCTGGAGAAAGATGCAAGTTTAAAAAGGAAATAGCACTGAAAAGGGCGGGAAACCACAAGCTATCAATTAACACTGAAAAACCAGCAGCTGCTCCTATCAGAACTTACTCAATTTAAAGCAAAACAGCCTAAAAAACCCACAAAGAACAATAAAATCAAGATGCAGATAGAAAGGAAAAAGCGCTGTAAGGCGCGGGGAACCGCAAGCTGTCAATTGACAACGGAAGACAGCAGCAGCTCATATCGGAACTAATCAGTTAAAAGGAGAAACAGCCTGAAAACCACAGAGAACAGTAAAATTAAGAGTCTGGTCTGAGTCTCTGATTCTTCTGTAAAATAGGCAACCATATTTTATTAACAAAGGAGAGTTCCTGTTGCCTGTTGAGCAGCAATTGTTTTTTTCTCTGGGAAATCGCCACCGCTTCTAAATTCAGATGTTGTCGCTGTCTTGTTTCGTTAAACAGGGCTCGCGTGTTATTAAATAAAATCTTATGTCCGGATTCCAAGGCATGCTGTGCCACCGCTGCATTGGCAGGGGATTTCCGTCCACATTGGCAGGGGATCTCATAAATGCCTGGGGTAGAAAGCGGAGGTCTGGCATCCTTTGGGTTCCATAGTAATTGTTCTACTTTAGACGTAGGAGTAAACAAAGTCTTTATGTTAAACTGATTTAGAACACGTGCCATTTTATCTGTAGTGCCCTGTATGTATGGCAATGAAATTCATCTCCTATCAGGGTCCCTCTGTCTTTCCTCCTCCTCATTCATGTTAGAACTATTAAACTTTTTCAGTTGTTTGTCTCAACATCTGTTAACTTGCAATTGGCTGTAGCCGTTGGCTTCCAAAGAATTCCCAAGATAGAGACTATTCTGAATTCCCTAAAGATAGAATTCCCTAAAGATAGAGACTATTCTGCAGAAGACCTTCAGAAAGGAATCTCCGATCACTCAATTGGCACTACTAGGCACCACTTCCTGATCAGTTCTATTGGTACCATCATTTAGAACAGGAGTGGCCAACCTTTCAACATGAATGCTCCTGGCCCTTTAATGGTTGTATAGGTGAGGGCATTTCAGCAGATGCAGCTGCTTTAGCAACACCATCAGCACTCGCAGCTGCCAAAATTCTGTCTTCTACACAACTCTTAAGGACGCAGAGGCCCTAATGGCGGCAGGTTGGCCACCTCTGATTTAGAAGCATCACTCTACATATAAGTATGAGTTCTCAAGATAACTTAAGATAGTCCTGGTTCAGATATGTAATTCTGTGAAACTTTTGTAAACTCCCTAGGTAACAACATAGGCCCTAACCCCAGACCTGTGTGTGTCCGTCAGATATAGTAGACATACATATCAGACTGTTTCCTTTCTAGTATTTTCCTGCACAGAACCTACCACTGGCTTTGGGGATTCTCAAGTTTAAAATGAAGACGGAAACAAGGCTAGAGGAAATGAGGAAGAGAATATGTATGCATCTCACCTATTTCTTCTCCTTTTATACATATCCTCCAACTCCCAGTCTCTCACTTCTCCTATTCTATTTCACTTCCAACTGATTCCTCATTTCTGTTCAGATATGTCAAGGGAATCAGGCTTTTCTTTAAAGTTACAAAACGATCCTTACCATTGTCACTAACAATATTTGAGAAGGGAAGGGAGGAGGGACTTCGTTATCTTGACAATGTCTGCAGTGGGTTGTCAGATAAAAGGTTACTTCTAAAAAAATCACAGATTCAGCAACGACACATCATTACTTGACAAGGAAGCATGTCCCTGGAGTGGTGATTATACATTTAAAAGACAATAATAAGAGTGCACAACCACTGCAAAACCATGCAACAAATGTAGAAGTCTCACAGCCCAATCTTTAGTCATTCCAACAGCACTCTAGGGAGTTGATGTATATCACAAAAAGAGTCTGATTCACATGTATGTTACCGGTAAGTACAATATTGGAAAGTTGCACAATATGCAACTCATCTCTATTTCTGATTCATAAATTTGCTACGTTTTTGCACAAGAATATGATCTGCAAGAAGCAAAAATGTAAGCAATTTTAGGAATCAAACTCCTGTACTGTATATGTAAGAAAGATCACTGTGTGCATTTCCTCACTACAGAATTGAACAGTTACTTGTGTTATTACAATAACAATGGAAAGACCCAGCAAATATTAGGTTCCCAAAGAATCAAAGCATTATAGAATACTGAAGAGGCAAGTATTTTGAAGTCGGTGTGCAAAATAGATAGGAGTTGGCAAACAGGCCTAATGCAGTTTATTTGGACACACTGGCCAAGAGAGACCGATTTGTACCCCTCCTTTTTGATATCCTGTCCTTTCTATCTTTCCTTAGGATGGAGGGTGGAGATGGAAGCTTTATACCTTCACAGCTATGGTCCAAGTCATCCAGAGAATATATTTTAGATATGCCTTATCTGCTTCTTTGCTCCATTTTATTAGAGGTTATATTAAATTAGTGAGGAACAACTTCAATATCCGTGGTCAATAGCTGGCGCTTACCTTACAAAAGGGCAACTGTACAGTTTTGTTTTGGTTTGTTTTCGTGTTTGACAAAAACCTGTTCTGAGTAAAGGGTCAAACCTATAAAAACTGAAGTGATAAGAATATAACAGCACCTCTGGAGGTCTGCAAAGTACATTTATATTCAGATTCCAGGCCAAATTTTAAAATACATTTGGCAAACCAGCACTCCCCTGTTCCTTCCCCTCCACTCCCTATTCTTCCCCTGCGCTGGCTTACCTGTACTTCAGCTGGTAGCCAGCTGCTGTAGCTGACCCCCGACACCACTGCTGACACCGGCCACAGGTGGTGTGCTGTGCGCTACTGCCATAAAACCATTTACAACTACAAAACTGATATTCTGCTGTTGTAAAGCCCAGTTAGGACTGGGCTGTGTGTATAGGATTGCAGCCTAAATTAACAAGCTCTAATAGCCCTCCTTATGTTATGCTCAAGATACTCAAAAGACATTCCCCTTTGCAAACAAAGAGTATAGTGTCCATCGATCCACTGACTTACCCTTGGGGGCTGGAAAGAACTCACGGCAAGGCCAGCAGCTGGGAAGCTCACAAGCTGGAACGCAAGCTGAGCAGGCACTTATCTGAGCTTGCCTCAGCTAAGACAAATGAGCACCCAGGGGGAACACCTGGGAGGAGACAGGAAGGGGAGGGGGAAGGCCTGCTGGTGGGGAAGCTACAAAAGAGCCTGCCTGCAATGAGGCAGCCTTGGCCTGGAGGAAGAAGTTGAGGAGGTCTGGCATGCTAGGCACTAGCCACAACCTCCCTGGGCGGCGTCTTGAATCCCCAGCATGGAGAAGGAGATGAGGTGCCTCAACCCCCTTCCCACCCCAGCTCTGAGGTGGCATTAAGGGTTCTGTCTGTGTCTGTGCCCCCCCAGGGGTTTACCACCCCCACAATTGCCCATTCCTGAAGGGGTGCACTCTCTCAGTGGAATGGAATGGACCTCTTGCTGTGGAACCTCAAGGCTACGATACTCCCCACAAGCAGCTGGGCAGCAGCAACACCCCTTACATATAGGAAAGGATGAAGATGTAAGAAGCCTACATGCTCCAGTCTTCACTTGTTTGACAAGCACCAGGAGATATTCTCTTTAAATGTTTAAACTCCTTTAATGCACTGTACATTCTATATTGCAATTGAGATGCACTGCACAAAATGATTTGCTGTCTATCACCCCAATTAAGCAAGCATAGCTTTGTCAGGATGCCAATTAAGTACAATTCTAGACTATGAGCAATTATTTTAAACTAGATAGGAGCCCATTACTCTTTATCTTAACTTATTTCAACATTAACCAAATACTGGAAAAGGAAATGATTTTGCTGGGGAGGTTTGTCTTCCCCTTCCCGATGTGCATTCATCACATGTACATGATTTGTCGACTCTCACTTATTAATAAGCTGCACAGACCTGCCACGTGCTTTAGCGCATGTAGATGTAGGCAACATAGGAAAGTGCTGTAAGTGTACCACTCAAATTGGTGGTGGCGTTCCTGAGCTCAATGGCTTTCCTTATGCATGCAATAATATGCTCTGAGGAGCAATGGATGTGGAGGATCCTACTCACAATGGTCAAGCAGCTAAATTGTGTACACTTCAGTCACTAACCAGGCCTGCAGATTGTGCTCTTCTTTTGTCTAGGTTAAAACTGCAAACCAGTCAATGAGTTGCATGTGTAATAGTACAGTATAAATGCAGGAACCTACTTTCTACTGAATCAGATGGGCCCTTGGCCCATCTATCTCAGTACTGACAAGCAATAGCTCTCCAGGGTTTCAGATAGGGGCCTCCAGATCTATGTGCAGATGCCAGAAATTCAACCTTGGATCTTCTGCATGCAAATTAGGTGCTTCAACACTGAGTTTTCGCCCTTCTCCCAGGAGATATGAACATGTATCAACAGTTCGAAGTAATTTTAGAAATCAACTAAATCTCTATATCTAAATCTAAAAGAGACAAACTATAACATATGGGCAGATACAGTGGGATTGTTTTCAGATACCACTGATGTTTGCAGCTGTAATTCCATAGAACGTATTGATTTGATTCAGGCTTTGTTTACCTAAGCAACATTCAGAGGTTATCTCTGGATAGCTCTCCCGAGAAAAAAATCCCTGCCTGTAGGAACAACGGATTCTAGCTTTTGCTGACCATTCACAGTTCACAAGACAACTAACATGCTATTGTATAATCACTTGACCTGGTTGAAACAGAGCTGAGCTTATAATAGGTAGAATCATATGGCACAACAGTGCTGGTGCCAGGTTGCTGGGGACCCCACATGACAACCCACCCACTCCAATGGTGCATTAGGTGTTATCATTCCACCAGATCTCAAGGATCACCCCAATCAGGTGGGCTCTCTGAGCCTTGGCCCATGCCCCAAACCGGCCAACCCCTAATGTCATCCAGCTAGGAACAGAAGAAACTGCTTTATTCCAAGGCAGCCACCATTAGTCCATCTAGCTCAGTATTGTCCGCACTGACAGGAGCAGCTCTCCAGGGTTTCAAGATTTTTACTCTGCCTTACCTCTAAAAGCCAGGGATTGAACCTGAGACCTTCTGTATGTGACATATGTAGTCTACCACCAAGCTACAGCCCCTCCCTGGATTGCACCATTTCAGATTATGGGGGAGAATGGCACAGTTGAGTGGTCCCGCATGTTAAAATCTTCCTGCATATAAAAAAATTAACTTTTCAAGGAAAAAGGCTCTCACACAGCTTTTGCCTTGACATGCTAGTTTCCTATTTGCAGGGCTTTTATGTCATTCTGCTGATTATAGACCTCAACGGAGAGAAGTGAATCAGGAACTCCACATTTTGCCACATATTGTGGTATACAATAAACACTCCTCCTGACTTCAGACTCTGATTCAGGGATGGCATCAGAGGTTGACCAGATTGGGCACTGACTCAGTGCGCACTTGGCCAGGCCTCCTGAACCCTCAGTACCAGTGTACCAGCCCAATGTACCATCAGAGAGAGGACAGAAAGCACCACAGGAGGTCAGTGCAGAACTTTGCTCCAGGGCCCCCAGTGACATAGCACCAGCACTGCTCCGATTCATCCCTTGCACACAGAGATTGAAATGAATGCAGTTTTTGTGATGCTATTTTTTTAAGGGGGGAGTAAATTTCATTAACTTCAACAGGGTGTACTTTGAAATAATAAAAGATGGAGGTGGGGAGAACTGCAGGTGTAGTGTATGCTAAGAAGGGCTTGAGAGCCTATAAATAACAGGCAATAGTGCCTATTAATTAAATATAACTGTGGAAAAGGCAGCTTTAACCATCCGCTCACAGTATGAGACAGTTATGTCTTAATAAGTGGCTTTGTGCCCAGTAGAGGAATTCATAGTCTAAAATTATAGAGCATTAGAATTAGTATTTTTTCCAATGTTTAAAATACAATAGTCAAATATCACTTTTCCATTTTACCAAATGCCTTTTAACATAATAGCTTTTGCTTTCGTTCTGTGTTTCCATGCAATTCCCAAACCTGCTCAAAAAGCCATTGGATAACACAGAATTATACCTAATAATTCAATTGTCCTCTCCAAGACGGCCTCTAAAGAAATTAAAGTACTACAGAAAACATTTCTTGGTAGCATGTTTCTACCTCCCAGTAGGAGTTGGTGCAAACATCTTGCTGGTGGAAAGACTCTCCAGGCTGGGTTTGCAAACACATTTCTTGTCTCCATAATTGACATAAATGAATCTAACTAACTACATAATTTACATCAATTGAACTAGACCAGATTAAGCACTATAATCTAGCAGCAGCATTCAATGCTTCAAAAATATTGCTGATGGTGGTTTTTTTTTTAATGCAAGGAAAACGCCATTTACACACAAGCATTTTGTGAAGCTTATCTGGCATATTTTTTTAAAAAGTTACTTTCGGTTTTACTGACATCCCACACATACTGACAGTACTGTTTGCCACGTAGCTTTCTTTTTGTGTTAGCTGCAGTGTTAAGCGCTGCAACGTCATATCTAAGGGTCCACTGTGATTCTGACTTTGCTCTTGGGTCGAAACAGGCAGTGTTAGGTGACAGAGGTCTGTCCACACCTATAATTGAATCTCAGAAGCAGTGGAAGAAATGAACGGTGTAGTATGATGACACATGAACCTTACACTCAGCCCATAATAGTCCTTCAGTCAGACAACTAGTTCTCTCCCATAGGTTGATGATTTGTGGCCCTTACCTGGTAGCAGGGAATCTCTGTGATTCAGATAGCAATGCCACCAAAGTTACAAAATAATGGATACATATGGAATATGAGCTTTCCCATCTTGTAATGCCCAGGCGCATTTTTTTGGGGGGTGCCCCTTTATCTTGAAATTCTTCCTCTAATGAAAAGGTGAATTAAAATTATGAACTGATACGCCTAATTTGCATCTTTGTCTGTGGTCAGTGGCGTTCCAAGCCCTCCCGGCGCCTGGGGGGGCGGGGGCTGGAGCGCCCCGTCGCACCAGAGCCCGGCTGCCATGCCCCCCCGGAAGCGGCACATCACCGGCTTCTGGAGAGGCTCTGCTCCGAGGACGAGACAAGCCCTCCTCAGAGCGACCGCCCAGTTCGGCGGTCGCGGGCTTTGTGAGAAGGCCGAACGCGTTGATGGCTTTTATTTGGTTTTTTTGCGCATGCGCAGAACCTTTCAGAGGGCAAACGGGCAGCCCCGCCGCGCAGCCCCAAGCCCAGCTGCCGCGCCCCCCGGAAGCACTGCGCCCACTCGGCACCTGGGGTGCAGCACACCAGCTCCCCCATAATAAAGACGCCACTATCTGTGGTCTGCATTCATGATACAGAAGGCTTAAAGTTTGCAGCCATTGTTGGCGCATGCTCAGAAGTTGGTTACTTTAACCCTTGGAAGGACTGGGGATGTGTTTTCACTGTGTATTCAACCTAGAATAACTACCATCCCTTGCTGAGGCATATTTCCTACCTCAGTCCTGAGTTCAAATCTTAAGAGACCTTGAACTGAAAGAGAGAGACTGCAACCCTACAGACACATTCCTGGGAGTAAGCCCCATTCAACACAGTTGGCCTTATTTATAAGAAAGCACGCATAGGATTGTGCTGTTAGGATCTCTAGAACATCCCAGTGTAGAAGTCCAGCTACAACAGTAAGCTGAAGCAAGAGGAGGAAATTTTGAACATAACTGCAACAGTGGAGACAGGTACTAGAATTTCATTTGGAGATAATATTATCTTGCCAGTGGCAGAGACTCTCCATTCTGTTTCTATTCCTTGTTGTCTCACACTCATTCATGCCTCTCTCTCTCTCTCTCTCTCTCTCTCTCTCTCTCTCTCTCTCTCTCTCTCTCTCTCTCTCTCTCTCTCCAAGCAGAACAGAAACTAAACAGTTTGTGAGGAAGCTATTTGACCATTTTGCTGATAAACCACTTACTATGTTCTGCCATAAGTTAAATGCAATTTAATTCTACTACCTTAGTGCTAAAAAGTGCCTTGGGAAGAATGAGGTAGGTTAGTGATGTCACTGAGTACTAGCCAATCTGTGCTGTGGGAATAATACCATGGTCTCTTCTAAGACTTGACTTGAGGAATGTTTGTTGTTGAAGTTAAGAGGTTATATAAATTGCAAGAAGGCAATTTTTGCTGGGCATGAGATTTCTCACACAGTGATATCTGAGAATGGCCTTCAGTTTTCAGGGCATGAATTTAGAAACTTTGCACAACTTTATGACTTTTCGCATGTAAAATCAAGCCCAGCATATGCACCCAAATGGGCTTGTGGAAAATGGAGTTAACAGAATCAAAAGATTACATTAAATAGCCAGGTGGAGACCCTTATTTAACCATCTTGAATCAGTCCCCTTTGTATATAAGTAGGCTTATCAGATTCCCGGAATCGAGGTGTGCATCAGCCTACAGAGGACACGAGCCGCTCCCAAGTGTGCACCGCGGCAGCCCAATGGGGTTGCTGCTTCTGGAACTTCCAATCAACGACGCGACCGCCATTGGACTGCTGCGATGCACACTTGGGTACAGCTCGGGTCCTCTCTAGGCCGACGCACGCCTCAATTCTGAGACTCTGGTAAGCCTAGTTATAGGCTCAGACTGAAACAGGTACAGGTGTGATGTACCTTTACTGGTGTCAGAGGGCAAACAAGGTTAAACAAAAATTATCTTATGATAAAAGGTCTAGGGCACTGTGTTCATATTTTGGTGGTAAGAACAATAACTCATGGACTCAGAAAGTGTGTGTTTTGCATGAAGTTACTACACAGTCTTATGACGTACTGACTCATGATGGCTGCTCTTATAACTTATTGACATAACAGGAGACGTTTGCAACTTGTTCCTCAGTCAGGGGAACAGAGAGACTAGCAGGAAGCTATGAACAAACTGACTCAGGAAAGTGCCTCCAAAGAAAGATCAGAGGAATGCAACAAACTTGCTCCTGCTATGATTACAGAGGTATCTGAAGTATCCCCACAAAGATCGAATACAATATGCAGAGCACCAGAAAAACATATTGAGCAATGATGTTAATATTTAGGCTTAACAATTCCTTCCCGGGATCTGCATTGTATGGGGCTTTCTTCTGAATAGACATGCCTAGGATTGTGCTCTAAGGGTTTAACAAGCTACCCCTGCCCATATTCCTTCTATGTCCAGAAGCACTCTGGAAGCACTTTTCTGTCCAGAAGCACTCTGTCCCAGTCTGGATCTGGAAAGCCTATTAATGTTTATGTTAAAAGTGTATATTGTGGTGCTGTTTTTTAAAAGTATCTTTAAGACTTGACAAATGTTTGTTGTTGAAATTAACAAGAACGGATTGAGGCAAGTCAGAAGCAGCAGCTTGAGGGAAAAGAGATATAGCTGCAAGAACAGACTTCCTGCCACTGTTACTATTAAATGGAATAAATACCAAAGAGTTATTTGCAATCAGAAGTCTCAACTCCTATCATTGAAGAACAACACATGTAGACAGTCAGTGTGTGCTGTAAATACACTGAACTGATTTCCCTTGAGTGTAATCCTGGAGAGAACAGTGTACATCGATAACAAATGCTTTGAATATGCATCTATAGTGGGCTCATCATGCTCAAATTATGTCCATCTGTATACACTCTAAGATGGCAGCAAGTATCTTAGCTGAAAGACAATCACTAGAAACATGACAATGCCCTGTTGTTTTCACTAGTGGGCAATCCAGAGCAGGCATATGATCAGGTAGGGGTAATAGATACCAGAATGAGCCAGCAGGTCCTATTTCACAGGTCATTATGAACTTGGGAAAAGTGCAACCCCCTGATTTTTCTGCCCGCAAGCACCACTCTTTAGAATCCAACAAAGGAACAGGAAGCTGTGTATGTTCAGCAGCTTTCTAAACTCAGCTAAAGGCACTTGGCACCATGCAAACAATAAAATAAAATGCAGGCTAGGTTGCACGCAAGTTGCTGTGCAATTATGCAAAACTGAGAGCTAGAAACCAATTCCTTCCAAGGCCGCAAAAGAGAATTGTGGGGGAAAGATACTAAATACCTAATCTTTGAAGTGTCATAATATACCTTTGGCCAGAACAGTGTGTTCCATAAATGGAAGTAATCTGCCAACCTTGCTCATTCTTCTGGTAGTATTGCACACTTGGCAAAAAACAAAACAAAAACACCTGAGACCCATGCTTAAGCTATAGCCTAGAGCCAGTGGCTACATGAGATTTTTTAATTTTTTCAGCTAAGAAAGGAGTGGTGGGTTTGATCATCAACATATTTGTGCCAAGAGACACCGGACTCCGGAGTACTTCCTAGATGTTTCTAAATGCAAATCCTGGCATTCATTTGTAGCCACATGCTTCCTTAGATGGTATCACACATACTTTTCACACATCAGAGGCTAGGTTCCTGCTTCAGTGCCATGATGCAGGTATGCTGTTGTGTTGGCCATATATGAATGTGCTTCGGGATGTATAGCGTCAAACAACCATGCCTATGGAAAACTACAGACTTGTGTGAAGAGACCTGGGTTCAGATCCCTGACTCACAGCACAATCCTATGCATGTCTACTCAGAAGTAAGTTCCACTGAGTTCAGTGGGGCTTACTCCCAGGTAAGTGTGCATAGGATTGCAGCCTCAGTCATGAAGCTCACTAACTATGGGCCAGTCACTATTACTCACCCTAACCCACTTCACAGGGTTGTGATGAAGGTAAAATGGGAGTGGGGAAAAGATTTGAGAGCTCCTTGGATGAAGGGAGGGTGGATGCATATAACAATGCAATGGATGCACATAACAATGCAATAAATAAATAAAATATGCACACCATTGACTACACTCTTATCTTGTTTTCTCCTACACAACCTAGAAAATGCATATGCGCACACGCACGTGCACACACACACACAAACACACAAATAAGAACAACTTTTTGCCCTTATCTTTCCTGTCTCTCTTTCTGCAAAACGTTTCCATCTAACTGGTAAACAAGACCGGAACATCTCAATATCCCCATGGATAAAATTAATAAAACAAGTCCCTACAAATACAACTCCCTTTTTTCTAGGACGGTAACATGTTTTCCAGAAAAGATGTCCAGCCAATGAAAAGTTGGTGCTACACCATGTTTTACCGGAACTTCTCATTAGTCATCTAATAAACTGTTTGTTTGCAGTGAACTCATGCCAAAATGGGGTGAGGGAGAGAGGATAGAGGAATAAATGGCAGTCTAATTGAGCTTGTTCACACAATTAACAACACAGACATTTGAATGATCACTTGTATACTTTAGCTGCAACGCCGACTTAAATAGCATTTGTTCCATTACTGTTTTATTTACACTTTTAATCACTTGCCTTTTGATTCTAGCTTCCATAGCACAAAATATAATTGTTTTCGAAAAGTAGTTAAAATATTGAGGGTCCAATCATCCTATCCAGGTTTCCAGCGCCGATGCAGCCGCAAGGTAAGAGAACAAACATTCCTTTACCTTGAGGAGGCCTCCGTGACTGCCCCTCCACCGCAGGATGCAGCGCGCGCCCTGTTGGCATGGCTGCATCAATGCTGGAACATTGGATGCCCTAGTGCTCTTAAGACAAAAGCACATGCTACCTTCTTCTTTCAAAAATAAACGCAGGGGGCACCCAAAATGGGGCAAACCTATTGCAGGGGTGCTGAGTTAACACTGTATCCCACCCGTAGTTCTGATCCTGATCACACACACCCTGTGCACTGTTTAATTAGATAAAAAAGATTTCCATTGGCTTTTGATAGTTTGTCGAGCCAGAATCAGGCCTGACCCAAGAAGAAATTATTCCTTGATGTCACCCTCCATCTCTGCCATGTCTACCCCCATTTCAGTTTCATAGCAGACAAGAGACACTGGCAATGGCCACCTTAACCCACCTGCCTCTTCCTCTGTGAGCATGGAGAAAGTTTGTGACAGTAGCAGCTGCTCTCTTAGCCCGCCCACCTCCCTTGATTGCCTTATCACTCACAGATGAGGAGTCAGTGGGGGTGGACAGCCTAATGGTTGGCTCCCACCTCCTCCCTTGTGGAAGAGGAAAAAAAATGATGGTAGCAGCAGCAGTGGTGGTCTGGTCCTCTTCCTGATTTGGAGTCACCAGCACTAATTCCTGCTTACTTGCTTCCTTCAGCTGATTCTGCCAGGTGGCAGAGCGAGGCAGATCAAGGAACCTGGGAGAAGTAGAAGTGGGGCAGCACTAGTCCCAGCTTCTTTATTCTGCTCTGCTCTGCCACTCTGTTTCAAAGCATAGAATGGCAGCGCCAGGAAGAACAGGTAAGGGAGCAAATGGGGAGTAGGTGAGGTGACCATGGAGGTGGTTAATGGGTGCAGGGTGCCATCTGCACCCTTACACTGCCTGAAGCAGTCCACTTTATCTTGCCTCGCCCTCAAAACTGGGCCAACCTTGGCTGGGATTGAGTATCAAATTCACGAACTGTCTTCTCTCTCTTCCCCTTTCCTCCTCCCCTTGTGTTCAGCTGAAAGGAAGGAATTCTAGTTTCTTAAATATCAGTACTGTGTTATGTCCTGACTGAGTAACTGTGATTTTAAGTACTCTATACCAGGGGTACTGAACCCCCTCGGTATGGTGTACCACTTCTCGGGCCGCTGTCATGCTGAGTACCACCGGAAGTACATGGCAATGATGTCATCGCCACGGACTTCCGGGTTTTCACCGCACCGGAACCCAGAAATCAAACGGTAAGAGGCAAGGGCGGGCAGGAGGGCCCTTCCCAGCATAGGAAGCCCACATGCTCAAGCTCTGCTGTTTTGGGCTATGGCGTGGTGTGGGTACAATGGTGGCCACCATCTTGCCATCTTGTTTGAGTACCATTAACTGGCAGTACGTGTACCACTGGTTGAGAAACGCTGCTCTTTACAAACCAGGATCAAAACATGGTTTGATATCCTAGTTTTCATGGAATAGTTAAAGCACAGTTCTCCAATTTGGATATAATGCAGAAATTTAAGAAACCAGATTTCCTCCCTTTCAACCAGATGAGCAAGGAAAGGGGGAAGGAAAGAAGGGCACACAGTCATTGCTTGGTCCCAGAATCTAACAAGAGATGGTTTCTTGGATTGTGATCAGGATGTCTGCATTCGGCCTAATCCTGACTAAGCATCATTGAAGACAATGGGACAAGTTACAGCCCAATCCTGCTTAACTTTAAGTCTGACGCTGCAGCAAGGCTATTGCAGCCAATGCTGCTTCCCAGGCGCAAAGAGGTGGGCTTATGATGGCAGCTTTTGTAATGGTCTCGGGCCGGCGCAGTCATCCTACGCCAGTCTAGTGGCCGGGTAGGATTGTGCCTTGATGTCAATGGTACTTAGGATTCACTTTTGTTAAATACAATGCTCTATCTGGAAAAGATGGCAATCCTGAAGCATATGAATGCTATCATGATTTTTACAAAAATTCAGTATCTATTGCATAATTTCAAAATAAATAAATTGTCAAACCCATTTAATAGCACTCAGACTTTGGCAGAAATCACCACTACGGACATGATTAATGAGAAAAGGAAGTCTGGAATGCAGACAAATCGATAGTTATGATACTATAATGTTTGGTGAACCAATTAAAAAACTTGTGATACATTCCATAGCCCCCCCCCAATTAGCAAAAGACATGTCACATTATTCATATCCATTTCTACAGCTCTCATATAATTTTTATTTTTATTTTAAGATTTCTCTTTTTTTCCCAGTGAATCATGAATTTTTATCTGCACGTCTGTTCAGTGCAGGGGAACCAGTATAAACAGAAATAAGCATTAATATGTTTTTAGTGCTCATTGAGTACACAACCCAATTATAATTACATCCTGAAGTAGGAGAAGAGGGATGGTGCAAGCAAAGGCAAATAAAATAACAAGCAAGATAATCCAAGTCTTCCTGCTTTTTTCTTTGTCCCAGAAGAATAATACATTACACTCAAGGAGCTACCATTGAAAGTGTCATAGGGGTGTGCATTTGTTAAGTGGAAAATGGAAATTGGGACCATTCAGTCCAGTTCATCATGAAATGAACATCTACAGGACTTGAATGAACTGCGTAGCATAAGAGGCTATGTGGTTCATTCGAGTCCTGTTAGTTTTCATGATGGGAGGCAGAATGGCCTAAATTTGTAGCAGGGAAATGCAGAAGCCTTTTTCTTTTCTTTTCTTTGCACTTTTTTAAAGTGTAAACAGAACCGCAGACCTCCTCTCAGCAGCTACTTCCTAGTGGCCACCATAGTTTTACCCACAATGTCCCAGACAGATATAACGTTCTAAGCATTGTGGGGAAAACCATGGTGGCCACCAGGATGCAACTGCTGAGAGGAGCTCCGATGCTCCTTTACACTTTAAAATACAGTTGGCCTTCTTGCTAGCCACGGGGGATCCATTCAGGACGTCGTCCCCCCTGGTGTCCTCGCTCACACTGAGCACCTGCATCCCACCTCAGAGATCCCAAGTCTTCCGCCATTCAGTTTCCTGTGACTCTGGCCCGCCTCACTTCTCCACCCTGCTACTCACTTGGCTGTACTGCTTTCTTCTGAATCTGCCCCCTTACGTGTTCCTCTTTGGCTTTCTTTCTCTTTGTCCCCCACCTCCTCTCACAGTCTGTTTCTGTCCTTGCCAGTCTCTCCTCTCCTCCCCTTGGTGCTCTCTGATGCTTATGCCTCTTCCTCTCCCAATTCTTCTCCAAGCTATGCCCTTCTTCAATATTTCCCTTTCACTCCTGTGTGTTGTTTCTCCTGCATAATCTCCCTCTGAAATCCAGCTTTCTTCCTTTCCCCCCCCTCCACTCTCTCCTGATTTTTCGGTCCTCCTTGATGTCCCAGGCCTCCCCCCCTCTCCTCCTTAACACCCTCCTCCCTTCATCACTCTTCTCCAGTTTCTTCCTTCATTGGCCTTCCGTCCTTTCCTCCTCCACTCACTCACTCACTCACTCACTCACTCACTCACTCACTCACTCACTCACTCCGCTTCCTCTTCTCTTCAGCTCTCCTCCCCTTCGGTCTCACCTGCATCTATTACATCTCCCTCCTTTTGCCTAACCTCACCTCCCCAAACCACCTTCTTGGACCCATGTAATCTCACGAGACTGGGAGCATCGTCTCTGCCTCGCAAGGTATCGCCGCCTCTTCATTGTTGGGCCACTCTGGAAGACTCACACAGCCGCAGTAGCCC